>OY992881.1:100933994-101101494 GCA_963921405.1 Cepaea hortensis | reverse complement strand
ACAGTTGTGGTTAAATGACATCAACAACATCCAAAATGAAGAGCAATATAGAACTGAATGTAAAGAGGCTACAAAAATAGTTCGGCAGCAGAAGCGAAAATATATAGCTATATAATCAAAGATAAGGAAACTAATCACTAGAAAAAAACGAATCCAGAAAGTTTTTTAAAGACCTGAAGTCAATGAAACGAGGGCACCAACACAACACATATGGTTTAAAAGACAAAAATGGAAATATTATAAATACCAATGAGGAAATGTGTAACACATGGAAAGAATACTTTGTTGAATTACTAAATTGAGATGCTCCAAGTGAAACTTTTTCACAGGAAGCGGTTCTTACGTGTGAACCACAAATAGAAGAACCTGGTTTTGAAGAAATCCTATATGTAATAACACGACTTAGAAACAATAAGGCAACTGGGGCTGGTGGAATTGCTGCTGAATTTATAAAGACAGGCGGCCATACATTGCATCTAAAGCTATACGAACTAATAATAAAAATCTGGAGGACAGAAGAATTACCCCATGATTGGAAAGAGTCATTATTGATTCCTATCTTTAAGAAAGGCGACAACTTCCAATGTGAAAATTATAGAGGAATATCACTCCTGTCCATAAGCTATAAGATACTATCCGCGGTATTACAAAATAGACTAAAAACCATATTCAGAAGACATATTAGGTGACTACCAGGCGGGTTTAAGACAAAACAGATCAACAATAGATCAGATATTTATCTTACGACAAATAGCCGAGAAAAGTTTGGGATATAAAAGATATCTGCATAAAATTTTTGTGGATTATAAAAATGCTTATTATAGTATCCATAGGAATAGTCTATGGAATGCTATGCAGGAATTTGGAATACCAAGGAAGTTAATCAACATGACCAGACTATGCATGGAAGATACTTATAATATAGTAACATATAAAGGCAGGAAATCAGACCCTTTCCAAATAACATCTGGCTTGAAACAGGGTGATGCACTATCGCCGCTCCTTTTCAGTCTGGTTCTAGAGAAAGTTGTAACGAAGGCAAAGGAGGAATGTGATATTGGAGGAACATCCAACCTGCTTGGTTATGCAGATGATATAGATATTATAGGCGAAAATGAACAAACGACATTGGAAATATTGACTCACTTAAAGCTCAACAAATGGGGCTGGTTATCAACCAAGATAAGACACAATATATGCTAATTTCAAGAGAAGGAACGGCTAAAAACTCTGACCACATACAAATGGATAATATGACCATTAAAAGAACTGAAAAATACAAATACCTGGGTACAATCTTCAACTGCTCTAACATAATAAGGGAAGAAATACAAACTAGAATCAACTCTGGAAATGAGATATACTATGAACTACATCATATGCTAAAATCAAATGTGCTATCACGTAACACCAAGATCACAATATTCAAAACACTGATTAGACCAGTTGTGCTGTATGGCTCTGAAACCTGCAGTAGAACTAAAGGAGACGAAGTCTTGTTAGAAACCTTTGAGAACAAAGTCTTAAGACGAAACTTTGGGCCTATTAGGGATACACAACGTTGAGAGTGGAAAATAAGAAGCAACAAAGATATTCATGATCTGTTTAAGATCCCACTAATCACTGGTATCACAAAGTCTAATAGACTGCAATGGCTGGGGCATATAGAAAGAATGGAAGATAATAGGGAAACAAAACTAGCTTACACTCAGGAAATAAATGACCGTAGACCCCGAGGTAGACCAAGAAGACGGTGGAGAGATAATATACATACAGACCTACAAGCACTTGGAATCAGCGACTGGCAAGAGAAGGTCCACCAGAGAGACGAATGGAGACGGCGTGTATCTGCAGCAAAGAACCTCAATGGCTCGGAATGCTGAAGAAGAAGAAGACGAAGAATTTTTTTTTTAAATCTATAGTCAACACATGAAAAGCTCCTTTTCGAGGAATTCTTGAAATGTGACATGCCCGAACACTCATGCTTAAGGGTCCAACAGTAATCTGTCATAATGTGAGTATCCCAAAGTCAATGGTATCTCACTACCACTGTTTCTATATCTTGGTGAACTTTTTCACCTTAGTTAGTTAGTTAGTTAGTTAGTTAGTCTTTCCTCTTGAGCCCAAGTCGGCGCTTAGGGCAGAAGTCATCGCACTCTATGTCTGGCGGTTCGCTGCTACCTGTTATAGATTTTGGATGTTCACTTGGCCGTTGAATGAGACTTCTCTGATGATGGTTCTACGCAGGGTCTCTCTTGGTCTTCCCCGTTTTATTTTCCCTACTGGTGACCATATGAGGGCTTGGTAGGGGAGTCTTGTCTTGTCCATTCTGAGTACATGGCCGATGTAGTTCCAACGGCGTTTTCTTATAAAATTGGATACAATATCTTGCTTAGTCTCTTGTCTTGTTTGCGCATTGGTTTTTAAATCTGTCCACTGGATGTTTAGAATTCTTCTAAGACATTTGTTCTAAAAATTGTCTAATTTTTTTTATCTAAAGCTACCGTTGATTTTCAACTCTCACATCCATACGTTAGCACTGGAATCACTCAAGAATTGAAGATTTTAAGTTTCGTATGTTGACTGAGTGACTTTGACTTCCAGATGTTTGACAGTTTATTGAAGGCACCAGATGCCAGTGAGATTCTAGATAGTATTTCTGGTGTTGAGTCCCCTGTAGATGTCATTTTGCTTCCTAGGTATGTGAAGCTAATGACTTTTTCAAGAACATGGTTGCTTAATTTGGTGTCGTCTGAAATGTTGGTAAGATCAATAGTTTTTGTGGTGTTAATTTGGAGACCAATTTGTCCTGAAACATTTTGGAGATGGTTTATTTTATCTTTTGCTTCAATGATTATGTTGAACTCAAAAGCACTATGTCGTCTGCAAAGTCCAGGTCTTCTAGAATTTTGTCAACCCAATGGATACCCCTAGTTGTGTTGTTTGTGCATTTGCGAATGACCCAATAGATAGCTATTCCAAAGAGCATCGGTGACAAGACACAACCCTGTTTCACTCCCGTTTCCACTGAGAACCAGTGCCTTGCTCCCCATTAAAGTCGCCAAGATTCTCGGGAAAGAAATCTGAATGGTTATGGAGGTAGTTATCATGTTATGTTCATTGTTATGTCGCAGAAAATAATGAGTTAGATTTCATACGTTGAAGAGAAGAGAAACAGGGCATGCATTCAATAACTAACTGAAGCATGCATCATCATCTTTTCATCTGGTCCCGCACCACGACACTCATGTTGCATCCAAGCTTACAATGATGTTCCTACTTGTTTATCGCAGCATGAATTTTATTAATCTGGACACTATAGTGTTTTTGACACTTGGAAACGGTCCTCTATAAATAAATTTGGCAGCTGACTGCCTCTTCACTGACACAATTTTGTAATAAGACGTCTGACGATATTAACATGACACAACATGGTCACGGACAGAGGTATATTCATTTATGAGAATCATTGAAGTTGAAGTTGTAGGTGCGTTTCGTATAAAGTCCATTTGCCAGCTAAAACTAATTTTGATCGGTCTGTGTGATTCTTGTGTGATTACCAAGCCGCCCGTATTTACCAACGTTCTTGAAAAGGCTCGTTGGAGAAGCATTGACACATTATCACTGTGGTGAAACGCCAATGGCTCATGTCCTCATGCCTTCTTTTATTTCGGGTAAACAGGGGGAAACGGCTTTCGGAAGCTCTCAGTTCTCTTGTTCGCTCAATCTCCATGAAAGATAGTTCTTTGGGTTACCTTCCTAACACAATCTTTACATGGAGCGAGTAGATATAGGTCTTTTCTTTCGGGTAGACCCGATGGAGCGCCTTGCGCCAAATGCGCACTTGTGCGGCTTCTGGAGAATTCATGTCCGTTTCTACTGATCGCTACCCACTGCCGAATGTCAAGAGTTCAAGTTAAAGATTGAGACATTTGTAAAGGCCTACTGGTGGAATGAAAAGGTAAACTTGGGTTTTCTTTGGTCCAGCCAAAACTTGGCCTATAAATCTCTGTTGTCTCAACTGGTGAAACGAACTGGCGAAAAGCCGGTCATGCCCATATTGTGAGTGGGTTGACCGTTGGCCAATCTAGTTAGGCGTTCTGTTCTTGACATCGCCAGGGAACAAATCTGAACAATAAAGATGTCCCAAATGATATCGCTTGTTCTTGGCAGCCGATAGACGTGTGCTATCTTTCTTCCTACGGCTTACCTCTACTTAGTAGCATCTCTAATTTAAATATAAGCACATCGGATAGCTACGGTGTGCCGGAAGGAGGGAAGGGCTCCTTGGGGATGGGGTCCACCAATCTATGATCTATCTTCTTGAGCCGGAAGAGGCTATCCACGGTGCTATCTCTTTCGTCTTTTAGTCGAGGGGATGATGTGGGGGATATAACTAAACTTCTTTGTCTCATTGAGAGAACCTGCATTCCTCTGAATCTACGTGTTATGTGAGGCACTGCCGGTACATTGCGGCGACAGCTCAGACAAGAGCAGCGGCCGGAAGTGGCAGTATCTTCTTTCCTATTCTTGCTGGGAATGGGGAACTACACTGCGTGCCATACAAACCCCACTACTATAATATTAGTTAAGGGGGAGAAACACACAGATTACTGGGCACACCACACCACAAGATATTTGTCGTGAGAAAGGCATGGTTTGCAAGGGAGAGAGAAGCTGGGAAACGAATGTGCCCAACAATAATAAAGGCAGGGTATGAGTGTGGAGAGTGAGTCTTATATTCAACAGGGTGCATAGGGTAGCCGACAGGACGTCTACAAGTTGGAGGTCTGCTCAGGCCAGGACGTAGCCAATCCAGGGGCTACCTGACATGTCAAACTCATTCAAGCAAGCCACTTATCTATTTATCGTGGTAAGCCGAAATGCATAACTAATGTGTGGGGCATGAGTCAGCTTGATCCCTCACTAGACTTTTGTTATCTACAGGGTCCTTCTTTTGAAGTCCTCTCAACGACGTAAGGTCGAGTGTTTACAGTAAAGTGTGGTGGAAGGACTTGACAAGGCTTCTATGCCCAAACTTATAAGCACATGAAGAAGCCAGGGCAAGTCAGTGGACATACCAGGTATAATGTGTTTTTTCTAATATAATTGGAGAGGCGTTACAAAAATGTAATGAGTGACACAACAGCCAACTCAAGTCTTCTTAGTGACTGAAGGTCGAGCGTTTGTGGATGAGGCGGTTTGGACCTACGCCAATTCCCATCCTTGTCCGGGACAGCGAAAGACTCTGATTCATTCCCTATACCCAATCTGGTATCATGACTTTGGTTCCCAACCTCAATTGTGCCCAGTGATCCCATGGCACTTTCCCAGACCAGATTACTGACTATATCGTGATGACCTAGGAAACTTGGAAGCTGTTGTGCGAACAACCGACGCTGGATAGAGAGACTGGAACCTGTGCCCGGTGAGGCAGTTGTGAAATGACTGGACAATTTCAAGATCTGTGCTATATGATGTTCAGAGTTTTCTGGATTCATTTCTGGACTAGAGTTATCACATCAGTTTTGTTTTCTGGACTTGTATAGGTTTATCTGTCTTGGTGTTCTTCTGTGTTGTCTTTATTACGGTATTAAATTCTAATTATAGTGACTGAGACGATCGTCATATTACGTTTGTGTCAGCCAGAAATACACTGCAGGAAATAACCCTGAGGTCGAAAGAAAGAGTGACAGTAAGTCCGGGGAACGGATGAGGGTTGGCAGCAAAGACCTATCCCCAGCCAGGGCAAAAGAATAAGTTTGACATATTGTGACGGGACATTATGGGACCCTCCCCATAGCTTGTTACAATCACGAAGAACAATGAGGCTGTAGAAAAAGTACAAACACTGATATCCTCCAGTCAAACACCTGTTTAATGTGGACATGTATAACAGCATGCAGTCAATCACTAACGCCTCATGCTCCTGTCTGTCGGAGAGGAGATGCACGTCCTATTAATTTATGTGATGACTGCCTTAAATATTCGTTTAGTCCCAGGTGTGGGCTACGATCGTTTCAGCCGCCGAACTTTACTCAAAGTCATACAAAGTCAAGCTTAACAACTGTTCCAACTTACGTGGAGGACTAGCCATCTTAGGCACACTGAGCCACCAACTTGACTGCCACAAATTAGCTCAATTTGACTAGAGTTCATCTTGGATACTCGATCAATAGCTATAGTTTGATGCACTGAATCTGGAAAAACGTATTGACATTATTATTCAAACTTCTTTGCTGTTCTACACGGCTGAAAACATTTTTACGTCCGTTCAACTGGACATCTCTGGTCTGCCTGCCTTCCCGATGTTTCTCCGACATGACGTCACCGTCCGTCCTGTCACGTGGTGTTTCCGAGGTCACAACCTCGAATACATTCGTTTTCGCCTTACTTGTGTTTCAGCGTTCTAATGCTGAGTTCTCTTCAACATTGTGCGTGTCTTATTCTATACCACGTGTCAGCAACTCACTTGCGACAGGCATACAAGGATTCCCTTCTTTTGCACTACACGAAAGTGACAACTCGTATTGTTTGCAAAAGGATACATTTTTATTTGGAGCTGATCGTACATTAACTCCCCGAGCGGAATACCACATCGGTATTAAACATCATAGTATGTGATGAAGATAAGATGGAATGAGGAGATGATATTAATATTATAACTACTGAAGCTAAGCTGAAGTCCAAACTATTATACTGTCCTTAACAACAACAAAGTATCCCCAGCGGATACACGTCTGATCCCTACGCCGTCCGGTCTCGGTCTGAGCTCGCTGTGCGTGGCGTTGTTAGCCACGAGCAATAAGCTCAGCGTGCGTTCGTTAGTTTACGTGCTGGGCACTTGGTTGTATTGACCAGAATTACCTGGTCCCTTCTCGTGAAGTGGGTTTCCCAGTCTCTTGGGTAACCCCAGCTCACCTGTACTTGTTGCCCTCCTTGTTGACACAAGTGTGTCCCGTTATAGCTATTTATAGCGTTTGTGTCTCTTCTGTCTGGTCTCCTATACTGTTATACTGTTATGTTACCTCTCCTCATCCTAAGCTCTATTTTAGCTCTCCTTAGCTTTGAGATCCCTCCTAAGTCTTTGATAGGCTCTCCTTCCTCCCCTGTTGTTTTACAAACTTCTAAGTTGTGGGGTTAACACATGTAATCTTACAAAAATTGGCTGTCTAATTTTGTCAAAGACTTCGTGAGTTCTCTACTTCTCTTCTGGGGATAGGACAAGATCTCTCCTTTCCTTGATCACACTGTTGTATCACTTCACTTGGCTAATTGAGTAGCTCATTACACTAGTACAGTTGGCTATAAACTTTCATTATATTTCTGAGAATTGTGTGGTTCGGATCCAATGCCATACGGCCTGTCCTCAGATTGTCCAAAATTAACAATCCCATACAACTTGCCTCTATTATGAGTGCAAAACATGAACACTAAATGTTCTTGCTCCCATATAATAATTGCCCCAACTAGTATACATGCTATATGTGCAACTCTTCACCTTTTAGCTTCCGCTTGTGAAGGAATATTTAAGTGTTACACTAAGGTTTTAGAGATGTTATTGTGTTCCCTGTTGGAGTAGTTTTGGTTCTTGAAAGTAATTATGTATGCAAGTTTATGTGTTTGCTTTTCTGGTTGGTTGTGTGTTCCCTATTAAACTAAAGTGTATTTAACTTACTAACATGTGTGTGCGTTTTTAATTTACGTGTATGTATTCTTTCGAGCATGTGAAGCGGTTTATTGTAGCCACAAGTGAGTGTGTTATGCTAATTTATGTCTACAGTGCCGTTTTAAGATGCTCAAAATATGTTCCCTATGTTTCTCACTAAAGTATGGCGACTACACACCCATAAGAAATGACAACACATTGATTACACAGATTGAAACAGACAAGTTACAACAAGTCGTGTTGTGCGGTGAAAAAATACAGCAATATCTCTCTCACTCTCCTAATTTAATCCATTTTCTCTCTGTCATTCACACATCTTTCGTTCTTCTTTCTCTATCATTCACAAATCTTTCGTTCTTCTTTCTCTATCATTCACACATCTTTCGTTCATCTTTCATTCAAAAGTGGTTTTTAAATATTGGGTTGTCTTTAGAATATGGTTCAAGAAATAATGCATGGATGAACACAAAATATGTACATTAAATGGTTGGCTGAATTTAAATGGGTATTCAAGCCACATGACTGTGCTGTCTTTCTGCACTTGTCATCTATATACAAAAATATACATGATTGTAAAGGATTGCTCGCTACCAATCCTATAGTAATGACTGATCTAACTAATCTATTATAAGTTGGTGCACTGTTCTAAATTTATCTAAGGGAAATAATCTAACTAATTAATTCAATATAAGAAAAATGGGTTAGTTACCTTAAAGTGTTTTTACTACATGAACTAATATAAATTACCAAATGATCGGGTTAATTCGTAAGTGATGTTTTAATTAACTCATCTAACTAAATATGTTTAAATGGTGATAAATTAAAGTAATATGATGTAGATGTTAACTTAAATAAGTTCTTAACTAACTATAGGTAACTTATAACACTGACATGTCCTAAATAACGTTATATGGTAAATCTACATTCATAATTGTAATATGACCAAAAAATATGAAGTTATACGCGACTGTTTATAAAAACATATTATATACATATCACATATACTTTCTAACTAACTACACTAACTAATTACATCCAGGTGTGATGTTGGAGCCGTGTCCTCTGTAGAATGTTTTCGAAAACAGAGTTCAACTAGCCAAAGTCTGATTTACGCTCTCATCCTGGGTAATGTTCATACTAATGGTATGTTACTGGTTGGTGTAGGTTCAAGTCTAACATTTCGATCCACTCAAGGGTTGTATAAGTGGTAGTGGTGTAGACAAATGATAATGCGTCTGTTCATTGCACTAATGCTGACACAGTTTATATTACACAGGTGTAAGCGACTGGCGATGGTAACGCGGTTTAGTGTTCACAATCACCACATAGGGCACTAGGTAATTACAGTGTCAATGTCTTTGGTGATGTAAGGTCGCCCTCTTCTCGTATTTCAGGTATTTCAATGTGAGAAGGTCTGCTCAATGTGTCAGCCAGAGAGTTCATACTTCCCTTCAAATGTTTGATAGTGAAGGCATAATTTTGCAAAATTAAGGACCACCTGTAGATCCTGTTATTGCGATGAACCCCAGTTTGCATGACAGTAAGCGGCGAATTATCGGTTTCGATGACAAACTCTGTACCCGCTAGGAATCGATGAAGTTTCCTGACACAATAGATCACTCTTAAAGCTTCCAATTCAGAGGCTGATTATCTTCCTTCAGCAGGGGTGATCTTACGACTTACGTACATTATTGGGTCAAACTTGCCTTCATAAAACTGGCCTAAGACACCAGAAATGGAAATGGAACTTACGTCTATACGGAGGAAATACGTAAGATTGACATTAGGCAAACGCAAAATAGGTGGAACGCTAAACATATGTTTCAATTTTGATAAAGCACCGATTAACTTTGCATCCTGAACATTAAGTTTTACAGATGCTTTTAACATATTAGAAAAAACGCTGGTGATTTCAGCTAAATTGGGTGTGAATTTGCTGTAATAATTGACCAGACCAAGCAAACTATGGACCTGTTTCTTGGTCGTAGGCATAGTTAGATTGAGAATCTTGGTCATAATTTTCTCATCTGTTCTGAGTTGGCCTCTGCTGATTGTATGGCCTAGGAAATCAATTTCTTCCATTCCCAACTCCACTTTGGTGGGTTTCACTGTAAGACCGAATAATCGCAATCTATCGAAGACATGTCGCAGTTTCAGTAAGTGTGTTGTCCAGTCTGCTGTATGGATGCAAATGTCATCAATATAAGTAGATGTATTGGTCACTCCGTGCAAAAGATCCCTAGTGAGTCGGACAAAAATGGCTGGGGCATTACGAAGACCGAAACGAAGAAAGCGCCACTCATACAGGCCTAGAGGTGTTGAGAATGCTGTCAAAGGAATAGACAATGATTGCATCGGGACCTGCCAATAACCTTTCGTGAGATCCAGTTTCGAGAAGATACGTGATGTTGCCATATCAAGGATAAGATCGTCACAAGATGGAATAGGCTCTGCATCGACTTTGGTCACGTTGTTTAACCGGCGATAATCGACGCAGAGACGAATCGTCGAGTCCTTTTTTCTGACCAGGACGATAGGAAAAGAGTATTCTGACTGTGATTTCTGAATTATTCCACTCGACTCAAGATTTAACAGTTCCTTGTCGAGATTTTCCCTGTAAATCAATGGGATGGAATAAGGTCGGCATTTTATGGGTGTGCTATCAGTCAGAATAATAGAGTGTTCTATCCTGTCTGTCCTACCTGGGATGTCGGAAAAATGTCCCTGTATTCCGTTACTAACTCTATCAGTTGTCGTCGTTGTTCGTCTGTAAGTTTCGGTTCTATACGTATGCTATCGATTGTCCCTGTCGTGTCTACTGTCGGGACTGGTAATTCTATTCCGTCGTCATCCGTCTGATTAAGTACTGTTGTTGTACTAGCTGTGTGTTCTGTTTCCTGGCTAAGTGTGTTTGCACTGTCGTCGTCATCTGTCGCCCTACCTAGTGTAGTTGTGTTGTGTGCGTCTGTCGTCCTGTTGGTTGGTGTAGGTGCACTCTGTTCGTCTGTCATCAGTTCTTGTCGTGAGAAATAAGACTTCAGCATGTTGATATGAAATATCTTTAATTTTCCCTTTATCGATATTTCATAATCGACATCTGATATCTTTCGTTCAACTTTGAATGGCCCTTGCACTGATGTTAGTAACAAATTACGTTTATCTGGTAGTAAAAGTAGCACCTTTTGATTGGGTTCAAGGTGTAGGGTTTTGGCACCCTTGTTTGCATAGTCGCGGTACATTTGGCCTTTTCTCTCCAAAGATGATTTGGCTATTACACACGCCTTCATAAGTTTATCGCGTGTCTCTGTTACCATCTCATAAGGTGTTAATGCGGTTGGATTCTCTACTGAGCTGGTGATTAGCTGATGGTAGATTGTTAGGGGTCTACGAGGATTCGCCCCATAAACTAACTCGAAAGGTGAGAAACCCGTACTTGAGTGCGGAATTTCTCGATGGGCAAATAGCACTGCTGGTAGTAGAGTTTCCCAATCAGATGGGTTCTCTGCTGTTACTTTCGCCAGCATGTGTTTTAGATCCCCGTTAATCTTTTCTATAATCCCATTACTTGCAGGGTGATACGGGCTACAGAAATGCTGTTCTATTCCTTGCAATTTTGTTAGGGCTTGCATAGCAGCCGAAATAAACTGGGTTCCTCGGTCGCTCAAAATGGTTCGAGGAAAGCCAAATCGACAAAATAGATGTAAAAACACATTTGCCACATCTTTGGAGGTAATGTATTTGAGTGGCACCGCTTCGATCCACCTTGTACAAAGATCCACGAGGGTTAGTATAAACCGGTTTCCTTTGTTCGACACCTGATTCAGGGGTCCAACAATATCTACCGCTACACTTTCGAATGGTCTAGAGGCCAAAATGGAACGTTGGACCTCGGCTGTTACATGCTTTCCCTTTCTCCCTAAATGTTGACAAATAGTACATGATCGACATAATAATTTAATATCGTTACAAAACTTAGGCCAATAAAAGTGTGCAAAAATTCTGGCTCTCGTTTTGTCATAGGCCAAATGTCCAGCAAACGGTGACTCATGTGCAATCTTTAGCACATTTTGTCGATGTTTTACAGGTAACACCGTCTGCTGAATTTCATGGTTATTTGTTGTATAATAACGCATGAGAATTCCGTTATGTATTTTAAAATACCAAGATGCATTTTTAGTAACTTTCGTTAGCTCACCTAACAATTTAAAATAAGGTGCGATAGTTTGATCGGTGCGTTGTGCCTCGATAAATTCTTGTCGAGTAGCACTGTTACTAGCACCGCTGGGTGTTAACAACTGTAACATTTCGTTTTGTAGGTCAGTGTAATGTGTTTGGGTATCTGACCTCGTTACAGCATTAGCCGTGTTTGTTTGTTTCCAGGCTAGTATTTCTTCATCAGTACATTGTTTTAATGATGGTAAGCAACCCAAAATCAAATCAGTACAGGGATTTTGCATGATCGCGCACGTAAATGTGCCGGAGAGGAACGGGGTGTTTATGCGGACTTTTGCCAGTGGGTATTTCTCAATGTTTCCAGAGAAAGTGCGGCATTTGACAAACTCACCCGTATAATCTTCTGGCTTCACTAGGTCTCTTTTTACCCGAAGTAAAGTGCTGCCACTATCATGTAAACATTGGCATGGTTGTTCGTTGACCAGTGCATCGTGGAACTTTATATTGCCTCTGGAGGCTAAAGCTGCATTAGCATCTTCGTTGGAACATGGTACAAAATGCCCACATTTAAGTTTCCTGTCCGTTTGAAACTGGTGACACGTGTCACACTTATTAAAGTCTAATATACCAATAACTGCACTCACACTCTCACACTCATTGAATGGTAATACATTTTCAAGTTCAGAATCAACTACACTCTCATCGTTAGATGATGTATCGATGAGCAAAGCATTGCTAGCCTTCATTCTTTGCCTGCCCAAACACTTAGAACTATAATGGCCATAACTTGAACAAAAGAAGCATTTAACAGCACGTTTATATGAGTTTCGTTTGTTTTCCTGCTTCTTCATCCTCATTTCTAGATGCGCAGGATAAGATGGACTCTTATCACACATGGAGTACTGCGGATGAAAAAATTTGCAGTATACACACTGTGCTGGCTTCTGATACGGTTTATCTTTCTTCTGATACTCTTTTTGCTTGTAAGACCTGCTTGGTATGTTTTTAACAAAGGCAGTAATCTCAGTATCATGTATTGATGTTTTAAATATGTCCCTGTTTGAGGAAAAATACGCAGAACCCCGTTTTTCGAGTTGTTCAATAGATTCAATGTCTGCTTGTTGAAGGAACTTAGCAAAGGGAATAGGAACGGTGGATATGACTTTATCCATCACCATTAAGTCCTGTAATTTATCAAAATTCTTCCCTACTTTTGCCGCCTTAAGCCATTTATTGAATATACTCTGGACGTTTGAAACATAATCTAAGAACGTTTCAGTTGGCTTTGGCTTTATCTGTGAGTACTGGATCTGATATCCAGGAGCATCGAGTAGAAAATGCTGCATAATCCTATCATGGATGTACTGATAGTTTCTTCTTAGTTCTGTTGGTATTGATTCTATGACCTTTAATGGCTCCCCAGTGAGGTTTCTCATGTAGATCATTGCCCAATCATCTAATGGTATTTTCTGAGTTTTAAGCTGGAATTCTACATTCTCAGTCCAAGCTGATATTGAATCGCCTTGACTGAAGGGCTTGATGACCCCCTTATATTTGGAGAATTTATTTTGTTCTTCCTGACTTTTCAATTTAGTAGAGGCTATCTGGGTGTTAGAGTCAATCTCCATCTCTTTCATCTTTAACTTCGTTTGTGACTCTACCTGTATTTGATTCTGTTTTATTTCCAATTCCTTCTGTTTAATGGCGTCTTCCATTTGTATCTGCTTCTGTTTTGTGGCTTCCTCTAACTCCTTCATCTCTTTTTGATGTTGTCTTTCTAATGCTCTTTGGTCTCTCTCTCTAGAGCAGCTTTTCTCTCTATCTCTTCTCTGTATCTTTCGTGTGCCCATTTCTCTAGTTTTTCTCCAGTATATTCTAGTTCTTTGCCAGCCTGGATGAAGTCATTTAATGATGACATTATAAGGCTTTATGTTATTTGACAATTGATAGCAATACATTTTTCCAATATAAGTTTACAGTTATTATGTGTTAACTATTTACAAGTTTTGCTGAAAAAGAGGATACGTCGTTAAGGATGCTTATCAAAATTAGTGGAATATATACTCATCTAATCTGCAGAAAAATACGGCACTTGGGATGTTCCGCCGCTGTCTTTCGTACACTCACCTGATCGACTTGTTTTTATAACTGATGTCTCTGTTTAATAGAACATCAACATTTTAGCAACATGCATGTAATGTGCAATACATGGTTGTTATTAATTCAAATATTATAGTTTCGACGGATGGTAAACTCCAAATGTGATATAAATGATGATGATTAATGTTAATGATGTGAATGTATGATAGTCTAAATGAACGTCAATGAATGTCAATGTCGTCTTGTCTTCACTTTCTATCGTCACTGACTGAGCTGCGCTGTATGACTTTAGCTTAACCTCTAATCTTCTACTGTTGTTCTTCTTCTTCTTCAGCGTTCCGAGCCATTGAGGTTCTTTGCTGCAAATACAATCCGTCTCCATTCGTCTCTCTGGTGGACCTTCTCTTGCCAGTCGTTGATTCCAAGTGCTTGTAGGTCTGTACATGTATTATCTCTCCACCGCCTTCTTGGTCTACCTCGGGGTCTACGGTCATTTATTTCCTGAGTGTAAGCGAGTTTTGTTTCCCTATTATCTTCCATTCTTTCTATATGCCCCAGCCATTGTAGTCTATTAGCCTTCATGATACCAGTGATTAGCGGGGACTTAAACAGATCATAAATATCTTTGTTACTTCTTCTTTTCCACTCTCCACTTTGTGTATCCCTAATGGGTCCAAAGATGCGTCTTAAAATTTTGTTCTCAAAGGTTTGTAACAAGTTCTACTGTTGTGCAAAAAGAATTTATTTTTGCACAAGTACAAACGTGAATGTGATAAATGTTGACATTATGATAGTATCAAACAAAATGGTTTCCAAATGATGGTTCACTCTATAATTCGTACACAATCACAGTTTATATTTCAAATATTTTCATTTAACTAATTTGCGTCGATAATATATCAATAATATTCTGTAGAATTTCCGAAAATGGTAAATTACATGGTACTTTTCAAAATGGTATCCTAATGATAATTGACACCAAATGGTACTTTTCTATATTTATTAACTGTTAGGTTCAATTAAATGGCAAAAATTTAGCGGTGGTTCAAGCCCCACGAGAAATAATAACGTGGTATCTTGGCTAATGGTAATAAGCGATGGTTCAGGAACTTCTGACACCAAATGGTATTTGGCGGTGGTTCAAAGCCCACGGTTCTGACACCAAATGGTATTTGGCGGTGGTTCAAAGCCCACGGTTCTGACACCAAATGGTATTTGGCGGTGGTTCAAAGCCCACGGTTCTGACACCAAATGGTTGGTATCCTGCCTGTCAGCAACTCACTTGCGACAGGCATACAAGGATTCCCTTCTTTTGCACTACACGAAAGTGACAACTCGTATTGTTTGCAAAAGGATACATTTTTATTTGGAGCTTATCGTACATTAGCTCCCCGAGCGGAATACCACATCGGTATTAAACATCATAGTAATGTGATGAAGATAAGATGGAATGAGGATATGATATTAATATTATAACTACTGAAGCTAAGCTGAAGTCCTAACTATTATACTGTCCTGAACAACAACAAAGTATCCATAGTGGATACACGTCTGATCCCTACGCCATCCGGTCTCTGTCTGAGCCCGCTGTACGTGGCGTGTTCAGCCACGAGCAATTAGCTCAGCGTGCGTTCGTTAGTTTACGTGCTGGGCACTTGGTTGTTTTGACCAGAATTACCTGGTCCCTTCTCGTGAAGTGGGTTTCCCAGTCTCTTGGGTAACCCCAGCTCACCTGTATTTGTTTGCCCTCCTTGTTGACACAAGTGTGTCCCGTTATAGCTATTTATAGCGTTTGTGTCTCTTCTGTCTGGTCTCCTATACTGTTATACTGTTATGTTACTTGTCCTCTTCCTACGCTCTATTTTAGCTCTCCTTAGCTTTGAGCTCCCTCCTAAGTCTTTGACACCACGATTTCGTGGCGAATATAACTGTTCTTTGGATAATTATAATCTAGCCTGTTCTCGTTGACAGTAAATACATGACACTCCCCACGACGCTTGACGGCAGAAGTGGATGATGATGATGATGATGCTGATGATGATGATGATGATGATGATGAGGGTGATGATGATGATGATTATGATGATGATGATGATGATAATGATGATGATGATGATGATGATGATGATGATGATGATGATGATGATGATGATGATGATTATGATGATGATGATGATGATGATGATGACACGATAAAATCATGGGAAAACGCAATGCACAATATGTAAAATGGTGACGTTAACGCAGCATAGCAACGCAGTTGACAACGTTATAGTGGAACGTAGCGACGTAAAGTGAATGAAACTGACAAAAATAAGACACATTAACTTTGGAGACAACCACCAAAAATCGTAACACCATCATAAATAAATAATCACATTACAAAGAAGACCTTGACAGAAATAGCAGTGACACCCACAAAACTCTGACAATATAATCATAAGCCACTCCAGCAACATAAGATCCATATCTGATTATCTAAGTTGCAGAATCTATAAATATATATATATATATATATATATATATATATATATATATATATATATATATACACATGAATCATAATGCATTAATGGGTAATATATGTCTGTTTCCCCTCATTTTCAATGTTAATGGTAATTAAGTCTGCAACTGTTATATGCGACAGTTACTTTACCATCCTCTCTCAAAATAACAACTGATGTTGTTTGAGCTGACCACCTTCTACTGCAATATTATCAGCCTGCCCTGACTTTCTACGTAGTGTCCTGACTTTCTATTTAGCACAGTACTCACTTGCAAAATTCACCAAATTCTGTGAAGCTATCACATAAAGAGCCTACAAACCACAGTGATTAAGGATAAGATATGATTTGCCCAGCAGCAATACACTTAACTAATACATGCAACACAAACACATACACCTGTATTTCTAGTCTTGGAGTCACCAGACTGCTAAATGCAATATACGATACTGGAGATATACCTCCTGAATTATGAATTCTGTATTTATTGCAATCCCAAAGAAATCAGGAGCCTTTGAATGCGATCAACATAGAACAAATAGTATAATGAGCCACATCACGACAATTCTGCTGAGAATTATCATGCAAAGAGTTAGAAAGAAAATAAAACCCGAAATAGGAGAAGAACAATGTGGGTTTGTAGAAGGCAAGGACACAGTACATGCTGAGTTTATACTGAGAGCAGTAATTGAACGTTCTATAGAAGTAAACAAAGATCTATAGTTTTGCTTTATTGACTACACAAAGGCGTTCGATAAAGTGAGACATGTCGACACGATAAGGATGCTTGAAGATCTACAAATTGAAGGAAAAGACCTTAGACTTCTAAAAAACATATTGGAAACAATAAGCTGCCATCAAAATTGATAACGATGTATCAATATCAGCCTATTAAAAGAGGTGTGAGACAGGGATGTGTAATGTCTCCAGATCTGTTTTTCCCTGTACAGTGACAATATTTTCAGAAATATAGAAGATATGGAAGGAATCAACATTGGGGGACAATACATCAATAACATTAGATAAGCAGATGGTACAGTCTTGATTGCAGACAATGAACATGACCTGCAACATTTATTAGATGCGGTAGTTACACACAGTGAATAACTAGGGTTAGAACTGAATAGTAAGAAGCCACTGATTATGGTCGTCACTGGGAAGAAGGAAATACCACAATGTGATATACAAGTAATTGGGCATATTTTTAAGCAAGGGAATCGATACAGTTATCTCGTCACAGTCATAACATCGGGTGGGAGATGCCTTGAAGAGATTAGAACAAGAATTGTCATTGCGAAGTTAGCCTTTTGCAAGATGAAAAACATACTGATCAATAAAAAGATATCAATTGAAACGAGAAAAATAGTGTTGAGGTGCTACATAGAACAAGCGTGGACAATGAGCAGTCAAGCTGAAAAATACCTGGTGGCTGCAGAAATGTGGTTTCTGAGGAAAATGCAAAGAATACCATTGAGAGACAGAAAAGCCAATGAACAAGTTCTTCAAGAGACAAATGAAGATCGTAAACTGATTAGAGCTATTAGACGTAGACAGTCAACATGTTTTGGGTATGTTATGAGAAGAAATGACTTGGAGAACTTGGTGACGACTGGCAAGATCGAAAGGAAAAGACCAAGGGGAAGACCGAGAAGTAAATACCTGGATGGCTTGGCCACGTGGCATGGTCGAGACAGGAACATTGAGCTTATCTACGTCTCTGGTAATCGAGTGAGATGGCAGAACATGACCACTCACGGTTATCGGAATGGCACATGATGGATGGATGGAGATCGGTAGAGTGAATTTACATCACTCTCTTCTACCCCTAACAGATATGCAACTATTAAATTAATGATTTCAAACTTATGGGTTTACACAGACACAAGCTGCCCACAAATCAACTATTTTTACAGGGCGAACTCCCGCGGCTTTTGTCGCCGCGATCCAGATGGACCGACAACAACTAAACAGAACTGACAGATCGCCATTGTTTAGCTTTGTCCAGGTGGTGGCTAGGTTTTTCTGCTTTAATTGGCCATATGTGATGGCTACATTTGGCGTTTCATATGTATCTAGTGCTCTTCTGGATGTGTTTTTGGATCATCATGTATTTTTTTTTGCCTTGGTGGTTCCAGACAAAATCTTTCCAAGTTATACTATTGACTGGTTTTTCCTGAGTGTATGCTCTATAGAATGAGACGTCTTTTCTTCACGTCTTGATACATTGGTAATTGTCTAGTCCTGTTCAGGAGCTCCACATTTGTGATTCAATCATACCAGTTTAGCCCTTCTATTTTGTAGAGGTACCAATCAATGAATGCTTGCAGTTTATCTGTAGTCGTTTTAATCCTTCTTTGTGTTTCTGATCAAAACATCAGTAGTGATTTAACGTAAGAATATTGCATATACTTAACTTAGCGCTAAGTTCAATTTAAATTGCCATCCACACATTTTTCTATCGTTAAGAAAGTTTCTCCTGTCTTTTATATGTTTTTTTTCTGAAATCTTCATTTGTTCGTCCATCTTTGTCTTCACTTCTACCTAGATTGAAGTATGATTCCAATTTCTTGAAGTGAGGTGTCACCAAGAAAGATTGGGTTATCATTTGCTAAATGTATTTTCGTTATTGTTTTCATCCCTTTATGAATGATTAAACCTAGTTTTTGTGACCTCGCATCTAGTGTTAGTTTATCTCCCATCTGATGTCATATGTGAGACAGGACGGTGATGTCGTGGGCAAAGTCTAGATCATCGAATTCCTTTGTCAACTCATTGGATTTCATGTCTGGCAGTTCTTGTTGTTGTATTCGTTATCCATTCTATAATCAGTAAGAATATTAAAGGTGACACGAGGCAGCCCTACCTCACATTATTCTGATCTCTCATGCTTTAGTATGTTGTTGCCCCCCTTGAAGGACCCTGACATTCCTGTCACTTTATGTTGCCTTTACCAAGTTAATGATATTTCTTTCACGCTTGTACGGTTTTCATTTAAAGCCCCCTCGTATAAATACTTTATATTCACACAGCTATATTATTACCCTATATAATTTATCTAGATATAAACTAATCTAAATAAAGCTACCCCACGATTCCCATGACATTTTCCGTTGTTTTCATTTCATAAAAACATGAACTTAAGTTCGTGATTGCACTTTACGGTTGTAGCGTGAATACTCTGTGAGTTGTATCTTTTATTTATTCCGTCCACCTATACTGTCTTTCATGTCATATCGGGATATATATGTGTATACACATATAATAAGTACGAGACATATTATTAAATCATTCATAATTAACCCCTGCTCTGTTCACACCTTGGACTCTCTTCCTTTTTTACATACATTTGCATAGTCTAAAGCAAGAAATGAAACAGTGTACATATGCAGCCATTTGCATGCTGTTAAGAAGAGAAACACCATACTTTTCCGTAATAATAAAGTGTTCTAGGAAGCTCAAGGCTAAATTGTAGATAGGGCGTAACGGAGATTCTCCAAAACAGACACCCTCCAGTATAATGATGTGAATATAATCAATAGGCCTACTAGACCATCACTGAAGGTAGGGTATTATACATGAACATTAGATATAGCAATGAATGTCACCGAGTTTGTAACTACATTCTTTGTGTGATAGAATGCAGCAATGGATAATTCAGATTTCTTTAAGGTATGTAATTCAGTAATAAACGTGACTAGGATATAATTTAGAAATAAATGTAATACTTGTAAGTTTACAACGCATAACTTTCGCATTATAATAGATGTAATTGTAATAGGTCTACTTGTGATGAGTGTAATTGTGACAGCTGTTACTGAGCAACATGTCCACACTTCACGGTCAATACCAGCGTCGAACATGGGGGTTGTTTCAGTTTTAAGGTTTGGAGTTTCATACTGCAGTGAAAGGTGTTTTCTTGTGTATCACTAGTATGTAAAGGTAAATAATCCCTTCTTACTGATGGGGAGGACTGGACATACAGTGCCAGTCCTATTATTTTTTGGGTCAATCGACACTTAATGTGGTAATGAGGAAAATATCACAAATAAATAACCCCTTCTTATTGATGGGGAGGACTGGACATACAGTGCCAGTCCTATTATTTTTTGGGTCAATCGACACTTAATGTGGTAATGAGGAAAATATCACCGTGGTCTGGAAGAGATGTGGCGGCGTGGGGTGACGGGGGAATCTGGCCGATGCTCAGCGCTTGGGGGAAAGGCGAGACGCACATGTAGTCAGATTGCTACTGGTACTATTGGGGTTGGAGCTCTTCGCTGGCTTCTGGTGATGGGGACAGAGCGCTTATGGGAATGCCCCGAATGCTGTGATGTCGGTTCCTAAATCAATCATTATACATTCACTCACGCTCAGATGGCGGCCTCTACAATGCTCAGAGATTGAAGGCTAAGACCAAAATTAGGAGGGTACTGATCAGAGAGTTGCTTTTTGCAGATGATGCTGCAGTTACGACCCACTCTGAGGAAGAATTGCAATGTCTACTATCTGCATTCTCCAATGCTTGTTCTGAATGTGGTTTAACAATTAGCAAAAAGAAGACACAGATTATGTCACAAGGTGCACATGGGGTACCATCAATCTTTATTGACGACGCCGAACTAGAGATAGTAGACCATTTTACATATCTAGGATCAGTGGTAAATAGCAAATTATCCCTAGATCAGGAAATCAACATCCGGATTGGTAAGGCAGCAACAACAATGAACAGGTTAAGAAAAAGAGTCTGGGAGAACAGGAAGCTTACTGCCAAAACAAAAGTCCTTGTCTATCAAGCCTGTGTCCTTAGTACTCTTCTCTATGGCAGTGAAACCTGGACAACTTACTCACACCAAGAGAACAATTTAAACAGCTTTCATATGCGGTGTCTGCGAAGAATTCTTGGTATTAAGTGGCAAGACAAAATCACAAATACTGAAGTATTGGAAAGATCAGGTTGTGTGACAGTTTATTCCATGCTCAGTCTTCGTAGACTTAGATGGATAGGACATCTTAGGAGGATGGATGATGGTAGAATACCAAAGGATATCTTTTTTGGTGAATTACAGATGGGTAAGAGATCTCAGGGTCGGCCTCTACTACGATACAAAGATGTGTGTAAGCGGGACATGATTGATACAGGCATTGATAATGCACATTGGGAGCAAGTCGCCGCTGAACGTGTTGCATGGAGGGCAAATATCAGAAATGGAATAAAGTCAAAGGAGAAAATTATTGCAGAAAAGTCACACACCAAGCGTTTGAGACGTAAGATGGTGCATGATGGTGGAAATGACCACGTGTTCACATGCACCCACTGTGAAAGGACATTTACAGCGCAAATTGGCCTTATCAGTCACACTCGCTACCGCCATAGTTAAAAGTTATTATGCCTTTTTAAAGCACAAACTATCGTCTGTCAAGACGGCAAGGTGCCAATGATATATATATATATATATATATATATATATATATATATATATATATATATATATATATATATATATTAGGGCTACAGAAGTTAACGATTAATTAATCGATTAATCGTTAATTTTTTTAACGATTAATATGTTTTTAACTATTAATCGAAAACTTTTCTCCTATCGCTTATACAAATGAACCGGATGTCGAAAAATTGTCGGACATTTTAAACACAGTGCTGCAGACACAACCGAGATGCAAAATTGTACTGAGTCACCACTGTGTAAGCTGCAGCAAGATGTACCAACAAGATGGAACAGTATTTTTATTATGCTACAGAGTCTTCTACAGGCCAGAGAAGCATTAACTGTCTACATGTCAGATGAAAAGAAGCAATACAACTACTTCTTCTGTCATCATTGGATGTTAGTAGATGTCTGCGCCATGATTCTTAACTTCTCAGTCCTCTGCTATTGACTCGTTATGGCTGGTCCGTGTTAACTAACAACGCTCTCTCTCTCTCCACCTCTCAGAGTCACAGATTTACATGAATAACACAACAGAAGTCCACGCCGGTTTCATTATCTATTTCACCGTTTCATGTTGACAACATTTCATACTTTCATATAATCACACGCTTATTCTCTGGTAAAATACTATCGCTCAAATACTAAAATTACATCAAACAAACTGTCATTGTGCCAATTTAGCCCTAGTTCACGACACGTCTTCACCTGGACCGTGTCCGAACTCGTAATCTACAATTCAGGAGGGAATTCCCTTCTCCCGAATCTGGTCACAAAAAGTGCTTCACGCACCAACGAACTATTGTGCGGATGTGAGTCTCATTCATACATAACCCGCTCTATGACATTCACACCTGCAGCCTTTACTTTCCATAACAGTCCATGTTATTGATTTTAGGCTGGCATGACCTGGGAGCCAGGGTTAGAGAACATAATCCCCGCCTTGATGGGGATTGGAATGCAGGGACATCGGACTGGGGTGTCAGCGTGTATCACTTATGACATGTTGAAGACAGTTAGAACCATGCGAATGCAGAGACATCGGGCCGGCTTGTCAGCGTGTATCAATTATAACATGTTGAAGACAGTTTGAACCATGCGAATGCAGGGACATCGGGCCGGCGTGTCAGCGTGTATCACTTATAACATGTTGAAGACAGTTTGAGCCATGCAAATGCAAGGACATCGGGCCGGCGTTAGTTAGTTAGTTAGTTAGTCGCAGTTCCAACTTCACAGCAACGGGTCGTCCCCATTATGCTAACGACAGTTTGAACCATGTGGTCATAAAATTCACATTCTTTAAGACAATCGAACAGTTTCCATGTAATAATCAATTCTACCCAATCGTATTTCTCGTGATACATTTTACTTCTGAGATTAAACCAGGAATAGTGTCAGAAATACACGTCAGTCCTAACCTCAATGGGAGCAGAGTAGCGAAGAGGCTACAGTATAAAATAGCACTAAGTAATTCAGCTTCGCAGACCACATTTACGGAAAACATATGGCATAGCGGCTGCTAGACTTCATTAGCACATCGATAAAGAAAACACAATGCATAAACACGAGCAAGACACTATAGTGACTACATTAATGCATATTAATGTATTAGTGTCGTAAGTTATCCCTTCTTACTTTAGTGTCGTCCCTGGAGTGAGGGGAATCAACACCCACATTTTTATTAACCCAATATTATTGCCCTAGAGAAACCACCAGACTCCGTCCACAAAACTCCGTCAGTCTGCATACACCTCTTTCTCACTCTCACTCACCCCTAGATCATGCCCCCTCTCACTCTTCCCCAACACAACATACTTAACAACTCTAGCTTTAACAAATAAATACAAAACAATTTATTAAAGTAAAGAGTATGGGTGTGAGAGGTGTGTGTGTGTGTGCTGTGTAGAATGTGTGTCGAATATTCTAGTGTGTATGTAGATTCAGAGCAGCAGATCAGGAGCCCAAGTCAGATGGTCATCATAGCAAGGGTACACCACAGCATGATAGCTTAGTACGTGAACAGCTCACCGATTGATGAGCCTTTTCTTCCAGACGTTGACTTTCTCCGGGATCCACTGGGTTTACTAGATGCATGATCCACCAAAAAATAGTTATTGTATAACCTTACTTATGGATCTGTCAATCACTGTAAAAACTACAGTCTCTATAACTCAAATAAGTACGGATCACTGTACCGTGAGAATTAGGTTTTAATGTCACAGGTCTCACATTTGTTCTAATCCATGTTCATAGATTGTCATACACAAACTGTTCTAAAGTACTTCTTCACTATACTAAATTATTCCACGAGAACTTCATGTTCAAGGTTCTTCTCTAGACTAACTTATTCCACGAGAACTTCATGTCAAAATGTCTTTCTCTAGACTCTATTGTTCAGTGGTATGTGGTGAAGAAACAAGTATCACCCACCCTGGGTAAATCCCTATTGTAAATGAATCGTTTATAATGTCTTACTCCACTGAGCCAGTTTCGTATGGACCCACTGGATCCTAGGCCTAGCATAAACAGTGCTGATTGTACTTTCTTCTGGGTATTTATTCATCATATAAACATAAAATGAATGTTCATTGGATGTTCTTCTTGAGAGTTGCCCTCCATCAAACCCAGTGTAGAGCTTCCTCATAGACGTAGGGGAACCTGTTAGAGAAAGAGACCACATCTGGTGAAGGCCGCCTGATACTAATCCCTACTAGCTGAATGTAGGCCTACTGCCTTGCTCAGAAAGTTATCAGTGAACTAAACTCTGTCAAGGATCAGAGTGGCTCATCCCTTAAATATGAATCAGGTTAAGACAAGGAAAGATCAATAACGGAGTGCAGAACCCTAGTGGGCAACCCACTGAAAGATCCCACTATTGGACACTTTCCCCACCTCGCAACCAATTCCTAATCTCTCCAAATATCACCCTGCTATACTATTCACACTAGCAGAGCTAATCATCACTTCACTACTCTAGCTAGTTTTACCAAGGCAACTGCTTATATTAATTATGCTTAAATATACTATCAATACTCCCTTATGCAATACCGCATCATTCCTGGATGACTTCTACAATTTGCCATAAAGACACATGTTATTAAATTTTTAATTAATCTAAGACTGTAGAGCTCTCCGAACTTCATAACTGCGGTAACAAAACACGTCAATCCTAGTCAATTTCCTTGGCCACACTAATGTACACAAGTCTTGTATCTGTCAAGAGCTGGGAGTGTTCCAGTGAAGTCTTTGATGTCACGCAGGTGTCCCCCAAGGGCACTAACTATTTCCAGAAATCTTATGTCCCCTTGGTTTAATCAATGCAAAAGTGATTCCCCTTGTTGCAACTTCCAAAACAAGGTAGCGAGTTCCTGCATTCTCCCAACAACGGGTTTCAATAACAAGCCGCCAATTCGTTTGATGTCGGAGAATTGTCAATGACAGACGGGACTGTTTCATCTCCCGAGTTGGGCAATTCTACTTGGATCCGACTTGTTTTTTCTGTATTTGTTAACAATTGTGGCCTTGAAAACATGCCGTGAATCAGACTGTCTGTATTATCATCATCTGGTTAATCCACAGTAATTTCATGACAATTAGAGAAAGTAAATAAGCCTAATACAGAGTATAAACATATAACGACTAACAGGACGAAACTGTACACTGAGTTGCAGTTGTAAACATAGGTAAAGTTTGAATACAATTTGTGCAACTGAGGTAAAGATGTGGAAATGTAAACAATATAAACTAACATGAAGTAATGATGCTTTTCAGAACATAATGATTGCAAACATAGCAAGTTGCCTCGACGAGCCTTCATCAGCAAACAAATACATAACATACAACATATAAACATGGGAAAGACACTACAAAGGCGTTATTTATATGTTTATATTCGGTTATTAGGTTTATTTACTTCCCCTAATTCGTTATTATGTCTCAGTGTAGTCACTGTAGTACCTTCCCCGCATTTAAATCTTGCGTTGTGTGCATTTGTTTGCTGATGAAGGCAAGTCCAGGGAAGTGGCTAGCATGTTTGCCCACCACCCAGGTCGTCATAAGCTTGAATGTCCATCGCGGCTGTGGTATTATATGTTCAATTGACTTGGGTTTGCACGTCAATCTGGTCTACAGTGGGTGTTAGTCAAGTTCGCGGGAAGATATCGACCACATAACCTATTGATTGACTATATATATAAATATAATCCTTTTAGCTTCTTTTTGTGAAAAGTGCTCCTTTAATTGTTTACGTACTTATTTCAGACCTTCAGCTGTGTGGCTCCATACACAATGTCAGGGAACAATATTTCCGACGTATCCATCCAAGCTTCTGTTAGTGGTAATGTCAATACACTTGACAGCGTAGTGCCAATTTATAACTGGATCGTCTACACTGTCTTATGTCAGTCAATAGTGTTAATTGGTATTGGGACGAACATAGTCAACATCATCTGTTTCATCAAGCAAGGATTTGAGGATGCAATCAACGTCAGCCTTTTGGGTACAGGTATTTAGTTGTGCAGCTATACTGTATGCGCTTGAGTGTGTATTTCTCTCTCTCTCTCTCTCTCTCTCTCTCTCTCTCTCTCTCTCTCTCTCTCTCTCTCTCTTCCTCTTCTGTTTGTAGTATTTCCAATTATCAATATCATGTTGATATGCATGGGCTCCATGGGTGGAAGCTCTCATGATACCCAAAGTGAAGACTCACACTTGTAATTATTTTAAAATATGCTATTTGGACATGTGATCCACGAATGCATCTCTATATCTCTTAGTTGTCAATGCGTTTTTGGGGAGCCACAGTAGCCATAGTAACTAGCAGGATTGCCTGCCAAACATATGGTCGTGTGTTCGAATCACCTTTGAGAAGAGTTTTTAAAACAATGACTCCCAGGTTGATTTACTTTAAACATAGCATTAGGAAATGTCCTGCTGAGTAAATGTGGGGGTCATGACTTTGATTGTATCACCCAGCGAGTGTTGATTTAACAAATATGGTGCCAGCGATCATACACCCAATGTGCCTAAGGAGTGGATACGGGCTCTCTACATGTATTATTACTTTGTTTAAAGTCCCCACAAGAGAACGGGACAAGTGGATAAGCCCTTTAGACCACGAAGGACGTCAAATTATGTACCAGTAACATTAAATGTTTTGCATATCCTTTACAGGACATCGCTGTCAAGAGCAGCATCTTCTAGCTGTCTGTTGATCTCTTGGCAAGATTACGCTCAGTAGTTTGCCATTGCTTTCTGAGCGGCCGGCTCAGTTATCCCACAAGTCACCAGCGGGGGTCGAACCGCTGCCAGCTCTCGCCCGCTACGAGACTCTGCGTGATAAACGGGATTACGGAGAAAGTGTTGTAACCCCTCGGCCAGAGAGACCGGCACCAGTAACATTAAGATATGGAAATCCGACGAGACAATCCATTTCCTATCCTATCCTATCCTATTCTATCCTATCCTAAAATGCCGATAAAAACCACAATGCAGTCAACTTCTTTCTTCTTCTGCTATGTATCGTCCATTGATTCATTACAGGTGAGCATGGACAGTTGATATCGAATTGCGCTGGTAATGTCATGAGCACAGTCACGCGCGTGTTAGACGCATGGTCTCGTCGACTGCTAAAGTGAGATAAAGATTGGCAATCTATTCTTCTATGCATTCAGGTCCACCAAATATGATGGCGTTATCACATTACAGACTCGTAGTGGGAAATTGCGTCGGGATTTATTATTATTATTATTATTATTATTATTATTATTAGAGTCCATTGTATTGTCTTTCCTAGGTTTAGTTGGCAAAATGAATGTAAAGTAAAAAGCCCGTGTGCACATTTTAAGTTGCATTGGGCATATGGTGCTAAATCCATTTTAGACAAATGGATAGTGTGGTAATGATCACACTGACAGCTTTTTTTTTTTTTTATTACAGTTTTACGGGAAATAAGGGCATCATGAAAGAGTTGCTAATCTCACCAAAGTATGCCACTCAACAGGTATGTTCTCTGGAGAGCATGGATCCCGACAAAGGATGGTTGCTACTGGGAGGTGATAGTTGTAAATCAATTTTCACTTTGTTTCACTCTCCACGATATTGGGTAGAGGCTGTCAACAGCAAAACCAGATGGTCGTTGAGACAAATGTGCATGCACTGATGATTGAAAAAAAAAGTCTTCCCAGATTGATATACTCATCTACACAGATATGTGTGTTGTGCGGCCCCCGTGTAGCCCATGGGCTTCTACTGCCCAGGTTGGAATGAGAACTGGTTAGAAAGACAGCAGTGTTATGGCCATAACTACGAACAATTTAATTAAGCATGGAGATCATGGCTATAATAAAGGCATTAGCTTGTCGAGAAACAAACATTATCACACATGCATGTTTTCTAAGCGACTCCATGGGTATGCTAAGGAAAATCAAGATGAACTGAGCCAGGAGGCAATGACTGGAAAGTCTGAAGCGATCAAGACTGACTCATATATGTTTCATTTTTGTGTCAGCGCACGCGGGTGTAAGACGAAACGAACCTGCAGATGGGCTTACGGGCTTGGCTGCAGTGGGAAGCGGAAAAGCGGGTCAGGCTGCCATCCTAGACACCCTAAAGGAGGCAGGGCGAATAAATGCTTCAAGGGATGAATGTTTTGTCATGCAGCTTTGACATGATGCAAACATACGATGCCAATCTAGACCGGTGCGCCACGAGGGAAATCAAAGAATAATAGAAACATAAGTCGTATCATTAGGCGCTATATGCCGAAGGAGTTACTAAGAGGAGGGAATCTGAGTACTTAATGACTAACAGTTTCATATGCAATAATGATGATCTTTTGACTACGTAACTCATAAAAATAAGGATGCCATGAACTATCATACTTGAAGTATTAACATATTCCAAACCACAGGACATTCACTGTAGAATACCCTTCAACGTTTAACTTCAACGTATGACATCGGAGTCTTAGTAATCTAGTTGATCGGGAAAGGACATGTGAACATGTTCTAAAGGGATGGGATTGCCTACAATACACTGGACTGTACCTCATCTGTCTTAGTCTCTTTCCGCAGAACAGCAAGCAACCCGCCGAAAGCATCACACAAAGAACCAACTCCATACCTCCAGCGATGACCTCCAAGGTCTCCGGAACAATTCCACAAGGTATCTGAACAATGCAGTCTGAAAACTAATTCCCAACCTTCAAATCGCGAGGCACACTGCTTGGCCATTTTGTCACGGAGATCAATGAAATCAACATCGAAACCGAACCCACAATCCACAGAGAACGAGACAAACGGGACTTGACCGCTTCAACCCCGCAGGCGTCCCTGACCCTCCCTGCAGGAAATATACATTGAGCATTTCGTCGCGATGTGGTTAAAACAATGTTACTTTCTACCGCAGGTCTAACTGTTGCTGACCTTGGGAGCCTCGTGACAGTCATTTGCACAATTGTCTGCATGAATCCAGCTTTGAGCGCTTCAGATCTGCCCTTCGAGCCTTTAGAATTTCAATATCTTGTAACGGGAATGGTACACGCAATATTTACCCGGGTGTCCGGCTGGATGACCGCCTTAATCACCTTGGAGAGATGTTTGTGTGTGACGGCGCCTATGAAGGTATATAATAGATGTTCAAAATAATGTACTATAAGTAAGGAACTTCAAATTACTTCAGTTATAAAATAGTTTTCTTACTGAGGTATGTGATAAAGTGTCCAGTTATGAAGCTATATAATATAGAATTCAATCAATATGGCTGCAGAAACAACTATTCCAAAATTAAAGAAGGTGGGTCGTAAGAAATGGATGACTGAGGAAATTTTACACTTAATGGAAACAAGAAGACTCAACAAAAATAATCCTGCCCAATATGAAGAAATTCACAGACAAGTCAGAATATTATGTAGGAAGGCAAAAGAATCATGGCTTGAGGAAAAGTGCTTAGAAATTGAAAAACAACACAACAGTCAAAATACCAAATTAGTGCACAAAAGGATTCAGGAACTTACTAATAAAAGAACAAGTACATCAACAGGCTGTCTAAGAACTAAAGATGGCAAAATCATAATAGAAAAAGATCAGATTCTACATGTATGGACAGATTATGTGAAAGACCTGTATAATGATAACAGAGAGGAACAGTATGCTATTAGATTTAATAATGAAGGACCAGCAATTTTAAAGATGGAGGTTCAAAATGTTCTTAAGCATATGAAAGCTGGCAAGGCCCCCGGTGCAGATAACATCACAACAGAAATGATTAAAGCTTTAGAAGAATTTGGACTAGAGCAAGTCACTAGACTGCTGAACACATTATATGATACTGGAGATATACCTTCTGAATTATGTAATTCTGTATTTATTGCAATCCCAAAGAAATCAGGAACCTTAGAATGTGATCAACATAGAACAATTAGTATAATGAGTCACATCACAAAGATTTTGTTACGAATTATCATGCAAAGAGTGAGGAAGAAAATACAACCTGAAATAGGGGAAGAACAATGTGGTTTTGTAGAAGGAAAGGGTACAGTAAATGCTGTGTATATGCTGCGAACAGTTATTGAACGTGCTTTAGAAGTAAACAAGGATATACATCTTTGCTTTATTGACTACACAAAGGCTTTTGATAGAGTAAGACATGTCAACATTGTGGATATGCTTGCAGATCTACAAATTGATGGGAAAGACATTAGACTTATAAAAAACATATATTGGAAACAACAAGCTGCCATAAGAATTGATAATGAAGTAGGACAATACCAACCTATTAAGAGAGGTGTTAGGCAGGGATGTGTAATGTCTCCAGATCTTTTTTCCTTATACAGTGAAAATATTTTCAGAAATGTAGAAGACCTAAATGGAATCAGCATTGGAGGACGAAACATAAATAACATTAGATATGCAGATGATACAGTATTGATTGCAGACAATGCACAGGATCTGCAACAATTAGTAGACGCTGTGGTTGTACACAGTGAGCAGCTGGGGTTGGAATTAAATTGTAGGAAGACACAGGTTATGGTCGTCACTAGGAAGAACGAAGTACCACAATGTAATATACAAGTAAATGGGAATATTCTTCAACAAGTGAATCGGTTCAATTATCTCGGAACAGTCATAACATCTGATGGCAGATGCCTTGAAGAGATTAGAACAAGAATCGCCATTGCGAAAGTAGCCTTTAGCAAGATGAAAAACATTCTGACCAATAAATTGATGTCAATTGAAACGAGAAAAAGAGTGTTGAGGGGATACATAGAGCCTGTTCTTTTGTATGGATGTGAAACTTGGACAATGTGCAGTCAAGCTGAAAAACATCTGATGGCTGCAGAAATGTGGTTTCTGAGGAAAATGCAAAGAATACCATGGACAGATAGAAAAACCAATGACCAAGTACTACAAGAGACAAATGAAAATCGTAGATTGATTAGAGAAATTAGACGTAGACAGTCAAAATTTTTTGGACATGTTATGAGAAGAAATGGACTGGAGAACTTGGTGACAGCTGGCAAGATCGAGGGGAACAGACCAAGAGGAAGACCGAGAGGAAAATACCTAGATGGCTTGGCCACATGGCATGGACGAGACAGGAACACTGAGCTGATCCACGACTCTGGTGATCGAGTGAAATGGCGAATCATGACCGCCCACGCTTTCCGGCATGGCACATGATTGATTGATTGATAATATAGAGTCTAAGTACAAATGAGGGATGAAATGTTAAGGGGATTTATGGCAGACACTGCTGTTGTATTCTGAAGTGTTATACCTTCACATATTTATGTCATCAACTTAATAAGGTTCAATCACTCTATCACAAACCACTTCAAAAGGTGTATCACTGTAGCACATAAAGGCCTCAAATCTTTTGTCAGCCTACCATAGAAACATATAATTTATTATGCCTCTTTGCCATAAAAACACGCCATATGTTATATGGCTGTACCACTAAAACAAGTTATGCGTTCTACAAATTTAGGGGGTGGGGGGATATAAAAACACCAGTTACATGAAATAAATCTCAGCTTCAAAACTCGTCGTATGTTCAATTACCTATAATTCTACCATAGAAATACGTCAAATGTCCTATCACTCTACCACAAAAGCACGCCATAATTCCTATCACTCTACCACAGAAACATATCTGTTCTGTCATTCTACTTCAACAGCGCTCTTTTTCCTTTTGAGCATTTTACCATCAAAACGCTCCATACGTTCTTTCTCTTTACCACAAAACGCTTCACACGATCTTTCACTCTATCACAAAAATGTACCTTATCTTGTTTGACTCAACAGCGAAATCGCTGTATATGTTCTGCGACTTTCAAACAAAAAGGATCCACACATTCTTTCACTCTACCACAACATCACTCCACACATTCTTTTACTCTACCACAAAATGTTCCACACGATCTTTCACTCTATCACAAAAATGTACCATATCTTGTTTGACTCAACAGCGAAATCGCTGTATATGTTCTGCGACTTTATAAAAAAAGTATCCACACATTCTTTTACTCTACCACAACATCGCTCCACACATTCTTTCACTCTACCACAACATCGCTCCACACATTGTTTCACTCTACCACAACATCGCTCCACACATTCTTTTACTCCACCAGAACATCGCTCCACACATTCTTTTACTCCACCAGAACATCGCTCCACACATTCTTTTACTCCACCAGAACATCGCTCCACACATTCTTTTACTCTACCACAACATCGCTCCACACATTCATTCACTCTACCACAACATCGCTCCACACATTCTTTCACTCTACCACAACATCGCTCCACACATTCTTTCACTCTACCACAACATCGCTCCACACATTCTTTTACTCTACCACAAAACGTTCCACACGTTCTTTCACTCTACCACAACATCGCTCCACACATTCTTTCACTCTACCACAACATCGCTCCACACATTCTTTCACTCTACCACAACATCGCTCCACACATTCTTTCACTCTACCACAACATCGCTCCACACATTCATTCACTCCACCACAACATCGCTCCACACATTCTTTTACTCTACCTCAAAACGTTCCACACGTTCTTTCACTCTACCACAAAAACGCTCTATACGTTCTGTCAATGTAGAACAAAAATTTTCTACGAGATGTTTCATGCTTAGAACAAAATGTGCTCCACAACGTGCATCACTTCATCGGAACGACGTCCCATGGTTCTATATCTTTGCAACATAAACGATCCATACGTTCTATTATTCTACCAACCAAACGCACAATGTATTCTATACCTTCAATACAAAAACGTTGGAAACGCCGAATCATAGTATCACAAATACAGCTCTCATCATCATCAAGTGCCGTGCCGGCTGGCGTAGGCGTTCATGGCTCTCCACAGATCTCGGTCTTTGGTGTTCTGGATCAACTCTGCTGATGATATTCCTCCATGCCACCGTCTCAGTCCGTCCAGCATCATTTCTCTTGGTCTGCCTCTGCCTCTCTTCCCCTCGATCTTTCCAGTTGTCACGATTTTCTCCAATGCCTCTCTTCTCATCACATGACCAAAGAAAGATGTTTGTCTCTTTCTTATTGTTGTATATAGTGTTATAGTTTCATTAGCCTCTTTCAGGCAATCGTTGTTAGTTATTCTGGCAGTCCAAGGAATTCGCAACATTCCTCTTAAAAACCACATCTCTGTTGCTTCTAAGTTCTTCCTAATTTGTTCATTTACATTCCAAGATTCGCTGCCATACAGCAAAACTGGTTCTATATAGCATTTTAGTACTCTCTTTCTTACATTCATTGATAGCGACTTATTGCATAAGATACTCTTCATTTTCTGAAATGCTGTCTTTGCCTGCACTATTCTGCTCTTAATCTCTTTTGTACATCTTCCATCTGATGTTATAAGTGCCCCTAGGTATTTAAAATTATCCACTTGGTTGAGAATTTCCCCTTCTATTTCTATGTCACATTTTGGCGTCCCCATTTTCTTTGATATCACCATTGTTACTGTTTTCTTGATATTCAAGGACAGTCCTTTCTGTGCACTCTCTGTTACTACACTGTCCAACAATTGTTGTAGGTCTGTTGCATTATCCGCTACCAATACTGTGTCATCTGCATAGCGTATATTGTTTATATTATATCCTCCGATTAGTATTCCTGGCTTCTCTTTGATCTCTCTCATTATTACTTCGCTATACAGGGAGAAGAGATCGGGTGACAAGACACACCCCTGTCGTACTCCTAGCTTTATCTGTTCGTAACTACCCTCTTTATTTCCCATTTTAATAATACAGCTCTATACTGTCTATAATATCAAATAATTAAGTCCATATATTGTACTTTATTTTTCAGGTGAAAAGTATCTTGACAACAACACGGGTATCCATTGCTGTTGTAGTAATTTACATCGCATTAATAGCTTCTGGTTCGCCGGTATATGTTGTCAACTAGCTGGACTGGCAATTCTCTGCAGCAAAAAAATAAAACAATGCTGAGACTTGTATTCATAGGCAATCACGACCTGGTGGAGAATACTTCCTACATCATCAACAATACCATACTTCCTTTTTGTTCCTTTGTTGTTGTCATTGTCGCAACAATTATATTAACTGTTAATTTACAAAGTCAATCAAAATGGAGAAAGAAATCAATACAAACTGCCCAGGCTGAAAGCCTTTCCAATCGTAACTTGAAAGTGGTCAAAATGGTTGTGATGATTTCAGTAATTTTTATTGTCTGTTTTATTCCAATATGTTTGATTTTTCTTGTGATGTCATTCAATCCTGACTTCACAGTCACAGGAAAACACCACGAAATCATGTTCATGATAGGTGGATTCGGCCTCTGTCTGGAAGCCATCAACGCCTCAGTCAATATCTTCATCTATTACAGCATGAGTAGCAAGTACAGACGCATGCTTCACAGTTTATTTTGTTCTGTGAGAGCTGAAGCTGAGGATTAACTCTTGCTGTGACAATAGATGAGGCTGCAGATGTAAATTTAACATAATCTGTACCAAACAAGACGTCATGTCTTGATCAGTTACTATTTCGTCATCAAGTTACTTGTTCAGTGCAGATTCTTTACCCCAATAAGGAACTTTTATATATCATAGGCTAAATGTCCTAACTCTTGTATAAGTCAAGTGTAAATTACTTAGTAAATCTTGAATCGGTCTACGCTATGGTCTACTTCCTCTCCATTTCCCCCGTACACCGCCTTCAATAGTTATCTTTTCTAGACATTCATGTCTGTTTACATGCCCAAAATAGTTCATGTTCTCAATTCTTGTTGTAATATAATCCACTCTTCTTCAGCCCTGGTTTATTATTGGTTAGGTCTGTTTTTTTATTTTTAAATCGTTTTTCTTTAAATGCATATTTAATAAATCGTCTGAAATACAAGTATTCGTTCACTGCTATAGTTTACTAGATATCTGTTAAGAAGGTAATTTGTCAGTACCGTCCTTACTTTCCGTAATGCATGAATCACTGAAAAACGAGAAGTAGATTATGAGCTTTACCAAAGCACGACTACAAAAAACAATGGACGTTGCGGCCAAAGCCTTCGTCAGCACAGAACAAACAAACAAAAATAGACTAACAGATACACGAACGACACTATATGAAAGTATAAATTTCACTTATCTGTGTCCTGTTACTTTCCGTAACCGTACTGGTCGACGGCCGTATAAAGTTGACCTCTGCCTACAACTGCGAGACTGGGATTGTATCCAACAAGATTTAGCCCGGCATTCTCTAGCTGATTCCACTATATGATTCAAGGATTTCACGTCACCCTGTTCGGGCACCGAAAGGGGTACTCTATTTTGCCTTCGTGTGTCCCGTTAACTAGACGAGGAAATGATGTGCCTTTCTTCTCCTTTTATACGTGATATGCTCTACCCCGCCACCACAATTTACACAATTTACTATGAACGTGACTAAATTATGTTCAGTTGTTTTAAGAAGAATGTAACAAATAAAGTGTAATATGTTGGCATAGTTTGCAAGTAAATCGCGTAAAGTTGCATCACAATTTCATATATATATATATATATATATATGTGGGGTAGCGGGGTAGGGGTATCCCCTATCAAAGGAGAAGTAAGGCGACTCCTTCCCTCCGCTAGCCTACGGGACACCATTGGGCAAGGTGGAGTACCCGTTTAGCCCCGCGATCAGGGTTACGTGAAGCTAAGGGTGCAGGTGGTGGATGAAGATGGAGAGCAGCCGACAGATAGTTGTAGGTTATGGTCTCCACCTTCACGACGGTAGGCAGAGGATCTCCTTTTTTGAGGAGACAATGGCTACGGTCACTGACCAGTATGGTCACTGCTGGGAAGGAAAGCAATGGCAAACTACCTTCTTTACACATGCCAAGAAAATCATGTTGTGTTCACTTATCGATAATCAGAGAAACGGCGTAAATGGGTGCTCCATAGGAGCAGCCTCGCCCGGTAGGGATAGTCATGCGCACCAGGTGACTCCAGACCGTCAACAGGCTACTAGGTGCAAAAGATTAATATCATTGAAAGTAGGAACTTGGAATGTTAGAACAATGAATGCAGATGGAAAGTTGGAGGACATCAAAAAAGAAATGGAGAGAGAGAGAAGATTAACATATTAGGAATATCGGAAACGAGATGGAGAGGAGCAGGGATAAGGACAGGAGAGGAGTGTAAGATTATTTACTCGGGGGGAGAAGAACAGCAAAGAGGTGTAGCCATTATATTAGATAAGCAAACATCAAATTCTGTCAAAGGATATTGGGCTGTGTCAGACAGAGTTCTATTAGTAAAATTAAACGGAAGACCTTTTAAAATAAATGTAATTCAAGTATATGCCCCAACAAGTGAAAGCAGTGAAGAAAGTATAGAGGAATTTTATAATGACATGGAGTCTGCTTTGAAGAACTGTAAAAAATCAGAAATAAATATCATAATGGGTGATTTCAACGCAAAAATTGGAAAGCAAAGCGATGGATGCAGTGTAGGCAACCATGGTTTGGGAGAGAGAAATGAAAGAGGTTACAGACTTGTAGAATGGGCAAAAGAACAAGAAATGGTTGTAGGAATTACCTGGTTTAAACAACATCCTAGAAGATTGTGAACATGGAGGAGTCCAGACAGCAGGATTAAAAACCAGATCGATTACATCCTGATAAGCAAAAGGTTTCGAAATGCATTAACAGTTGTAAAAACAGTTCCAAATGCAGACTGTTACAGTGATCACAGATTAATTACTGGCACATTGAGGGTAAAGTTAAAGAAAGTCAAGTATACAGCAGGAAACCCTAAATATGACTTGTGCAAATTGAAAACTGACAAAGAAATACAAGATAATTTTAACATAGAAGTAAAGAACAAATTTGATTTACTGTCTGATCTAGAGATCCTATTTCAAGATGTAGATGATCAATGGGAAATGCTGAAGAATTCAATCAGTTGTGCAGCAGAAAAAAACTATTCCAAAAGTAAAGAAAGTGGGCCGTAAGACATGGATGACTGAAGAAATTTTACAACTAATGGAAACAAGACAGAACAAAAATAATCCTGCCAAATATGAAGAAATTCACAGAAAAGTCAGAACCTTATGTAAGGAGGCTAAAGAAACATGGCTTGAGAAAAATTGCAGAGAAATTGAAAAACAACACAACAGTAAAAATGCGAAACAAAAGAATTCAGGAGATTACTAACCAAAGAACACGTACATCAGCAGGCTGCCTAAAGACAAAAGATGGAAGAGTCATAATAGAAAAAGATCAGATTTTACATGTATGGTCAGATTACGTGTAAAACCTTTATGACGATAACAGAGACGAACAATATATTGTTCAAAATAACAATGAAGGGCCAGAAATTTTGAAGATGGAGGTTCAGAATGCTCTTAATCATATGAAATCTGGCAAAACCCCCGGTCCAGACAGCGTCACAACAGAAATGATTAATGCTTTAGAAGAATATGGAATAGATAAAGTTACCAGTCTGCTTAATACAATATATGATACTGGAAATATACCTCATGAGTTATGTAATTCTGTATTTATTGCAATCCCAAAGAAATCAGGAGCCGTGGAATGAGATCAACATCGAACAATTAGTATAATGAGTCACATCACGAAGATTTTGCTAAGAATTATCATGCAAAGAATTAGCAGGAAAATACAACCTGAAATAGGAGAAGAACAATGTGGGTTTGTAGTAGGCAAGGGTACAGTAAATGCTCTGTATATACTGAGAACCGTAATCGAACGTTCTATAGAAGTAAACAAAGATCTACACCTTTGCTTTATTGACTACACAAAGGCTTTTGATAAAGTGAGACATGTCAACATGATAAGGATGCTTGAAGATCTACAAATTGATGGGAAAGACCTTAGACTTGTAAAAAACATATATTGGAAACAACAAGCTGCCATAAGAGTTGATAATGAAGTAAGCCAATATCAGCCAATTAAGAGAGGTGTGAGACAGGGATGTGTAATGTCTCCAGATCTGTTTTCCCTGTACAGTGAAAATATTTTCAGAAATATTGAAAATATGGAAGGAATCAACATTGGGGGACGATGCATCAATAACATTAGATATGCAGATGATACAGTCTTGATTGCAGACAATGAACAGGACCTGCAAAATTTAGTAGATGCGGTTGTTACACACAGTGAACAACAAGGGTTAGAATTAAATTGTAAAAAGACACAGATTATGGTCGTCACTAGGAAGAACGAAATACCACAGTGTAATATACAAGTAAATGGGAATATTCTTCAATAAGTGAATAGGTACAATTATCTCGGAACAGTAATAACATCTGATGGGAGATGCCTTGAAGAGATTAGAACAAGAATCGCCATGGCAAAAGTAGCCTTTAGCAAGATGAAAAACATACTGACCAATAAAAAGATGTCAATTGAAACGAGAAAAAGAGTGTTGAGATGCTACATAGAACCTGTACTTTTATATGGATGCGAAGCTTGGACAATGAGCAGCCAAGCTGAAAAACATCTGATGGCTGTAGAAATGTGGTTTCTGAGGAAAATGCAAAGAATACCATGGACAGTCAGAAAGACCAATGAACAAGTCCTTCAAGAAACAAATGAAGATCGTAAACTGATCAGAGACATTAGACGTAGACAGTCACAATTTTTTGGGCACGTTATGAGAAGAAATGATTTGGAGAACTTGGTGACAACTGGTAAGATCGAGGGGAACAGACCAAGGGGAAGACCTAGAAACAAGTATCTGGATGGCTTGGCCTTGTGGCATGGTCGAGACAGAAACACGGAACTGATCCACGACTCTGTTGATCGAGTGAGATGGCAGAACATGACCGCCCACGCTTATCGGCATGGCACATGATGGATATATATATATATATATATATATATATATATATATATATATATATATATATATATATATGTTGGAAGAGGCTGTAGAAAGAAGTACGAGTAGTATATAAGACAGCAGTAAGTCCGACGATACTTTTATGAATACCTTTACCAATGGGCTAATGAACACAATAAGTATGGAAACATGGAATGTTATAAGCCTATATAGAAACTAGTTACGATTACCAAATAATTAGTAAGAAAGCGTATTGATATACTATTATTCATTGTGATGTGATGGGTCAGTGGTGCCGCTTACTCTTGGAATTCTACAGGAGAGCAATTTACAGAAACATTTGGATATATTGTTTTCAATATTTCTGTATATTATAAAACAATACAGATGTTTGCATCTGAACTCTATGCTTCCACGTACAACACAAAGGACCGCATTGATGCGCGATGTCTAACGATTACCGCAAGACAACAGGATTACAACATAACCTAATTGGGTGCAAGTGAACAGTTTTGACACTTCCTTTGGTATAGCATTGGTGAATCAATCAGGAGAATTGAAAAGTCAAGACTCCTTTCAACATTTCCAGACTTCAGTGAAGTAAGTTAGGTGTCTGGGAAAGGCTAAGGGGCGGAGTGTGGGAGGTGTGCCACCGAAAACCAGATGAGTAAGTCAAAATAGAAATGAAGTAATAAGACGACAAACCCAGCCTTTCATATATTAGTGCTTGGCATTTGACAATCAGACCGTATTCTGCAGAAACAGGTGAAACGCGATTGTGTGTGTGTGTGTGTGTATATATATATATATATATATATATATATATATATATATATATATATATATATATATATATATATATATCATACACCGTAATTAGTCGTATGTCAGCTAACCACAGGGGAACACGTCATGCTAATACCTACTATCCTGTAATACAAGTTACATTATAAGTTACGTATGTAATCGCATTTATATGATGACATAAAACCATATTATTGTTTACATCGCTTAGTACGAGAATCATTACATATCACTAACAAGTAAAATGGAAGAAGATATTAACGTGGTCAAAGCAGGATTAAGACAAGGAAGAGGAACAAGAGATCACATTCTCAACATGCGTGTAATAATAGAGAAGTGCAGAGAATTTAATGTAAACCTATTCTCATGTTTTGTGGATTATTCAAAGGCATTTGACTGTGTACATCATCAGAAACTTTGGGAAATCGTGAGGAATATGGGCTTTCCATCACATGTAGTATATCTCATCAAAATGCTCTATCTAAACCAACAAGCAGAGGTTAGAATAGATGGCGAGACATCAGATTGGTTTGACATCAAGCAAGGAGTCCGTCAGGGATGTGTGCTGTCCCCCTATTTGTTTAACATGTACGCCGAAAATATAATGAGAAATGTAAGAGATGATTTAAACAGGGAGTTACATGATGCCTTAAATATCGGTGGTCATGACATACCAGAGATTCGGTATGCTGATGATACAATATTGCATTCCACAACACAAAATGTTATAGAAAACCTAATAGCCTCAACCCAACTGAATTGTGAAAATCACAACTTATATCTTAACATAGCAAAAAGAAAGATAATGTATACAGATAAAACTTCTATGGAGAAAGACATATATTTTAATGAGGAAAAATTGGAGGTGGTGGAAAATTTTGAATATCTTGGGTCATTGATTATCAACAACGGTGACACAATGAAAGAAATGAAAAATACGACTATCAATTGCTCTTCAAAGGCTAAAACAACTGAATAAATTATGGAGTGGGACAGACAGAACTACAACAATTACATTTTTAAGAGCATACATCTTTCCCATTGCAACATACGTTTGGACACTTACTAAACAAGCTGAACAGCACAGAAATGCATTTGAATATAAATGTTATAGACGAGTTCTAAGAATATCTTGCGTAAAGAAAAGAACAAATGCATCCATACTTCAAGAGTTGAATATTGAAGAAGGTTGGCTATTACAGACGATAAAACAAACAAAATTGAAATATTTTTGTCACTTGAAACGTCACGAAAGTTTGGCGAGAAAATAAGGGATGGGTATATGCCTGGGAAGAGAGGAAAAGGAAGGCCAAAGACAAGATGGGTGCAGGATGTGGCGGATGATCTCCAGATGGGTGTATCGTACGCGGGAATTTTTGCTTATGATCGAGAGGTTTTCCAGAAGATTGTTATGGGAGCGAGGTTCTGCAAAGGACATGCTACTGAATGAATGAATGAATGAATGAATGAATGAATGAATGAACGAACAAATACATGTTTTGTGTCTCGAAATCACTAATTCACTATCATCATAATACCAAACCGTTAGATCATAATTTCATGTGAGTATAATTGATTGCTGATATTATGAATACTTACAAAAGCAAATAAACGCAGGGTACTTTGTTTAACGCATAGTTCTATCTTTGCATTTTGCAATTACATGTAACTGTGTATGTTTCCATGATTACTTACCGTACTTGGTGGGGCGTCATTATATTAACTAGAGATGGGAGATTGCCTGGAAGAAAACCTGCCCTGCATAGTAGCTTTATTTTATATACGTAAATCTAGCCATCTAACATCCTCTTTACCACTACATGGGTACACCTAGACCAGCTACATTTACTTTTCTACGAGCCATTTCTAGCTGCGCACTTGTGTAACCAGATATTTTGTCTTTCATCAGCCTAAAAGAGACATTTGTCCCACGTTTGTTTGCTTGGACTACGAGCGCGGGAATTTGAACCCGCACCACTACAACGCCAGTGTAAGCAATAGCTTTTTTCCAGCAAATTCGATTTCTTACATTCACTAACGAGGAAAATCGATGCATTTGAATTGAAATATTACGAAAAGAATTAAAATTTCAAAGGCCAAATAGAATAAACATACTGCCAATCTACACGATCTAAACATGGCTCAAAAACAATATTTTGTCTCGGAAACTGACATACGTCTGTCACTGAACATGTTACAGTGGTTTGCAAAGTGCAGTGATGGACGGCAGTGTTTTTGGAATAGGAAGCAGAGCTCGAACAACACGAAGATGGACACAGGTCACTGTGGAAAATTTGAGCATCTACATGCATGTGGCAGGAGAACAGGCGTCGAGAATCATGTCGACAGAGCGCGACTGAAGCTACGAGGGTGAGTCAATAAGTAAGTCACACAGTTTTGTGGAATGGCAGGTAAATATGTTTGGTGTTTTCTACAGTTGTCATTAGGTGACAGCAACATCGAACTTTATATTCCTGTTCGTCAGGTGGCACTAGGTGTCTCATGTACATGCGCAGCGCATAAACAAACTGGCGACTGTACTTACGGAGTGTGCAACCTTAGAGCAACGTACTGTTGTGCGTTTTTTGTGGGCAAAAGGACTGCTTGCAAAGGCCATTCATAAGGAAATGCTTCCTGTTTATGCTGACAAATGTTTGTCCCGTAAAGAGGTGCATAGCTGGGTAGAAAAATTATCTCAAGGACGCGAATGACGCCGAAGTTGAATGTGAAGTGAAAACGTGGTTTAGAAAACTGAGTACGCAGTTCTATGCCGCCTGTTTGGGAGGACTGATAAAACGATGGGATAAGTGCATCAATGTTGGTGGAAATGATGTTGAGAAATACAGGGACATTGTATGGACAAAAATAAACTGGTTTCATGTTGTTATCGTATTTAGTTATTTTTCTAGGAACATTTGTGACTTACTTATTGGCCCCCCCTCGTACTTTCTGCAAAGGACCTGTTATGTAATTTTGAGTGATTCGACATTATATCGGTGCTGTTTGGAAATAAATCCTCCTCCAGCATCGACTGTTCACAGAAGCAACACTTTTGTAGTTTAATTAACTATATGTTACACAGGGAAATGCTTTTGTGTGGTTGCTAGCACAATTGCTTGTGTGCCCGATTGTCGTAAGTTTAATTCTTCCACCAACCCCACCGCGGAAGGTTATTTAAAAAATTGAGCTGGACTCCCAAGTGGACCCAGCCTAACAAGGGTAAATGTTTCAACAAGTAAGGCAACTGGCGAGATCTTAACCATCGTCAAGGTTAAATTGATCCATACAAATATGAGGCTAGCACCATATATCTGAAACACATCATGGCTTACACAAGGGTTCTGAATATTACAGCTACACTTGGACTATTAGTCGTCTGTGGATTGCATCCTGGAAATGTCTAAACCAGAAATTCACGCTATTATACTTCAGGATATAAGATGGTCAATAAATCGAGGAAACAAACACACACATACACACACGCGCGCGCGCACGCACACACACAATCAGAACGATAAGGAAAATAAAATAAGACCGGCAACTCTAAAAATTATATATTAAAATATAAATTCCACTTTTCTAATAAACACAGAAACAAATAAATGCTAATAGGCAACTTGAATTAGCAGCAGTTCTCCGTGTTTACTTCCAATATCTGCGAGTCGCTTACCTATTAAGAAAGCAACATTACATGGACGCTACACCACTTCAGGAACCAAGGTAGCAAAGTGTGTTTGTACAGTTGATGTGTTCCACGCCTCATTATTGCGTATGTTCTCACTTTGGCGAAGAGGTCACGAACGAATTCACAATCTCGCATACCGCGTTCTAAATCAGCCACACGTGATTTGGAAGCAGACCATCTTGGCTGATTTGTAACGACGGCCTTTGAGAAAGTAATAGCCAACTATTGAACGTAATCTTGACTTGTGAATCAAAACCAGCCAAAAATGCCAGGGTTGATTGCCACATCCAGTAAAGAAAATGCATCTAACGTTAAGCTAATTGTTTAGTAGTCGTGGCCCTTGCTAAACAGCCCAAGGAATGTGGCTGAATATTTACTACTCATGTGGTGATAAATAAAGATATTCATGGATGCGTTTATTTCTTCCATCACATAAGTGAGACCGAACAAAATCATTGATACATTAAAATATTTTCCATTAAGTGAGAGCTCAGGCTCAAAAGCCATTGCAAGCATACCGATGGCAGTGGGAATAAAACAAACAATAAACAGTGTTGAAATTGTCACAACCATTTTTGCCACTTTCAGGTTACGGCTGGAAATTCGTTCCGCTTGTAAATCAGTGATGATCGTTTTCCTCCACTCTGATTTTTTGCGTAGCTGGGTTGAAAGAATCACTGTAGAGGTTGCAACAATTATAAATGCCCCAAAAGGAATTAAAAAATTGTTGATTAGAAAAGTGATCTTCACAACATCGTCCTTGTCATGTCGGGGAATAAGTCCAACAAGTGTTTTGTTCCATAAGGGAGAGAATTTAAAACCCAGTCTGTTGACAACAAATACCGGAGTGCAGCTGAATGTGAATATCACGAAAATACACACCATGATCACAGTTATTCTCTCTGTAGTGATAATATGTTTGACCTAAACGAAAAAAAAGAAGGATAATATTATGCCATTAATATACTTTAAGGTGGCAAATTAGCAAGGTAATTTATATTGTTCATGTTCTGAGCTGTGGTGGTATTGGTGGTGGTGCTGGTGTGCGTTCGTGCGTGCGTGGGTGTGTGTGTGCGTGTGTGTGTGTGGCGGGGCGCCTGTGTGTGTGGGGGAGTTTCAAATGTATGATTTACTAACTAAGAAATCAACGAGGAAAGTTACGACTTTTTCATTTATAGCTTTTACATATAGTTTCCAACTACAAAATTCTAAGCTTATAATATATACTGTCATAAAGCAATTACATGCGTATTAAAAAGGATTTATTGTTCTACAAGTAAAACAAAAAGTTCTTGTAGTAGGACATAATACAAATTTTCGCACGTACCTTTAAAGGAGCTACTACACTCAAACATCTTTCCATAGTAATCATAGCTGTAATACAACTGCTCACTCGAGAGAAGCATAGATGCGTCATTCCAAATACCAGGTAAGTAACGTCCTGAATGTCAAAGGGTAATTCTATGGCATTAAGTCCTAGCGTTAGAAAGATGCATACCCATGACATAGTTATAAGGTTGCATAAATCAGAGATTGATAAACCTGAGTAGAAGACAGGAAAACAAATGAAAACCAATTATTTGCAAAGTTTATTAATTGATACCAGTTCAACATTCACTATATTAAGCAACCTCGGTGATAATGCATTTCACACATTCAGGTGAGTGAAAATATAGTTAATGGAGTGATGTATTTTCTCAAATCACACACATCCAACAACACTCGTTACTATAAAATCTAATTTCGTAAATATATCAACAAAACATAACTACTCTTTAGCGGATCATATCTCATTACAGTATACAGGGAAATGAGCATGAGACAAATTAGCAAAAAAGGGCGCAGTGACACAACGTCCATATGCTCCAGTTCATTCATTGGCATGTGCTTTGCAGAACCTGGCTCCCATAACAACTTTGCGGAACATTTCTCGATCACAGGCAAGATGGCCCGCGTCTGATAACCTATCCGGAGATCATCCGTCACATCTTGCACCCATCTTCTCTTTGGCAATCCTCTTCGTCTCTTCCCAGGCATACACCCCTCCATTATTGTTCTCTCCAAACTTTCGTGACGTTTCAAGTGACCAACATATTTCAATTTTCTTTATTTTATCGTCTATAATAGCCAACCCTCTTCAATATACAGCTCTTGAAGTATGGATGAAATTGTTCTATTCTTTACCCAAGATATTCTTAGAACCCGTCCATAACATATATATTCAAAGGCATTTCTGCACTGTTCAGCTTGTTTAGTAAGTGTCCAGGTCTAATAGGCGTATGTTGCAATGGGAAAGCTGAATGCTCCTAAAAATCACATTATTGTAGTTCTATCTGTCTCACTCCATAATTTATTCAGTTGTTTTAGTCTTTGAAGAGCAATTGATAGTCGTGGTGTAATTTCTTTCATTGTGTCACAATTGTCGGTAATCAATGACCCAAGATATTCGAAATTTTCCATCACCTCCAATCTTTCTTCATTAACATATATTTCTTTCTCTATAGTAGTTTGCTATGCCAGGCTCCGGTTACATTTTTGAAAATTGGAATGATACATTTAACACAAACAATCATAATGTCACCGATTACACAACAAAATGACTGAATCGTCGCTCTCATTGCGCTCCCTTAGTCCCTACGTTCCTAATATCAAATTGTGTACAGCCCCTAATATCAATTGTGTCAAGTCCCTAATATCAACTGTGTCAAGTCCCTAATATCAACTGTGTCAAGCCCCTAATATCAATTGTGTCAAGTCCCTAATATCAATTGTGTACAGCCCCTAATATCAATTGTGTCAAGTCCCTAATATCAACTGTGTCAAGCCCCTAATATCAATTGTGTCAAGTCCCTAATATCAATTGTGTCACGTCCCTAATATTAACTGTGCCAAGCCCCTAATATAAATTGTGTACAGCCGCTAATATCAATTGCGTCAAGTCCCTAATATCAATTGTGTCAAGTCCCTAATATCATCTGTCTATCAATCTTGCCGGCATACAATATTAGCGTTTCTCACTGTCGAATTGAAGGTGCAGTGATAATTCTGGCAGAACACGATGTACATTTACTAAAGCACATATCATAAGACATATTGTTGGCGTTCATTATGCTACCAATATCAAGCATGGGCGCTTACAGTAACAAATGAGCGCGTAATGATAAAAACAAAGGTGATATGCCTTAGGAGTGCTGCGGGAGTAATGGGGAGAGATGAAATTAGAAATGAGGAAATTAGAAGACGACTAGGTCTGAAACCAGTCAAACACTTCATTAAAGAATAAGACATGAGATGGTTTGGCCACCTCAAAAGAATGCCTTGGTACCAACTGCAACAAAGAGCCACATTAAATAAATATAATGGATACAGAGTAAGGGGACGACCGCGTTAAAGATGGAGTGACTGTTTCAAGAACAACCTTAGAGAAATAAATACCAACTTATAAAAAGCATTGGAAAGAGTGCATAAACGGTATGTACATAAACACATTTCACTGAGGTAACTTGAGGGCGAGAAGAATAAGACGATGCATCGGGTGTTCAATGTTCGTCTCCCTGTTTCTTTTGTGTAGGGACACAATTCAGTGTTCTTGTTTGAGAAGTGCAAACAGCGATTAAAACATATAGACCAGTGGTTCCCAAGCAATTCAAACAGAGGGCCATATCTACTATTTTCGGTAGTTAAGCGGGCCACAACGTTATACACTTTTAAAAGTCTTGGAATATCATTCTTATCTTTCTTAACTTTCGTCAACAAAATGCTAAAACGTAAAAGGCAGTCAATGTCAGTACTACACAGTCATTTTTTTTTTTTTTCGTTTAAAATCAAAAGTTCCTTTAACAATAAATTTTAATCAGTTTCGAAAATCGCTATTAATGTAATTAATTTACAATTGTAACAGTTCTTAATAGCAACAGTTGCTTCAGTTCAGGTGCCAGTTGATCAATGTCTGGGCACAAATCTGTCGTGCCCAAAGTCATAAGCGCAGCTAGGTTACTGTCGGTGAGACTGGTACGTTGCTTGTGTTTTATAACGGTCATTGCGGAGCATGACTGCTGGTATCTGTAAGTCGAACCAAAACGAGAAATGTATCTCTGGGCGAATGAACGCAAGTGTTCAAATTGTTCGACAGACAATAGTCGCCAGAATGAAATAATATGATCAGCTGAAGGTGAAGCAGGCAGCTCCAGAAATTTATATCTCAGTGCAGAACTGCATTTCAAATCAATTGCTTCGTGCTGAAGGTTTTGCTGTAATTGACGGAGCTTGGCGTCGGGAAATACGAACGGATTTATGAAGAGGGCAAAATTATCCTCCTCTATTGTGAACTCTTGAAATCTCGACTGAAAGATGTCCAGAAGACTTTCAACTTTTACTTTGTTGTATAACAAGTCACATTTCTTTTCCACCACAAGCGTCTTCAGAGTTGGAAACGCCTCTAAATTCCTCTCAGTCAGCTGTCCGATAAACAGTCGTAGTCTCATTTTAAATGAAAAGATGTCATCGCACAAATTTGTGAATAGTTTTTTTTTTTCCATGGATCCTCGCATTTAAAGAGTTTAAATGAGACGTGATGTCTACCAAAAATGCCAGGTCATTAAGCCAGCCACCGCTCAGCAAAAACATTCCTGTTCTGTAGGCAATTCACTTATTTCTGACAGAAACAGATAGAAACTATTTTTCAGTGCCCAGAAACGTGACAAATCGTTCCCTTTAGATAACCATCTGACATCACAGTGTAACAGTAGCTCACCATATTCCTAGCTCAGGTCTGATAGAAACTGTCTGAACTCACGCCTGTTCAGCTTCTTACTTCGAGTTTTGTTCACACATCTCAGAACAATATCGATGACATGTTTCAGATTTAAAGTCTTACCACACTAAGCTTCTTGGTGAATGATACAATATTTTAATATAGTGCGGCCAAGAAAATGTTCCAATAATGCTAGACATCCAGACTTTTTACCCGTCAAAGCCGGAGCACAGTCGGTGCAAACACTGTCCAATTTGGTCCATTCTATTTTGTTGTTCTCTACACACAACTTAAGAGTTTCAAACAGATCAGTACCTTTGGTAGTTGCATGCATCGATTCACGTCCTAGAAGTTCTTCAATGACATCAAAATTGCCATTTATTGCTCGAGCAAAAACTGCGACCTGAGCTGTGTCAGAAATATCAGTGGATTCATCCGTTGCCAATGAAAAAAGAATTAAGATTGTCTATATGTGCTGCTACTTGACGATGAACATCGTTGGCTAATTCTTCAACTCGCCTGGCCATAGTATTATTAGACAAAGGAATGTGATCAAATTTTGGTGCACACTTTTTATTGCCAAGCATTCTAAGCAGCAATTTTAAGGGAAGGCTTGATTATTTCTTCTGCATCGGTGAACAGCTTCTTTTTGCGAGCCAACAGAAGAGCGACTTTGTACGACGCAACAACAGCACTCTTGTTCTGTTCGTTACCATTGAGAGAAATGACTGCTGTCTGGTCAGAGAACTTTCATTTTTAGCTATGAAATCTTTTCTTAACTCCGAATTGATCGGATATTGAGTATTTATGTCTGAATAAGTGTTCGTGAAGTGTCGTTCCAGATGAAAAATGTTTTGGTAACAGAAACACAAAATCCGCAAATTAAGCAAACTGGTTTACCACTACGGCTAGGCATAAACATAAATTTCTCTGTCCAATCTTCGTTGAATTCACGACAAGCAAGGTTAATCTTTTTCGATTGTCAACTGCTAAGGGATTTTTTTGCCTGCGCAACAATGCACACGGGCGTCCAATCTCACTACCCAGAGACCAGGGGAAATTTTGTTACTAGAAGTCAGACATTTTGTTACTAGAATCTGACTTAGTCAGACGTATCCATGTTAATGCATCTGATCCGCATTATATATCAGTGTATAGATCTGATCCACGTGAGACAAGGTGGTGTATAGAACTGATTACCGTGAGACATGGTAATATATAGAACTGATGCACCAGAGACATGGTAATGTATATAACTGATGCACCTGAGACATGGTAATGTATAGAACTGATACATGTTAGACATGGTAATGTATAGAACTCTTGACCGTGAGACATTGTAATCTATAGAACTGATCCAAGTGAGACATGGTAATGTATAGAACTGATGACCGTGAGACATGGTAATGTATAGAACTGATGCATCTAAGACATGGTAATGTATAGAACTGATCCATGTGAGACATGGTAATGTATAGAACTGATGACCGTGAGACATGGTAATGTATAGAACTGATGCATCTGAGACATGGTAATATATAGAACTGATGCACGCGAGATATGCTAATGTATAGAACTGATGCATCTGAGACATGGTAATATATAGAACTGATGCACGCGAGATATGCTAATGTATAGAACTGATCCATGTGAGACATGGTAATGTATAGAACTGATCCATGTGAGACATGGTAATGTATAGAACTGATTTATGTGAGACATGGTAATGTATAGAACTGATCCATGTGAGACATTGTAATATATAGAACTGATCACCGTGAGACATGGTAATGTATAGAACTGATCCATGTGAGACATGGTAATGTATAGAACTGATGCACATGAGACATGGTAATTTATAGGACTCATGCACATGAGACATGGTAATGTATAGAAGTGATCCACGTGAGAAATGGTAATGCATAGAATTTATCCACGTGAGACATGGTATGTATAGAACTGTTGCACGTGAGGCATGGTAACGTAAACATTGGATCCACATAGTATGCCACATAGCAGTCACGCACACCGCCAAATGTAAATTAGGATATTCCCAGACTTGGAATAGAACTAATTGACCATTGGAAACTAAGGCCGACGTGGACATCGTCAGAGGACGGCAACGGGGGACGCTTTAGGAGAGGACATGAGGTCAGCGGTGTTTTCTTGGCTCTCGTGTTAGATGGACATGATCTGGTCGGCGCAGTCTTGTTAGTGATACAAGGAATTCATTTGTTGTCTTGCATTCATACCATGATTGGACCGGGACAGAAAGAAACTCTAGACAACAATTTACAATAGCTTGCGAAAGTCCTTGGAAGATCGAGCAATCACAGAAGATAGGAACAGCTGGGTCTGTATTGGCATGTAACTTCCCGTCCCCGTCTCAGGGGCACGTTACGTTTTACTACCATGTTCTGTGTATTCTGAAGGAGATAAATCTGAATAAAGGATCGTCTCTGAATTGCACCCGTTTCTTTCAAGGTGAGCTTGGTTTGTTATTGTTACTCGAGTACGAGCTGTTTTAAGTCTTGACACTCGCATGCGGTCGAATGTTCTGAGACATAGTACGTGTAGATGTATACATTTGATCCACATGTGACTTTCTCATCACAAGATACTGTATTCCATGCTAAAAATGCAGGTAATTTAAGTCGTATTAACTTTTATCTAGGATGAATTTAATAATTTGTAGGTGTTCAACAGAAGGAACAGCTACATGTCTATAGTGTGTTTACTTTTGTCTGCCCCAATATAAATTTCCATATCTCAGTAACCAACTGAAGGAACATGATGAGATTTAGCAAATAACCTTATCATTATGTCCACCCAACAAAAATAATTTTGTTCTGGAGATTTTACAGCAGATTTCAAAGTTTGTTTATATACAGTATATAATTTACGGGCCACAGATAAAGTTCATAATTGTAAATGTATTACAGCGTAGCCAGACAATCAGCGTTCAATGTTGAATATTGTACATGTTTCACGGGATTGGTCTTATGCCAAGAACCCCGCGCTATTTAAACTGGGACTGTTCAGAGGTGTCGTCAAAATGTGGATTATTTCATGAAACTTGATTATTATTATAATTTTTTTTTTTTTAAATCATACCACTTATCGCTAACATTGAAATGTTTGAATATTTTTCAATGGGATTGAATGCGAAATTGTGTATACACTTGAAAGCATCGCTATGAAGTTGTACACATATTTTTGTATAGAAGCTGATCGTAGGAAACTGTTTTACACTATTACAAATTCCGAAAAAAAAAACAGTGCATGCATTGGGTTTGAGTAAACGGTCATTTTGTCGATGGGTGCAAGAATCTGGAATTAAACCACAACTCAATAACCAAACGGTAGGTAGAAAGGTTATTGTAGACAGCTTTGACAAAGATGTCATAAGGCGAGCTATTATACAAATGCTTTAAAAAGTCGCTTAAAAATCGACAGGGTCGACTTCATTGCACCGGGTTCTATCCCATATGGCTCGGTCTCTTTCCGCAGCGCGGAAAGCATCGCACAAAGCACGAACTCCGCAGCTCTAGCGACGACCTACAGAAGTCTCCGAAAAAATTTAACTCGTGAACCGAAGGATGCGGCCCGAAATCGAACCCACAACCTTTAAAGTCCTAGTCAAAAGGCTTGACCACTTCGCCACGGAGACTCCTAAAATTATAAAAATTTAGGATTTTATATCCAGGATTATCCAGCATTATAAAAATGCTGGATGCCAAAGAAACAGTGACTGTAAGAAAACTTAGAGTTTAGTTGAGAAAGAACAATAACATAGAGCTATCCAAAACAGCTTTGTGGAAAATTATCAGGACATTATCTTCACTTTTAGAAAGTACAAGGGCGGTAGAAATATTCTTTGCGAGCAACCGCATTTAGGAGCCATGAGAAGCAGATACCTACGTGAAAAAAGGGAAATGCGCAAAGAAAATTATGGCCTAGTGTGTTTGGATGAAATGTGGATCCATGCGCACCACACAAGTGATAAGGAATGGCAATCAGTGGATGGACAGATAAAGCGATATGTGCCCAGTAGTATAGGACAGCTTTTGGGCATGGCCCATGCTGGTAATACGCATAATGGCTTACAACAGAATGCAGGACTCGTGGTCGTATCAAAGCATACAGACAATAGGGATTATCATAATACGATTAATGATGATGTATTTAGAGATTGGCTCGAGAATACATTGCTTCCATCCCTAGATAGACCGTCGTGTCCAATTATAGACAATGCATGATATCAATGCCCAAGAAGACAAAATACCTACAGCATCGAGCACAAAGGGAGCAATAAAGATATGGCTCCGAATGGAAAACACACCATTTCCAGAAACGTATTTCTAGCTAGAATTGTTGTCGCTTGTAAACCAGACGCCAAAAAGTAAGAAATATCAAATCGACAAGTTGATAGAAGAGCATCGTCATGGGTACTTGAGACTTCCGCCGTACCATTCTCATTTTAACCCTATAGAACTTGTGTGGGCTAAAATTAAAGGACAGGTGGCAGCAGACAATACTATATTCAAATTGTCTGACGTCAAGATACTAATCCAGTCTGCGCTATTACATATTGATAAAAGTTACTGGAAAAATGTGGGGACCATGTGTTGAAAGAGGAAGAGGACTATTGGAGAAAGGATGGATTGAATTTTATGCAACCGAGAGCAGTCATCAAACTACTGGAATCGTCCGACACAGATTAAGGTCTGAGCAGATTGCAGACCTTAATCCACGTGCACACCAATTTGGATATTTTGCTACAAAAATTCAGAAGAATTGCAGACCCTAAACATTACAGCATCGGCAGAAACAATACAACTTGTTAATGGCAACAGTTTGTATTCCACAGTGATGAATTTTCAATTCCGTGAGCCCTCAACGGTGACAAACAACTGACATTGAAAAAGCAAAAAGCTCTAGACGCATCGAATACCAACCGAAGAGTAATATTGTGGTGGGAACTGACATATTGTGGCATAACAAGAAACGTGAGAAGAAACACAATGTCAAATGAGGGGACGACACACGAACATACGAATCATTCTATAAACTTCAGTGAAAAGAGAACCAACATCTTGACCGTTAAGAAGGAAGCCCACTACAGAGACATTCACAGCTATATTCATCGTGCAAAACATGTAATCATGTTCCGTCTCAGCAGAGCAGACAGTGTACCCACTCCCATACGAATCTGGATATGCCTTGTGTTTGTCATCCGAACTGGCGGGGGAATTGGCATTAACGTAAAACAAGTTTGTTAGCGAGAAATCACAATTTTTTCATCAAAACATCAAAGAAATGTCGCCGCTTTTCATGATTTACGTTGTTTTTGGACCTATCAAAGACATATTCCTTGGGTGGGGGTAAATATAAGACGGCAGGGAAAATTTCATAACGATGCAACAGACAGTTTTCAAAATAATTGATCGTGAATGACGGCATTAATTTCTGGACATACTATAAGGTTTACTCTATACCTAGAAAGCTGACGTTGATGGGGTCTTTAAAACCCTGTTTCACGAAGCAGATGATGTTGATAATATTTGTGGTGATACCAAAGATGTTTATCAACTGGCATATGACTGTGAACACGACATATGTGTAGATCATAACTACAGTATTGTCTATGTCCGCAATAGCCGCAACTACGACATCACTAGACACATTTGCTATGAGAGACATGGTGTCTTTATGAATCTAGTATGTTGATGTAATATTGTATTTTTATTGTTCACAATACAACTGCCATTCTTGTACCACTATATGATTAGGTTACCCATTACAGTACATACAGCAACATTAAATTGATGATTGTTTATATCATACAAGCAGAAATTAAGATCCGTGCTACCAAAGGCAAATACGGTAATTTACAAGACTGCAATTATAGTTTCTTCAATACGTGATATGTAACATAGTACTAAGTTTTAAAAAAAGGGGCGGGGGGCTGTATTTCGTTGAGTCATTTGATAAAATAAATGGATAGTGATAATACGTGGATACAATAATTGGATAGTGATAATTCGTGGATACAATAATTGTATAGTGATAATATGTGCTGTAACACAAGTAACAATTATAAAAATGCATTCTACAATACAATAATAATATGTACACACTTTTCGAAAACAAATTACGTATGTAAATGTAAGTTGGATCGCGCCGAAGATTGAATCAAACAGCTTTATTAAATACTATTACTTGGTGTGGCGAACTGCCGTTATTTCTCCTCGGCTTATGAATAATAATGACAGTCCTAGATAATGTATACAGTTAGTATCATGTCATTCACAACATAGTAATTCTTCTCCCGTGTCCTAGACTAGCAACGTGCACTAGACACAGAACCAAGTGTTGTCTTAATGTTAAACTATTACTGAATAGCGCATTTTCTTAATTAAAGAAATATTGAGATATTTTTCGTGTGTTCCTTATATTTTCCTTTATATATATATCAACATACTCACACATACGTTTCAATGTATGGGGTTATTGAACTGGTCTGTCATCATTTGAAAACTGACAAGTACATATTGCTTAAATCTGCTCTTCATAATTTCTAAAAGAGTTTTTTAACTGATAACAACAGTTTAGTGTGTGTTCGTCAAATGTCTAGTGCCTCTTCCAAAGTCTTCAAGTCTCTCATCTGACGCCTACTGCCGTTCATCGTGAGCACGGTCGTCTTCTCAATTCTGTAATCGAAATCAGTAGATTTTGTTAAATGTATGTTGGCATTTAAGATGTCTAATCGATCCATTTATTAACCAAATATGTCGTCTGCCTTGAAACAGCCGTAACTGGGAATTACTGAAGTGAGTCAAACTACTGCCTATGCAATAATCAAAACCGATTCTTCTTGTTAGATTGATTCCTTGTGTCGTGGTTTCTAATAATCGACTTCATATTATTCAAGACATTACCATATATGCTCAATGAAACTCAGTGAATGCCGTAAGTTGCAGATGGTGATCGTTTCAGGAACGATCGCTTCCTAGACGCGTAGATTTTTGTCTACTCTAACGTCCCTGCCTGTTGCAATCACATGTAAAGTCAGACTCAATCATCCTTCAATATGTTGTTTCATCTGTTATCGTATTTGCAGCAGTTTTTGTTTTATTGGTAATCTACATAATACTTACACTTTTCACTCTGAGTGTTCCAACTAATTGGTTCCTGAAGCCACCATATTGTGACGAAATCAGACACACTAGAGTCTGCTGAATTGCCTTCATGCCTTTCTTGCCGTTGTTACATCAACACATAGTGAATAATATCTGCATTTCGTTTATAAGTATATAATAAGTATCTTAATACACACATATTATACTTGTAGGGGGGTGTCTTGGGATGTCAGGCATTGGTAGTACCTTTGGTAAGGGTGACTGTCATGTCTTTTTCAGGACCCATCCCCCACTAGTCCAAGCCTGACACCCAGCCCACGCCTGTGGCTCCCTGTAGCTGTCAGCATGCGACAGTGGCCTCCCCAGGATAACAGCTGTAATAGGCTGTCTAAACCAGGCGTGGGTAACCGATTTGGTGTCAAACACTTCGGTGAACTAGTGTACGCCTAACCAGCATGCAAAGACAGGATTCAGCAGACAGCGCGGTAGATATCATTGACGGCGTTTATCTTTGTTAGTTAGTTAGTCGCAGTTCCAACTTCACAGCAACGGGTCGTCCCCATTATGCTTCGTTCCTGTGCCAGTGAATATCACACAAAACGCTCCCCACTGCCCAATGTGAAAAGTGGAAAAGACAGGAGTCTCGACAAACAACAGCCCGCACAGATACACTGTGAATAATGCCGCCACCAGAATGTCAACACACAAGTCCCTCACGAAACATCCTGTTCATCTCTGATGGAATAGCCAGTCATTTTTCTATCTAAATGTTTCCTAGATTTTCACCCACACAGTCCACGAAAATACAATTCATCGCTGATGGCAGTGGCAGGCAACCAGAAGACCAGCAGCCACGCATTTCTGCATAAGACAAAAACCGGTCAACTCTGGGACATAGCCACCTGCCATTACTCCGAACATGCAGTCGCGTTCCAAAAAACCTCAGGCAGATTCAAAAGCATTTCACACGAAACTCACAGCTCGCAGTGTCGCGCCACGCACTCACTCAGTAGCAGGGCGACAGAACCATCAAGCCTCCTTAGTCACCTCTTACGACATGCGTGGTAGGCTACAGTGTTGCTATTCTTTGCTTCCCTTATGGGCCCCGGCAACACACGGGAGGGCGTTTACCTGCAAAACGGCAGGCGTTTACCTGCAAAACGTTGTGGAACTTAATGAGCACGGCAAGGCATGTAGAGCGCCCTGGTCATCCACTGCACCTGTATTCGTCTCGTCGTCTTGACTTGTCTTGCCACTGGACTCAGATAGACTCAGGCGAGAGAGTGAGGTCGACGAATTGCGCAACTCTTCCTCAGTCTAATCCAATTCATCGCGCAAGTCATTCTTCATCCATGCTCCATACTTTCAACCCCATTGGATGAAATGAATGGCCATCATCATTGTTGATGGACAAACAACATTATACTTGTATATCTGTCTGAAGGAAAGAATGCACTTTCCTAAAGTTGGAAATTTGCGAAGATGTATCTTTCGCTCTTTTACTGAGCGCTGCCTAAACGCGATATGCGTGACGTCAATGTTGTCAGGTGATAAGTCTGTATCAGTTCGTTACTACAATTCGGAGGGGATATACCGTCTTTCTGGTTGAAGAAGAAACAATCTATCAATACATGTGATAACAACTGACTAGTTCCAGATGAAAACAAATTGTTCTGTTAGTGAGGATATAATATAATTATTCTCCTAACTGATTGTTCATATCTATAAACATTTTGCCATGTGAATGAAAGTGCTATCATTTCAATTATGTCCTTCAATGTCAACTGTCCGTTAGGCCTGGTTGAGAAATGCCTAGTGACTGTTCACCATTCTGTTAAAGTAGTTGTCTAGGGTTATTTTAATATTCTGAAGTTTGTCAGAGGTAGACTATCACAAGAACTCCCGTAAAATATAACTCTAGAGGCGAATAAAAATCGTTTGAATCCTTTCTCTGGGAGTTTAGTTAACTTCTCATCATCCGGTGGCATGCCGTAACAAGGAGCTTACTATCTACTTTGCTCTTTGAGATACTTCGGTCGATATTGTCCGTATTTAAAATAACTTATTATGAGGACTGGTTCGGAGAGGAAGATGAATTACTATCACTGTTACGATTCTATGTAGGATTCTTATCAAAAACCAAGAATACTTCACCTTAAATCATTCTTAGAAAACTATCTAGTATTATGTGAGATAGAGTCTGGTTGTGGCAGATCTTCTGTTGATCTGTTCTATTAAATCTAAAGGAGGTCGTGAGTTGGGGGGAATTGTGATTAAGGATAGGTGAGGGTGAATGGCTGGCTATGGGTGGAATTACTCAGCAGGCACTCCTTTCTGTGTCTTACAGATTCCCACCTTTTTATTAACTACAATATCCAGTTTATGAATGTGTGGCCTCGTCAAGTTATGTGGAGAGCCCGTAAAATCAACTGTGAGAGATATGTCTGAGAGAGAGAGAGAGAGAGAGAGAGAGAGAGAGAGAGAGTTATGTGGAGAGCCCGATAAAATCAACTGTGAGAGATATGTCTGAGAGAGAGAGAGAGAGAGAGAGAGAGAGGGAGAGAGAGAGAGAGAGAGAGAGAGAGAGAGTATAACCAGCTGCATATGTGAACCTGTGATGTGAAGAACGATAACGTCATTCCTATATATCGTATCGAGTTGTCATAATAACCAAAGAGTGGAGACCTTAAGAGTCAGATTACTTAAGACCTGAGTAACAGCAACATAGATTGTTGAGACATAAAGAGTGATAAATAATCACGGAGAGTTATAAGGAAAAGACACCGGTAATTAATGGTGCTATGAATAAAGGCATTTATTCGTTCGGTCGGCTTTTGGAACTGCTATTCGTTGTGCTAGTGGATGTGTTCATTCTGAAGTTGTTAGTATGCCTACAACATAACCCCTAGTAACACTCTGGCAATCATGGGGGACGTCACAGAGACTGAATCCAGGGAATGAAGGACGATACGAAAGTGAGCGATTCTCACGGAAAACGTAAGCAGCTTGGAAAGTTCTAGTAACAGATCGAAGTTAAGAACAAATATTAGAACACGACTAGTGGAAAGCCGGCAACAGTATGAAGCAACAAAGATACCATTGTATTAATTGTGAACTATAATATGATTTGTGATAGCAAAGATCGATGTGGAATTAAGGAATGGGTGCAACAATGAGCGATGCTCAATAATATCGTAGAAAGAGTATGAGTAAAAGCCAGAATAGAAGCTTACGGATTATGAATCATGGCTAGTGGTAGAGCATTGCACGGTTGAACATAGCAACACGATTTGCAAAAAAATGGGCTCGCAGTGAGCGATAATCAGCAACTCAGGAAAGGATCGCTAGCATCAAATAACACTGTAAGGTGAAATGTGATTAAAACCAAAGAATATGAGTAGTCGAATAGGAAGCAGTGATTAATATCAAATAACATGGAAAAGGGATGTTGAAAAGCAAAAGTAATAATGCGTGCCGACTTGATTCAGGTGAGGGTCAAAGTGAGTTTGAACAATAAGACTATCACAACGATATGAGGGTGTCAGTTGCTTATACCGAGGTATAAATGAGGAACCTTATGGGAATGTCCGGGGTGGGGCATTGGGACTCATAGTAGGTTGGTCCTCAACTTGCCGAACACAAAGGGGGTTGAGGCCACACGAGGTCTATTTGGGAATAGACGGATATTCGTGTCCGATATTATAATTTGTGTGAAGGTATGGCAGAATATCAACGTAACACAGAAGGAAGTTAAAGGGAACTGAGAAGCAAGCTCAAAGGCATGAGGCAGTAGACAGATATGTGCGACCAGGGGACAGGCATGTGCGACCAAGCTGACTCATATCAAGTGTAGAGATAAGGAAGAACCCAAAAATGTAGAACATTTTTGAAATTGTGGGGGGCATATGCCATGAGTCAGATTACTTAAGACCTGAGTAACAGCAACATAGATTGTTGAGACATAAAGAGTGATAAATAATCACGGAGAGTTATAAGGAAAAGACACCGGTAACGGGCTAAAGATAGTAGCCAATCGAGCGGCAGGACGGAGGCCACGTGAGGTGGTTTGAACACAGTTGGCGGACAGTCGAGAAGGCAGTTGGGCCGAGAACACAGGGACGTACACATCGTGGAAAATTGACAGGACCAGCGATATCATATGAAGATGTGGACAGCGATTCAAAGGTGAATAGGAAACCTTCGAATAAAGCGGGATAGACAGCGTTTAAACGTTGTAGAATCCGTGTTACAGCAAGAGCGATGGCCAGTACACACCAGGCTTGTAAACACACGGCAGTACAGAAAACTGGGTGAGCCGTGTGGCTCGCTGGATTGAGGGCCCGGTAATGACGCATTAAAAACTGTACGTTGTTGAATTATGCTAGATAGCAATTAATTAATGGTGCTATGAATAAAGTCATTTATTCGTTCGGTCGGCTTTTGGAACTGCTATTTGTTGTGCTAGTGGATGTATTCATTCTGAAGTTGTCAGTGTGCCTACAACATAACCCCTAGTAACACTCTGGCAGTGATCATGTTGCCAGTGTTGTTACATTCTATAACTCGCAGCAATTCTTTTACATTCGTCAACTCCATACATATTCCTCATGATGATTCCTACAACCAAACACCTTCACATCGAATTTTGACAGACTTATTTCCCAGCAGTTCCAGATAGGAAATTCTCTATTCTGCTCGATATCCTTTCATTTTCTTAAATTAAAATTATATAGTTATACTTTTCTCACTGTCTTTGTTAACTAACTGAGCGAGTGAAAATGTGTCTCTATCATTGCTCCCTAAGTCTATGATAGACCTGATTGTTTGTGTTTATGTGAATTCGCTGTCTATCTCACTCTTTTATATTCAATGTGCAACATTCCCTTAGTTGTTGCCATTGTGCAATCGTCTGTTTTGTGAGAGTAACGGATAGATTGGGATAATCACCCTTCTATCATGGATATGTCCATAGGACCTCTTGGGATCCTGTGACAGATATCTGCTCGCTCGTTGTGCACACTCCAGCCTGACTCGGACAGTATACCGGTATAAATCGTTGTAAGAGAGAAGTTTCGAAAACAATACCCACTCTGTTTATTTAGAATGTTACGCAATGTGCACTGAGAATCAGATACGGTGATGCTGTTTTGATTGCCTCCTAGCCACTTCAAGGCGTCAGTGATTGTGGTCACCTGGAACATTACACTTGAAGATGTCGACGGTAGACTCCACTCTACTCAACAAACACCCATCCCCTGACTCTAGCTGAGGATCCTGAATCAGATTTATCTCCAGGATTCACAATTGTGTATCTCTGCAGGACGTTTAATATGTCAGCTATTAGAGCTCCAATTATATCAACACATTACTCCACTCTACACTCTCTGTCTAATGCGATGATGACCTGTTGGAAACTGTGCTTTTGTCTGTCGCTGTCAATTTATTCCTGCGCTCTGTGTATCTGCTTGACTTGTGTAATATGTCCGATTATATCTTCTTCTGCCATTTCCTTGAAGTTCTTCACATTATCCCGCTTTCTTAGAGATCATTCAGGTTACCAGAGCAATGGCAGTCTGCCGTAATTTGTTATTTGCATGTAGGCTCATTTAGATACATATTTGACATATCTGCTTTCCTTAAGACGTTGTTCAGCGAGCATCAAATACACACACCTTTTTACGGCTTATCTCTGAATTAATCTCTTTACAACACATAGCCATATTCTATAAAGTCGCTTGTATATATCTGATCGTCTCATGCTTAGGTTCTTTAAGTTTTGTCCGAATCCGCAGTTGTATTCTGGTCAGCTTTCTTGTATGGATATTAAAGCATGACGGTGCCATTTCGGAGTCTAAGGCAGACCACGACATAATATGAAGTGATTCTGCTGTCCCTATTTCCAAAAGACACGACGTTAATGTTTTTTTCCTTCAGCATAGCGGCAATCTGGTTTCCTAGCCATCTATACCATAGTCCGTCAATCACTGCATTTAATGTGCGAAATGTACACGTGCATGTATCTTATAGATATGCTGCTATTTTGATTGTTTCCTGTTTGCTCTGAAATCCCTCGTACATTCCAGCAGTATATCTTTGTTATCTTAGATGGTCTATAGATAACAAGAATGTCTAGGGTCATCTGTATCGTTTCTAAATGTAACATAACATTCTTGATGGCAATAATATGAAATGTGTCGTTTATGTTGTTCGGGATGAAGATTTCTTAACGTTTAAGTTGTGAAGGTTCGATACCATGTTTTGATAGTGACATCAGATTGCGGTGTGACCCATTCCTCTGGTACCTTGGAAGTCCTTATACTTACAATTGAATACCTTACAGCACAACGCATTTATACAATACTCAGCTGCCTGATGTAATCATTCTGTACGTCATCGTGTCCTGGAGAATTGTCCGAGCTGACTCATAATGGATTCAATTATATGTCTTTCAAATACATGCTTAGTACGCTGATGAATACATTATCTGGTCTCTTGAAGAGCATTTATCTGTCTGAGTGTTTTAAATTCTGACGACTTAACAAATCGTCATTCTTTAGCATTGTCCCTGTTGAGCTCTAGAAGTTTGGTTTTTAACAGTGTTCGTACTTCCTGAATATATTTTGATGTAAATGCAATAATTTTGTAAGGCTTTCTCTCCAGCAACCTCTGCCACAACGTTCTCCGGGCTTTTTTTACTTGATTCTCTAACCAACATCTTGAATATGCTAGCTCATTCTTTGTTTTCTGCCACTCCTTTGTCGCCTGTGCATTTGCTTTCCACTCATTGTCAGCTGCTCGCTAATGTAACCATGGTGACTGGTCGAAAGCTCTTTTGTGTATGTTTAGTTTTCCCTTTTGGTGGAGCGTAGCAAAAAGTCAGCCGATTCTTTACTGACAGCTTGATATTTGAAAGTGGGTCTGGATTTAACTTGTCTGAAATTGTGACTTTTTAAAATGAGAACAGCACATGACAGGTGATTAATCTCTTGTGACCTCACGAACATTCTAGCTTGTTGAGGGAGCATACCAATTGGACATTAAAACTACAAATCAAATATGACATCTTCCGAGCTTCCTGTCTAGTTACGAATCTTGTAGCTCTGATATTATTAGCACTATGGAGGATTATGTTCAGCAGTGCCAGGCTGAGTGATGTTTCTTGTCTGTTTTAGGTAAGATGTTCCCGTTGTTTTGATCGTGCGGTAAAGTCTCCGTTTGCCAGACATGTCCCATCAGAATCAGCTATCGATGCCTTAAATTCCATGTTTACAGTCATCACAACAGTGATCACATGCGCGTACAAATAGTAGATTCCTTGTTCGTGGTGTCTGCCATGAAGCGGAAGGGAGTATGTGTAACTGCTGAGGATGACCAAATAGCCTTTCCGTCTTATACAGGCGAAAGTCATAACCACTGAAACACAACTTGCACAATACGACACGGAGATGGTTTTCTTCACAGTCTACTTTACAACGTCTCTACACTTGACATGTCGATGACACAACCAGTTGCTCCACAGAAAAGTCACAAATATACCTAACAATGTCTACACATTCTATTCTACAAGAATTTTTTTTTTCAGTTCCTATCTTCTATACTATAATATCTTACTTCTTAAACCTCATAAAATTTTCTTCAATATTATTATAAATATTCTATACCGATTACTCAACCTTTAAATGAGTCACATTTCCTGTAGCAGCATAAGTTCTAAGTTCATTATCATGGAACTTTGTGGAGTAAAGCCTCCATTCCACATCTCTGCTATATCATTCAATGTATAGCCTCTTGTTGGTTTGTAGCGTCACTGGTGGTCCTATAATATTTGACCGTTTATATGTCATTCAACCTTCCTTGTTAACCAACTCGCCATAAGTCTGCATAGACTTTGTTTTGTGCATTACCTTTTATAACCATGGTCTTCATAGGCATAATATAATCCACATACTCATAGATACACTTTGCAATGATCTGTAGCCTACTCATAGATATACTTTGCAATGATCTGTAGCCTATGTAATATTTCAGGACTATCACACCAAACTTTAAAATAAATATTTATGTCAGACACGCCCTTCCTATATACCCCTATGTAGATGACATGTAGCCACATCCTATAGGAGGGCTGTGGACTAACATTGCTTATGAGTTTCAAAAGGTCACCTGGGCCTCCCCATTGCCGTTCCTCATTTATCATAAAGATAAGCATCTCCAAACCTATCTAGGCCATTACGCCCGAATGAGGGTAGTGTGTGTCCTGACAGTACATTGCTCTCACGATCACATAAGCATTTTAATATATGATTTGCCTTACTATTTATTCCTTGACCCATGTTTTTAGTCGCATCTGGCGTCGTTGATTTAACCCATAGCATATGTGGTTGGTGTTACAATCATTTTCGACTCCTTTACTACCCTGACCGCTTTTTCCAAACCTGAGCATGTCATTTTGCTCAAGATGTGGTGGTTTTGACTCTCCCGTTGACCCTAAAAATTATCACATACCAATCTAATTTTTAAAAAATTCCTTTCTTGAAATACAAAAACACTATTTTATTAAACCAGACTTCTTAATGCTGTATCGAGCATCTTTATGTTTATTTGGTAATATGGATAGATGGGTCGAGCACTATTTAGAGCTTTACTCAAGTGAGACCAAGCTAGCGGATGATGCCATCAACGCCATAGAGGCCCTGCCAACTCTTGACCACCTGGACACACTTCCCACTATAACAGAAGTTAAGTGTGCTATAAATGAGCTTGCATCTGGCAAGGCTCCAGGTAAGGATGGGATTCCAATAGGGTAATCAGGAGTGGGCAAGACACACTCGCTCTACAGATCCACCAGCTAATAGAGCTATGCTGGCGAGAAGGACAAGTCCCACAGGATTTCAAAGATTCAAACATCATAACGCTGTACAAGAACAAGGGAGATCGGAGCGACTGTAACAACTATAGGGGTATCTCACTTCAGTGTATTGTTGGGAAAGTATTTGCCAGAATTTTCCTGCACAGACTTCAAGTCCTGGGAGATCACGTCTACCCCGAATCACAGTGCGGCTTCCGTCAGAACCGGTCTACCATTGATATGATATTCTCATTGCGACAGATGCAAGAAACAAAATCAGCCACTGTTTATTGCCTTCATCGACCTCACAAAGGCATTCGATTTGGTCAGTCGTGAGGGTCTGTTCAAAGCACTAAAGAAGATTGGCTGCCCACCAACTCTTCTGTCCATTGTGGAATCGTTCCACACAGGCATGAAGGGTATAATCAAGTTTGATGGCTCAACTTCAGAAGAGTTTGAAATCAAGAGTGGAGTTTAGCAAGGTTGTGTACTATCCCCCACCCTCTTTGGGATATACTTTTCACTTCTACTGAAATATGCCTTTCGTGATCAGGATAACGGTATATACATTCACTCACGCTCAGATGGTGGCCTCTATAATGTTCAGAGATTGAAGGCCAAGACCAAAATTAGCAGGGTACTAATCAGAGAGTTGCTTTTTGCGGATGATGCTGCGATTAAGACCCACTCTGAGGAAGAATTACAACATCTACTATCTGCAATTCTCCAATACTTGTTCTGAATTTGGTTTAACAATTAACAAAAAGAAGACACAGATTATGTCACAAGGTGCACATGATGTACCATCAATCTTTATTGACGACGCCGAACTGGAGATAGTAGACCATTTTACATATCTAGGATCAGAGGTAAATAGCAAATTATCCCTCGATCAGGAACTCAACATCAGGATTGGCAAGGCAGCAACAACAATGAACATGTTAGCAAAAAGAATCTGGGAGAACAGGAAGCTTACTGCCAAAACAAAAGTCCTCATCTACCAAGCATGTGTCCTTAGTACTCTTCTTTATGGCATTGAAACCTGGACAACTTACTCACGCCAAGAGAAATGTTTAAACTGCTTTCATATGCGGTGTCTGCGAAGAATACTTGGTATTAAGTGGCAAGACAAAATCACAAATACTGAAGTATTGGAAAGATCAGGTTGTATGACGGTGTATTCCATGCTCAGTCTTCGTAGACTTAGATGGATAGGACACGTTAGGAGGATGGATGATGGTAGAATACCAAAGGACATCTTTTTTGGTGAATTACAGACGGGTAGGAGATTTCAGGGTCGGCCTCTACTACGATACAAAGATGTGTGTAAGCAGGACGTGATTGATACAGGCATTGATAATGCACATTGGGAGCACGTCGCCGCTGAACGTGTTGCATGGAGGGCAACTATCGGAAATGGAATAAAGACAAAGGAGAAAATGATTGCAGATAAAGCACACACAGAGCGTGAGAGACGTAAGATGGTGCAAAATGGTGGAAGTGACCATGTTTTCACATGCACCTACTGTGGGCAAACATTTGCAGCAAGAATTGGCCTTACCAGCCACGCTCGCCACCACCATGGATCGTAGTTATTAAGCCTATTTGAAGCACAATGTACCAAACTATCATCTGTCAAGACGGAAAGGTGCCAATGAATATATATGTGGAGAACTGTTGAGGCCACTAAGACAATTACATAAATAAACACACACTATCGGGAGGGTCCATAGAAAGGAGGGAAAGACAGGTGGAGTCTCGAATCTGGTAGGGGCTTAGTAGACTAACAATCCTTGGGTGGTGGCCGGAGTAGGGAGGGAAGATTGCGGTGTACTAATACCTGTCTAGCCCCAGGGGTCTTGGTACAGGCAGGCTGCAAGGGAGAAATCATTGATGATTCAATGGGCGAGACGGCGTTTATCTGCAAAGTCTCTAAGAAACTAAGAGACACACAGATCGCCCATTGTTACCCACTGCACCTGTATTCGTCTCCAGTCGTCTTGACTTGTCTTGCCACTGGATTCAAAAGGACTCAAGTGAGAGAGTTTGGTCGACGAATTGCACAACTCTGCATCACTTTAATCAAATTCATCGCGCAAGTTATTCTTCATCCAACTTCTCAAAAATAAACATACACTTCAAACCACCACGGCCTCCTCAATGGGTAAAAGTGCTAAATGTCATCCGCCTAAATATTAAGAGGGTACAGCTGTCGTTTGAATATATGCTGGAAGACCGCCTCAAGCCCAGTGCCGCAGCTAAACAAGATGCTGAACAGAGTAGTGAGCCATCAAGGAGATAATTTACAACACTGGAAATCCCTGGTCCAACCTTCCGGAAGCATATAGATTGGGTTGATGAAAATTCCGAATACATCAACCAATTTCTGGCCGAGAAACACCTTCTCCACATGGCATATTTGAACGACCCTAAGTCAACATTAAAAAAAAAACAATGCCTTCAATAACACTCGGAGAGTAGTGCAGCAGAAACTTCGGCACATGCGCTGCTCCTGGCTGAACAACAAAGCTGATGAGATTCAAGGCTTTGCTGACAGACATGATGTGAAAAACTTATACGACTCACTGAAAGCGGTATATGGTCCTACATCAAAATCACCAGGCATAGTTCTCCTCCTTAGTGCAGATGGTGGACCATTGGTCACCGATAAGAAAGACACCCTTCAATGCTGGGCAGAGTTTTTTTTAGCATTATCTTAAATGCAACTTCCTCCGTCGATGATGAAATAATTAACTGCCTTTCTCAAGTCCCCACTAATGATAGTCTTGCCAACTTGTCAACCATAATGGAAATAAACAAAGCTATAAAGCAACTTTCTAGCGTAAGGCGCCTGGTCCTGACTACATCCTGGCAGAAATATACAAAGAAGATAGACTGGTTCTATTAGAGCAGCTTCACCAACTCTTTACAAACATATGGGTTAACGAGTTCGTGCCGCAAGATTTTAAGGAAGCTCCAATAGTCCACCTTTACAAACGTAAAGGAAACCGCCAATCCTGTGACAACCACCGAGGCATCTCCTTGCACTCAATTGCAGGGAAGAAACTCGTGAGAATTCTTCTCAATCCCTCACAGCCCATCCCGACCAAAGTCTTCTTCCTGAGAGTCAATGTGGCTTCAGTAAAGAACGAGGAACTGTTGACATGATTTTCGCTGCAAGGTAGCTGCAAGAGAAATGCCAGGAACAGAACTGCGAAATGATCCAAACTTTCATTGACCTTACCGAGGCTTTTGATACAGTCAGCAGAGAAAGGCTGTGGAAGATTATGGCGAAATATGGCTGTCCACGAAAGTTTGTCCAAATAGTGCGGCTATTTCATGATGGTGTGCAGGCAAGAGTACAGGAAAATGGTGAAGTGTCTGAGCCCTTTCCTGTCACCAATGGAGTGAAGCAAGGATGTGTCCTGGCACCAACACTGTTCAGCCTCATGTTTTCAGCTATGCTGACGAATACCTTCGAAAAGAACGACATTGGAATATACATCAAATACGGCATGGATGGAAAGCGTTCAATCTCAGAAGGCTGACAGTTAAAACCAAGACTAACAGCGACACCGTCAGATAGCCCCTCTTTGATGACGAAGACTTGCAACGCAATGTTTCAGCTTTCTCATACTCCTGTCCAACTTTGGGCTTAATATCAACGTGGAGAAGACCAACCAGCTCCAGGTATTAATCACACTGTACCGAATATTAAAGTGAGTGGTCATAGACTAAGTGTTGTGGACAAATTTATCTACCGTGGCAGCACTGTGTCCCAAACTGCCACAATTAATGACGAAGTGAATGCAAGAATCTCCAAGGCCAGCGCGGCTGTTGGCAGACTGTGCAAGAATGCATGGAACAAAAATGGAATAGACCTGCAAACAAAGTTGAAGGTCTACAAAGCAGTCGTAGTATTCACACTGCTATTTGCTTGTGAAACCTGGGATGTTTACCAGCGACACGCTAGGAAATTAAACCACTTCCACACAGTCTGCCTTTGGAACTATGAAAGATTAAATGACAAGACAAGATCACAGACACTGAATTCTTAGAAAGAGCGCCCATGCCAAGTAACAACACTCTACTAATGATGAATCAGTTTCACTGGGCCTGACGCTCAACTCGCATGCCAGATCACAGGCTCCCTAAACGAATTTTATTTTGTATGGCGAGCTGCGTTGTGGTAAACACTCCCAAGACGGTCAGAGGAAACGCTTTAAAGACACTCTGAAGATCTCACTAAAAGCTTTCGGAATTCATCACGACACCTGGGAGATTGCTGCCAAAGACCGAAATTCGTGGTGTATATCATTATGCAAAGTTGTAGTCACTGTGAAGCAAACATGACTGCAGGAGCTGTGAAAACCCTCATACCCCCACGACCATATCCATCATGGGACACTTTCGAAATAAAATCTCATGTACTTAAATTATGTCACCAGGAAAGTGTATTCTGTTTTGCCTAAGAATGTTGCCATGCAAGACTAAAATCATCTGCGTAAATCAGATCACCATCTGGCGACCTACATGCTCAAACGTTTATATTACAATCAATGCATATCTGTATTTGTTTTTTACTGTCCTCTTTCTGACTAATATGTGTGTGTAATACATGGTAATGTAACGCATATTATACACAACGAAGGCATTAAGCTATCAGCCTGTTGACGATTATTTCAAAGTCTAAATATTCATGGAAATGTACTCTATAAATACGCACAAATAACATAATACTGTACTATTTATTTTACCACTCAGGTCAAGACTATTATCTCTTCAAGGAAAATCACGGTGGTAATAGTGTGCATTTTCGTGATATTCACATTCAGCTGCACTCCTGTGTTTGTTGTAAACAGACTTGGTATAAAGTTTTCGCCCCTGCCAAACAAAACTCTTGTTGGACTTATTTCCCGAAATGACAAAGACGATGTTGAGAAGATTACTTTTCTTATCAACAATTTTGTAGTTCCTTTTGGGGCTTTTGTCATTGTTGCTGTCTCTACGGTGATTCTTTCAACACAGCTACGTCACAAAACAGAATGGAGGAAAACGATCATTACTGATTCACAAGCTGAAAGAATTTCTGGACGTAACCTGAAAGTGGCAAAAATGGTGGTAACAATTTCCACTCTGTTCATTGTTTGCTTTATTCCCACTACGATTGTTATGCTTGGAATGGCTTTTGAACCTGCTATGTCATTCAATGGGAAATATGTGAATTTATCGTTTATTCTTTTCGGATTTACGTATCTGATGGAAGAAATAAACTCATCTATGAATATCTTTATCTATCACCATATGAGCAGTAAATATAGAGCTATCTTTCGGAAGCTGTTTTGCTGAGAGCAGAGCCACAACCCATCTATAGTCATCTCTGTTAACTGGTTCGTGTAATATATTATTACTTGATCAATGTGACTTTATATTATATTTTACGCTTTCTTGCAAGGATAAGATCCATGCATTACTGCATTCCTTTTAAAGGGTGTTGCGACTGTTGAGCATAAAATTGCCTTCAAAATCAACTTGGGTTTGATCACATCAACCTGCAAAGGGCAGGCAACATTTTATCATTATCATCATAATTGTATCATCATCTTTAATAGAACAGGGCACAACAGATTACGCAACCACATGTATACAAAATTCAAGATTGGTGACACAGCCATGTGAACATGTGGTTTGGCGCCGCAGACAGCAGAGCACATACTTCAAGACTGCCCAAACTTCGACATACCCATGCATACCTTCTGGCCTAGAGAGACAACAGTGCAAGATAAACTCTATGGACCGCTGAGTGAACTAAAAAAGACTGTTAGATCCATACAAGAGACAACATTGCAGTTATAGATGTATTTAAAGCGAACGAAAGAAGAAGAAGAAGAGCATCATCATGATCATCATGATCACATGTCATGTCGAGTGCTGTGGGAGATTTTACTTCTCCATATCTTGCAATATCCAGTTGCATCAATTCGTGTGCTGGCGCCTTTCCGTGCCATAAATAATACTATCATAATCAGATTGCTACTGGTACTATTGGGGTTGGAACTCTTCGCTGGCTTCTGAGGAGGGGGACGGAGCGCTTATGGGAATGTCCCGAATGCCGTGATGTCGGTTCTTAAATCAATCAATCAATCAATCAATCAATCAATCAATCAATCAATCGAATAATACTATCAAGAATCTTCTCTTGCTGCATTTCTTGAGCTATCTTTCCACACATGTTTCCAGTTGTCACCACATGTTCCAGCATTTTCTCTCCTCATAATATGACCAACACACTGACGTTTCGTGGCATTTGTGGTGTGTCATCTTTGTGTCTTAGTTTCTTTCAAGAAAATTATATTACAAATGTCACTGTTAAAGACATTTTCAGCATTCATTTGTACGTTGGTGATGTTCCAATAGGCGCGTTGCTGTAACTCTTAGGACGTTGCGCTCAAGTGCCATTAGCGGCCTGACTAAGTTCGCTACGGGAGAAGACGACTGGTTACGTATTATTCAGTGCACTCAAGCCTCCAACACTGGGACGGTACTAACATGTTACATATCGAAAGGCGCGTCCTCCTACGGGGCTTCGTTTTTCTTTTTAGTTCGTGAAACCACATCTCTGATATCTCACGGGTTTTTCCCATAGGGCCTCCTTTAACATCCGTGGCGATCCCGCGTACTCGCGTTAGAAGCACAGCTGAGCGCGACGTGGCAGCAGACCGCGTTTCGTTGTTTTTTGTTTTACGACAAGGTATGGGCGCTGGTCGTTCAGAAAGCAATGGCAAACTACTGAAGGTAAACTTTTCAAGAGATCTTTTTTTTTCGCATATCCTTTACTGGACATCGCTGTCAACATCCGCATCTTTCAGCTGATTGTTGATTTCGTGGCAAGATTACGCTCAGTAGTTTGCCATTGCTTTCTGAGCGACCAGCTCGCATACCCCGTAAGTTACCGTTGTGGAGAGAACCGCTACCATTTCTCGCGCACGTCACGTCACGTTACTAAAGTATACGGGATTACGGGCCAAGAGATCACACTAGCAAAATATGACTACAATGTCCTGTAAAGGATATGCATCTAACTATGTTTAAAACTCCTTTAACAAAGAGCTGCGTAACTTTCTGTAGCGGAAGTGCAGTACAACTTCCATTAACTGTCACAGACGAGACCAGGGCTGTGACGGATAACCGAATAGACGGATACCATAAATCTCTTAATACATATGTACTGTCACGTGGTTTCACTGCAGGCTTGGGACGAAAATGAAAATAAATCCCTTTACAAGTGAATATTACGTATTGTATTTAAATTTACAAAACAATCAAAATAATCCTTAATATTAGAGTAGCAATGTACAGAGATGTATTGTAATACTATAAACCTACGTTACTTTAAAATAATCTGTCATCTCCTTCTGTGCTGTGTCTTTGAGGCTCGATCGCGGTATCTTACGCAGAGGTAGGATCTGTGTTGCATTTCTCTCCACTTGCATTTCAGCTTCACGAATCAAAAGCTCACTGTGTGGATGTCATCTGTAGAATACATTTTACTGATTTCAGGAGGAACAGCCTGTTATGAACAGAAGGCCCAATATGCGGAAGTGAGGCTAAGCAGCCATGTGCAGAACGTGACGAGTTCTTGGGTGAGCCCAGTATCAGATCGCTATGTGTCGCCTCTGCAATTATGGAATCCTCCTTGGATGGCGGGGAATTCAGATGGTCTGCCCTGCCTTACCTTGAGGGGTGACCGGGATGTCTTCTGCTGTTCTAAATGGGCCAGCTGGGAAGGGGATAACACCACGACAGTGAGAGTCAAACGTCCTACGAAACACAGGGAAGGTAATTCGGCCAACAAATGCCTGAAGAAGTCGGATGTGTCGGTCGAAAGGTTCAAATATCGCAGGCACAACGCAATTACGTCTAAAACAACATTCTGGACGAACGCAGAAGAAGAAGAAGAAGAAGAAGAAGAAGAAGAAGAAGAAGAAGAAGAAGAAGAAGAAGAAGAAGAAGAAGAAAAGGAAGACGATGAAGAGGAAGACGATGAGAGGAAGAAGAAGAAGAAGAAGAAGAAGAAGAAGAAGAAGAAGAAGAAGAAGAAGAAGAAGAAGAAGAAGAAGAAGAAGAAGAAGAAGAAGAAGAAGAAGAGGAAGAAGTTTTTGCTTCTGAGCGGATAGTTGCAGGTTTTTAATTATGAATTGATCCTTAATCCTCGTCAATTTCTTCTTTTTCAATGGTGTTCTTCACACTAGAAACAATTTCATCATCATTCAAAATTTCAAAGCCTCCATCCATTTTGTCACATTCCAACCAATCTGTTACTTCTTCTGGCGTAGTGTTTTCACTGTTTAGTCCTACATTAACACACTAAAGTCAACAGCATACCACAACAAGCAATGATGTACAGACCAGATGGAAACAGAGGAAGAGGCCGACCACGTAAACGTTGGACGGAGGGAATAGCAGAGTCCATGGGAATATCGATATACGAAGCCCATAACCGGGCACTCTCACGAAGTTTATACTTCACCTCGACACCGCAAGGTACAAGAGGAACATGATGAGAGAGAGAGAGAGAGAGAGAGAGAGAGAGAGAGAGAGAGAGAGAGAGAGAGAGAGAACGAGAGAGAGAGAGTGTGAGAGAGAGATTCCTACACTGTTCCACAGTTGCACAATTTAGTCAACCCTAACAGTCTCAGTTCCTTGTGTTTCGTCAATAGGTTCAGGCAAGAGTTTCCCCCACCCTTTCTTTAGGTTAGACACTGTAAGGTCAGCCCAGGCAGATGAATACTCACACATTTATTTTAAAGATGATGACCGATTACATAATCTGACGGTTAAACGATTGACGACTAATCGAAGTTTTACTGTACCTTAATTGTCTGTTATTAATCGTTCAGTAAATTGTTCTTCAATCTCAGTTTATGAAATATTTATGTATTTTGTACTTTTTTCTCATGATATTGTTTTCTTCCTATTTCTCTAGATTCAATAGTGGCTTCATATTGTTTACTCATTGTTCACATCTTTTAACCTTACAAATATGTAAACTGTAACACTTGATCAGGTTTACTTTTTTTTAGTTCTCAACTTATCTGTTTACATGGAAAACGTTGTTTTATATTGTTCGGCACTGATTTTCTTATTCCTATTGTCCTGCTTGTTTCTGTCTTATACTTGCCATCGGCAATTTGATACTGTGTTGAGCTGCTAATATTAATTAAAGATAATGTGATGAGTTTATACCAAATGAGAAAAATGTGGTAGAAAAACCTGTCTCTTAATCAGGAAAACCTAGTTATATATTAACAGTAGTCGTACGGTTCCAGCTTCATAGCAGCTGGTTCCCTCTTAGTTGTTCCGTTCCTCTGTCAGCGAAGACCACTTGACATGCTTATTATTGTCCCATGTACACTCGTGAAGAAAACCAGCCATGCTTCATGTGAAATAGTGGTTAGTTTATTGTCGATGAGGACAACGGCCCGAGCAGCCCGCACACGTATTATTGCATTAGGCAGTCGCCGCAGTCTCGGCAGTTAGCCGTATCGACATTTTTTTCTGAATCTGCACTTCATAACATTAGTGAGTACCAATAAAAAGCATTCCAAGGTGACTCGCCATGTACTCCGTTCAGTAGGTGAGGAACGAAAATGGATTCTGTAAGTCCAAAAGTGATGACATTGCAATAGCAAACTGTGCCCGGAGATAATCAGCTTTCCAATGTCTTACCGGTCCGCCTACCTAACCGCCATGTTTTCCAGGTATTCAAAAACGCAATCATAATGCGAGACATATTATGCAATTTTTATCTGTTGAGGTTGTATACACACAGTAGCATATACGCACAGCATCGTTAACGACGCGGAAGTTTTTTGCAGCCCAATCTCTTTCAGGGTAAATAAAACGCTAAATGAAAATTATGCATATAATAATAATAATAATAATAATAATAATAATAATAATAATAATAATAATAATAATAATAATAATAATAATAATAAGAATGCTTGCTTGCTTGTGTTCGTTGGCTTGAGCTCCAACGCGAAGTCCTGTATGTCGGATGAAGACATCCTGTTGTCCAACATCAGTGTGATGTCATATAGATCTGAGGTTTGCGTGAGTATCCATTGTCCCATGTCTAGCTTATTGGTGTGCAGACTGGTGGTTCCTAGCCGTACAGGCAGACACTCTCCGACCTCGGAGGAATCGGCGATCCTACTGACTTTAGCCAGGACCCCGAAGGGACCTGTTGCTCAGGACGCTCGACGAAGACGCGTCAATAGGTCTTGGCCAGTATATAACCCGGCCCTGGTGCCTTGGAAACACCTATGCGTCCCATAATAACAATAATAAATAAATAAATAAATAAATAAATAAAAGTAATTGACATTTCACTGTTCATGCCATAAGACAGCGTGGGCATATGGTATGGTCCATATTTTTATGAATAATTCGATGTTCATAATCGATAATCATGTTTTTAGATAAACTCAAAGATGTGGTCAAAATCAAGTTGCCTTTACTTCTCAGTAAAACTCCTGGCACCCACGTTAATCTGGGCCGACCTAGGAGCCAAGGTCTGTAAAAAAAAAAAAGAATGATTGGCTTCTCGAATGGTATTCGAACATGTCAACATCGTGCCGGCAGTCATGCATGATAGCCCCTGCACTACAGAGGACATCCAATAAGATTATTTGCCTAATAAACATAGCATTTGGTTCTCTCTCCCCCCCCCCCCCCTAACTAAAAAATGGCCCGCATTTTGCTTAATTAAAACGATACAATATGAGATGGAAACATTCACTTTCTGGTGTTTGAACGTTCACCATTAGGGTTAGCCGCAGAAGTCAGATATGCTGGCCGAAGGGTGCACATCTCGCAGCTCTGCTGTAAACTGACACAATGCAATTGCGTTCAATACAAAACGTCTCGGATGAACGACAAAGAAGAAATGGAAGAACCTCATGTGGTGAAAAGGGGATGTTTGCCTATATTAGATCGGACATATGCCTATATTAAGACTTACCATTTACTTTTTTTCCCATCTGGGCTCGGCTGATAGCACAGCTATTGCTGTGTAGGGAATTTAACACGTTAACAACACACTTTACAACGAGATGATATTGACATTTTCCCCTGGGTGAAAGAAAGTGTGGGTAACATTCATAAACATGATGCGCATTGTAAGTGAAATATGTAGTGACAAGATCCAATACTGCACGCTGGGTTAAAAGAATGTTGAAAAACGGCCTATCTCTCGGTTTTATATCACATCTACCCAGTTCAGGATAGTGCAGATGCCAATATTCAACAGGGTAATCACGCCACAGGTTAGTATCTAGTCCTCAGCTGTAAGTCAACAATTGAAATGTAAAGACTCATATATTAGCTTTCGGGTATTTAAAGAATTGTGCATGGATCTTGCAACTAGATTTTAGTTTGGTAATTAGGACATGAGCTGGTACAAGGCAGGCTTACATGACCTAGGTCCGCACTGGCAAAAGAGTTTTTGTTTCCTCACAAGATTACATAAGGCATCATAAGCATCACCAGGATGCAATGTGAGACAATCAAAATTACTATACTACTACTGACGCCGTGCTGTCTTGACAGACGATAGATTGTTACATTTTGCTTTAAAAAAGGCATAATAAATGCATCACAGGGAGACCAGTTATACCTTTAGATAGCACAAAGCTTGGGCTGAATTCTAAAGACCACGTGTTGCCCATGCAGCACAATCCCTCTCTACGCCTACCTAGTTTACACCAGAAGAAAGGTAATGTCAATACAACTGAAATAAGACAAGCTGCAGAATCTGTTGGATCAGTAAAACAATGCTCTAACTGTCAGCCTGTCGGAGCTTCGATGCTAGGTCAGTTGCCGTTCAAGGCTTAGGGTCCGGTCTGCACTGCCATGACATTTAGTCTTTAGGCTGCATTTCCTCGCACTAGGATAAGGCTTGTATCCTGCCATTTGCCCTCCTCCGTTGCGAAGCAGTTGGCACAATGTAGGACATCGTGCTTGGTGATCGCGGCGCAACATTCGGGGCTAACAGAAAGCAGTTAGTACCATCTATTGATTATACGCACCTGACTAAGCAGTGTTTAGAGGCGCAGATATAGATTATGACGATCATCTACTGATATCCATAGCAAGATCTTGCTTAGCGACATTTTGTCCTGCAATAGATATATCATCGTCATGTGCCATGACGACAGGTGTGAGCGGTCATGTTTCAAGATCTCAGACTGTCACCAAGGGCTTATCACCATCTAGATATTTATCTCCCCCCAGAAATCACGTAACTAATGAATACTTTCAGACCACAATCTCAATAAGTACCAGGATATGCCACAGTAAAGGCACCAGTTCTGCGGACTACTACCGGCAAGATTAAAGAATTTGGAACGAAACATGTATAATAGAAGTTTGGAGAAAACATCGAGCCAAAAAATGACAACCGAAAACTAGCAAACAGGACAACAATGCATTCAAACATTAGAAAAACGAGAGCTACTACGGAAGGAGTTAATGAAAAATACACAGAAGGCAATGACATACTTTAGAAAGGATATAAGGGCGGATATAAAAAAAAAATAATTGTCTGTATATGTCATAGCAGGCAAGGCAGAAATAACGGCAGAGAAAGCATTTTTTCTCTGTCGTTATTTCTGCCTTGCCTGGAGAACCCGTTTTACCGTTGCAAACAGGTAGTTTTGGATGTGGGTTTATAATGGTAAAGCGTCAAATGCCACAAACCTGGTCGGCAAGATGTTTTCTGACTGGCATTTGTTGAACAACTATCGACATTAATTAACTCTCATTTGTCCCTGTCCACGCGTGAACAGATATGGGACCTAGAGGTTAAGCACTTTCCTTATGTTTATTCTGATGTGTACAACTCTATTATCCGTTGATTCACTTGCAGTGACTGCACAAGCTATCTCCTCAATTATAACGTTTCTATCCTGGTCAATGGTTTGCTTCACCACTGCTGCATTTCCTTCTTTGTACTCTGCGTAGTTTCATCCAGATCTTGATGGATAAGCAACATTTGAGTGGCCGTACTAAAACTGTCTTTACAAGTCTTTTACCAATCAATACAAAGGGCAAGAATAACAAAAATCGTGTTTCATATCGCCGTGTATTCCTGTAGGTTAGCTCCCTGTAACATTAGCCTTTGTATCACAAACTTGGCCTCTTATTTTTCTTATTTTTATGATAAATCGTTACAGCAGCAGTTCTGGTGAATATGCTATGTTGTAGCGTGCATCATAGCGGGGGAATCAGATGGAAAAACATATGGTGTATTTTAATGATGGGGGGGGGGGGGTGTTGAAAATATTGCCGTTCCAAGTTGTATATTCACCCTCTGTGGAATTCATGCAACATAAAAGGTAAATACAAAACTTGGAACGGTAATATTTTCAAAAAACCCACAGTCATTAAAAATACACGCTGCAAATGTATACTTCACACGCTCAGTTCAAATATGAGGAGCATTTATTGTGCGTAGTGTCAACTTTCTCCTGCTTTTTCATTCATAGTTAAGTTAAAGACCTAATGATTGATTGATTGATTGATTGATTGATGTAGGAACCGACACCACAGCATTCGGGACATTCCCATAAACGCTCCGTCCCCATCCTCAGCAGCCAGCGAAGAGTTCCAACACTAAGACCTAAGGATAAAACACTGTTTGCAAATTAGCGTATGCATACACAGTCTGCCGGTTTCTCCGTAATCCCATATATCCACGTGAGGGACACAACTGTGCGAGATTCGCAAGCGGATCGCGTCGCGATATTTACTTACGGGGTATGTGAGCCGTTCGCTCAGAAAGCAATGGCAAAATACTGAGTGTAATCTTGCCAAGAACATCATGAGCTAAAACATGCTGGTGTTGACTGTAACGTCCTGTAAGGGATGTGCAACATAAAAAAAAAATACAGCCTACATATAACAATTAAGCGAGGCAAATCAGAAAAAAAGACAACAAAAAGTGTGTAATGAATAATTACAATAGAATAGAACATATCAAAGTGAGGAAAGTGAAATAACAACATTAGCCACTGGCACGCGAATTCAGACCATCATTAAGAATAATAATCGTCATGTACCGTGCCAGAGGCGTAGACATCCAATTCTCTGCTTGGTTTCGCGATCTTTTCTAATGCTAATCTTCTCATAATATAATTAAAGGACGATGTTTTGTCTCTTTTGTATAGTTGTATATACCGTTCTACTTTCATTAGCCTTTTCCAGTCAATCATTGTTAGTTATACTGGCAGTCCAAGGTATTCTCAACATTTATTCCAGGAACCACATCTCCTTTGTTTCCAAGTTCTTTTTTAATTTACTAATTTACGTTTCATCATTCACATAGTTCAGTAAGTCCTATATAACATGTTTGTACTACCTTTCTGATAATTACTGATTGCCATCTACTCCATGCTTGCTTGCTTGCTTGTGTTCGTTGGCTTGAGCTCCAACGCGAAGTCCTGTATGTCGGATAAGGCATCCTGTTGTCCAACATCAATGTGATGTCATACAGGACCTGAGGTTTGCGTGAGTATCCGTTGTCCCATGTCTGGCTTATTGGTGTGCAGACTGGTGGTTCCTCGCCGTACAGGCAGACACTCTCCGACTTCGGGGGAATCTACTCCATAATTGTGCATAATAATGGTGCATATTCATTTACTGAAATGTAGATTCTACGTAACCTATTCTGCGCTAAAATGGCCCTAGCAATTTAAATTTATCAATTTGGTAAGCGTTCCCATAGATACAAATATATTTATTCAGATCTTAGTAGATATGACTGAGCTACCGTATGACAGTAGACGGTACTACCTGCTTTCTGTTAGCGCCGAATGTTGGGCGGCGCTTACTAAACCTGACACCCCACATTGTGCCAACGCCTTCGGATGGAAGAGCGCAATTGGGAGGGTACATGCCTTATCCTGGTGCGAGGAAATGCAACCTAAAGACAAAATGTCATGGCAGGGCAGATCAGCCCCTAAGCCTTGATTGGCAGTTGGTCTAGGATCGAAGCTCCGACAGGCTGACAGTTAGAGCACTGCTTTGCTGATCCAGCAGCTTCTGCAGCTTGTCATGTTCCAAATGTATTGGTGTTACCATTCCTCTGGAGTGAACTAGGCAGGTCGAGAGAGGGATGACGCTGCATGAACAACACAGGGCCTCTGTATTTTAGCCTAGGCTTTATGCTATGGAGAAGTATAACTCTATCCCTGGTCTTAACCGGTCTCGGAATCAGTCACATTCGCTACCATCGTGGGTTGTAGTTATTACGCCTTTTTGAAGCACAATGTAACAAACTATCGTCGGTCAAGACCGCAAGATGCAAATGTATGTATACATAAAACTTCTTCCAATTTTCCCCGTGATTTGTAAGCTCAATGTATAATGAATCTTGCGATTTTCCCCACGTTGTCTAATCTTTATTTATAGTGAATTTTCCCAATGTTAACCAGTCATAAATATTTGAAGGTTAGATTAACGGCTCACAATTTTAGAAAAGGTCTAGGCAATTCACGCACGCACATATCCAGTGCAGCCTTCATTACTAGCAACCAAAAGTGTTCAGTTACTTTAATACTGTACTTGAAATATGGACCATTCTGCTTTCTTCCTGGATTACTCAAAATCTAAATTATTAATACACTATTTTACAAAAAATAACAACATTGTAATGTTTTTATTGCGCTCGCTCGCTTTGAACTCAAGCGTAGTCCATACACACTACTAGTAGTGTGTGACTGAATTTTGCGTGTGGATTAGCTTTCCATTTTAAGTGTCCCTCGCCATCAGGATAACCCACTCCGACTTCAGAGGTAGTTGTAATTTACGTCTTCAAGTCAAGGACGATAGTTTAACATTTTAGTCCAACTGTTCGGTGTAGGGGATGAACACATTACGAACGGACGAAATCTTTATTTTAAAGGGTTAGAATTGGGTACGCAGGCCCGTCTGACATTCTGCCCTTCTTCTTTATTTCCTCTCATACATTCTTTCATTCAACATCTCTTATGAAGCAATTCTGTGACCAAAAAAAAAAAAAGAACAATAAGCATTAAAACACATGAAAAATAATCAATAATACATGACTCGTTGAGGCAATGTTTAACATGGGCATCATAAATACCCACGATGGGTGTAACGTGCCACACATATGGGAATGTTTTTTTTCTGGCTAGTTGTCGTTCCAGATAATTTACCATTATTATTGTCTTTGTTGCTGTTTTTTTTTTTTTTTAAGGGGGCATTTAGTCTGTCCTGAGGTAGTGTTCAAACAGGTTGCGACTGCATGTATAATGATTGGTGGTGTCTTTGATTTCTTGTGGAAGATTATTCCACAACTGAGTGGCAGAGTATGCTAAGCTTGTTTTATATAAGCCTATCCTAGGTTTAGGGACGTAAAGTATATTTAGTCGTTCGCTATGTCTTGCGTTATATTTAAACAATGGCCAAAGCTTGGGGCATTTTGAAATAGGATTTTGTGAGTTAGTTTAGCCTTATTAAAAAGTAGGCGTTTGTGGAGTGGCAGTAACTGAAGACGTTCATGTAGGTTATAATTGTCTGTAAACTTATCACCATTGATTAGACTCTCTGCCCATTTCTGGAGTGAATAAAGGCGTTTTGTTATTGATTTGGAGCATCCACCCCAGATTTTGGAGAAATAATCAATATGTGTTTGTATGTGGGAAGTATAGAATATCTTTCTTGTGTTTTCGTCGAGGAAATTTTTAATTTTGGCAAGTTGGTATACTTTTTTGGCTATTTGTTTAACTAGAGCATGAACATGGAGATTATAGGATATATTTTGATCTATGATAAGACCCAGTGCCTAATGCTCGGTTCCACTTTCTATAGGCGTGCTACCAATGTGCAGCTGAAGAGTTCTCTGCGAGTTTAGAGTGTGAAGTCTTTGCCTGGTTCCTATTAACATATATTTAGTATTAGAAATGTTAATTTGCATGCGGTTTGCATGACTCCAGTTAACTACACTATTTATTTCCTGTTGCAAGGATAATTCTAGCAGATTACGATCAATAGCGTTTGTATATACTGTGCAGTCGTCTGCATATAGATCGCAGGACGATGACAGATATAAGGGAAGATCATTTATATAAATGGCAAATAACAGAGGGCCAAGTATAGACCTCTGAGGTACTCCAGTATTAATGGTAATGGCTTGGGACAGAGATTTATTGTGTGATACTACTTGTTTTCTTTAGAACACTGGATGTTTAAGAGCACGCGTTGTTATCCATTCGGTCATGCTGACCTACCACTTTAATTTGATAAGTGACAAACACAAAGATTGCAGCACACGTGTTGAAACGATAACATCAGTGGATATTATATTGAACATGCATAAGGCAACTTGATGCAAGACATTTAACACATAACTTGTTAGCAATATTAACAGAACATAAAAACTGTCATTTACTGCCAATATAGTACCTTGCGGTGTATGGCAGAGGGGTCTTTGAGCCTGAGGAATAAAGGCCGCCTGGCTAGTGCAGTCGCCGCGAACTGTGCAGGTTAGGATTTTCTTTTTGCCCCCGACAGAAAAAAATCCGACACCTTACCGAGGGATCGAACCCGGGCCTCCCGAATGAGAGTTCGGCGTTCTAGCCTCTCGGCCAGCCGCTCCTCAGAACAGAACATATCTTGCTGCAAATATGAGTCTTGTACCCAGATTGTCATTAATCTTTCTGTAGAACAATTTACAGATGTGTTGATGCGGACCGAGATTTATTCGTGTTTATTATGTGTCTTCTTGTGACGCTGAGGAATGGGTGTCCACTATAAGGTACATAATTACACTTTTAAAATGATGTAGGAATGTTGACATCAAAGTTATCTCAATCCATGAACATAACAAAGGGTAGCTCTGGGGTAGCATTAGAGCACAATATGTAGCCCAGCCAGGTGCCTGTCTTATATAAGTGGCTTCGTTGATGGCATAAGATACAACTGCTCGACATTGTTAAAGACTTGCATGTATTGGCTGAGACATTTTCATGAAATAATCTGCTCTCAATCTTGGGGCGTGTTTTATATTTGAGTGATGTTCCTTTATATAATACAATAACTGCTTATGAGTGCTTGAGACATCTTCTCATAGGATATATTCTCTCATAGGATACATCTAATAGGATACATAGCATAGGATACATCTCATTGAATATATTATTTCACAGTATACAACTATTCGGATATATTCTCTCATACCATGTATCTCATAGTATACATCTCATAGGATACATCGAATATTATATATTATCTCATAGCATGCATCGCAAAGGATACATCGCATATGATACTTCTGATAGGATATATCATCTAATAGGATTCACCTTATAGAATATATCCCCATATAGTATACATCTCATAGTACACGTCTCATTGGACACATCTTACAGTGCACATATCAGAGAACTCTTTAAGAAAAATACAAATAAAACACAGCTATGCGTGTGGGTTACTTGAGGTTGAAAATATTATCACAACACATTACGGCATCTACAGGGAAGGGTCTGGTAGCATTACCTCTTCCTGAGTATTTACACAGTGTTTAGGTTGCCTGATTCTGGTTTTAGTGCAACAGCCATATTTCTTCTTAAGAAAAGAATAGCAAGATATTTGATTACCTCTTACATAATGAATAATGAACTGGAAACACTAAATATGGTATGTGTACATTGAGAAAGAAAATACAAAACAAATGCAATATAGAAGTACAGAACAGATTTGATATATTGTCTGATCTAGAGATCCTATTTAAAGATGTGGATGATCAATGGGAGATGTTGAAGAATTCAATCAGTTGTACTGCAGAAAGAACTATTCCAAAATTAAAGAAGTTGGGTCGTAAGAAATGGATGACTGAAGAAATTTTACAACTAATGGAAACAAGAAGACTCAACAAAAATAATCCTGCCGAATATGAAGACATTCACAGATGAAGACATTCACAGACAAGTTGGAATATTATGTAAGAAGGCAAAAGAAGCATTGCTTGAGAAAAAATGCATAGACATTGAAAAAAAAAGACAACAACAACACAACAGTCAAAATACCAAATCAATGCACAAAATAATTAAGGAACTTACTAATAAAAGAACAAGTACATCAGCAGGCTGTCTGAAAACAAAAGATGACAAAATCATAATATAATAAAGATCAGATGCTACATGTATGGTCAGATAATGTGAAAAACCTGTATGATGACAACAGAGATGAACAGTATGATATTCAAATTCATAATTAAGGTCCGCCAATTTTGAAGATGGAGGTTCGGAATGTTCTTAAACATATGGAAAACTGGCAAAATCCCCTATTCATATAACATCACAACAGAAAAATTATTAATGCTTTAGAAGAATACGTCATAGATCAAGTCACCAGACGGCTGTACCCAATATATGATAACTGAGATATACCTTCTGAATTATGAAATTATGTATTTTGTGCATTCCGAAAAGAAATAAGGAGCCTCGGAATGTGATCAACATGGAACAATTAGTATAATGAGTCACATAACGAAGATTATGCTACGAAATGTCATGCAAAGAGTGAGGAAGAAAACACAACTTGACATAGGAGAAGAACAATGTGGGTTTGTAGAAAAAAAAGGGTGTAGTAAATGCTGTGCATGCTGAGATCAGTAATTGAACATTCTACAGAAATAAACAAAGATTTACATTTTTGGTTTCTTGACCACACAAAGGCTTTCGATAGAGTAAGACATGTCAACAGGGTGAAGATGCTTACAGATCTACAAATTGATGTTACAAACAGTATTAGACTTGTAACAAACATATATTGGAAATAACAAGCTGTCATAAGGATTGATAATGAAGTTGGACAATAATAGCCTATTAAGAGATGTGTGAAACAGGGATGTGTAATATCTCTAGATGTTTTTTCCCTATACAGTGAAACTATTTTCAGAAATTTAGAAGATAAAAATGGAATCATCATCGGGGGACGACACATCAATAACATTAGATATGCAGATGATACAGTTGTAATATATTTTTTCACAATCCGTAACGTTGCTGTAAATATTCTCCGTACAACAATCAAGGTTGACACCGCATTAGCGTTGGTTTCTTCCCTACTTCTACAATCCTAAATTTACAAGGACAGACTCATGGTCCACAGGAAAGCCAAAACTTGGAACGGAAAACGCTGAGATATAAACAGTAACAACCGGTCGCATGGCCTCATTGCACCTACCAAAACTCGTTATGACGGACCAGAAGAAAGGCCGACTGTGCCTGCGGAAAATGGTAGCTTCTCAGCTCGCTACGAACACGTTAGAAAATTAAGATCTAGAGATAAAGAAAGACCAGAAAACCAGCAAACAGTTTATTGGGAAACGCAACCAAATCGAGAGCCTGAATTCTTGGTGTTGACATGTGTTGTTAAGCTATTCTATTCGAATGAGGTAAACAATGTTTTAATTTTAAGAAGTGAGCCTTTTTTTCCCAAAAAGAAGGATTGATAAGTTAATGTGTTGTAAACCACGTGATATGTTTTTAAGAAATTAATTTAGTAGAAAATAAATAAAATATTCAGTTATTATAGTTATAGATAAACTGTACATTAGGACAACCAAGTGAGTTTCCTTTTCTTCTAGTAAACAACTTATTCAACGTATAAACATTAGACCTAGTTGTACATTATATTTCTTAAGTATTTCAACCCAATCATTAGTGAATTAGAAGTTGGTGAGTAACTTAAGATTTAAGAAGCTAAGTATAATTAGTGCACTGACAAGACAATTTAATGTAATGTGTAATAAGTCAAGTAGATTTTTGTTACATGAGCACATGAAAAGACAAGTAGTTTCTTTTTATTACATGAGCACATGAGAACCAAATAGATTCCTATAGGTGTCATAATTTGTATGATGGGTTAAAGCACCCATGGGAAGAGGCAATGTATTTACATTGTCGTTAAACATGTGGAATTAATATTTGTGCCACATAATAATGCTTAACCAACCGCCATGCAAAAATGGTTATGAGGCATGATCAATGAATGTGGATTGGGTGTATCACATAATTCCATGTATTTGATGACAGCATGTGGTGATCTATGTGTATTTTCATTATTGGTAAACATAAGGAAACATCATTTGTGACTCTCATAATTATGCCTGAAGATTATATAATTCTATGTAATTGATGGAAGCATGCCTGTGGTGATTCATGGGTGATTTCATTATTGTTAAACAGGTGTGAATGTATCATTTGTGAACCACATCAATAATGACTAGGCGTCATCCAGGAAAATATTATAATTTCTGATGAAGGATCATGGAATGATTTAGATTCCAGTGTGATGCCATTGTGGTTGAATCTGTGAATGTATTCTGTGTAAAGCACATACATATGCTTAATTGTCATCTACACAGATATGATTGTGTCTGAGGAATGATGAGATTTCATTGTGTCGATGGTGTTAACATTTAAAGTTATCATTGGGGAATCACATAAGTATAATTACTTATCTTGCATGCACATATGAAAATCATGTCTGATGAATGAGTGAAATGATCATCCGTGCACATATGAGTATTATGTCTGATGGGTGAGTGAAATGATCATCCATGCACATATGGACGTTATGTCTGATGGATGCGTGAAATGATCATCCATGCACATATGAATATTATGTCTGATGAATGAGGAGTATGAGTGAAGAGAAGTGCATGCTAAGAGAGAGAGAGAGAGAGAGAGAGAGAGAGAGAGAGAGAGAGAGAGAGAGAGAGAGAGTATAAGCTAACTATCAATCTCATGATAGAAGGCAACTATGATGTATAATGCCTTGTCTATCACAAGAGGACATGTTCGGCGACACCCAAACACTAATTAATCATTTAGTGCACTCCGACGCATGACACCACTTTGTATTAAATATCATTCATGGTACTATCATCTCGGTTTGTGCACTAAGCACGACACAACCCATATTACATTACGCGTACTACAAGCATCTGGTTTTGTATCTGAAGCAAGACACCACTTTGTATTTCATGTCACTCCTGTTGCAACATATGGTCTAGAGTCCTGATGATTGTAATGAAGAAGATGATTGTAATGATAATGATGATGATGAGAATGATATAATAATACTGATGAGAATGATAATGATGATTGTAATAACAATGATGATGTTGATGATGAATAAGGTAAAAGCATAGCACAGACACGGTGAAGAGGGGGTAATATACTCGCCTTAAACGTTTTGATTAGAAAAGTATTCACCTGAATACCATACAAAAATTGATACCGTGATATAGTTATATTGTTTATTTGCAACTACTCATTGCAATAGGGAATGATTTCTAAAACCCTTAATGTATGAGACCATTTTTCTTTAATGGAAGAATATGTGGATAAAACAACTAGGTACAGAAGAGAATGGTCAACATAATTGTCAAATTCCAAATCAATCAAGGTATTACTTAACCTGGAGACCTAAGGACAGGCATAGGTGATGATGAAACTGCACATCTCCTAGTTTAAAACTTGAACACCTGATATTGGAAGATTGGATGGAGAGCAAATTATTATGTTGGTGATAAATAATTGAGAACACCAAGACTATCTTTCTCCTATGTTTATTTTTCTATAGGAACAATATTCGTTTGATTGATTTCACTCGTTGTGTTCTTAGGAGTTTACATGATTTCATTACTAATGTCATATGATTAGATGTATGTTGATGGCTGAAATTTCACGAAATGTCTAGATCCAGCGAAATCCAGACCTGACTAGGTTGAATGCAGCACTTTGTGAATGCAGCACTTTGTGAATACAGCACTTTGTGAATGTAGCACCTTGTTGAGAGAGCACCTGGTTGAGTGATGCCCTCTATAGAGTAGTGCAGAAAGCTATTCACCTGCAAGATTTTCCTCTGCAAAGGACAGGTATCAAAATTTACTTAGTCTATGTAGAGAAGTGGAAAACTAGAGCCAATATTCTGCTCAGACCTGGAACAGATCAACACAAAAAAAGAAAATAATATAGTCATTGCGAGATTGCCACAAGGGATCCACAAACCTAGAAGTGGAGAAAAAGGATTGTATCCAGATCTTTATTTTAGATTACACACATGCCAGTAGATGAGGAGCAACACACACACACAAACACACACACACACACATATATATATATATATATATATATATATATATATATATATATATGTTAAATTTGGCACATCAATGATGGACAGTTATAAATATATGTAGATGACATTGTTGTATTGAATGGGATTGTATTTTTTATTAACTGTTTAACAACCCAGTTTATGTTTATTAAATCATGAAATTGAGATCAGGTCATCTATTGAGTGTATTTTTTTAACTTTTCATTGTCAATTAGTTTAATCATTACAACCCTAGATAAAATTAGGTTAACTGAGAGAGGAAAGGCAAGGAACCACCAAAAGGATTTTGGGGTAATAAGAGAAAAAAGCTTTTAATCATTTTCCCAGAGGTATTACTTGGCTTCCTGAGACTCTATTTGTGGACTCAAGCAACTGATCCATTAAAGTTTAACATAACTAAACGGGCAGGATCACATTGGGAAAGAGGAACTGAGTATCCTTTCTCTTTTTGGGGTTGAGCCTTCAATCCATACATCCGACAAAAGTATTGATTGCAACAATGAGCAGGATCTGCAAGAATTAGTAGCTGCAGTTGTTGCACACAGTGAACGGCTAGGGTTAGAATTAAATTGTAAAAAGACACAGATTATGGTCGTCACTAGGAAGAACGAAATACCACAATGTAATATACAAGTAAATGGGAATATTCTTTATCAAGTGAATAGGTACAATTATCCCGGAACAGTAATAACATCTGATGGGAGACGCCTTAAAGAGCATAGAACAAGAATCGCCATGGCAAAAGTAGTATTTAGTCAGATGCAAAACATCAATCAATCAATCATGTGCCATGCCGGAAAGCGTGGGCGGTCATAATTCGCCATTTCACTCGATCACCAGAGTCGTGGATCAGCTCAGTGTTCCTGTCTCGTCCATGCCATGTGGCCAAGCCATGCAGGTATTTTCCTCTCGGTCTTCCTCTTGGTCTGTTCCCCTCGATCTTGCCAGCTGTCACCAAGTTCTCCAGTCCATTTCTTCTCATAACATGTCCAAAAAATTTTGACTGTCTACGTCTAATTTCTCTAATCAATCTACGATTTTCATTTGTCTCTTGTAGTACTTGGTCATTGGTTTTTCTATCTGTCCATGGTATTCTTTGCATTTTCCTCAGAAACCACATTTCTGCAGCCATCAGATGTTTTTCAGCTTGATTGCACATTGTCCAAGTTTCACATCCATACAAAAGAACAGGCTCTATGTATCCCCTCAACACTCTTTTTCTCGTTTCAATTGACATCATTTTATTGGTCAGAATGTTTTTCATCTTGCTAAAGGCTACCTTCGCAATGGCGATTCTTGTTCTAATCTCTTCAAGGCATCTGCCATCAGATGTTATGACTGTTCCGAGATAATTGAACCGATTCACTTGCTGAAGAATATTCCCATTTACTTGTATATTACATTGTGGTACTTCGTTCTTCCTAGTGACGACCATAACCTGTGTCTTCCTACAATTTAATTCCAACCCCAGCTGCTCACTGTGTACAACCACAGCGTCTACTAATTGTTGCAGATCCTGTGCATTGTCTGCAATCAATAATGTATCATCTGCATATCTAATGTTATTTATGTTTCGTCCTCCAATGCTGATTCCATTTAGGTCTTCTACATTTCTGAAAATATTTTCACTGTATAAGAAAAAAAGATCTGGAGACATTACACATCCCTGCCTAACACCTCTCTTAATAGGTTGGTATTGTCCTACTTCATTATCAATTCTTATGGCAGCTTGTTGTTTCCAATATATGTTTTTTATAAGTCTAATGTCTTTCCCATCAATTTGTAGATCTGCCAGCATATCCACAATGTTGACATGTCTTACTCTATCAAATGCCTTTGTGTAGTCAATAAAGCAAAGATGTATATCCTTGTTTACTTCTAAAGCACGTTCAATAACTGTTCGCAGCATATACACAGCATTTACTGTACCCTTTCCTTCTACAAAACCACATTGTTCTTCCCCTATTTCAGGTTGTATTTTCTTCCTCACTCTTTGCATGATAATTCGTAACAAAATCTTTGTGATGTGACTCATTACACTAATTGTTCTATGTTGATCACATTCTAAGGTTCCTGATTTCTTTGGGATTGCAATAAATACAGAATTACATAATTCAGAAGGTATATCTCCAGTATCATATAATGTGTTCAGCAGTCTAGTGACTTGCTCTAGTCCAAATTCTTCTAAAGCTTTAATCATTTCTGTTGTGATGTTATCTGCACCGGGGGCCTTGCCAGCTTTCATATGCTTAAGAACATTTTGAACCTCCATCTTTAAAATTGCTGGTCCTTCATTATTACATCTAATAGCATACTGTTCCTCTCTGTTATCGTTATACAGGTCTTTCACATAATCTGTCCATACATGTAGAATCTGATCTTTTTCTATTATGATTTTGCCATCTTTAGTTCTTAGACAGCCTGTTGATGTACTTGTTCTTTTATTAGTAAGTTCCTGAATCCTTTTGTGCACTAATTTGGTATTTTGACTGTTGTGTTGTTTTTCAATTTCTAAGCACTTTTCCTCAAGCCATGATTCTTTTGCCTTCCTACATAATATTCTGACTTGTCTGTGAATTTCTTCATATTTGGCAGGATTATTTTTGTTGAGTCTTCTTGTTTCCATTAAGTGTAAAATTTCCTCAGTCATCCATTTCTTACGACCCACCTTCTTTAATTTTGGAATAGTTGTTTCTGCAGCCATATTGATTGAATTCTTTAACATTTCCCATTGATCATCCACATCCTGGAATATGATCTCTAGATCAGACAATATTTCAAATCTGTTCTGTACTTCTATGTTGAATTTGTTTTGTATTTCCTTGTCATTACTCAATGTACACAAATCATATTTAGTGTTCCCTGTTGTATACTTGCAAAACATACTGACCATTAAAAAGATGTCAATTGAAACGTGAAACAGTGTGTTGAGATGCCACATACATATATGGATGTGAAGCTTTGTCAAGCTGAAAAACATCTGATGGCTGTGGAAATGTGGTTTCTGAGAAGAATGCAAAGAATACCATGGACATACAGAAAAACAAGTGACCAAGTACTACAAGATATAACTAAAATATCGTAAATTGATTAGAGAAATTAGTCGTAGACAGTCAAAATTGTTCGGACATATTATGAGAATTAATACATTGGAGAACATAGTGACAACTGGCAAGATCGAGGGGAAGAGAACAAGGGGAAGACTGAGACGTAAATACCCGAATGGTTTGACTACATGGCATGGTCGAGACAGGAATACTGAGCTGATCCACGACTCTGGTGATTGAGTGAAATCGCGAGTCATTCCCGCCCACGCTTACCGGAATGGCACATGATTGATGGAATGAATCATGTCCTTTCTTTTAGATTGGATATAGGCTCTCCATTATTTAGTTATGTTAAGCACATAAATCCGTAATTTAGGCCGACTAACTTTATTTACAAGTTATGAAGTTGGTTAGTTAATCGCGGTTCCAACTTCACGGCAAAGGGTCACCCCCATAATGCTTCGTTTCCTGTGCCAGTGAATAACACACAAAACGCCCCTCACTAACCCATGTGAATAATGGAGCAGACAGCAGTACCGACAACAAAACAGTACGCGCAGGCAAGTACAAGCCTGAGGCCTCTGCCAGAACGCCAACACAACAATCCGCTACGAAAACTGCAGTACATCTTCGATGGAAGCGACAGTCACTAGACATACAGCAGCTTCACACACATTACTCCATAATGCAAGACTAGCCAGTTCAGCAACCGGCCGTCGCCATTTTCTGAACATGCAGTTCCCAAATCTAACAACCTCGGAAGGATATAAATGCACACCACACGACATCAACAGCTCTTAATGTCACTTCACGCACTCAACGCAGTAACTAGACGACAGAACCATTTACTACCAGTCTATCACGAGGAAATTGCGCAAGCAAATCTTAGCCAGAAGCAAAACACTCCCGAGGCCTTAACAGCTCAACCGACTATCCGCCATTTGGTCCGGAAGTTAAGATGTAAACTAAAACAATACAAAGAATAAAATTGTTGTTTATGAAAGTTCCAGCCTAGATAACTTTAGGTCTTTTTTCTGGCCAGTTTCATAACATTCAGTATATGCATGGGATTGGTTTTCTTGTCTCCAACTTGCGCTAACTTTGCGTTTAGGACTTGACGTTGTTTTAACCATACTGTCAGGGTCTTATAATTGGCTCGTTGGCTAACACGTGTGAGACAGTACAAGTATAACGTGATTCGACGTAAGACACAGTAACACAAGTTCTATGGATTTATTGTCACATTAAATACAGAACGATAATTACAGCAATCTACAATATATAACTCACGACGCTCACAACCACAATACAGCTCATAGGTCTGACGCTCAAGATATCAGTCGTTCGGCTTTCAATCACGGAGATTCATACAAACGCCTTGCTCTCATCGCACATGTCCGTCCGGTCTCCAGTCCCAGCTCGGTCTGACCTTAGCACGCCAACTGCCCACTGCCTCTAGTGGTGTCACGTGTCCTGCGTGCGTATGTCGTCAGCCTGACCGCTGGTCGCGTGTCAGGTAACAATCTTGTCAGCCGGGTGTCGCAACGATGTTGCTGCACAGCTATACCATGTTAGGCTCTGACATTCTCCCCGGGTACCTCAATGAAAGATGTCATCTTTCATTCATGATGTCTGTATATACTGGGGTAGTGTTAACTTCATGTCAGAGACTACTCTTTCCCAGTGTTATGCATGAAAATACATATATGGCATGGAAATATATACAAAAAATGTAAGTTGCATTGAAATGACAAATGAAGTACAACTTTTAACACAACTTAGGTTTCATCCCCCTGATGGCTGGTTACCTCCATTGCAATAATACCCAGTCAGATCAGTAGTTACCAGCTTCACGCATCTACTTCGCAGCAATTTGAAAAAAACGTAATAATATGGTTGTTTTGCAACAGCCATCTAGCCAGACTGAAATACGACTTTACATAAGTCGCATTAAACACTCAAACTCTGACCTCATTTGGCCAGGAGCTCTTATGTTGGTTTGCAATGTTGGCAGCTATCTGCCATGCTTGGTGGACGCCTACCCGGTGTGTTAACCATTTGAGCAACAAAATGTCTATTTATACAATACACATTAATGAATATGTTTCAAATTATGGCCCTTGGTGTAATTCGTAAATGCAAGGGAAGTAATTTTGACAATCAAGAAATTCAATAAATGACAATAATTATTTAATTTCTTAGCGTCATTGCTTGACGTTTCTTCATATTAACGAGAAAAAGTCGGTAATATGAATACATTAATCAAGATATGATTCTAAGATTACACTAATCAATTTAAATAAGTACCCAATTGGTGTATTATATTTTATAGATTCAAAAGGATTTTACAATCGTCATAAGTTTTTGAATATTTGTATATCGTCTGCTAATTTTGCTATACTTTTTAAATTACACAGGAAGTACACACGAAACGCAAAATTTAGTTGCTGTTTGACCACAAATGCTCCCGTTTTCTTTTGTAACGGATAGTTAAATGTTCTCAAAGTTCGTGTTTGATGTTCTAGTATCACAACTATCGGATTATGATGGAATGTTCTTATTTCCGATGTGTTCACAACTTCTGGATAAAGATTGAATGTTCTTATTTCCGATGTTCAATTGTCGAACATTTTGGATTAAATTCGATGCAGAGGTGGTGTAGAAGTCATTGTTCAGTCCACATTTGCACACGTCGTTAAAATATCACGGTGAAGAAAGTCACTCACAGCTGTCACTGTTAAATGGTAAAGTTCGCTTCTGGTAAGTGGTTAAGCGTCTGTGACACTGTTCTTGGTGTATATTTACAATTAATAATGTTCTCTTTCTAACACACACTACACAATTATACTACACTCATTACATGGCTTGATTAAAATAAGTATATTATACATGTCGGTTTTTTAACCGTATCACAATTACAATTATAGACCTTACACAGTAGGTGAATAGAAAACATTCACTCATTGGTGGCTGTGTTGTTCTGAGTGTATTAGTACACTCTGCACTCAGACATTGCTTACTGGGTCGGTTGGACAACGGGACAAAAGATCGGCAATTGTATTGATTCTGCCAGAAATGTGACGAACCTCGAAACTGTAATTTTGAAGCTTCAAGGACCAGCGAGCAATCATATTGTTGGATGGTACTCCGGCATTTATATACCGTAATGGACTGTTGTCAGTTTCGATGATAAAGTGACGTCCTAGAAGATATCTGGATAGTTTCGTCACACTTTCTACTAAGGCAAGTGCCTCTAATTGCGGAATGGACCATGCCCGTTCTCTAGGCCTTAGCTTTCTTGATATGAAACAAATGGGATGCAGGATGTTGTTGTATTCCTGCAATATGACTGCCCCAATCGCAACGGAGCTAGCATCTGTTCTCAATCTGAAAGGTAAACGAATGTTGGGCAATTTAAGGATGAGATTATTCGAATTCTTATCAGAAAAGTATGTCAAAACTTTATGAAATGCATTTCGTAGGCATTCATCGTGTACAACTTTTTCAGGCTTATCCTTGGTTAGTAAGTTAGAAAAAACCTCGGTCAGTTCTGAAAAATCAGGAATGAATTTCCTGTAATAATTGATCAGTCCCAACAAACTCCGGACTTGTTTCTTATTAGTCGGGAGTGACAGTTTTAGAATTTTGGAGACAATTTTGTTGTCTGTCATGACAAAGCCATTGGATATTCTGTACCCCAAAAATGATATCTCTTGGTAAGCCATGTTCACCTTTGAAGGCTTCACTGTCAGTCCGTGCTGTCTGATACGTTCTAGTGTCTGTTCTAGTGTCTTTATATGTTCCGTCATTGTCTCTGTATGGACACAGATGTCGTCAATATAGCAAATGATATTAGGAATGTCAGATAGGAGGAGTCGTGTCATGCGTACGAATGTGGCTGGGGCATTGACTAGCCCAAATGGAAGTTTGCACCATTCGTACAGTCCCCAAGGCGTGGCAAAAGCTGTTAGATGTCTGCTGTCTTCATGTACAGCTATCTGCCAGTAACCTTTAGACATGTCAAGCGTCGTAAAGAACTTAGCGTCAGTCAGTTCTGTCAGAAGATCGTCAGTGTTTGCCATTGGTTCAAGATCTAAAACAGTTATTTTGTTCAGTTTTCTGTAGTCGATGCAAAGTCGTATTGTCTTGTCCTTTTTGCGTACAATGACCATGGGTGAAGAGAAGTCTGATAAGGATCGTCTGATGATGTTGTTTTTTTCTAAGTTGATAATTTCTTGATGTAACTGTTCTTTGTAGTGTAATGGTATTGTGTATGGTCTACATCTTATTGGTGTGTTTGATGTGAGTGTGATGTGATGCTGTACTAATTCTGTTTGTCCTGGGTTGTCTGAAAAGATGGTGTTGTACTGTTGTATCAACTGTTTGCAACTGTTTGTCTCTGCTTGACTTAAGTTTGGATTGATCTTAATCTCATTTAAGCAGTTTGTCGTGTCTAATGTAGGTGTTGGAATCTCGTCGCTAGAATCGTCATCTTCGTGATCTATTATCACGGTGCAAGCTGTTGTATCGTCTTGTTCGTTGTCTCTGTTGTGGTATGGTCTTAGCATATTTATGTGAAATATTTTGTGTTTGTCTTTTATTAGGATTTCGTAGTCTACAGGTGAGATTTGTCTTGTCACTTTAAAAGGTCCCTGCCAAGAATCAGTCAGTAGCTGTCTGTCACTAGGTAGTAGTAGTAGAACGTCCTGTCCAGGTGTCAATGTTATAGTCCTGTTACCTTTGTCTGCGTACCGTCTGTAAGTAGCACCAGATAGTTTAAGTGCATTTTTAGCAATTTCACATGATTTAATAATCCTTTCACGCAATGATGTTACATACACAAATGATGATATGGGTTTCAGTATTGGAGTAGAATTAGTTAACATTTGGTGATAAATTGTTAATGGGCCTCGTGGTTTGGCACCACAGATTAGTTCAAAAGGAGAGAAACCGGTACTAGAATGTGGTACCTCGCGATAAGCAAAAAGGACAGCTGGTAAGTATACATCCCAGTTGTTGGGGTGATCTTGAGTTACTTTGGCAAGCATGTGCTTCAGGTTCCCATTAAGCTTTTCTATAATCCCGCTAGAGTGAGGATGATAGGGGGTATTGAAAACTTGCTTCACTCCTAACATTTTAGTGAAAGCTTGGGTGGATGCGGCAATAAACTGAGTGCCTCTATCAGACTGGATAGTATCTGGAAATCCAATTCGGGAGAAAATATGGAAGAATACTTCCATGATGTCGTTGGCAGTAATGTTCTTTAGCGGGATCGCTTCTGGCCATCTACTACATTGATCAACAAAAGTTAGAATATATTTATTCCCTCTAGTAGTTGTATGACTAAGAGGGCCCACAATGTCAACTGATAATTTTTCAAAGGGTCGACTGGCTAAGTCAGTGACTTGTAACTTTGCTTGTGGGTGTTTACCCTTTTTTACTAGTTTCTGGCATGTATCACAACTTCTGCAATATGTTCTTATGTCATTGCAAAATTTTGGCCAATGAAACTGTGTCAAAAGTCTTGACCTGGTTTTAACATATGCCATATGACCTGCAAAAGGTATATCGTGAGCAAGATGTAAAGCTTGCTTGCGATAAGTAGTTGGCAAAACAGTTTGCTTTGTTGTAATGTCACCTCTGGTGTAGTACCTGGTGAGTATATCATTGTGTAAAGCAAAATGCCATTTCGCATTTTTGGTTACTCTTGCCTTTTTGCCGATCAGGTCAAAGTACTTTGACAGTGAAGGATCAGCTTTTTGAGCTGTTATGAATGTTTCCTTCATAGAGTCACTCGGTGGTAATTCTGGGCTAAGCATTTGTATAGCCTCGGTTTGGTTACTTTCATCTTGCACTCTAGCAGTAGCTCTTGTTACTGCGTTCACACACTCAATGACATCAGATGATGATGGAATGATATCGTCAATGATGTGATGAGAACTTAGTGCTGCATTAGCTAACATACATTCAATAGGTGATATGACATTTTCAGTGATGACATTTGGTGATGATGTGTTATCATCAATACATAGTGATGTTATGTCATGATTATGAGGTTTGTCATTCACCTCAGGTAAATTTCCTATGATTATATCGCACACTGGGTTTGTAAGTGCCGCGACCTTTACTTTCCCTGTGAGGAATGGTGTTTCAATGTATGCCCATGCTAATGGATATTTTTCAATATTGCCTGAAAATGTTCTACATGTGATGTGTCTGCCTGTATAGTCTGTAGGCGTTATAAATGTTGTTTTCAGGCCAATAAGTGTACTTCCGGTGTCGCGAAGTACTGTAGCAAACTTGCCATTAACATACCCGTGATGGATGTCTAATCTGCCTTTTGAGTCTATTACCAAGTTAGCTTCCTCACTGGCAATAGGGATGGCGTGCCCGCATGTTAAGATACCATCTTCATAGAAGGTGTTACAGACAGTGCATTTGTTAGCATTAAATACATCACAAGCCTGTGCTGCATTCACAGGATGTTTCTCTGGATTTTCGTCTTCTGACGCTGAGCTATCGAACAAGGCGGCATTGGCTTTGTTGGTCATATGCCTGCCTCTACACTCCATGCGATGGTGCCCGAAAGCCTTGCAGAGAAAACATTTACGTTTATTTTTGAACAATTTACGTTCTCTGTCTTGACTGTTTACTATATTTTGCAAGTATGTCTGGTATCCTGGGTTTTGATCGCACATCTCGTTCAAATGGTGAGAAAATTTACAAAATCTGCACTGTCTAAATTTTTCAGAGGTAGGCCTGTTTGGTTTTTGCCTACTATAGTTTTTCTCATAGTTGGCTGCTGCTACCCAGTTACTGTCAGTAGCTTCAGTGGCAAAGCATTGTTTGTTGGCCGTGTAATAGGCCGACCCACGTCTTTCAATTTCTTCCACACTTGTGCATTCATTCTCCTGTAAGAACTTAGAAAACGATGATGGGATAGAAGAAATGATTTTATCTCGAATGATGAGATCTTCTAATCTATCATAACTTTTATTAATTTTGGCTGCTGAAGTCCATTTGCTGAAAACATCTCGGACTAAACAGAGGTAGTCAGAGAACGTTTGAGTTGATTTTGGACTCAATTTACTGAATTGTTCTCTGTAACCTGCCTCGTCTAACATGAAATGTGCCATTATCTTAGATTTAATATAATGGTACTCTTTCCTTAGGTCTTTGGGGATGGTTTCAATGACTTTAAGAGGTTCCCCAGATAGACTCCTCATATAAAGAATATTCCATTCAGAAAGTGGAACTTGGTAATGTTCCATTAAAGTCTCAAAATTTTGGGTAAAGGCTGCTATGCAGTCACCCGAGGTATAGTTACGGACGATACCTTGATACTTCTTATACTGGTTTTCTTTTTCCAGTCTTTCAGATTTCTTTGATTCTTTATTCATCGCAGTCTCAGTGTCAAGTTGTTTCATTTTCAACTGTAACTCTAGTTCTTCTTTCTTACTCTGAGCTGCTATTTCTGCTTTCTTAAGTTCACTGTCTATCTCAGCTTGCTTTAATGCTGTTTCTGCCTCTATTTGCTTGGCAGCTTTTTCAATCTCTGCCTGTTTCAAGGCTGTTTCAATCTCTGCCTGTTTTAAGGCTGTCTCTGCCTCTATTTGCTTGGCAGCTTTTTCAATCTCTGCCTGTTTTAGAGCTCTTTCTGCTGCTCGTTCATCGCGTTCGGCTGCTCTTTCATCGCGTTCGGCAGCTTTTTCCTGGACCAGTAGGTATTCAGCGTATTTGTCTTCGCTCCATTTTGTTAATTCATCACCCGTTAGATGTAATTTAATACCCATATCGATGAAATCAAATAATGACGACATGATGGGGAAAATACGTCAGTGAAATTCAACCACACAAAATATGTTATAAATGGTTAGTAATAAACAATTTACAATTTATTTTACTATACGATGCGTGCCTACTATTGCATACGTAAAGTTAAAGTATAGAAAAATATACTCAAGTGCCCTGGATACGGTGAAGAATGGTTGGACACTCGGGCTAGAAAACTGTAGGGTCGTTACTTCGGAACCACTAATGACCTCTACGGCAAGGTTATGGATTGTACGGAAAAACCTGCTTTATTTTTGGAAGAAAATAAGTTAGTGTCTATTTGTTGGTGTGTGCCTGCAAGTCACTAAGTGTTGACTAGGTTTGGATGGCGTCGAGTGTAATTGTATGTCGTAAATTTGTCGTCAACAGTTTCAACAGAAGTTACACTCTTTCCAAAACTTTTTGCGTTCCACAAACTCAATGCACAAAGACAATCTATCTGTATTTGAACACTCAATAACATTGATGACACATCACTTCCATCAAGATGACATTCAGTAAGGACATAGACATCAAGTTTACAAGATGGCGACAAGGTCAAAATGGCGACAAAATAACAATGTCGACAAGGTCACACGGTGACAAGTTTCACAAATCACAAATGTTTTACACGTTTACAGGATCAAACAATATGTACTGCACATTTACTAATGGTTTTACACATATTTAAACAATGTAATAATGGATCATACTGAGACTTTCACGATCACATTTACATAGCTATAACCTTGACAAATTTCACAAGTTCAAGAATTATAGTTTTAAATACGAAAGACGAGCAACACACGTCTACATATATTAGGTTCTTAAACAAGGACGAGCAACCCACGTCCACACATGTCAGGGTCTTATAATTGGCTCGTTGGCTAACACGTGTGAGACAGTACAAGTATAACGTGATTCGACGTAAGACACAGTAACACAAGTTCTATGGATTTATTGTCACATTAAATACAGAACGATAATTACAGCAATCTACAATATATAACTCACGACGCTCACAACCACAATACAGCTCATAGGTCTGACGCTCAAGATATCAGTCGTTCGGCTTTCAATCACGGAGATTCATACAAACGCCTTGCTCTCATCGCACATGTCCGTCCGGTCTCCAGTCCCAGCTCGGTCTGACCTTAGCACGCCAACTGCCCACTGCCTCTAGTGGTGTCACGTGTCCTGCGTGCGTATGTCGTCAGCCTGACCGCTGGTCGCGTGTCAGGTAACAATCTTGTCAGCCGGGTGTCGCAACGATGTTGCTGCACAGCTATACCATGTTAGGCTCTGACACATACCCCTTCAGATTTCTATTTACTTTGATATGCCAGTATGTTCGCAAACGTTACTTTGATATGCCAGTATGTTCGCAAACGTTATAGCTGACGAGCGTATTCCATCCTTTTGGTGGAGAGGGACGTTGTGTTGAGTGGTCTCTATGTCTTCTCTTCTAACATGGTAGTGCTTCTTTCTGATGGATGTCAGTTCCCTTCTTCTGTCTCTTCTTCTTCATATAACAGAAGTCCAAATATTTCCTTGTAATTTAGTTTACTATCCTTATTGTAAAGCTAAAATACGATCCCTAGAGTTTGTTAATGAAGACGAAATTCATTTGAGCTCAGCAATAGGTGTGGTTCAAGCAGATTCAAAATATCGGTTGCAAGTGTCAATACTAGACGGTAATTTTATGATCAAAATTCTGTTACAAACACCACGTAACAAATTAAACATATACGCATTTTACTGAATGCATCGTTCCAGTGGACACATGGATGTGACGCATGGACGATGTCGCGATTACTAAAGAGCAACATCGGGGCTTTTTAACTTCTAAATTAATGTTACAGAACAGTGCTTAATATACTTTCGACCTAGAAGATGGCACATACTGGCATTTCGTATTTGACTATCATAAATCAAAACTGTATCATAAACAGATTGCTGTCTCTTGAGCTCAACTGAATTCTTCATATAAGCAATAAACGGCGCAGTTGTTTATAAAACAAAAATAGACTCTGGAAGGTATCGTTCCTGTGAGGACAGGCAGCATGTAGACATGGACATGTATGAGGACTGACAACTGGCAAACGATCAAGCATCGTTTCGGCCAGTCGTGCTAGGAGCGACGATCCGCAACGGGCATGCCACGCGATGATGAGACTCGTCCCATGTGTTTCTCTGTTCATCTTAAAGTCAGTCTTCATCATCATTATGTAACATGCCGATAAGCAAGCGCTATTACACACGATCACCAAAGTCGTGGATCAACTCCGTGTTCTTGTTTCCACCACGCCACGTGGCCAAGCAATCCATATATTTACTTCTCTGCTTTTCCCTTGTTAGTTAGTTAGTTAGTTAGTTAGTTAGTTAGTTAGTTAGTTAGTCGAGGTTCAAACTTTACGGCAATGGGTCGTCCCCATTATGCTCCATTCCTGTGCCAGTGAACAACACACAAAATGCTCCCCACTGTCCAATGTGAAGAGTGGAATAGACAAGAGCCTCGGCAATCCAACAGTCCGCACAGGTACACTGTGCATAATGCCGCCGCCAGAATGCCAACACAAAAGTCATCGATGATAACCACAGTTTATCGTCGATGGACTCGGCATTCACCAGAAATACCTCATTAACCCGGGTTTTCTCACATGGCTCGGTCTTTCTCCGCAGGGCGACCCGCCTAAAGTGTCGCACAAAGCACACACTCCGCAGCTTCAGCAGCGACTCCCAGGAGTCTCCTGAAAAATGCACTCGTGAACCGAATTCAACATAGAAGTACAGAACATATTTGATATATTATATGATCTAGAGATCCTATTCCAGGATGTGGATGCTCAATAGGAAATGTTGAAGAATTCAATCAGTTTGGCTGCAGAAACAACTATTCCAATATTAAAGAAGGTGGGTCGTAAGAAATGGATGACTGAAGAAATGTTATACCTAATGGAAACAAGAAGACTCAACAAAAATAATTCTGCCAAATATGAAGAAATTCACAGACAAGTCAGAATATTATGTAAGGAGGAAAAAGTAGCATGGTTTGAGGAAACGTGCTTAGAAATTGAGAAACAACACAACAGTCAATGTACCAAATTAGTGCACAAAAGAATTCAGGAACTTACTAGTAAAAGAACAAGTACATCAACAGGTTGTCTAAAAAATAAAGATGGTAAAATCATAATAGAAAAAGATCAGATTATACATGTATGGACAGATTATGTGAAAAACCTTTATGATGATAACAGAGAGGCACAGTATGATATTAGATGTAATAATGAAGGACCACCAATTTTGAAGATGGAGGTTCGAAATGTTCTTAAGCATATGAAAGATGGCAAGGCTCCCGGTGCAGATAACATCAGAACAGAAATGATTAAAGATTTAGAAGAATATGGATTAGATCAAGTCACCAGACTGCTGAACACATTATATGATACCTTCTGAATTATGTAACTATGTATTTATTGCAATCCCAAAGAAATCAGGAGCCTTGGAATGTGATAAACATAGAACAACTAGTATAATGAGTCACATCACAAAGATTTTGCTACGAATTATCATGCAAAGAGTGAGGAAGAAATTACAACCTAAAATAGGAGAAGAACAATGTGGGTTTGTAGAAGGAAAGGGTACAGTAAATGCTGTGTATATGCTGCAAACAGTTATTGAACGTGCTATAGAAGTAAACAAGGATATACATCTTTGCTTTATTGACTATACAAAGGCTTTTGACAGAGTTAGACATGTCAACATGGTCGATATGCTTGCAGTTCTACAAATTGATGGGAAAGACATTAGACTTATAAAAAAACATATATTGGAAACAACAAGCTGCCATAAGGATTGATAATGAAGTGGGACAATATCAGCCTATTAAGAGAGGTGTTAGGCAGGGATGTGTAATGTCTCCTGATTTTTTCCCCCTGAACAGTGAAAATATTTTCAGAAATGTAGAAGATTTAAATGGAATCAGCATTTGAGGAAGAAACATCAATAAATAACATTAGATATGCAGATGATACAGTATTAATTGCAGACAATGCGCGGGATTTGCAACAATTAGTAGAGGCGGTTGTTGTAGACAGTGAGCAACTGGGGTTAGAATTAAATTGTAAAAAGACACAGGTTATGGTCGTCACTAGGAAGAACGAAGTACCACAATGTAATATACAAGTAAATGGAAATATTCTTCTACAAGTTAATCAGTACAATTATCTTGGAACAGTCATAACATCTGATGGGCGATGCCTTGAAGAGATTAGAACAAGTATCACCATGGCGAAAGTAGCCTTTAGTAAGATGAAAAACATTCTGACCAATAAAAAGATGTCAATTGAAACGAGAAAAAGAGTGTTGAGGGGATACATAGAGCCTGTTCTTTTGTATGGATGTGAAATTTGGACAATGAGCAGTCAAGCTGAAAAACATCTGATGGCTGCAGAAATGTGGTTTCTGAGGAAATTGCAAAGAGTACCATGGACAGATAGAAAAACCAATGACCAAGTACTACAAGATACAAATGAAAATCGTAAATTGATTAGAGAAATTAGACGTAGACAGTCAAAATTTTTTGGACATGTTATGAGAAGAAATGGATTGGAGAACTTAGTGACAATGGGCAAAGATCGAAGGGAACAGACAAAGAGAAAGACCGAGAAGTAACTACCTGGATAGTTTGGCCACATGGCATGGACGAGAAAGGAACACTGAGCTGATCCACGACTCTGGTGATCGAGTGAAATGGCGAGTCATGACCGTCCACGCTTTCCGGCATGGAATATGATTATTTGATTGAACCGAAAAGGCAAATCAGTCAATTCAGCAACATTAGTCATTATTCCGAACATGCAGGTCACTGTACAGGACAGATGTAAAAGCATTTTACGCGAATCTCACAGCTCACAGTGTCGCCCACGCACTCACTCTGTAGCATTGCGACGGAACCATGTACTACCAGTCCAACATGAGGAAAATGCGATTGCAAACCGTAGCTACAAGCGTAAACAACGCCTCAGGCTTTAACGGTTCAATGCCCAAACGCCATGTTGGCGACCGGAAGTCTTTTCTCTTGTTGTTCCCCCTCAATCTTGCTAATTGTCGCAAAGTTCTGTAATTTATTTCTTCGTATAAAGTGTCCAAATATTATTTTACTGTCTACGTCTAATATCTCTAATCAATTAGCTGTTTTCATTTGCTTCTTGTAGGACTCTCTATTTGTTTTGTTTTCTGTCTGCACATTGCATTCTTTGTATTTTCCTCAGAAACTACATTTCTACTCTCATTAGATGTTTTTTTTAAAAGCTTGTCCACTCATTTTCTACGTTTCACATCGATACAAAAGTATCTATGGAAGTTCTATGGAACACTTCAACACTCTTTTTCTCGTTGAATTTGACATCTGGTTATTGATTATGTGGTTGTTTCGGGATTTGAAATTTAAATATTGAGCACAACCCACTACTGGCAACGCCGATCGCATTCTGGTATGAACCTAAGGCCTATCCACGTCAATATGGAAGCACTATACTCGAGTTTCGCCCTCATTTGAGCTCGTCAGTAGTGCATATCCCTGACCGGATCCGGAAACAGTCCCGGATCACGCGTGTGAAGCGGGTGTGTAACCACGCGGCACACACTGAACACACCAAATTATCACAACAGAACATCACAACGCTACCCATCGTAGGCTATGCTCAAGATTGCTCAATCGCCGCGACCGACGTCCGTCAATCGATGGGACCCGAACGATCAGGACTTCCCACTGGCAAGGAACACCAGGCCTCCTAAATCCAGTGAGCAATAATCAATTGATTATGTGGTTGTTTCGGGATTTGAAATTTAAATATTGAGCACAACCCACTACTGGCAACGCCGATCACATTCTGGTATGAACCTAAGGCCTATCCACGTCAATATGGAAGCACTATACTCGAGTTTCGCCCTCATTTGAGCTCGTCAGTAGTGCATATCCCTGACCGGATCCGGAAACAGTCCCGGATCACGCGTGTGAAGCGGGTGTGTAACCACGCGGCACACACTGGACACACCAAATTATCACAACAGAACATCACAACGCTACCCATCGTAGGCTATGCTCAAGATTGCCCAATCGCCGCGACCGACGTCCGTCAATCGATGGGACCCGAACGATCAGGACTTCTCACTGGCAAGGAACACCAGGCCTCCTAAATCCAGTGAGCAATAATCAATTGATTATGTGGTTGTTTCGGGATTTGAAATTTAAATATTGAGCACAACCCACTACTGGCAACGCCGATCTGGTTATTGGTCAGTATGCTTTCCTTCTTGTAAAAGGCTACCTTTGCCATAGTGATTCTTATTGTAATCTCTTCAAGGCACCTACCAGCAGATGTTATTACTGTTTGAAGATAATTGTACCAATTCAATCTTACTTCTCCTCAAGTATAGAGTGTTCATGTATTCTGTGTCAAACTGTGTACACATGAAACGTGTATTCTCCTCACATGATTATATTTGAAATTACTCTAGTTCATATATCCCTTATAGAACATAATTGTGCATCTTAAAAGACGTCAACTCACAAAGGGCCATCATATAGTTTGTATATAAATGGTAATGCAAGGACAGAAAGAAAGAGTACATTGTATTGTCGATGTTTGAACAGGCGATATGCGTCAACGCTGCTGCAATATTATACTTGTGTTAGACAATTTGAAATTCTGAGCTGAAGAGCTTCCAAAATGTATCTCTATATTTACTACTCATGTGGTAATAAATAAATATATTCACAGACGAGTTTATTCCTTCCAACAGATAACTTAATCCAGTGATCACTATTGTGATATTCACATATTTCCCGTTAACTGATAAAGCGGGCTGAAAAGCAAGTGCAAACATTATGATAGTAGCAGGGATAAAACACACTATAAACAAAGTGGAAATTGTTACCACCATTTTTACTACTTTTTCGTTACGACTGGAAATTCTGTCAACTTGGCCAACAGCCATTGTTGTTTGTCTCCATGCGGTTTGTTTACGCAGTTGTGTTGACAGAATCACTGTGCACAAGGCAACGATTATAAATGCACAAAATGGAACAAAGCAGTTTACTAAAAATGTTATTTGCTCCACATAGACTTTTCCATTTAGGGAAACAAGCCCAATAAGAGTTGCATTTCTTAACGGAGAAAATACCAAATCAAGTTTGTTTACAGCGTATATAGGAGAAGCACTGAATGTAAGTACGGCAAATATGCAAACAACTGCAACGGCCGTTCTTCTTGGGAAGATTATGCTTTTGACCTGGAAAAGAATACAGACAGATGAAATGAACATATTTTTTTCGTTATCATATAATTACGATGATATAACAATGGAAGATATAACTTCCAAACTATTACAATTAAATATCTAAATATGAAATGAGTACACCGTGTCAAGACATACACACATGCATTCGACTCTTCGAAACCTACTAACCTACACACACACACACACACACACACACAAATATACACACATACATATGTGTGTGTACAAGTGATTGTACATGTGTTTGTATATGTTTGTGTAATATTGTGGTCAGGGGGTTCAACACAACTAAAATGTAAATTGTTCGCAGCCAAACCTTGTCGATTAGCAAAATTTATTTTAATAAAGGATACAATTGACTGTCTTCTTCTTCTGTAGCCCCTATCCGTCATTGGGGCATATGTCCTTAATCAACTAATTCCAAGCCTTGTTATCCAGAAAGATCCTACGCAACTACTGTAATATCTTCCCTTTATAATGCATTTTTCTCTACATCTCTTCTCCGCGTGTTTTATGTCTTCTTCTGTTTCTTTTGTCCTGCAGTTTCCAGATAATGGCCTTCTAGCTGTATTATTCTCAGGGTTTCTCAATGTACGACCTAACCAGGATTTATTTTTTCACACCTTGGTTCACTGGTATCTGACTTGTTATCGCCTTGTACTAAACATTTTTAATTATGTAATACCCGTTTAGACCGTCTCTTTTGTGCAGACGCCAAATAAGAAATGTTTGCATCATATTTCTAATGGCTTTAGTTATTCCCTATGTATCTGATCCATTTAATAGTACTTATTAACGTTATAATCGAATATAATAGGTGTGGTGTTAAGTTTCATTTCTGCATTAATACCAAGCGCTGCTACTTCAAAAAAGTCACACGGGATTTCAAAGATTCACGCGTCACAACAATGCACACGAACAAGGGGGAGTGGAGTGACTTAAGTACTATACGGATATCTCATTTATATGGATCGTTGGGAAAATATTTGCCAGAATTGTTCTGGGCAGACTTCAGGTCCTGGGAGATCAAATATACCCTGAATCACAGTGTGGCTTTTAAGGGAAACGGTCTACCAATGATAAAATATTGTCATTGCGACAACTGCAAGAAAAAATGCCGTGAACAGTATCAATCACTGTTTATTGTGTATCACGATTGCAAAAAAGGCAATTATTTGGTTATCCGTGAGGGTCTATTCAAGGCATTACAGAAGATATGACCCCCACCAACACCTCTGTCCATTGTGGAATCGTTCCACTCAGGCATGAAGGGTGCAATCACATTTGATGGTACAACTTCAGAAGAGTTTGAAATCAAAAGTGGGTTTAAGATAGGTTGTGTGCTTGCTTATAGAACATACTTTTCACTTCTACTGAAATATGCCTTTCATCATCAGGATGGTGGCATATACAATCACTCACGCTCTAGTGGCGGCCTCTACAGTGGTCAAAGATTGAAGGCCTAGACCAACAATATGAGGGTACTGATCAGAGCGTTACTTTTTGCAGATGAGGAAGAATTACAACGTCTAATATCTGCATTCTCCAATGCTTGTTATATATTTGTTTTAACAATTAACAAAAAGAAGACACATATTATGTCACAAGGTGTACATGGGTTCCCATCGGTCTTTATTGACGACGCTGAATTGGAGATAGTAGACCTTTTACATATATAAGATCAGAGGTAAACAATAAATTATCCCTAGATCGGGAAATCAACACCAGGATTGGTAAGGTAGCAATAACAACAAAACAGGTTAACAAAAAGAGTCTAGGTGAATCTGAAGCCTAAGGCCAAAACAAAAGTCCTGGTCTATCAAGCCTGCTTACTTGGTACTCTTTTTTATGGCAGTTAAGCCTGGTCAACTTACTCACACCAAGAGAGACGTTTAAACAAATTTCATGTGCGGTGTCTGCGAAGAATACTTGGTATTAAGTGGTAAAACACAATCACAAATCCATAAGTATTGGAAATATCGGGTTGTGTGACGGTCTGTTCCATGCTCAGTCTTAGAAGATTTAGATGGATAGCACACACACATTAGGTGGATGGATGATGGTAGAATACCAAAGGACATCTTTACTGGTGAACCCGACATCGATCTCTACTACGATACACAGATGTGTGTAAGCGGGGCATGGTTGATACATGCATTGATATTGCACATTAAGAGAACGTCGCCACTGATCGTGTTGCATGGAGGGCAAAGATCAGAAATCGAATAAAGACAAAGGAGAACATGATTGCAGACAGGTCACACACTTGTCGTGTGAGACGTTGGATTGTGCGTGATAGTGGACATGACCATGTGTTTACATGCATCCATTGTGGAATAACATTTACACGCGACTTAGTCTTATCACTCACATTCGCTACCGCCAAGGGTTGTTGTTATTATGCCTGTATTAAATCAACCTGTAAAAGGTTATCGTCTGTCAAGACGGCAAGGTTCAACAATGAATTCTGTGCTCACCATTAGTTAAATGATGATAGAAGTGTTTTCTTTGGTATGCGTCTGCATGTTTGGAAACGAATTAACTATACAACTTGGGGAGGGGGGGATGTTAGAAATTTGCACATATATACTCCATAAAATGTGTTGTTCTCATATTATTTTACCATAAAGTTCAAGTTTTGGATAGTTGTATTGTGGTAAGATTGTAGTCATGTTGCATACTAAACATACATTATTATTGTTACTAAACGTTCAGTCATAAATTAAGTTATAAACGTAATAAGAGATTAGTGCACGACATTAGGCTTTATTTCAATTACTGATGATAAACACATTATTGCATTGAACCAAGTGTTTTTATTCAGTCATTAATTGATTGATGCATTCATTTATTGAAGCATTACTTCATTAAGCCAATCAGGCTGAAGACAGATGCTGCATACATGTTATCATGTTTCTCCACTGTCTCTATACAACCCGCACTATCTCTACTCACGCTTGTGCCCTATTACCCAATATGCTAGCATGCTAGCATGCTAGCTAGGTGTGTTCCGTGGCTGCAGCTAATCGGAGATATGATTTAGGCTACAGCACCGTGATCCTGCATGCTACCGCGGGTAAGGCTAAGATGTACCGCATACACACTACCAGCGCAGCGTGTCCCTTTTGTATCCAATTATCACCCACACAACTTCATTCTGTATTTGATCTTCACCAGCTGACCTTCTGACACTGTGAGCAGTCCCAATACACTTTCAATAACTGAGAGAAACAGATGTTAATAGAGTTTGAAAACATTCTTTGTTTCATGTCCATTAATGCCATGATATTCAGCGCACTGAGTCCTTTCTTAGATCTTATAACAGCTGCTTTCACATGGTCCCTGAATGGCGGGCTTCAGTCAAAAGTGATTCACAGGTGGTTATTTTCATTATATAAATTAAAATGAACAATATCCAGAAATTACGATTATAAAGCAATTGAAATAAATTGTGGAAGCTACAATAAGGAATTATTTACACTTATTCACTTACCTTTAAAGGAGCCACAACGCTGAAGCATTTTTCAATTGCAATCATAGCCGTGATACAACTGCTGATTCGAGTGAACGTGAAATATGGCATTGAAAATACAAGATATATCACGTCGATACTGACAAAGGGGAAATCCGCCTCGTCGAATGCAGGAAATAGAAAGATGCATATACCAACCATACATATCAGACTGCAAAGATCAGAAATCGATAAGCCTAGGACAAATTAAACACAGCTTTATTAACACGTGTAACGTTCAATAGTCGGTACTTAGAGGCCACACTTGTAAACCATTGCAAATATATGCCATTGTTGCTGGTTACATTGTAAGGGATTTTCACAACCGTTAAGACAATTATTCGATCAAGGAATGTACGTGCTCTATGTATTATATATTGTGAATGCATATATTGCTACGATACGTTTCCGAGTAATTCTATAATGCCGCTTCTCAATTTTCTTGAAAACATGAATACGAGATCCATACACCCCCCCCCCCCCAAAAAAAAAAAACAAAAAAAAAACTACTCCTGTACTACTTCAAAATCACGCTCAAATAGTTACAAGCCAGAGAAAAGTGTTGGCACGAAAGTATTATAATGTCACACAGGACACATTTTACCTGAGCCAATGAATCAGTTTAACACCACCTGTTCTCAAACTGGGACAGGTCGACGCCAAAAGGTGAAAGAAATACCACACGAAGTGACCGGTAAATGTATGAAATCCCTAGTTCAATCAATCATGTGCCATGCCGAAAAGCGTGGGAGGTCATGACTCGCCATTTCACTCGATCACCAGAGTCGTGGATCAGCTCAGTGTTCCTGTCTCGTCCATGCCATGTGGCCAAGCCATCCAGATATTTTCCTCTCGGTCTTTCTCTTGGTCTGTTCCCTTCGATCTTGCCAGTTGTCACTAAGTTCTCCAGTCCATTTCTTCTCATAACATGTCCAAAAAATGTTGACTGCCTACGTCTAATTTCTCTAATCAATCTACGATTTTCATTTGTCACCTGTAGTACTTGGTCATTGGTTTTTCTGTCTGTCCATGGTATTCTTTGAATTTTCCTCAGAAACCACATTTCTGCAGCCATCAGATGTTTTTCAGCTTGACTGCACATTGTCCAAGTTTCACATCCATACAAAAGAACAGGCTCTATCTACCCCCTCAAGACTCTTTTTCTCGTTTCAATTGACATATTTTTATTGATCAGAATGTTTTTCATCTTGCTAAAGGCTACTTTCGCATGGCGATTCTTGTTCTAATCTCTTCAAGGCATCTCCCATCAGATGTTATGACTGTTCCGAGATAATTGTACCGATTCACTTGTTGAAGAATATTCCCATTTACTTGTATATTACATTGTGGTACTTCGTTCTTCCTAGTGACGACCATAACCTGTGTCTTCTTACAATTTAATTCCAACCCCAGCTGCTCACTGTGGACAACAACCGCGTCTACTAATTGTTGCAGATCCCTAGTTACTCGAAGGGTATTGAAAACTGGGGCGGTGAAATAACGCCCAACTAATCATACCTGCCCATTGCCAAAACATAAAGGCTTACAAACATATTCCCGAGCACAAGAATTAAGGAGGAAGCAGTAACAGCAGCCTTCCGATGGTTGGAGGAGACCGCTGCAATACACACTGTACTCATTACGGACTCATGGAGTATACTTAGTAAAGTGGAGAAAGGAATGCTTAGTGTAGAATGTCTTGCTTCGCTTCAGAAGTCACAGATTGAGATAAATGTATAGATTTTCTGCCCTGGTCATGCGGGGGTGCGGGGGGGGGGGGGGAATGAGCCGACTGATAGGCTGGCAGGGAATGCACATCTCTGTGGTAGATTACCCATGGACACAGGAGAGATGATTAGGTTCCTGTGGCACCAGGTCGAGAAAGCGGTGGAACAGACTGAGAACCCGTATGTGGAGAGAATGATATTGCGGGAGATCGGCGGGGGTTCTGGATGAATCTCAAATCTGAGAGGGAAGGCCTGGAGAACTTTCAAACATATGGCAGGTGGAACGATTAGCAGAATGCCTCTTCGCTGGCTGTTACACAAGGGGACGGAGCGCGTGTGGGAATGTCCTGAGTGCGGTTAAGTCTGTTTGTAGCACATAACTCATAACTTATAGACCGAGAATAGAAATTACGTCAGAGTATCATGTTATTTTAATTATTGTTACCATATAATACCGTATCCGTGGCAAAGACGTTACGGACGCGGTTCGTAATTCCGCTTACCTGCTCTAGAGCACAGCTGCGACAGATTTGGCAGCAGACCGTGTTGCGCTGGATTTTAACGTGTTGGCATGGGATCCAGTCGTTCAGAAAGCAATGGCAAACTACTGAATGTAAACATGTCAAGACATCAACAACAGCAGTGCGTGTGTTGACAGTGATGTCCTGTGCAAAAAAAAAACAACAAACATACAATACATATTTGGTTCCATACGTTGCACATAAACGTGATTATAACGTAGTCACAGACACATACATAATATGCTGTTACAAGAATAAAGATTATGTGATACTTTGTTGTAATGTTAATTATCAGCAATGTAGCGTTTTGGTCACAAAATTACCGATATCTATTAAGGCAATAGCACAGCTGATGGTGCAGCCAATAAATCACATATTGAAACCATATCTAGTTTCCCCATATAGGTGTGTAACTTATTGGCTTTCCTAAACAAATTGCGTCTAACAACATGTAACTGTTCATCATCATCAAGTGCTCTGCCGGCTAGCGTAGGCGTTCATGTCTCTCTACAGTTCGCGGTCTTTGGTGTTCTGGATCAACTCTGCTAGAGATTTTCCCCCACGTCCCTGTCTTTGTCCATCCATCATCATTTCTCTTGGTCTGCCTCTGCCTCTCTCCCCCTCGATCTTTCCCGTTGTCACTATATTCTCCATTGCCTCTTCAGATCACAAGACCAAAGAAAGCCGTTTGCCTCGTTCTTATTGGTGTATATAATGATCTAGCTTCATTCACTTATTTCAGTCAATCGGTGTTAGTTACTCTGACAGGCCAAGGAACCACATCTCCGTTGCTTCCAAGGTCTTTCTGATTTGTTCATTTCCATTCGAAAATTCACTGCCATAAAGCAAATCAGGCTTTAGGTAGCATTTATCATTTAAGCAATCTCATACTTACATTCAATAATAGTGATTTATTGCAGACGATACTTTTCATTTTCTGAAATGCAGCTTTTATTTTCCCTATTATATTCTTAATTTCTTTTGTGCATATCCCATCTGATGCTTTAATTATCTCGTGGCATTTAATATTCTCCACTTATTTTTACTCCTTTACATAATAATAAATACATTCATACACGATACGGGATTTGCTGAGGAGGGGATCCGAGCACTTATGGGCTGAATGGTTCGATGTGCAATGAGGATGATGTGTCGACAAACTAACGAACTAACTAACTAAAATTACTATTATACCTATAAGACTGACGTTGATGGAGTCTTTGAAACCTTGTTTAACAAAACAGATGATGTTGATAATGTTTGTGACGATACCGAATACATTTATTGCTTGTCTTAACACTGCAAAAACAACATATTTGTATATCAGAATAACTATACTGTCTATGACAACTGTATCGTCAGGTACTTCTAGAATAGAAGAGTTACCTATTTCAGGCATTGTCTATGGCAATGTGTACAAGGTATTTGTTATTTGCTCATACGTTTTATTTTCAATGCATAACTCAGAATATCAGCTGCATATCACCGCAAATGATTCTGACTATCAGAAAAACCACAACGTAGTCACAGACATCAACATGTATTATTTAACAATGCAATGACATATTTATACTGCGTGTAAAACATAACCATTAAATTATAGTTAATTCAACTTTCACAACCCGCAGATTAATACTTACATAAATAACTAAGTAGACAGCTACAAAAAGCAGTATTTTAGCTTAGCATAATTGCATCACAATTATTATAGCTAATAGAACGGGTTTTCAAACATAAGATAATATAAAAACGCTACGCATGTAATTAAATAGTAATAGTACGTATACTATTTAACAAGAGTTATATTTTAGAATAAAAGCTTTCACAATGTCAGTGTCAAAATGTGCGACAAAGATTCCACTTAATAATTTGCCACTGTCTCAGTTACTGACAAAAGAATACTTACTGTATAATTGTATGTAATACATTAATAAACCAAACATGTGCTTGTTTTGATATATACTATATTCAAAAACAAAATAAATACATGTATTATCCTTTCAAGCAGGTTTAATTATATGTACGTAGATACGTGTTATATCAGGGACAAATACGATATCTAAAATAAATATATTGTTTTCGCTGTGATTCTCATCATAAAAGAAACATGACTCATAAACAGTATCATGTTTGGGAAACTACAAAACATTGGTCACATCGAACGCTACAGTGGACTGAGCAGAAAAGTTATGGAAGTTATGGTTTATGGAAGAAGCGGGAGAGGTCGACCGGCTGGGAGATGGACTCAGGGCTTTGGAGATACGTTGGGCATGAGTGGGCATGAGGCAGGGGAATTGGCTAGAGATCGAGAGGCTTTTCGACGCGCCGCGATAAGCACGACGTTCTGTAAAATATCAGTAACATGATGATGAAGTATTTGATATGTCCAATGTGTGACATGTTGATGTTATCTTTGACAAGCCCAATGTGTGGCACAATAATGGTATATTTGACATGTCCAATATGTGACATGATGATGATATATTTAATACGTGTAATGTGTAAGATGCTGATGATTTATTTGACATTTCCAATGTGTAACATGATGATCAAAGGATATTGGGCTGTATCAGACAGAGTGGTACTGGTGAAGTTTAGTAGAAGCCCTTTTGATGTCAATGTCATAAAAGTTTACTCAAAAACAGCAGACAGAAGTGACAGCATTGATACATTTTATAATGATTTAGAGAATGCCTTAAAGAAATGCAAGAATTCTGAAGTAAATATCATAATGGGTGACTTGAATGCCAAAGTTGGAAATCAACAGGACGGATGCTTAGTAGGCAAGTATGGACTAGGGGAACAGAATGAAAGAGGTTGCAGACTTGTACAGTGGGCAAACGAGCATGATGTGATTACCCAAGGAAATTATGGACATGGAGGAGCCCTGATCATAAGATCAAGAATCAGATTGATTACATTTTCATCAACAGAAAATTTAGAAATGCCTTACAAGTCGCAAAAACTATACCAAGCGCAGACTGCTACAGCCACCATAGATTAATCTAAAGCAATATACATATACAATTAAAGAAAGTCAAATATACACACGAAACACACGATTTGATATACGAACACTGAAGAGTGAGGAGATAAAAGATAAATTCAACCTACAGGTAAAGAACAGATTTGATGCATTGTCCGATATGGAAATATTATTTCAAGATGTCTGCGACCAATGGGAAATATTAAAGAAATCAGTCAACCAAGTTGCAGAAACAAACATCCCAAAAATAAAGATAATGGGACGCAAGAAATTGATGACGGAAGACATCTTAAAACTCATGGAAATAAGAAGAAATAACAAAAATAACAAGGAAAAATATGAAGAGATTCACAGGAAAATTAGGAAGCTATGCAAAGAGGCAAAAGAAACATGACATGAGGAAGATTGCATGGAAATTGAAAACCAACAACAAAACCCGGAATACCAAATTAATGCGCAAAAGAATTAATGACATCACTAAAAAAAAGTACACACACATCAACGGGTTGCCCAAAAACCAAAGATGGCAAAGTCATAATATAAAAAGTTCAGATTTTACCTGCGTGGTCAGATTATGTGAAAGACCTTTATGATGATACAAGGGAAGAACAGTATTATCACCGGAATAATAATGAAGGGCCATCAGTTTTGAAGACAGAAGATCAGAATGCTCTTAACCATATGAAAACTGGCAAGACCCTTGGCACAGAAAACACCACAACAGAAATGATCAATGCCTTAGAAGAATATGGAATAGACCAAGTCACCAGACTGCTGAACGCAATATATGAAACTGGAGATATACTTCCTGAATTATGTAATTCTATATTTATTGCAATCCCGATGAAATCAGGAGCCATGGAATGTGATCAGCATCGAACAATTAGTATCATGAGCTACATCACGAAGATTTTCCTGAGAATTATCATGCATAGAGTTAGGAAGAAAACACAACCTGAAATAGGAGAAGAGCAATGTGGGTTTGTAGAAGGTAAGGGAAATGCTGTGTATATATTGAGAACAGTAATTGAACGTTCTATAGAGTTAAACAAAGATCTACACCTTTGCTTTATTGACTACTTAAAGGCTTTCGATAAAGTGAGACATGTCGACATGATACGGATGCTTGAAGATCTACAAATTGTTGGAAAAGACCTTAGACATGTAAAAACATATATTGGAAACAACAAGCTACCATCAGAATTGATAATGAAATAGGTCAATATCAACCTATTAAAAAAGGTGTGAGACAGGGATATGTAATATCTCCACATCTTTTTCACCTGTACAGTGAACATATTTTCAGAAATATAGAAGACATGGAAGGAATCAACATTGGGAGACGATACATCAATAACATTAGATATGCAGATGATACAGTCTTGATTGCAGACAATGAATAGACCTACACAATTTAGTAGATGCGGTTATTGCACACATTGAACAACTAGGGTTGGAATTAAATTGTAAGAATACACCGATTATGGTAGTCTCTGCAAAGAAGGAAATTCCCCAATGTGATATACGAATAAATGGAGATATTCTTAAGCAAGTGAATCGGTACAGTTATCTCGGAACAGTCATAACATCTGATGGGAGGTGCTTTGGCGAGAATAGAACAAGAATTGCCATTGCGAAGGTAGCCTTTGCAAGATGAAAACCATACTGACCAATAAAATGATATCAACTGAAACGAGAAAAAGAGTGTTGAGGTGCTACATACAACCTGTACTTTTGTATGGATGTGAAGCATGGACAATGAGCAGACAAGCTGAAAAACATCTGATGGCTGTGGAAATGTGGTTTCTGAGGAAAATGCAAAGAATACCAAGGACAGACAGAAAAACCAATGAAAAAGTCCTTCAAGAAACAAATGAAGATCATAAACTGATTAGAAACATTAGACGTAGACAGTCAACATTTTTTGGGCAAGTTATGAGAAGAAATGAATTGGAGAACTTGGTGACAACTGGCAAGATCAAAGGGAGGAGACCAAGAGGACGATAGAGAAGTAAATACCTGGATGGCGTGGCCACGTGGCATGGTCGCGACAGAACCACGGAGCTGATCCACGACTCTGGTGATCGAGTGATATGGCAAATCATGACCGCCCACGCTTATCGACATGCCACATGACGGATGGAACATGATGATGATTTATTCGATATGGCCAATGTGTAACAAATTACTGAGCGTAATCATGGCTAGTATATTAACAGCAGCTGAAAAATGCTGATGTTGACTGCAACGTTCTGCAAGGGATATACCCAAAACAACATGTGTAACATAACAACGTCACGCATTCCGTTAAAACCTTATGACACATTCTACTCCTTCATGCAAGGTTATTCCTTAATGGTGTGTGGATTAGCGAGCTTGTTCATTGAGACAGTGTTCGCTGTTCTGATGTGATCAGCATTATGTTTCTTTTTCTGATACACTTTATTCTAGAAGAAACCCGCGTAGAGCAGTGGCTAGTCGCTGGCCTTGCGGCCTGGGGTGGTCATGAGTTAGTATCCGCATATTATATATATATATAATATATATATATATATATATATATATATATATATATATATATATAGTCAATTATGTAAATAATTAAAGACATGTAGGCTACACAACAATTCAACTGATACACACCATTGCAATACATACATACGTGGCATGTCCAGTAAATAAGTCAAGCGGCTAGCAAGTGAGTTCTAGTGACACAAACTCGGGTTACCTAGAAGAAAACCATCACGACCGATTTGGGGGAAAAAATTAGAACCCGCATTCAGGCATGAGGCAGCTTTGCGTCAAGTCATACAAGCTTAGCGACAAGTCATACAAGCTTAACAACACATATGGAACGGAAAATGCATAACATTAGATCAGCAATATTCCGACATCAACTTTCATACTATTAGCAATGGACACTATCTGCAAGTGTCCTACGTCACACTATGATTTGCAAGTGACATTATGCTAATATTGAAGACGTGAGATACCCCAATACTTATTACTGTCACTCAGATTCTCCTTGTTCTTGTACAGAGTTATGATGCTTGAAAAGTCCTGTGGTACTTGTCCTTCTCGACAGAATAGCTATATTAGCTGGGTAACCTGTAGATTTAGTGCGTCGTGCCGACTCTTTATAGCATCCATTAGAAGCCCACCCTCGATTGGAGTCTTGCCAGTCGCAAGTAAATTAATAGCACACTTACCGTCTGTTACGTGACTGACTGGCACCTTGCCGTTTTGATAGACGATAGTTTGTAAAATGGAACTATACCCCTCAATAGCACGCCTTAATTTAGAGACCTTATGTTGCCCACTCAGCATGATTCCTCTCTCGGTCTGCCTAGTTTGCTCCAGAAGAAAAGTAACACCAATAAGCCAGGAACAAGACAAGCTGTAGAAGCTCCCGTATCAGCAAAATAATTCTTTCCGCCTGTCGGAGCTTACATCCTAGACTAGTTGCTCAACAAGTCTTAGGATCTGGTCTGCCCTGCCATGAAATCTAGTCTTTAGGTTGCATTTACTGGACCTAGGGTAAGTCTTACACACACCCAACTGTGCTCCTCTCCTCTAGGCCGCTGGCACAATGTGGGATGTTAGGTTTGGTAAGCGGCGCCCAATATTCGGTGCTAACAGAAAGCAGGTAGTACCATCATACGATAACTTAGACATATTTTACTAGGACCTGATATATATTCTCCCTGGCCAAAGGGTTAGCGATATTGTTCGTAATCCCGTATATTCACGTGGGGAAAAAGCATCTGCGAGAATCGGCTGCGGTTCGCGCCGCGCTGGTAACTTACGGGGGTATGTGAGCCGATCGTTCAGAAAGCAATGGCAAACTACTGAACGTAAAAACAGCAGCTGAAAAATGCTGGTGTTGACTGCAACGTCCTGTAAGGGATATGCAATAAATATATATATACACATTTTTGTACAGTCTGCCAAAAGCCGCGGTGGCCGTGGGGAGTCATGCATTCACTTCGTCATCAATTGTAGGCCATTAAAAAGGTAAACACGGACTTCCTGTCATATATATAATGTGACAGGGAGTGCGTGTTTACTATTTTAAAGGTCTACAATTGATGACGAAATGAATGCATGACTCCCCAAAGCCAACGCGTCTTTTGGCAGACTGTACAAAAATGTGTGGGCCAGGAGTGGAATAAGCCTGAAAAACATCTGATAGTATACACAATAGTCGTATTATCCACACTGCTATATGCTTGTGAAACCTGGACTGTTTACCAGCGACACGCCAGGAATTTAAACCACTTCCAGACAATCTGCCGTAGGAAGCTATTACGGATTAAATGGGAAGACAAGATCCCAGACAATGAAGTCCTAGAAAGAGCGTCCATGCCCAGTATCCAAACTCTACTAACGAAGAATCAGATCCAATGGGCTGGACACTTGACTCGCATGCCAGATCACATGCTCCATAAACGAATTGTTTTTTTTGAGCTGCACTGTGGTAAACGCTTCCAATGATGCCAGAGGGAACGCTTTAAAGACACTGAAGATTTCATGAAAAGCTTTTGGAATTCATCACGACACTGGGGAGGCTGCTATCAAAGACCGAAATTCGTGGCGTACATCATAACGCAAGGATGTAGTCACTTATGAACGTGTAAATGTATTCTATGAAGACCAACATGAACACGAGCAATAACAATAATGTGGCATGAATTAGCATAAAACAATAATAGTCATTTCATTGTGAATATTTGGCGAATTGCGACTGAGAGGTAATACATGAGTGTATTATAACCCCTCTAATGTTCTATTTCACTACCAGTGCAAATTACGAGGGGAAGTCAATAAGTAAGTCACAAATGGCTGTAGAAAAATGACTAAATATGATAACAATTTGGAACCATGAAACCAGTTTATTGTGATACATATATTGTCCCTTTATTTCTCAACAAAATTTCCACCAACATGGATGCACTTTTCTCATCGTTTTATCAGTATTCCCAAACCAGCTGCATAGAACTGCGTGCTCTGTTTTCTAAACTACATTTTCACTTTACATTCAACTTCGGCGTCATTCGCGAAATGTCTCCCACCAAGGTGGGTTGTCAGTGGACCAAAAAGGTGGAATTTGCTAGCGGCTAAGTCGGGGATGTAAGATGGATGTTCCAGATCTTCCCACCTTAGGTGGTTAATTGTATCCTGAGTTAATCGAGCCGTATGTGGTCTGGCATTGTCATGAAGAAGCAACACTCCTCTAGTCAGCAGTCCTGGACATTTCTTTCGAATTGCATCACGAAGCATCGATAGAACTTCACAATACGATTCAGAATTCACATTGTCACCCTTCTTCTTGAAATTGGTTAAAAGCACTCCTTGACAATCCCAGAACACTGTCAGCATAACCTTCCCTGCTGATTACATAACCTTGAATTTTTGGACACAAGGCGAAGAATGATGTTTCCATTGCATTGAAGCACGCTTTGATTCGGGCTGGTAGTGATGCACCCATGATTCGTCCCCAGTAACAATCTTGTTCAGCATGTCTTCTCCTTCATCTTCGTATCGACAGAGATGATGCAAGGACAGGTCAAATCGGTTCATTTTGTGTTCCTCCTTCAATTGTCTGGGTACCCACCTTGAGCACACTTTCTTAAATTTCAATTTATCATGCATTATGCTTTATGCTGAACCATGTGAGCACACTATTGCAGATGCTACAGAATATATCGTTACTCGCCTGTCACCTCTAATCATCTCCTCCACCCGCTGCACGGATGCTTCTGTTGTAATCTCAACAGGACTACCAGACCGGATTTCATCAACAACTTTAGAGCGTCCTTGAGAAAATGTGTCTACCCAGCTACGAATCTATAGCAGTGTAACTGTTATAGCGATTATACAGTTAACGGTCAAGGTTCAAAAACAAAGTCATGGCCAGGTTGGGGAATTGCAATAGTAATTAATTGCCATGCTGTGCAATTTATTTATAAGCAGGCAAGTGCACGGTCAAGCACTATAGCTTGATGAGGTGATGGCGATGACGTGGGTTGACAACAACCAACATACGACACAGACGCCATCCGGATGAGTAAGGAAAAGGGGGTATTGTGATTTTCAGAAAGACATGGTAACATCAGGCAGATAAAAGATAATGTATTTTTATACCAAGTAAAGAGATGATGAGGAATAATGGATTACATCTGTTGATGCAATTTGATTTTTATAACGTAACCTGAATTGGATGAAACCCTATTTTTGTGTGACCAGACGACTAGGTGGAACCACAACCCGAGAGTACATTTAATAAACTTCAAGGCGAAACCAATGGATGCTGTCTCTTTTCTTTACATTGTCGATTTTAACTTCGACGCGTTTTAATGATTATGAGTTGGTATTTTTGACCTGGAGTTATATTGATCATTGTTAACAACGCTGAAGAACCATGTCGCCACCTGACAAACTGCTGTGTGATCTGGCCTCCGTAGTCTCCTCTGCGGCGGTAAGCCATACTTACTGTCAACAATGCTAAAGAGGGTGGACGAATTGGTGTCGTGACCAGAATTTTGAACTTGGGTTGTTTTTGAGAGAAGAGATTTATCGGAATCCGCATTAACGCCTAATCAAGGGCATCATGTCACGTTGTCTCAACATCGTCAGAGCCTCCTTACCAAGGGCGTCTGGTTACGTTTTCTTCACATCGTCAGTCGCCTAACCAAGGGCGTCATGTCACGTTGTCTCAATATCGTTGGAGCCGCCTAACCAAGGGCGTCAGGGTACGTTTTCTTCACATCATCAAAGTCGCCTAACCAAGGGCGTCGAGTAACACCTCTCACTCATTGAACTAGGACAGTCCCCGTAGAGCAGTACCACCAGTGAACCAGAGTACTGGGTTGTAGTGTGTGTGTTTTTTTATTTTTTTGCCCCAATATAAAATTCAATATCTCAGTAACCAACTGAGGGAAAATGATGAGATTTAGCATATAACCTTATCATTATGTCCACCCAACAAAAAAATATTTGTTCTGGAGATTGTACAGCAGATTTCAATGTTTGTTTATATGCTGTATATAATTTACGGCTCCGGGATTAATACCATCATTTTAAGAGTATTACAGCTTGAGCAAGACACACCCCCGCTATTTTTGAAATTGTCTCGCAGTTTTCGTTTTGGCACAAACAGCGCGGAGTTAAATGGTATTGTTCAGAGGGTCTCTAATGGGGGTTCTTTCATGAAACGTGATAATATAAATAAACTAGCTGACTCGGCCCGGCTTCGCCCAGCTCCTGGCGAGGATCTATCTATCTATCTATCTATCTATCTATCTATCTATCTATCTATCTATCTATCTATCTATCTATCTATCTATCTATCTATCTATCTATCTATCTATCTATCTATCTATCTATCTATCTATATATCTATCTATCTATCTATCTATCCATCCATCCATCCATCCATCCATCCATCGATCCATCCATCCATCTATCTATCTATCTATCTATCTATCTATCTATCTATCTATCTATCTATCTATCTATCTATCTATCTATCTATCTATCTATCTATCTATATATCTATCTATCGATCGATCTAGCTAAATATCTAGCTAGCTAGCTAGCTACCTACCTACCTACCTATCCAGCCAGCCAGCCAGCCAGCTACCCAGCCAGCCAGCCAGCTAGCCAGCCAGCCACCTATCCATCCATCCACCTACCTTTCTACCTACCTACCTAGCTACCTTTCTGTCTGTCTGTCTGTCTGTCTGTCTGTCTGTCTGTCTGTTTGTCTGTCTGTCTGTATGTCTGTCTGTCTGTCTGTCTGTCTGTCTGTCAACCAGTCCGCGCTATTAAATATTGATAAAATATACTGGAAAAAATGTGAGGACCATGTGTTGAAAGAGGAAGAGGACTATTGGAGAAAGGATGGATTGAATTTTATGCAACCGAGAGCAATCATCAACCTACTGGAATCGTCCGACACAGATTAAGATCTGAGCAGATCGCAGACCTTAATCTACGCACACACTTACTGGGATATTTTGCTCCAACTATTCAGACGAATTGCAGGCCCTAAACATTGCAGCATCAGCATAATGTCAATGGCAACAGTTTGTATTCCAAAGTGATGAGTTTTCAAATCCGCAAGCCCTCAGCAGTGACAAACAACTGTATTGAAAAAAAAAAAAACACACACACACACACTAAATGCATTGAATACCAAGATAAAAGTAATATTGCGGTGGAAACTGACATATTGTGGCAAAACTAGAAACGTGAGAGCAAACACGTTGTAAAATTAGGGGACAACACACGTGCATACGAATCAATCTATAAACTTCAATGTAAAGAGGACCAACATCTTGGTCGTTAAGAAGAAAGCCCACTGCAGAGACACTGACAACTATTTTCATAGTGCAAATCAGGTAATCATGTTCCGTCTCTGAACGGTAAACAGCAGAATAGACACTCTTTCACGAAGACACAAAGCGGGTCTGTCACCCATATGCACGTGTGAACAAATTACACAGACAGCTGAACTGATCCTTAAAAATGGACACATGATGACTAAATTGCAGTATCATTTCTGGTCACTCCAAACGCACATTAACGCACAGGTATTTGGAAGCTTTCACGAACTCAATATAAAAAGCTAACATGAATACTTGTGTACACTTTATTGACCAGCAGCTGAAGAAACAAGAAGGAAATGAAAAATAAGGTAAGAAATATATTCCTTCTACTTTCCTGTTAATTTACAAATTATTTTCCCCATGCCTCTGTAAATTCTCTGTCTTTACTAATATTACACATTGCACCCCTCTCGGGATTCTCCTTGGTGAAGTGGTCAAGCCGTCTGACTCGGGCTCCGAAGGTTGTATGTTCGATTCCGGGCCGCGTCCTTCATTTCACGAGTGCATTTTTTCGGAGACTCCTGTGGGTCGTCGCTGGAGCTATGGAGTTCGTGCTTTGTGCGACGCTTTCCGCGCTGCGGAAATAAACTGAGCCATATTGGATAAAAATCCGGCTCCATGGCCGAGGGGTTAGCAGCTTTCTCCGCTAACTCCGAATACTCTCGTCACGTGACGCGACGAGAATTAGCAGTGGTTCGAATCGCAAAAGTGACTTATGAGAGTATGGAGCCGGTCGCTCAGAAAGTCGTGGCGTGCTGATGAGCGTAATCTAGCCTAGGAATCAACATACAGCTGAAAGATGCTGGTGTTGACCGCAATATCCTGAAACAGGATGGAAACGCGGGAAAAAAAAATATGGGATAAAAACCTGCTGCAATGCAGCCGACCCTGACGACTTTTACGCTAGTTCTTTCATTGCACCCACTCCCATACGAATCCGGATACGCCTTGTGTGTCATCTGAATTGGCGGGGCTTTCATTACAGTAAACATAAATTTGTTAGCGAGAAATAACTAGTTGTTCAGCAGAACATCAAAGAAATGTCACCGCTTTCGATGATTTAAGTGGTTTTTGGACCTATCAAAGACATATTCCTTGGGTGGGGGTAAATATAAGACGGCTGGAAAAATTTCATAACGATGCAACAGACAGTTTTCAAAATAATTGATCGTGAATGAAGGCATTCTTTGTGGGACATACTATAGTAAATTTTGCTTTAAATCTTTGGTAGTTATATAGTATAAGTAGTATATTGTTATAATTATAGTTGTTTCTTGATGGCTATAGTAAATACCTTCATGAGACTCTGTGTGTGTGTGTGTGTGTGTGTGTGTGTGTGTGTGATTGTGTGGGGGATCTACTTAATGGTGCTGCTGTCGGTCCGGCAAATCTTTCTGCTCACCGGCGCCAAACTCATTTGCAGCCTTGAAAACTGCAGCCACATCTCCTTCTCCAAACCCCATCCTTCTGGTCTTCTTGAAGAGCTCATTTGCAGCAGCTGTCAGGTACAAAAATTGCTCCACGCTGTCTCCACAGCCCCAACACTAACTTCCGGTCTTTCTGTTTGTGCTGCAGGGGGAAGTGGGGTTTAAATAGGCACTTAGAATGGCTTGACTTTTGTGTTTCACTGCGTGACATGCAATGGAGCCAAGGGACATCACCACGGCAAAATCTTCCAGATCTATTCCAACCTTCTCTGCCAGGGCCATGGCTTCTGCCAAGCTAGCAACGATGTTGCCCAGGATCATGTTGTGGATTAGTTTTAAACGTGTTGCAATTCCCACTTCATTGCCCAGATAAAATGTCTTCTTGCCCATTGCCTCAAAGCATAAAAAGCAATCGTCAAAAAGCTTCTGGTCTCCTGAACACAAAATCAACAACTGCCCTTCTAGAGCCGGCACTCGGCTCCCACAGACTGGGGCCTCCAAGAAAGCTCCACCTCTGGCCATGATAGCATCTGCTACATCCTGGACTGTTTCCTCATCCACTGTGGACATTTCAACATAGCACTTTCCTTTGGAGATTCCGTCAAGGACTCCCATGTTGCCAAACATAATATCTCAGACAGCTGTAAAATCGTTCACACATGTGAACGTGATGTCACAAGACTGGAACACATCGGCAGGGTTGTTTCCCTTGAGAGCTCCTGCCTTCACAAACTCTTGACACTTAGTGGCAGTTCTGTTCCACACAGTCACCTCGTGGCCTGACCTCAAGAAATTCATAACCATGCCTTGTCCCATAATGCCTAGACCCAGGAACCCAGTACGAAGTGGGGTCGAAATAAGCGTACTCATCCAGCTTCGCCGCAATAGATGTATCAGCTGCACAGTGTGTGTGTGTGTGTGTGTGTGTGTGTGGGTGTGGGGGTGGGGGTGGGGGTGGGGGTGGGGGTGCGTGCGTGCATGCGTGCGTGCGTGCGTGCGTGCGTGCGTGTGTGTGTGTGTGTGTGTGTGTGTGTGTGTGTGGTGGATGCATTCTCCTGAGGACTCATTTGTCTTAGCTGTTCCTTCGTGATTAGCTGCCTTACCGCCTTTTGATACAAAGAACATTTTTGGTGGTGACAGAGTTCCTGAAGCATAAGAGCTTGACGACCGTTTGGCTGCTCCACTCAAAACTTACGAACTGGAGATTCCGGTTTGCTCTTTCAGGTTTGTGATTCTCTCCTTTCTTTCTTCACTTTGGACTGTTTTGTCACCTTTTTGACGCTGCTGCTGGGTGAGGCTTCCTAGTCAGTACTCAGTGATGTCTGCTGCATTAGGGCCACTTCCTTATCCTCAAGCGTTCCAGATACCAGAATTGCCTGATGTTCATTTTCAATTGCACCCAAAGCCTCCTTAACACCTTTGGGCATACGGGTACTTGCTTTTAAACTCCACATAACGATAGATGCCATCCTCTGGAATCCAGGCATAGTTGTCAGATCCATAGAAATAAACAAACTGGAAGTTTTTCTTGCCACCTGGCTTCTTGATGTTATCTCTGACCTCAACAATTTTTTTCCGGGCCACGTCTGGAACCCCTTCATATTTGCCCAAACCAGATCACCAATTTTGAAATCCGTCGCCATGATTCTAGTCAACCCACTCTGATCTGTTGCATTATCCGCTAACAATACTGTGTCATCTGCATTGCGTATAGTATTTATATTATAAACTCCGAATATTATTCCTGGCTATTCTTTTATCTCTCTCATTATTACTTCGCTATACTGTGAGCACGCCATCTATGCCTCCTATATGAGGGGCTTGTCACGTCTGTTTTTGTGTATGCAATGGCAATCCTGACTCTCAGCCGTAAGCAGATAGAAAGGATGGAAAGGATACAAAGCGAAGCTATGCGCATTATTCTTGGATGTACAAGAGATACAGCATGCAGGGTGATGCGCTACCTCCTTGATTTTCCAACCATCGAAGACAGACTACAAATTTGCAGAGAATACCTCAGAATTAACGCAAACACACAACATCCACTGGATAGTGAAATTATGAAGGTGAAGGACAGCAGGTTAAAAAGAGGAAGGTCGTGGATGGGTCAAGCCGAAGACATTCTTCAACAAATGTGTTCACTGGACGACTTAGAATTTGGCGAGGAGTGGGTACAAGTGCCAACAGATTTCTGTACGTCCTTTTCAGTTTGCATCCAACTAGAAAGGTTTCTCTTTTTGGATGGTACCATCCCAGGGTAGGTGGAAAAACACCTTGCCTCTCTAGCTGGCTTGATATTTTCCTGGCAATTAACTTCTCCAGCAGCTTGCCTATTGTATTTTGCATGGTTATAACTCGATATCCCTGAATTTTTGTGTGGCCTTTGCCAGGCTTCGGCAAGGGAATCAGATAACTGTTTGTGAGGTTAATTGTACGACAATCGTCGTATTCAATTGCTCCTGGTCTCTTTGGTATTGCTATAAATACAGATTTCAGCATTTGGCTCGCTAAATATCCACTGTTGTAAATATCATTCAGAATTTTGGTTAATATATCTACCCCAAATTCTCCCAATACTTCTATTTCTTCTACTGTGATTTCATTTGGCCCAACTGTTTTTCCTTTCTTCATTTGTTTCATAGCGTCAGGACTTTTTCTTTTAGAATAGGTTGGTCTTCTAAGTTACTTTATTCTGTTAATTCTTCCCTTTCTCCATTATATAATTCTCTTGTATACTCATTCCACCCCTCCAATAATATCTTTCCTGTTTTTGATTTCAAACACCCTGTATTTATTCTTATTTTTCTTCCTTTGAGCTCACTGATTTGTCAGTGTATACTTTTTTTTTAAAATCTTTAATGGAATTTAATTCAATTTATTTTGCATTGCTCGTTTAACCAACTTTCTTTTGCCGTCACACATTTATATCTTATTTCTTTATTTATCTTAGCTTACTCTTGTTTGTCATTTTTATTCTGTTTCCCTTTTGTCCATCAGCATTAAGATTTCTTCATTCATCCATGTTTTCTTAGCTTAATGGCTTCTCTCTGGTAATATTTCTTTGCTAGTTTGATGAATGGAGTCCCTTAACATTTCCCGAAGTTCATTTATACTCTGTATATTAGCTATTGCATTGTACCTATTTTTTACAGTCACTCTGTAATGTTCTTGAATTTATTTATCTACTTTCAGAACCTCTTTAAAAATCTCAAGTTCTTAATCATTTTTGCCTCTCTGTAATATTACTTTTATTTGTCCAAATAGTGGTACATGATCACTATTACCGTCAGCAACAGGCATTGACTTTACATTAATTAATGCATTTCTAAATCTTTTATTAGTAAGTATGTAGTCAATTTGGTTGCGTATTTTGATATCAGGGCTTTTCCATGTATATAGTCGTCTTTTATGTTGTTTAAACCATGAGTTTCCAATTATCATATCATTAATATTTGCCCATTCTATTAGTTTCTCTCCTCTTTTATTTATTGTACCTAAACCTTAATTTCCCACTATATCCTCTATTTTTCCCTTTCCTACGTTTGCATTAAAATCTCCCAGTATTATTTTTATTTATTGTGATCCAATTTGAGCTATTGCCATTTCTACTTCATCGTAAATGTGTTATATTTCTTCAACACTACTGCTTGTTGTTGGTGGATATGAATAAACGTTTTGCATATCATTTACAGGACATCGCTGTCAACATCAGCATCTTTCACATGATTGTTGATTTCTTGGCAAGATTACGCTGAGTAGTTTGCCATTGCTTTCTTAGCGCCGGCTCACATACCCGTAAGTTACCGACGCTATTCGAACCACTGCTGATTCTCACCGTCGTCACCTACGAGAGTATACGAGATTACGGAGAAAAGTCGCTAACCTCTAGGCCAGGAAGCCGGCGTTGATGCATATACTTGTATAATATTTATATCTATTGGTTTGCCTTTGATTTTGACCATTATAACCCTATCTGAAATACACCAGTATCCATTCATAGATTTGGCTATTTTTTTTTTCATCAAATATTATTCCTACACCTTTTTCATGTGTGTCCCCTCCAGAATAAATTATTTTGTGTTTGTCGGTTATAATTTTGTCAGATCCCTTCCATCTCATCTCACTTATGCCTAGTATATTCATTTTCATGTTTTCCATTTCTCTTAGAACATTGTTTAACTTTCCCATATCATTTAATGTCCTAACATTCCATGTTCCTACTCTAAATTTATTTAGTTTAGTTATAGTTTTAGTTTTGCCATCAGTAGTTGGATGACGGTCTGGTGTCACCTGTGGCTCATGACTGTCCCTACCGGACGAGGATGTCCTAAGACAGCCATTAACGTCGTTCACTATTTCTGAAATGTGTGTCGCCATGAAATCTTGGGAAGATAATGTGGTGGTTTCCCCTTGACTTCCACATTCACATGGTGGTCTTTTAACTTTGCCTTTGACAGCCATTTCCGACTGTCAGGACAAGTGAGTGCCCTGCTCTGTTCAGTTGCAGAGTTGTCCACTTATTCCCACATGGCCAGGCCAAACAATCGATACAGTTCTCACAATATGTGACATCTAAAGCAAGGGAACCCATTCCACAGGGAACATTCCTTTCGCAACCTTACAAAGCACATTCCTTGACTCCGTAATGAATGCAATGTGTGTTGCAGTGGTCTACTCGCTGTTACCGCTTCCACCTCCATCCTAATGCTGGAGGTCCTAGTCTCGTATGCCAAACTCTCCTTTTTCAAGCATCGTCAATTAGCCTTCGCGATGAACCCCCAACCAGTATGTATGTTTCTCACTACTGACCCATAGGTGTAGATCACTATTTAAACATCAATTTCTTGTTTGATACTACAGTAATGAATGGCGTTAGGGAGATTTCCTTCACGAACCATTCCATTAAGGACATAACACCTTTCGGTTTCGCAATTTAATAAAAAAAAATATTTTGTTTAGTTAGGGTAATAACTGATCATGTAATACAGGTCACTCTTGATGCAATTAATTGTATTGTTAACTATGTTGAGATAGGGACTCTACATATGTATAGTAGCTTAAATGCAAATGTTAATCATCATCACCATAATGTACCATGCCAACTGCCATCTTTCCAGAAATCTCGGTCATTGGTGCTCTGAATCAACTTTACTGATGTTTTTGATTTGAAATATGCGAATTTTTGGGAAGGTAATGTAGTGGTTTCCTCTTAACTTCAGCATCCATATAGGGAATTGGGGTATGACTTTATGCTGTAGAGGAATTTAAAAAGTTCATTCTGTTATAATTTAATATTAATTGTTAACAGATAACATACATCATCATGGTCGTGAACGTGTCCACTGCCTGGATATGACCTTGAACTTAAGCATGGTCCATACACGTGCTATTACTCCTAGTCCATTAGACTTATTTTAGCGTGTGCATTATAATTCTATATTACCAGTGTCCCTCCCAATCAGACGAACTCACTCCGACTTCTGAGGTACGTGTAATTTACGTCGCCAAGTCAATAATGAGAAGGCAACATTTTATTCCAGCTGATCGGTTTAGAGGTAAAAGCCGCGACCTCTGCATCAGCGCATATTATGTATAAAATCTGGCGCTGTTATCCATTTGGTCATGCTGTCTAGTGATGCTGCTGCTGCTGATGATGATGATGATGATGATGATGATGATGATGATGATGATGATGATGATTGTGCTGCTGCCGATGGTGGTGGTGATGTTGGTGGTGCTGGTGGTGGTTGACTCATTAACTCTTGTCTGGCGGTTAGATGGAGAACTATGTTAAATTTTGTGTTACCCACAGATGATTTGGCTGTTAGTTCGGATGTTTTACTCTGTGGCAGCATGTTATATCTTCCACAGTCCCCATCCGGCAACACTCATATATCTTAATTAATGGTGAAGATAGTCTCTTCGTGCACTCTGATTATATATTCTATCTTTAATCTGCAACGCAGTTTATGGAAGACGCTATTAAGATCACTCACTGGTGGATCTGAGGTTCGTGTTGATAAATCAGGTAGAAAATATCCACATCTTGTGAAAGCTAATTCCCTTACTGATCACATAGTAGTGTATTTACTTAGACACGTTTTATGAAAGTCGAAACATGTGCATTATATTGAATCTGGTGTACTTGTAATGATATGTCTAATTTAAATTATGTAAATACAAATTATTTTTAAGTTTAGAGGTACATATTCGACCCACGAAGACAAACCGCATAACGTTTTTTCTCCCTATTCAAGCGGCATTTTGCTTGTCTATATCATCGTCGATATCTACATTTAATTATCTGATACATCTAGTGTTTGTAAATTTTAGCCCCTGCGTAATAATATAGATACCTCATCGTAGATGTATTATTATTTAAAAACAAATACAAAACATGTTCGCTTCATAAACCAACTTTGCGTTCAATTACAGGTAACTTAATTTCATGGTTGCAAGTTGTTCAGCCTTGATCTCTTTCATTTCAATGTCGGGAGTTTTGTCCAGTTGGGGGTACTTTTATTGATCTAAGACAACTGAAAATACATATTATTTGCTTTGACACATACAATATAATGGTATAACCGTATTGATTTCTGTGTACACAATAATATACAAGGGCAAACACTTTTTTTAAAATTTGTACTTTTAAAGATGTAAATTCAGGTATTACATTAGCAACACAAAATAGTATCGCTAATATTGCAGAACGTAAGTTATTTAGATAAACACAAACTAGAAAAATTAAAAATTTTGGACATGTAACAAATACACTTGTGTCTACGAAAGATAATTATGGAGGGTTGAGTACCGGAGAGGCTGTGAAAAGGGGGACCATACAGTAGACGCATTCACAATGTATTGATAATGTGCACATGACAGCAACAAAACATGACTTTCACTTTCAATATAGATACATTTAAAAATAGTGTTGTGGGGGTGGATTTACGCGCATGGTGGCCATATGATGAGGATATATTAAGCGAATTATATGTTACTTATATAATAGGTTAATAAATTTGCATCAACGAATCGTTTTCAAAAAGTCCATTGTATTGATAATGTACTAAAAGATAAAAGTTCTTCACTTATAGACGAGTATGCCCTCGATCAAGCGTTATGTGAATAAAACCGCCATATTGCATTACACCAAGTAGTATACACATACATACGCCATGAAATAACAAAAGTGACAGCACAGTTGTGCTTGATGTATGTATATTGGTAGTGGATCTAACGGCACATACCGATTTTGACGAACTTCTTAGTGGGTAACGGACATTTGGAGGCAATTTAAATAAAGCCGGGTTGGAGACAATTTTATTTAGGTCCACAATTTTTAACAAATTGGAAATATGATCAAATCACATTTCTTAGCTAATGGTGTTAGTATTGTAAAATTAACTACTACGAAGATATAGAAAACACTCCATCAGACAACCTGTTAGTGCTTAGCGTACCCTGCACAATTAAAATGACTTAAAAATATCCCACAATATATATATATATATATATATACATATATATATATATATATATATATATATATATATATATATATATATATATATATATATATATATATTTCCGCGTTTCCATCCTGTTTCAGGATATTGCGGTCAACACCAGCATCTTTCAGCTGTATGTTGATTCCTAGGCTAGATTACGCTCATCAGCACGCCACGACTTTCTGAGCGACCGGCTCAATACTCTCATAAGTCACTTTTGCGATTCGAACCACTGCTAATTCTCGTCGCGTCACGTGACGAGAGTATTCGGAGTTAGCGGAGAAAGCTGCTAACCCCTCGGCCACGGAGCCGGTCATATATATATATATATATATATATATATATATATATATATATATATATATATATATATATATATATATATATATGCATTGTTCCAGTAGATGCGACACTACAACCAAAAAGTAAGAAACACATATAGGTCATATTCCTTTGCAGTATTTGTACAAGCCACGAATAGGAATATGAGTGTTAACATGTCGTAGAGTTATTCGATATAAGTGAATCTTAACATATTCATTTTAAATTGACGATATATATCTTATATATAAATTAGGATGTGCGTATTTATGTATCTCTGTATGTATGTATGTCCTTTATTCGTTCGCGAACGGCCCATCCGATTGAGATGAAATTTTCTACACGCCTTCCTTTCATTCCAGGGCTGTCAACTGTGATATTTTGTTAGTGTGAAATCGCCTGCTTACTCAGTATTATTTCATTTTTCATTTTTCATCATAATTTCATATATCTCAGGGGACCTAACTCTGTAAAAGTTATTTCAAGGGGCATAACTTTTCTGTATAACTTATAGTCATATTGTGGCATCGTTTTCAAAGATTTATAAACTCTTTGTCCATAGTTATATACCGGCATATGAGTTATAATAAATAATGATACAATCTGTAAGGCATTTTCAAAGTTTTCATAAAAATGATGCACAATGCATAACATTGTAACTCATCTTTTTTTGCTTAAGAAGTTACTGTAGTCATGCAGGTGATTAGAAAGAGTTTTCATTAAAAATAATGGATGGTGTGTGGTAGAACGTTCTTTTAAGTTAAATTTTTTTTGTTGTATGAATTTAATGAAGCCGGACAGGGTCAGGCAGACAGATAGACAGACAGACAGACAGATAGACAGTCGGGAACAGGAAATTATATGACTACTTATATAAATTAAATGAGATGCTTCACACCAGGAGCTGGGCGATGTCGGGCCGGGTCAGACAGACAGACAGACAGACAGATAGTCGGTAACGGGAACGGGAACTTATATGACTACTTATATGAATTAAATGAGATGCTTCCCACCAGGGACTGGGCGAAGCCGGGCAGGGTCAGCTAGTATATAATAACACTTAAGCGAATGCCCTTGATTAATGGCGTCTTTTGAGCTTGTAGTCTAAGAGTTAAATACATTATATCTAGAAATGTAGCATTGTACCTCGTGATTTATTGTTAAGAGATGAGGCCACCTTCTGTATAGTCCAATACCCACTATGCTCTTACGATATAGGAGAAAACTAACCTTTTAGAGAACCCATGTTTCAGTTATTCTCTGTTATAAGTTACCGCATTGCCAGCGTCAGTTACACATCCTTCACTTTTTACTAGAAATGATAATCATCGTACTTATTGACAACACGAGTCATTTGTGATGGCTACCCGTAGCGGTGGTGGAGTACGATAGCGGCGTGTAAACACACGCACACTCACAAATAAACACAATATGACAGACATAGAAACACACACACATACACACACTCACACACAACATACACATCCGCAGTAGCGTAGTGTCTAGGGCGTATGCTGCCGGCATAGTGGTCACTTGTTGTAATCTTACCACAAGCACACTTTGTTTTAACAATCAGATAAATTGGGGCCTCACGAAGACCAAATCAAGGTAGGTGCTTTGAAATGTCACAGGAAGAAACAGCAGGCTGCGTGATACTGACCTATCACACACTAAGCTTCGATGTGATTATACAAATATGGAAACCAGAATCTTAAAGCCAAAACACCTACAAGGCGAATGCCACGATCATGTACAGTTATTTAACAGTTTTTGTTTTCGTTTTTAATCGCATGGAAAATACGACACAAGACGCGGACAACGGTAATTAAATGACTTACCACACACACACACACACACACACACACACACACACACACACACACACACACACTGTAAATATGGTGGATGATTCTCTAGGATTGACGTCTTATACAATGAACAGCAGTGTGTGGCATAGATGCAATATGCTGAGGCTTCGACAGGAAAAATGGCTGGCCATCATGGAAAAGACTGGTACCTCACCATGAAATATCTCATCGACTGCAATGACTTAAATACCGATCCCCCCCACCTAGACACACGCGCGCGCACACACACAAACACATGACAACATAGGTGCAGATTATTCTAAGTCCCCCTGGAAAGAAGCCTGTTATAAATGCACTCAGGGAAGACACAGCTCGTTTAATACACAAGGCAGCTAATAATGACGAACCCATTCTACCGTCTTCAGAAAAAAGGTGTATTATGGCAACTGCTATAAGAAGGGTAGAAGGAGGTTTCGTGAAAGTCGATTAGTTAAAAGAAGGAAGCAAAGTTATGAATTTGCATTTCTCATTGTATCAACTAGACGGCCTGGAAGTGGCTAAATAAACAAGAACATTATATACAGCTGTAAGTCGTGATGAGACGAGATTCATTGGAGAATAATGTGATAACTGGACAAAAGAGATAGAGGGAGACCAAGATACATTATTCTTAATGGACAGAGACGTTGGCAAGAAGGCATGTCATCGGCAGAGTTGATCCAGAGCACCAAAAACCGAGATCTGTGTAAAGACGCACGCCTATACCATGTGCATGCTTGTTATTATGTTAGTTAGATCTTATACTTCTAATACAGAATGACATCATCTTCAAGGAGAACGCGTTTCCTATCACATGATTTATTTTGTTAAATCTGTGGAGAGTACACTTTGAAAGTAAAACTCAGGAAGCATATTACTTTTTATTGTGAAAAAATGCATACTGTGCTTACTTTAAAGAAAAACTAAGTGACAAGGACAAGCCTTAGGCTTCTCATATTGTTTGCAAATTGTTGAACACCTGCAAACGTGGACTTGTGGGAAATGAACATGTTTAAAATGTGGAAATCCAATTGGCTGGAGAGATTCCTAGAACCACTATTATGACTATTATTATTAATTCTATGTTGTCAATATGAAGGGAATTAATGGAAAAGGTGAAAAAAGAATTGGAAATATCCATATTTAGATTCGGCTAGGCGACATGTTCCACACGGAGATGACATAATGATTCCAACTTTCAATCAGATTTCAGATTCCCTGCGAGAATATGAGACGGTTACATTTTATTGCAGCAGAGAGCAAGGGTTTCTTCCATTCTTTTGTACAGAATACAACCTTGTGTTTTGTACTAATGTAGGAGGTCATGTAAACGAAATGGGCATATGCCAGATATACACCAGATGAGTGGCGACTATTCATTGATAGCCCTAAACGAAGTTTAAGAGGTGTTCTGTTACACAATGGTAACAAATATGGCTCAATTCCAATTGCTCATTCTACTACGATGACGGAGAAGTATGCTACAATAAGCACAATTCTGGAACAATTAAAGTGTTTAAAACATAACTGGATGCTGTGTGTAGATCTTAAAATGATGAACGTCTTGCTTGGTCAGCAAAGAGAATTTACCAAATATCCATCCTTTATATGTTTGTGGGATAGCAGGGGGCGGACGGGGGGGGGGGGGGGACGGGACACGCACTGGATAAATAAACAGTGGATGTTGAGGGATGGATCTAAAGTTGGAGAAAAAAATATCATCAACAAAGCTTCTCATTGTTCGAAATAGAGTTCTACTGCCACCATGACGTAGTAAGCTTGGTTTGATAAAGCAATATTTCCGACTCTGAACATTGATGGTGCTTGTTTTAATTACTTATGCAGAAATTTTCCGGAATTGAGTATAGTCAAACTTCAAGCTAGGATTTTTGAAGGAACTCAAGTTAGAAAATTTTAAAAGATCCAAATTGATTCGATGAACATAACAGAGTCCACAGGCTTGTCATCATTTGTTTTAGTTGTGCAAAAGTTTCTTGGGGGAGGGGGTTGGGGGGGGGGGGGGGGGTAACTTTAAAGCAGACAGTTTCTTTTTTTTTTGTGAATTAGTTGAAAACATGCTGTCAAGTTTTTGCAATCTTGGATGCAATATGAGCATAAAAACACTACTACCATAGCCATTTAAAATCAATTGCAAGTTAAAACGTGTTATGAAGATAATAAATGCACAGTAATTACATATTGTATGAATGCAGATTACAGTCAAGATGCCACTGATGGCACATAATCCTAGGCGTGTACATAACAATTGCCTACTAAGAAGGTCATTGTTAGTTATCTCAAAAAAAAGAGCTAATAGAAAAATAAAAAATAAAAAAAAAGCAAAAAAACAATCTGATTTCACTTTTGGAGTCAGCAACACAACATTATCAAGAACAACAGCAACCTTTAAGGCACTAACATGTGTTACACCAGTGTAATTATACATTTCGTTATTTGGATGTTTATGTCTAAGCAACAAGCTGCAATATGACTGTTTCCTTGTCCCTCTAGTTTTTGTAACTCTTGCTCGCTTTCTGCTAGTAATACTGTATCGCCAGGATAGCTAAGATTATTTGTGATACTTCCATTGATGTTAAGTCAAGGCAGTTTGACGTGTTTAAAATTATGTCTCCTCATTTTGGGCCACGAATAATTATTTCCGTATCTATTTGACGCCACGTGTTCCCGAGTGGCGTCAATTAGATACGGAAATCAAAACAATGTTTCCCGTAGTGAATTTGAATAAAGAAGACGCGACCAATAGATTCCATCCATCCATCATGTGCCATGCCGGTAAGCGTGGGCGGTCATGTTCTGCCATCTCACTCGATCAACAGAGTCGTGGATCAGTTCCGTGTTTCTGTCTCGACCATGCCACAAGGCCAAGCCATCCAGATACTTGTTTCTAGGTCTTCCCTTTGGTCTGTTCCCCTCGATCTTACCAGTTGTCACCAAGTTCTCCAAATCATTTCTTCTCATAACATGCCCAAATAATTGTGACTGTCTACGTCTAATGTCTCTGATCAGTTTACGATCTTCATTTGTTTCTTGAAGGACTTGTTCATTGGTCTTTCTGGCTGTCCATGGTATTCTTTGCATTTTCTTCAGAAACCACATTTCTACAGCCATCAGATGTTTTTCAGCCTGGCTGCTCATTGTCCAAGCTTCACATCCATATAAAAGTACAGGTTCTATGTAGCATCTCAACACTCTTTTTCTCGTTTCAATTGACATCTTTTTATTGGTCAGTATGTTTTTCATCTTGCTAAAGGCTACTTTTGCCATGGCGATTCTTGTTCTAATCTCTTCAAGGCATCTCCCATCAGATGTTATTACTGTTCCGAGATAATTGTACCTATTCACTTGTTGAAGAATATTTCCATTTACTTGTATATTACACTGTGGTATTTCGTTCTTCCTAGTGACGACCATAATCTGTGTCTTTTTACAATTTAATTCTAACCCTTGTTGTTCACTGTGTGTAACAACCGCATCTACTAAATTTTGCAGGTCCTGTTCATTGTCTGCAATCAAGACTGTATCATCTGCATATCTAATGTTATTGATGCATCGTCCCCCAATGTTGATTCCTTCCATATTTTCAATATTTCTGAAAATATTTTCACTGTACAGGGAAAACAGATCTGGAGACATTACACATCCCTGTCTCACACCTCTCTTAATAGGCTGATATTGGCTTACTTCATTATCAACTCTTATGGCAGCTTGTTGTTTCCAATATATGTTTTTTACAAGTCTAAGGTCTTTCCCATCAATTTGTAGATCTTCAAGCATCCTTATCATGTTGACATGTCTCACTTTATCAAAAGCCTTTGTGTAGTCAATAAAGCAAAGGTGTAGATCTTTGTTTACTTCTATAGAACGTTCGATTACGGTTCTCAGTATATACACAGCATTTACTGTACCCTTGCCTACTACAAACCCACATTGTTCTTCTCCTATTTCAGGTTGTATTTTCCTCCTAACTCTTTGCATGATAATTCGTAGCAAAATCTTCGTGATGTGACTCATTATACTAATTGTTCGATGTTGATCACATTCCAAAACTCCTGATTTCTTTGGGATTGCAATAAATACAGAATTACATAACTCATGAGGTATATTTCCAGTATCATATATTGTATTAAGCAGACTGGTAACTTTATCTATTCCATATTCTTCTAAAGCATTAATCATTTCTGTTGTGACGCTGTCTGGACCGGGGGTTTTGCCAGATTTCATATGATCAAGAGCATTCTGAACCTCCATCTTCAAAATTGCTGGCCCTTCATTGTTATTTTGAACAATATATTGTTCGTCTCTGTTATCGTCATAAAGGTTTTTCACGTAATCTGACCATACATGTAAAATCTTATCTTTTTCTATTATGACTCTTCCATCTTTTGTCTTTAGGCAGCCTGCTGATGTACGTGTTCTTTGATTAGTAATCTCCTGAATTCTTTTGTGCATTAGTTTCGCATTTTTACTGTTGTGTTGTTTTTCAATTTCTCTGCAATTTTTCTCAAGCCATGTTTCTTTAGCCTCCTTACATAAGGTTCTGACTTTTCTGTGAATTTCTTCATATTTGGCAGGATTATTTTTGTTCTGTCTTCTTGTTTCCATTAGTTGTAAAATTTCTTCAGTCATCCATGTCTTACGGCCCACTTTCTTTACTTTTGGAATAGTTTTTTCTGCTGCACAACTGATTGAATTCTTCAGCATTTCCCATTGATCATCTACATCTTGAAATAGGATCTCTAGATCAGACAATAAATCAAATTTGTTCTTTACTTCTATGTTAAAATTATCTTGTATTTCTTTGTCAGTTTTCAATTGGCGCAAGTCATATTTAGGGTTTCCTGTTGTATACTTGACTTTCTTTAACTTTACCCTCAATGTGCCAGTAATTAATCTGTGATCACTGTAACAGTCTGCATTTGGAACTGTTTTTACAACTGTTAATGCATTTCGAAACCTTTTGCTTATCAGGATGTAATCTATCTGGTTTTTAATCCTGCTGTCTGGACTCCTCCATGTCCATAATCTTCTAGGATGTTGTTTAAACCAGGTGTTTCCTACAACCATTTCTTGTTCTTTTGCCCATTCTACAAGTCTGTAACCTCTTTCATTTCTCTCTCCCAAACCATGGTTGCCTACACTGCATCCATCGCTTTGCTTTCCTATTTTTGCGTTGAAATCACCCCTTATGATATTTATTTCTGATTCTTTACAGTTCTTCAAAGCAGACTCCATGTCATTATAAAATTCCTCTATACTTTCTTCACTGCTTTCACTTGTTGGGGCATATACTTGAATTACATTTATTTTAAAAGGTCTTCCGTTTAATTTTACTAATAGAACTCTGTCTGACACAGCCCAATATCCTTTGACAGAATTTGATGTTTTGCTTATCTAATATAATGGCTACACCTCTTTGCTGTTCTTCTCCCCCCGAGTAAATAATCTTACAATCCTCTCCTGTCCTTATCCCTGCTCCTCTCCATCTCGTTTCCGATATTCCTAATATGTTAATCTTCTCTCTCTCCATTTCTTTTTTGATGTCCTCCAACTTTCCATCTGCATTCATTGTTCTAACATTCCAAGTTCCTACTTTCAATGATATTAATCTTTTGCACCTAGTAGCCTGTTGACGGTCTGGAGTCACCTGGTGCGCATGACTATCCCTACCGGGCGAGGCTGCTCCTATGGAGCACCCATTTACGCCGTTTCTCTGATTATCGATAAGTGAACACAACATGATTTTCCTGGCATGTGTAAAGAAGGTAGTTTGCCATTGCTTTCCTTCCCAGCAGTGACCATACTGGTCAGTGACCGTAGCCATTGTCTCCTCAAAAAAGGAGATCCTCTGCCTACCGTCGTGAAGGTGGAGACCATAACCTACAACTATCTGTCGGCTGCTCTTCATCTTCATTCACCACCTGCACCCATGGCTTCACGTAACCCTGATCGGGGGGCTAAACGGGTACTCCACCTTGCCCAAGGGTGTCCCGTAGGCTAGCGGAGGGAAGGAGGCACCTTACCTCTCCTTTGATAGGGGATACCCCTACCCCGCTACCTCCGTCCAATAGATTGCACGATTTATTTCCCGGTATAGTTGGCTGTTCTCTCTGGCCGAGGGGTTACACCACTTTCTCCATAATCCCGTTTATCACGAGGTCTCGTAGCGGGCAAGAACTGGTAGCGGTTCGACCCCCGCTAGTGACTTGCGGGATAACTGAGCCGGTCGCTCAGAAAGCAATGGTAAACTACTGAGCGTAATCTTGCCAAGAAATCAACAGACAGCTGAAAGATGCTGCTGTTGACAGCGATGTCCTGTAAAGGATATGCGAATTAAAAAAAAAATAGTTGGCTGCATCTCGTCAGGTACATATTGCAGAAATCACACAACATACAATAAAGTAAATATATAAGTCCTTCAAGTTAAATTATATATATATATATATATATATATATATATATATATATATATATATATATATATATATATATATAGAAGAATGTATGTAGTTACTTTATGTTATATTGTGTGATTTCTACAGAATGTACCTGACGAGATGCATCGAAATATGACAAGCAATAAATCGTGCAATCTATTATTTGTGTTTTCGTTATTCATATACGGAAATACTAAATCATTGTCCGTATAGATAAAAAGAAGAGCTCATTTAACCCACAAGGCAACTCGATACAATTAACTGTATTGTCAACAATGAAAAGATAGAGACTCAACAGATTTGAGGTACCCAACCCATATCTGTGAATTATACCCGTCATCATCTCGTGCCTCACCAGTTCTCGTCTTTCCACAGAGCTCTGTCATCGGTGCTCTGAACCACCTATGGAATTGACCTGAAATAAATACATTTATGGGAAGATGATGTGGTTATTTCCCCTTGACGTTCACATTCACATGTTTGATACGACTTAATCTTCGACAAATTTAAAAGTCTGTTATAATTTCCCATTAAGTGTCAACAGAGAAAGTAAATCATGTTGGACGTGAACGTGTATATAGTATGATACTTTGATATCTGAAACTCGTATACATGTAAAAACAGTTAATGAGATTGGAATCTGTTCTAGGCCATGTTTGGAACTAGATTATGATGATGATGATAACGATAACGATTGTGGTAACTTTTTCAGGATATGTTCACACAAAATAAATATTTAAGTTTTAGATTTAGAGACCCCGCGTAACTTTTAGAAACTATTCAGTAAAAATGTTTGCGGAGAATAACACTCAAACTATATCGACTCCATTATTTACGATGCAGTATATATTATATGATGAGACTGATTTCTTTCGTACACTTGGACACATAACTCGCATCTATAAAGGGGTTGTGTACGGTGGACTGTGTCAATTAGTCAACATTTTTGGTATCTGTACTAACATAATCAACATAATCTGCTTCACCAAACAAGGTTTCAACGATCCTGTAAACGTCAGTCTTTTAGGTAAATATGTGTTTCATTAATGTTACAAACTGTTTAAACAATATCTTCTTCTTCTTCTTCTTCTTCTTCTTCTTCTTCTTCTTCTTCTTCTTCTTCTTCTTCTTCTTCTTCTTCTTCTTCTTCTTCTTCTTCTTCTTCTTCTTCTTCTTCTTCAGCGTTTCGAGCCATTGCGGTTCTTTGCTGCAGATACAATCCGTCTCCATTCGTCTCTCTGGTTGACCTTCTCTTGCCAGTCGTTGATTCCAAGTGCTTGTAGGTCTCTCTCTCTCTCTCTCTCTCTCTCTCTCTCTCTCTCTCTCTCTCTCTCTATATATATATATATATATATATATATATATATATATATATATATATATATTATCTCTCAACCGTCTTCTTGGTCTACCTCGGGGTCTACGGTCACTTATTTCCTGAGTGTAAGCGAGTTTTGTTTCCCTATTATCTTCCATTCTTTCTATATGCCCCAGCCATTGTAGTCCATTAGCCTTCATGATACCAGTGATTAGCGGGAACTTAATCAGATCATAAATGTCTTTGTTACTTCTTCTTTTCCACTCTCCACTTTGTGTATCCCTAATGGGTCCTCAGAAGCGTCTTAAAACTTTGTTTTCAAAGGTTTGTAACAAGGCTTCGTCTCCTTTCGTTGTACTCCATGTTTCAGAGCCATACAGCACAACTGGTCTGATCAGTGTTTTGTATATTGTGATTTTGGTGTTACGAGATAGTGCATTTGATTTTAGTAGATGTTGTAGTGCATAGTATATCTTATTTCCAGAATTGATTCCAGTTTGTATTTCTTCCCTTATGATGTTGAAGCAGTTGAAGATTGTACCCAAGTATTTGTATGTTTCCGTTCTTTTAATGGTCATATTATCTATTTGTATGTGGCCAGAGTTTTTAGCCTTTCCTTCTCTTGAAATTACCATATATTCTGACTTATCTTGGTTTATAACCAGCCACATCTTTTGGGCTTTTTCCTTTAAGTGAGTCAATATTTACAATGTCTTTTGTTCATTTTCCCCTATAATATCTATATCATCTGCATAAACAAGCAACTTGGATGTTCCTCCAATATCACAATCCTCCTTTACTTTCCTTACAACTTTCTCTAGAACCAGATTGAAGAGTAGCGGCGATAGTGTATCACCCTGTTTCAAGCCAGATGTTATTTGGAAAGGGTCTGATTTCCTGCCTTTATATGTTACTATATTATAAGTAACTTCCATGCATAGTCTGGTCATGTTGATTAACTTCCTTTGTATTCCAATTGCCTGCATAGCATTCCGTAGACTATTCCTATGGACACTATCATAAGCCTTTTTAAAATCCACAAAAATGTTATGGAGATCTCTTTTATATTCCCAATTTTTCTAGGCTATTTGTCGTAAGATGAATATCTGTTCTATTGTTGATCTGTTTTGCCTAAAACCCGCCTGGTAGTCACCTAATATGTCTTCTGAATATGGTTTTTGTCTATTTATTAATACTGCGGATAGTATCTTATAGCTTGTGGACAGTAGTGATATCCCGCTATAATTTTCACATTGGAACTTGTTTCCTTTCTTAAAGATAGGTATCAATAATACTCTTTCCAGTCATGGAATAATTCTTCTGTCCTCCAGATTTTTATTATTAGTTCATATAGCTTTAGATGTAATGCATGGCCACCTGCCTTTATAAATTCAGCAGCAATTCCTTCAACCCCAGTTGCCTTATTGTTTTTAAGTCGTGTGATTACATATGGGATTTCTTTAAATGCAGGTACTTCAATTTGTAGTTCACACGTTAGAACCTCTTCCGGTGGGAAATTGTTACTTGGAGCTTCACAATTTAGTAATTCAACAAAATATTCTTTCCATGTGTTGCACATTTCCTCATTGGTATTTATCATATCCCCATTTTTGTCTATTAAAACATATGTTGGTGCCTTCGTTTCACTGACTTCAGTTCTTTAACAAATTTTCTGGAGTCGTTTTTCTGGTGATTAGTTTCCATATCTTTCATTATATTACTCATATATTCTCGCTTTTGCTATCGAACTATTTTTGTAGCCTCTTTAATTCATTTCTATATTGCTCTTCCTTTTGGATGTTGTTGATGTAATTTAACCATAAGAGTCTGGCATTCTTTTTCCTAATGACTGCTTCTTCACATTTTTGATTGAACCATCTGTTCTTTCTATGCGTGGTTAACACACCGATACATTCTTCTGCGGTAGATTGAATTGTATTCTTGATGTTCAACCACGTTTAGTCAACGCTTTCCTCCAAATGGTTTTTGCAGAGTTTCAATTTTACATTTTATTTCATCTGTAAATTTCTCTTTGACTGTAATTTCTTGTAGTTTTTCTCTGTTACATGTTGGGTGTAATCTTCGTAATTTAGTATAGAAAGCTCTCTTAAGTTTTATTTTAAATTTTGCTCAAACGAGGAATTGGTCGCTGTGGCACTCAGCTCCTTTATAACTTCTAACTTGTTGTATGTTTGATGCATTTCTGTTGTTAATTAAAATGTGATCTATTTGATTATAGGTTCTCTTGTCACATGATTTCCAAGTTTGTTTGTGTATATCCTTTCTTTGTAGTCTGGTACTGCAAATCTGCTGTCATTTGTCTTCTGCCAGGTATGACTCTCTATCAATTATCATTTGAAGTTGTAAGTAGGCTTTCCATACCGGCCACTTTTTTATGAGTTTGCTCTCTATCTATCAATATCTGATGCTGGAAAGGTTCAATGCTTCTTCTTCTTCTTCTTCTTCTTCTTCTTCTTCTTCTTCTTCTTCTTCTTCTTCTTCTTCTTCTTCTTCTTCTTCTTCTTCTTCTTCTTCTTCTTCTTCTTCTTCTTCTTCTTCTTCTTCTTCTTCTTCTTCTTCTTCTTCTTCTTCTGCTTCTTCTTCTGCTTCTGCTTCTGCTTCTGCTTCTTCTTCTTCTTCTTCTTCTTCTTCTTCTTCTTCTTCTTCTTCTTCTTCTTCTTCTTCTTCTTCTTCTTCCTCCTCTTCTTCTTTTTTGATACTTTGGTATCTATTTTTTTTTTTTTTTTGTATAACATGATATGATAATTTATTATGAGAGGGAGTACGTTTCTATGTAGGTACTATCGATGTCTTATGGTGCTTTGTCTTTTAGTAGTAGGCTTCTTTCGGTCCTGTAGGACTATAGAGATGTGCCCAAGGAAGGCACTTGACGGCCACGCAGGTGACTGTCTAGTCCAATGCAAGAGTGACAATCTCTGACCTCGCCAGGGCACAAGCCTGGGCAATGTAATGTGGAGAATCAGCTGTTGCCCTTCTCTCCACGTAACCGATGTTAACCAAAAGAAAGACAGTAGCCGATGAAACTTGGCATCGGTGCCGTAGCAGGAGTGCCAGAACTATGTTGCTTACAATATTGAACTACCTAGGTACTCCATCTCCGGATCTTTCCTCAGGGTTTACTCCCAAAGCCTTTACCATTTGAGTATACCTGCAAGGCAGCGGAGGTTTCAAGTTTAGAGTTTCCTCTCTTACAGGAAATACCGGGAATCAGTAAGGAGGGAAGTCTACCATTCGTCCTTCCTGGCAGTGACCATGCTGATCTGATGACAGTAGCCATTGTCTGCATTGACAGATCCTCTGCCCACGTCGCTGACTTGAAACCATAACCAACAACTATCTGTCGACTGCTCCCAAGTCCGATCCACCACCTGCTGCCGTGCCTTCACGTTACCCTTTTTGGGGTGGGGGGGTGGGGTGGCTAAACGGGTACTCCACCTTGCCCAGGGTGTTCCATGGGCTAGTGGAAGGAAGGAGGCGCCTTACGTCTCCTTTGATTCAGGGATACCCCTATCCGGCTACCCGGTTTGTCTTGTATCGTTCTCGGAAAACTATATCTTGTCAGGATGGATGGGGTCTATTCGGGCAAATCGTCTATTTTTTTTTTGATCTGAAGGAGGTCTTGAGTTCAATAATAGTGGATAATGAGGTGTGATGATGAGCGTCTGGGTATGACAGGAAGTAATGAAAGGGTTTTAGATTTATCTATTGTTGAATTCCCCCTTTCCCTACATCTCGGTTCTTTAAACTCAATTAAACGATAAACACGCGTACTATCAATGTGAGTCAAAAGCAGGACTTCACAGTATTCTATGAAAATGACTACGAAGTGGTTGCGCTGAAGCCTGTCGTGTGGAAGTTAAAATCAACCGTCGTCTGTATTCCTGTATATCATCATTCCAAGTGAGCCGAGACCGACACGGTGACTTCTCAGTAACTGCAGAGTTTAGACACCCACAAACATACGCTCGCAACATTGAACTTAATCCGCGTTCCAATGATGACATTCATATCCAGACATCAAAAATTATAAATCAGACAGGTTCTTTTCAACGCACAGTTTAGTTATGATCTTCACAGTTATTCCCACATTCGTCGTGTTGACATCGTGTAATTGTATGTTTGAGAGTGTGCTAGAAAGAGAATGCTACTTTTAAATTATTATTAAGTATCGCAGTTTCAGCAAATTACACTGTGCATAATTGTGTTTGCCTTCTATGATTGTCGATTGTGATTAACGATTGTCTCACTAAGTATAACTATCATCCCATGTCATATTTCTCTATTCAGGACTCGCGGTTGCAGACTTGGGAAGCTTGGCAACAGCGGTGTGCTCAAATTTGTGTATGACCCCCGGATTCAGTGACTTAAGTTTACCCTTCGATCCGTTTGAAACTCAGTACCTTATTACGGGAATGACACATACAATGTTTACACGCATATCAGCATTGATCACCGCCACAATCACAGTAGAACGATGGCTTTGTATTGTGATGCCATTTAAGGTTTGTCATTGACACTTCTAATATGTTAATTGTGTTTGGTATTTGTATTAATGGTTAACATTAGAGCGATTGTAATTGATCAGGTATTTTCGATATGAAGGAGATCTTGAGTTGAATAATAGCGGATAATGAGGTGTGATGATGAGCGTCTGGGATTCGCCGGAAGTAATCAAAGGGTTTTACTTTTATATGTTCCAGGATTCCCCCGGATGTCTGTTCATGTTTTCAATGTCAATAAACACTTATGATGCTCATGTATTGCTAACAGACGCGATGTCACGACACACGAGACATTTCCTCAGGGGCGACGTCTGCATGAACAAATGTCACAATTCGTGGATGCTAACTACCCTAGTCGCACCTTATTTTGTGACACAGCAGACACGTATAGTAGTTATTCGACTGGTAACTGTAGTTCCAGTTTTTCTTGCAATTACATTCAAAATCATAGTCCTTTAAAGGCCATCAAAAACTACAGGTGATTGATACAATAGCATCCCCGGGGGACTGATGACAAAACCACAATCACAAAATTTAGAATACGCGCTTGATATGTCAGGACATTAACAGACAAGGTCTGTAAGGTGTGGAATGCGCCTGGCCCTGCAGCCAGCAGGGTTAGGATCGGCTAGCCTCTCCCAGGAGGGGTGAAGAGCGAAAATTAGTAGCCTGCCGATGACCCGCAGACTACACAAGTCAACCCCCACCTCCACGTGGTGCAGACCGGGCAACCATGACCGCGAGGTCATGGGCTAACGGGGCTATGGCTCGCCATAGGGGATGGACTCCCTGTGGTCAGATTAGTGTCCTAAACCTGCGACTGGCCTAGCAAGCCGGCAGGGGATCTTCATACTGCTCGTAGAAAAACTAAGAAGTATAAACGGACTGACCCAAACGGCTATCGACCCGGCAATGTTAACGGACTACGAGATAGATCAGCGATTCAAAAAATAGGCACAATGAACGTCTGTGGTTTCAATAGTAAAGAAGAAGAGCTTATAGAAACAATGGGGAAGAGGAATATTGGTCTGATGGGAATAGCGGACACCAGAACAAAAGGGAAAGGATGCAAGGAGCTCCACCGCAGTTACACGTTTGTTTACTCTGGAGTAGAACAGCAAGAAAGGGCAAGACACGGTGTGGGAATAGTCATCGAACCACAGCTAGCAAGAGCAATACTAGAAATAAAATATATATCAGAAAGAATCATAACAGTGAGAATAAAAGAACAAACAATCACAACATATGTACAGATATACGCACCATGTAATGCAAACAATAATGAGCAAGAATGTGAGGACTTCTACGAAGACATACATGATGTGCTAAATAAAATAGATAAGCAGGACAACATCATAGTTATGGGAGACTTCAATGCAAGACTAGGACATAACAGAGGGGGCATAGAAAAACACCTGGGAGCATTTGGAGATCAGCAAAATGAAAGGAATGATAACGGAAGTAGACTGATAGAGCTTTGCAGCCAACACGATCTCTATATAACAAACACATTCTATAAACATAAAGATTCGCAAGTATACACCTGGTATAAATGGAACAATCTAGATACTAAAAGCCAAATTGATTTTATATTAACAAGAAATAACAGAAAGAGAAATATATTAGATGCAAGAGCAGTGCCCAATTTCAGTATAAACACAGATCATAAAGCAGTCGTTGCCACAATAAGAACCATTAGAAGAAGAAAACAAAAAGCAGGAAAATACATGCCATGCGAATCAGTAAACTTAAAAAACCTTAAAGACGAGGCAGTAAGGGAAAATTATGAGAAAGAACTAACTGAACTCTTTGTAAAATTACCTACGGAAAGAAAAACAGTGGAAGAAGAATGGGAGACGTTCAAATCAAGCGTTTTAAATACTGCAAAAATAACATGCGGAACCACGAAAAAATGCAAAACACGGATAAAGAAAATAACAAGTTGGTGGAACGCAGAAGTAAAGAAAGCGGTAAAAGAAAAAAAGGAAAAATATAAAAAGTGGTTGAAGAGCAAACAGGAATGTGATCTCATAGAATACAGAATATCGAGAAGACATGTGAGTAGAATAGTAAAGAGGGAAAAACAGAAAGACTGGGAAGAGTATGGAGAAACCCTAAATAAAAACTACAAGGAGGCAACCAGAAACTTCTACAAAAAGATAAGTGCAATGCGAACCAGAGGAGTACCCTTTGACCCAACTGAAATAATTAACAGCGAAAATGGAGAACCAATAAGTGAACAAAAACACATCCTAATAAGATGGAAGCAGTATTTCGAACAACTTCTCAACATCCCATCAGATGTCACAGGAATTCAAGAGACCTACACAGATGTCACCGAGGAACTAGAACCAGACATACTAAAAGAAGAAATTATAGAAGCCATCAGATTAGCCCCATTGAACAAATCACCAGGACAGGATGAAATACCAAATGAACTAATTAAAGCAGCAAGGGAAGTAGGAACAGCTTGGCTACATAGACTATTCAACCATGTTTGGGTAGAACAACAGACACCACGAGACTGGGGAAACGCCATAATTATCCCAATTTGGAAAAACAAAGGCAGCAAAAGAGATTGCACACAATACAGAGGCATTTCACTGTTGAGTCATACTGGGAAAATATTTTGCAAAATTCTTGAAAAAAGATTACGAACTACTTTAGAACCCCAGCTAAGCGAAACGCAGCTTGGATTTAGGAAAAACAAAGGATGCACAGACGCCATTTTTGCTCTTAGACAACTTATAGAAAAATCAATTGAATTCAATGAAACACTCTACTTAGCCTTTGTTGACCAAGAAAAGGCATTTGATAGGGTAGATAGAAACAAGCTGTGGGAAATCCTTAAACAATATGGAGTGAGCACACATCTAACAAACCTATGTAGAAGTTTATACGACAACAGTGAATGCATAGTGAGAGCAACTGGAGGACACTCAGAACCCTTCACCATAAGATCTGGAGTACGACAAGGTTGTGTCCTGTCCCCTCTCTTGTTCATAACATATATAGACAACATATGTAAAGAAACCAGCCAAGCAGAGACAGCAAGAATACCGCATGACGAGAACACAGAAGAAGAACCATCTGCAAATCTAACCATTAGAGAACTCCTGTTTGCGGACGACCAAGCACTAATAGCAAAATCAGAAGCTGAATTACAAGACCACATGAATAGTCTAAACGAAATGTGTAGGGAACATAACATGAAAATTAGCACAAGCAAAACAGAGGTAATGACTATAACTAAAGAAGAACAAACAGCAACAATTCACCTAAACGAACATCCCTTGAAACAAGTAAAGAGCTTCAAGTACCTAGGAAGTATAATATCATCAAATGGCAGATCAGAAGACGAGATCGAAAATAGGTGCAATAAGGCAAATCAACTCATTGGACAAATGGCACCAATACTAAAGAACAAACATGTATCAATAACTACTAAGAAAGCACTTTACAACACAATCTTCCTACCAACTCTGTGCTACCAATGCCAAACCTGGACAATGACAGAAAAAGAGAAAAGAAAAATCACAACAACAGAAATGAGGTTCCTGAGAAGAATACTCAACGTATCAAGAAGAGATAAGATCAGAAATGAAGAAATCAGGACTAAAGTGGGGGTTAAAGCTGCTCTAGATTTTATTAGAAAGCAGCAAGTCAAATGGTTTGGCCATGCAAGTAGGCTACCAGTCAACAGCATGCCACAACAGGCAATGACGTACAGACCAGATGGAAACAGAGGAAGAGGCCGACCACGTAAACGCTGGACGGAGGGAATAACAGAATCCATGGGAATGTCGATATACGAAGCCCATAACCGGGCACTCTCACGAAGTTTATACTTCACCTCGACACCGCAAGGTACAAGAGGAACATGATGAGACATGAGACATGAGAGATTAACAGACAAGTGGGAATTGAGCAAATGGAAACTAACTTCTTATTGCTGATCGAGATGAGATGGGAGGTTTTCGGTAAAGTAACGGCACAACACTCAGTAATATATTAAGGAAATAAACACACATAACCTGCACAGTTCACGGTGACTGCACTAGTCGGGTGGCCTTAACTCATCAGGCTCAAGACACCCCCCTCCCCCCCCCCCCCCCCAACCAAATTGTCCAGTTTATAGATGACCGCCCCACTTTTTTATATTTGTTCTTTACTTGTGTATAATATATTTTAAAAAAAAAACATTGAAAATTTTAACTTGAATCCCCCTCAGATAATTGTCATATACAACGCGAAAGAGTTTTAGAAGTAACATTAAAGAAAGGTAAGCCTTTTACAAGTAGAGACAGAAGTCAATCAGCACGAACATAGATACATGCTATTCCACACACCTTGGGCATGCACGTACATGAGGCAGGGACATGATCAAGAAATCAATAGTCTAATCAGCGTTCTGCAAAATCTTGCTACTTGATGACGAATAAGCGGACTAACTAAGAACCGATAGGTGTATAAACTAAACATGTCATTTTGTTTATTACCCATGTTGCAATAATGCCTTGAAGACATACGTATAATGACTGTTGTCACACAGATATCAATGATATTAAAATCTATACTTTAGGTGCATCAGATTGTGACTTCACGGAAGGTTGCTGTCATGACTGTGACTATCTTCATTGTCAACATAGTTAGTGGATCTCCCATGTATTTCGTCAACCATTTGGGTATGCGATATTTTCCGGATAAAAATCAAACTATGATGGGACTTATTTACAAAAATGACCGAGCAGATGTTGAGAACATTTCTTATATAATTAATAACGCTGTGTTTCCTTATTGTGCATTCTTGATTATCTTTTGCTTCACGATAGTCTTGGCCATAAATATGCGCAAGACAACGAAGTGGAGAAAGACGTTTGGCTCAAAGAATATAGCACCTGACAGCGCCACCATTCGGAATCAACGCGCTGCAAAAATGGTTATAATGATCTCCATTCTGTTTATTGTCAGTTTTACTCCAATGTGTGCCATGTTTTTATTCGTGTCTCTGAATCCAGAGTATAATTTTTTTGCTAAGTATAAAGATGTTGCTTTCTTGATGGGCGGAGTGGCTCAGATGCTGGAGTCTATTAACTCATCTATGAACATTTTCATTTATTATCGCATGAGCAGCAATTACAGGAGTGTTTTTCATAAACATTTTATGGCAGGACCAGTATAACAGTTGATGGATATTGTGCATCTATGCTACACTGGGGCCATGACTTCAAATATTTAAATCACAATATTTATAAAGATCAACTTCTCACCTTTCATTCTATCTTGATTAATTGCTTGTTTCACGCTTGTCGATTGAAAGAAAGATGTTAGTAAGAACAGATGGCGGGAAGGAAAACTTCACAGCATTTAATAAGATTCTGTATTTGAGCTTGTCAGTGAAATTGCACTCTGATAACTATCTTAGAGATGTTGGCTTGGTTGTGTTGCTGTTTCAGCTAAGGAACATTGTCTCACCGGTAATTATAGATGTAATTATCGTGTGCATTTTTGTCATATTCACATTCAGCGACATCCCTGCATATATGGTAAACAGACTAGACATCAACTTTTACCTGTTCAGGAATGACACTCTCCTTATACTTTTTTCGGAGATGATAAAGAGATTGTCAAGACGATAACTTTTGTTAACATCGCTAATGATTTATTTCCATTTGGCGCATGTAACCGTGCATTCTTCAAATTGGCTTTGTAGCGGACGGGATATGTCGCCGTTGGTGTGGGATTTTATCAGGTTTCTGTGACTTTTCGGCACCTCGGACAGGCCATTCTGGTCCGCGACAACATACTAGTGTCTGAGATCGATATGTCTTCCTGGAACAGTGATGCCCTGCAAGTGCAGGCATTAAGAATAATAACACCAGTGCAGCTTGTAATCGTCAATGTTTATGCGCGAAATGGGAAGGTCGACGTGCGACAATGGCAGAGTTTGTTCGATATGGATGAAAGGCATATCATCTACTGTGGGGACTTCAATGCCAGAGGCAGTCAATGGGGGAATTGCATCACCAATAGACAGGGAGAAGATCTGGAGGACGCCCTGGCATCTGCTGCCCTAATCTGTCTGAATGATGGGAAGGTCACCAGAATAGCCACTCGACCAGGTGACTCTGACAGCGTCATTGACTTGGCTCTGGTGTCACCCACCATCGCACCAAGGTGCCGGTGGGGCACACTGGGATACCACGATAGTGACCACTACCCTTGTGTCATCCTGATCAAGAAAGACGGGGCCATGAGACAAAGACGCAAGACAAATGCCTTCCCGTACGACAACACTGGTCAAGACGCCATAAGCAAGATCAGAAGAAGAAAACTAACTTCATCCCGCAAGAGACAAGAAAGATGGTTGCAGCCACCATGGTGGAATGGAGAGGTCGAGAAGGCACGGCTGGGAAAGAGGCAGGCTGTCAAAGACTGGCAAAAGGCCAGAAAGGCTAACATGCCACAGGTTGAGTTGGCGAACATGAAGACTGAGGTCGATAGGACGACGACTTTATTCAAATCCTGCGCCAAACTTGCCAAGGCCGAGAAATGGGACGAGTTCTGCAGGAAGGTGTCCTACGAGCGATCTCTTACGACATTCTGGCGCCTCCACAAGAGCATGAACGGTGCTGCACAACGTAGGGGTACTCCAGACTTTCAAGGCACAGACCTGGCATGGAAAAAGTCGGATGCGGATAAAGGTAAGGCCCTTCTTGCACGCTACATAGAACAGACTGACCAGAAAGACGAGCCCGCCAGACAGAGGACCACAACGACACTCTCTCAGTTGTGCGAGGGGGTCGGGACAGACGAAGAATGGACAATCACAGCTGAGATAGTGCGTGCGATGCTCAAGAAATCACCTAACACCGCCCCAGACCCAGACGGCATCCGATATGGTGACCTACTGGTGATATAAGATGATGACATGGAAGAACTGGCCAGAGAATTCAACACCAGTATCCAGAGGGGTCAGGTCAAAGAAGAATGGCTACACAGCTACTTGCTGCCGCTGCCAAAACCGAACAAAGACCATTCCAAGATAATCGGCTACAGAATCATTACGATGCAGAATACTGTTGGCAAGCTACTGGAGAAAATTGTAGCACACAGACTTGCTTGTGACTTGGAACAGCTCGGCTGCTTCCCGCCCACACTTGGAGGATACAGACGCAACAAAGAGTCATGGCTGAATGTGGCGGTCTTTGCTCAAGATGTTTACGAAGGATTTCAGGTCAGAGAAGAGACATGTGCGGCCGCCATAGACTTAGAGGACGCATATAACAGAGTATCTTTCGAGCACTTGATGCAAACCCTCCTCAGGCTGAAAGTGCACCCTCACCTTGTATGATGGATAGCTGCAGTTTTGCTCCAAAGGAAGGTAGTGCTAAGATGCGGGAGTTGGTCTTCTGAGCCGATAACGATATGTCCAGGATTGCCGCAGGGTTCACCACTGTCACCAGTACTATTCAACGTGTATACGGTGCCGATCACTGAACAACAGTTGGATGGGAGGGGTAGGACTCTGTCATTCGTTGACGACATCCTCGTGTATCGACAGGGTCGAGATAGAAGGCGGTTGCCAATGATATGCAGGGCGATCTAGATCGAATTTCCTCATGGTGTGCTGATGCCGATGCCCTTGTCAACCCTGCAAAGGCAACGGTTACATGGTTCTCACTAAACAACCATATTGTGAAAACAGACCTGCCGGCAGTAAGAACGGATGGGAGCAGCTTGAGTAGAACCCAGTCAATGACATATCTTGGCGTGAGGCTTGATCGTAGCCTGTCCTTCAGAGATCATGTCGATTACGTCATAACGAAGGCTCGAAAAGGTTTGTCAGCAATGAGAGTCATGGCGACTGCCAATATCGAGCAAAGACTGCTAATACTTCTGTTCCAAGGACTTGTGCTTTCACGCATTGAGTATGCCCTGGCCATCCTCACTGTCAGCCCTACACAGATTGGAAGACTTGAAAAGGTACAAAACGAAGCCATGCGCATCATTTTGGGCTGCACGAGAGACACCAGCTGTGTAGCAATGAGATACCTCCTTGACTTCCCGACAATGGAACACAGGATCAAGATCTGGAGAGCTCGTGCATACTTAAAAATAAGTGCAGATGAGCAGCACCCTCTGCATGACGCTATATTCAGAGAAAAGGGTGACAGGCTAAAGAGGGGCAAATCGTGGAAGGGTCGGGCGGAAGATGTCGTTAGACAGGTCTGCAGTCTTACCAGTATCAACCCCGGCAAGGAATGGGTGCCGGTGCCTCCAGCTTTTAAGTGCACTTTCTCCTGCATTATCACACTCGATAGACGGTGCAGAGAGCAGAACCCTGCCGCTGTCAATGCAGAGGTTAACGCTCTCATCTATGAACACTCAGATAGCCCCGAAGTGCTCATCTATACAGATGGATCTGTTGTAAAGCAGCAGAGAAGTGCGTGGGCATTTACAGCCCGTTCGGCGGGCCGAACCGTCCAAGAATCCAGTGGTGCCCACTCTATGACCACGAGCAGCATGACGATGGAGGTGATGGCAGTTACACAGGCTTTCATATGGCTGGAATCACAGCATTATACCAACGTGTGTGTACTAAGTGATTCAATGAGCATGATTCAGTAGGTCGAAGCTGGATCTGTACGTAGTGTCAGGGTCTTACACTTGGCTCGCTACCTAACACATGTGGGACAGTACAAGTACAACGTGATTTGACTCAAGACTCAACGACACAACGTTCAACGGATTTAATTACAGATCATATACAATACGATGATCACAGCAAATATATATTGGATACTTCTAAACACTTACATCTACCACACAGCACACAGTCTCACTCTCAAGATGTCCAGGCATTCGACATTCGGGCACAGAAAACCTTTCTCGTAAATTGCGTCCTGTTCCGTCTACGTCCCAGAGCTGTCTCCCTATGGTTTGGAACTCGCCTCCTCACCGGAGGTGGCTTCACGAGACATGCGTGCGTCCTTGGTGTGACCGCTGGCCGTCTCGCCAGCCGGCAACTTCGCAGGCAGGTGACCACCGTTCGCCTGGCGGCGTAACGAAGTTCCTTCATCCCTCCTAGGGACTGAGTCACCTGGCGGCGTAACGATGTCACGGCATCACTGCCGTACCGTAGACTCTGACACGCTCCCCCGGCAAATCCATGAAAGATGTCATCTTTCATGTCTAATATAGGTATATACTGGGTTAATACTTTAACCCTTGTCAGAGTCAACCCTTATGTTGCTTATATCCATTGATATCATAATACCTAGAAAATACACATCTGCCATAGAAACATATAATCAATAGAAGTTATATTGAACGACATGTGGTGTTTAACTTTTAACACCTGTCAGGTTTCATCTTCTCGATGGCTGGTTACATAAATTGCATTAACGACCCAGTCAGATCAGTAGTATCCAGCTTCACGCATCTACCTCGCAGCATTTTGAAAAAAAATAATAATATGGTTCTTGAAACAAAAACCATCTCGCTAGACCGAAATGTGACTTTTACCTAAATCACATAAAACACTCAAACCTTTGACCTCATTTGGCAAGGACTCTTGTGTTGGTCTGCAATGTCAGCAACCCTTTGCCATGCCCAGTAAATGTCTACCTGAATGAGTTCAAAATCTGGCAAACACATGGCTATTTTCATATAACACATTACATTATACATTTCACATTATGGCCCTTTGTGTAAGGATGTAATAGCAACTAAAAGAAAGGGGAATAATTTCAAACATTTATGACATATAATAATTTACAATAATTATTTTATTTCTTAGTGTCATTGCTTGACGTTGCTTCATATTAACGAGAAAAAGTCGGTAATATGAATACATTAATCAAGATATGATTCTAAGATTACACTAGCTAAATAAATAAACACACAATTCGTGTATTTCATTTTATAGATTCTTAAAGATTTTAGAATCGTCATAGATATTTGAACTTTTATTTGTCGTCTGCTAATTTTACTCTAAATTCCTAATTAATCCGGAAGTACACATGAACATTAAATCAGCTGATGTAGAAGCTTGTATAACACACTTGTTCCGGTTTGGTGTAGTTACGGAAAGTACTTTTCTCATAGTTCATGTGTTGGATGTTTCACAAAACCTTCTGGATTACGATCGACTGTTCATGTGTTTCACAACTGAACATTATGGATTTCGGTTAACTGCAATGGAGTAGCTGTCACTGTTTAGTTTACACATTCGCACACGTCATTTAAAATATCCCTGGAATAATCCACACGCAGCTGTCACTGTCAACTTGGATAGTTCGCTTAAGGTAAGTTCTTGCGCGAATGTGACACTGTTGTTGTTACAGAATATGTACAATTAAAGATTGCTTTCTACCACACACTACACAATTATACATGACAATCACTACATGCATTAGTAAAATAAGAAACATTATTTATAATGGGGGTAACCCCTATCACAATGTAGACATTACACAGCTTTTGTGAATGAACGACTTATTCACTGATAGATGGCTGTGTTGATCTGAGTATTTTACACTGCACTCAGACTTTATTGCTCAATGGGTCGGTCGGACAACGGGACAACAAGTCAGCGATCGTATTGGTTCGGCCTAGAATATGGCGAACCTCGAAGCTGTAGTCTTGGAGTTTCAAAGACCAACGGGCTATCATATGGTTTGATGGTACCCCAGAATTTATGAAACGCAAAGGACTACTGTCAGATTCCACGATAAAATGGCGTCCTAGAAGAAATCTAGACAATTTTGTAATACCCACCACTAAAGCTAGGGCTTCCAACTGAGGCATTGACCAGGATCGTTCTCTGGGCTTCAGTTTTCTGGATACAAAACACACGGGATGGAGGATGTTGTTGTGCTCTTGCATCAAGACTGCTCCAATCGCGACGGAGCTCGCATCTGTTCTTAATCTGAAAGGTAAACGGATGTTTGGCAATTTGAGGATGGGATTATGTGAGCTATCATCAGAAAAACAAGCTAATACTTTAGAGAATGCTAATTTTAGGCATTCATTGCTTACAATTTTGTCCGGCTTATCCTTAGTTAGTAAGTTAGTAAAAACCTCGGTTAGTTCGGAAAAATTTGGAATAAACTGCCGGTAATAATTTATCAGTCCTAATAAACTTCTGACTTGTTTCTTTGTAGTCGGAAGTGAGAGTTTTAGAATCTTGGACACAATGTTATCGTCTGTCGTGACAAAGCCATTGGATATTTTGTATCCCAAAAAGGATATTTCAGGGTAGGCCATGTCTACTTTTGCAGGCTTTACAGTCAGTCCGTGCTGTCTGATACGTTCAAATGTCAGTTCTAATGTCTTTATGTGTTCTGTCATTGTCTCTGTGTGAACACAGATGTCGTCTATATAGCAGATTATGTTAGGAATGTCTACAAGAAGAAGTCGTGTCATACGAACGAGGGTGGCAGGGGCATTGACTAGCCCAAATGGAAGTTTGCACCATTCGTACAGTCCCCAAGGTGTGGCAAAAGCTGTCAGATGTCTGCTCTGTTCGTCTACTTCTATCTGATAATATCCTTTCGTCATATCTATCTTCGTGAAGAACCTAGCGTCTGTCAGTTCTGTCAAAAGATCGTCAGCGTTTGCCATTGGCTCCAAATCTAGAACAGTTATTTTATTTAGCTTTCGATAGTCAATGCACAGTCTTATGGTATTGTCCTTTTTGCGTACAATGACCATGGGAGATGAGAAGTCTGATTGGGATCGTCTTATGATGTTATTCTTTTCTAGGTTGATGATCTCCTGATGTAACTGTTCTTTGTAATGTAATGGGATGGTGTATGGTCTGCATCGTATGGGTGTGTTTGATGTGAGTGTGATGTGATGCTGTACTAATTCTGTTTGTCCTGGGTTGTTGGAGAAGATGGTGTTGTACTGTTGTATTAGGTGTTTTAAACTGTCTGTCTCTGCTTGAGTTAGCTTTGGATTGATCTTGATATCCTTCAAGCAGTCTGTCGTGTCTAATGTAGGTGTTGGAATTTCGTCACTAACGGCGTCATCTTCGTGATCTATTATCACTGTACAAGCTGTCGTATCGTCTTGTTCGTTGTCTCTGTTATGGTATGGTCTTAGCATATTTATGTGAAATATTTTGTGTTTGTCTTTTATTAGGATCTCATAGTCTACAGGTGAAATCTGTCTTGTCACTTTAAACGGTCCCTGCCAAGAATCAGTCAATAAGTGTCGGTCACTAGGTAACAGAAGAAGAACGTCCTGTCCAGGTGTCAAAGTTATTGTTCTGTTTCCTTTGTCAGCATACTGTCTATAAGTAGCACCAGATAATTTTAGTGCATTCTTAGCAATCGTACATGATTTGATGATTCTTTCACGCAATGATGTAACATATACGTATGATGATATGGGTTTAAGTACTGGAGTAGATTCAGTTAACATTTGGTGGTAAATAGTTAATGGGCCACGTGGTTTGGCACCATAAATAAGTTCAAAAGGAGAGAAACCGGTACTAGAATGTGGTACCTCGCGATAAGCAAAAAGAATAGCTGGTAGATATACATCCCAGTTATTAGGGTGTTCTTGCGTGACTTTTGCAAGCATGTGCTTCAGATCGCCGTTAAACTTTTCCACGATTCCACTTGAGTGAGGATGGTACGGTGAATTGAAACATTGCTTCACTCCCAACATTTTGGTGAAAATTTGGGTAGATGCGGCAATAAACTGAGTACCCCTATCAGATTGGATAGTGTCTGGAAATCCTATCCGGGAAAAAATATGGAAGAATACTTCCATTATATCATTGGCAGTTATGTTCTTTAGTGGAATAGCTTCCGGCCAGCGACTACATTGATCAACGACAGTTAGAATGTACTTATTCCCTTTAGTTTTTGTATGATTGAGAGGGCCCACTATGTCAACAGATAGTTTTTCAAAAGGTCGACTGGCTAAGTCAGTGACTTGCAACTTTGCCTGTGGGTGTTTACCTTTTTTTATGAGTTTCTGGCAGGTGTCACAACTTCTGCAATATTCTTTAATATCATTGCAAAATTTGGGCCAATGAAACTGTGTTAATAATCTAGATCTGGTCTTCACGTATGCCATATGCCCTGCAAGAGGTATATCGTGGGCAAGATGTAAGGCTTGCTTGCGATAACTAGTTGGCAAAACAGTTTGCTCTGTGGTGTTGTCACCTCTGGTATAATACCTGGTGAGGATATCATTTTTCACAGCAAAATGCCATTTTGCATTCTTGGTTACCTTTGGCTTTTGACCGATGAGATTAAAATATTTTACCAATGAAGGGTCAGCCTTTTGAGCTGTTACAAAAGTTTCCTTCATGGTGTTAGTAGGTAGTGATACTGGGCTAAGTGACTGAATAGCCTCAGTTTGATTACTTTCATCTTGCACTCTAGCAGTAGATCTGGTTACTGCGTTCACACAATCAATGATGTCAGATGATGATGGAACAATGTTGTCAATGATATGATGAGAACTTAGTGCTACATTAGCTACCATACATTCAATAGGTGGTGTGACATTATCAATGATGACATTGGATGGTGATGTTACATTATCAACAATACATAGAGATGTTATGTCATGAGGTTTATCATTTACCTCTGGCAAATTTCCAATTATTACATCACACACTGGGTTTGTTAACGCAGCGACTTTTACTTTCCCAGTGAGGAAAGGTGTTTGAATATATGCCCAAGCTAATGGGTATCTCTCAATATTGCCTGAGAATGTTCTGCATGTTACGTGCCTGCCTGTATAGTCTGTAGGCATTATGAACGTTCTTTCAAGGCCAATAAGTGAACTACCTGTATCGCGAAGAACTGTAGCAGACTTGCCGTTCACATATCCGTGATGGACTATTATCTTGCCTTTTGAATCTACTACCAAATTAGCTTCTTCATTGGCAATAGGGATGGCGTGACCACAAGTTAAAATACCATCTTCAAAGAAGGTGTTACAAACAGTACATAAATTGTTAATCATGTCAAAAGTCTGTGCTGAGTTCACAGGATGTTTCTCTGATAGTTCTTCTTCTGACTCTGAACTGTTAGACAAGGCGACATTTGCCTCATTGATCATTTGTCTACCTTTACAATCTTTGCGATGGTGTCCATGCGCTTTACAAAGATAACATTTACGTGCAGACCTGAAAAATCTACGCTCATGATCTCGTCTGTTTATCATATCTCGTAGATAAATATCATATTTTGGGTGTTTATCGCACATTTCATTCGGCTGATGTGAAAATTTACAATGAATACAGTGCTTAAATTTCTCAGATGTAGGCCTATGAGGTTTCTGCCTACTATAGGGTTTTTCAAAATTAGCCGCAGCTACAAAATCAATGTCCGCAGATTCAGTCACAAAACAATGTTTGTTGGCGGTGTAATACGCCGTACCTCGTCTATCAATCTCATCTATACTAGTGCATTCATTCACCTGCAAAAATTTGGAAAATTTTGGTGGAATGGATGAAATGATTTTGTCTCTGATGATTAGATCTTCTAATTTATCATAATTTCTGTCAATTTTGGCTGCTGAAGTCCATTTGGTGAAAATATCTCGGACTAAGCAGAGGTAGTCAGAGAACGTTTGAGTCGGTTTTGGGCTCAACTTGCTGAACTGTTCTCTGTAACCTGCTTCATCTAACATAAAATGTGCCATTATTTTTGATTTAAGATAATGGTAGTCTTTTCTGAGGTCTTTGGGAATAGTCTCAATGACTTTAAGAGGTTCCCCTGATAAACTCCTCATATACACAATATTCCATTCAGACAGTGGAACTTGGTAATGTTCCATTAAAGTTTCAAAATTTTGGGTAAAGGCTGCAATGCAGTCACCCGAGGTATAATTACGTACAATACCTTGGTATTTCTTGTACTGGTTTTCTTTCTCCAGTCTCTCAGATTTCTTATACTCTTTATTGATAGCAGTCTCAGTATCCAGTTGTTTTATCTTTAACTGTAACTCCAGTTCTTCTCTCTTACTCTGAGCTGCTATTTCTGCTTTCTTGAGTTCACTATCTATCTCAGCTTGCTTTGTCTTTGCAGCCGTTTCTAATTCGGCTTGCTTTGTCTTTGCAGCCATTTCTAATTCGGCTTGCTTTGTCTTTGCAGCCATTTCTAATTCGGCTTGCTTGGCAGCTCTTTCAGCTGCTCGTTCATCGCGTTCAGCCGCTTTCTCGCGAAGGTGTTCAGAGTATTTATTCTCACTCCACTTTGTTAACTCATCACCTGTTAACTTCAACTTTAACCCCATATCAATGAAATCATTTAATGAAGACATGATGAAAAAAAAATGTCGAAGTAATACCAGCCACACAATTAGTTATAAGTGGTTAGTACAATGAACAATTTACAACTTTCCTATATGCAATATGTGCCTAAAATTGCATCCTTAAAGTAAATGAAAAGAAACATATACTCAAGTGCCCTGGATGCGGTGAAGAATTGTTGGAAAACGGGCTAGGAAACTTGTAGGGTCGTCACTCTCGAATCACAAATGACCTCTACGCGCACGGTTTCGGATGGTACGGAAAAAACCTGCTTTGTTTTGGAGGAAATAAATTAGCGTCTATTTGTTGGTGTGTGCCTGCTTGTCACTAAGTATTGAGTAGGTTTGTATGGCGTTGAGTGTAATTGTATGTCGTAAGTTTGTCCGTCAACAATTTTTTTTTTCAACACAAGTCACTTTCTTTCAAAACTTTCTGCTTTCCACAAACTCAACTCACAAAGACAATCTAACTGTATCTCAACACGCTATAACATTGATGACACATCACTTACATCAAGATGATCATTCAGTAAGGACATAGACATCAAGTTTACAAGATGGTGACAAGGTCACAATGGCGACAAGGTCAAAACGGTGACAAAAGTTTGACAATCACGAATGTTTTACACGTTTACACGATCAAACAATACGAATGCACTGTACGTTTACAACTAATCTCCATGTTTAAACAATGTAGCAATAATTCAAAATGAGCCTTCCATGATCACTTTTACATGTACAATCAATTTTAACAAAAATTCTAAGTTCACAACCTCTAGTTCTAACCATTTATCGCATAAATACGTTCATATTTTAAAGCTGGACGATTGCCCCCACGTCCACACATGTCAGGGTCTTACACTTGGCTCGCTACCTAACACATGTGGGACAGTACAAGTACAACGTGATTTGACTCAAGACTCAACGACACAACGTTCAACGGATTTAATTACAGGTCATATACAATACGATGATCACAGCAAATATATATTGGATACTTCTAAACACTTACATCTACCATACAGCACACAGTCTCACTCTCAAGATGTCCAGGCATTCGACATTCGGGCACAGAAACCTTTCTCGCAACATGCGTCCTGTTTCGTCTACGTCCCAGAGCTGTCTGCCTATGGATTGGAACTCGTCTCCTCACCGGAGGTGGCTTCACGAGACATGCGTGCGTCCTTGGTGTGACCGCTGGCCGTCTCGCCAGCCGGCAACTTCGCAGGCAGGTGACCACCGTTCGCCTGGCGGCGTAACGAAGTTCCTTCATCCCTCCTAGGGACTGAGTCACCTGGCGGCGTAACGATGTCACGGCATCACTGCCGTACCGTAGACTCTGACACGTAGACAGTGGACTGAATCGCTGCGGAAGTCTGTTGTCCGTAAAGTCACCTTCATCTTCGTCCCGGGACATGCGGGAGTCGATGGAAATGAACGAGCTGACAAACTGGCTGGCTCTGCACCCCCTGTAGATGGCCAGCCCATGGATCGTGCCGATGTTATTAACGTCCTTAAAGATATGGCGAGAACAGAGGACTTTGACGTCAGTGATTCCACATCGCTGTCCAGGATAAAAGACCTGGGAGTAAGAATCGGCACAGCCAGACGCGAGAGGTACATCGGGAAAACAAAGCGTCTCGTCAATCAACACAGAACTGGCACTATTAACCACCGGACGCTAATGAATATGCTGGGGGGGGGGGGAGGATCTGAGCACCTATGGACATGTCCAGAGTGCAGCGATGATACCCCAACTGATAACTGATAACTGATAACTGATAACAGGACTTCACGCTGGAGTTCACAGCCAGCGAACACAAGCAAGCAAGCAAACTACATCTTCAGAAGCTGTGAGAAGCAGGTTTGTCAATGTACTTTTAAGCATTACTTCAAATGCAAGCTTTTACTATCTTCTTACTAAGAAGACCATGTATGTGCTGATCAATACATCGCTTTACTCATGCCTTTCTGCCTGGAACACAACACGATGTGAGTAAGAGGAGACCTTATATTCTTCCTACTTTATTCTTGCACATAGTTGAACCATGGATTGATGTAATAGTAATTATTTGTCTAACAGACCTGGCACTCAAACCCAGCATCATTTAATGCAGTGGTTAATAGTTACGTTCATTGAACTTGCTTCCCAAAGGGAAGGACATTTTGTGTTCATGACGATTGGTGCACGGTTTATCTGTCCAGAAATGAGGAAGGTTCAAACCCCTGTCTTTACCACTGGTACTTGCCATCAGTGGGGGGGGGGGGGGGGGGATATAATGCGTTCAGGGTCTAAAAGAAGAAGACAAATTAGTGTGTGAAAGAGAAACCTATTTTTGGACTCTGGATTCGGATATATAATGTATTTTTGTTTGTGTTACATGATGGAATATGTATGTTTTGCTATCTGAACCACTACACATGGACTTTTCCTGTATGCACTCGAACCACATTTTCTTCCACTAAGAGAAAATCATGTATATATGAGTTACACTCATTATATCTTTTGGAAGCTGGAGGAGAAGTAAGTGTTAGAATTATGACACCCCCCCCCCCCCCCCATTAAACAGAGTAGCTTGTAGGGTAAAAGATGATTGAGAAAGAAGAATTTGACACTCGCGAAAAGACCTGACATGTAAACAAAACCCCAACTAACATGCATGGCCTTGCTATGGGGTTATGAGCTAATATATTGATGTTATGTCATCATTGATGCCATTCTATCATCATTATGATTATGTACTTGTTTAAGTGACTTGACTTATTCATCTGATCTCCTGTCACACTTCTGTGTCCTGGATCTGTTTGTCTGATGTTCATGTTTTAATGAGACCCCTGGTGCATCTAAAGCATACAATAACAGACCAAACCAGATGACTATCAGCATGCAGAGAGTGGTATGCCCATTAACAGTCAGAGTCAGTTCAACATCAGCCAGAGAAGGGGTGTAGCTCTTACTCTCAGGCTTTGTCATCCTTCGTCTTCCTCCTTGTCTTCCTATCTATCGTTTCCTCCATTCATTCTGATCTTTGCTCTATGATATTGTGTTTTGTCAGGATGTAAATAAGTTTGATTGTTTGATTTATGAGGGAGGGAGTGGTGCTACTTGGTGATGATAGTAGGTGTATGTAACCAGACTGGGTAGCTGAATGTGGCAACTCAGGTCATCCACCTGAGCATTGAGCTGTTTGTTCCGTTTCCTCCAGAAGCTGCTGACACAACTGTAAGAACAGGCACTTCCAACTGACAATTCCGTATTTTATAATAATGAAGAAGGGATGCCCTCCTCAGAACAGGCCATCTATATTTTATCTTCAAGATTCATCTCTGAGCACAAGAGTGCTCATTATTTTACACCTAAAGTTAGCTTTTAAATAGCACAGATATTTTACCGTTAGGTTGTTTTTTTATAGAAAGACAGAAAGAGAGGGAGACAGCACCAAATGCATATTCCATATGAAACTACGTCTTGATTTTCCGTGACATGTATGTAATTTATTGGAGAAACATTGTTGTTCTCTTCTCCATATTCTCTACACATTTTAGAGTTATTAAACTTTGAAAACTTAATTAACTCTTATAGCCACTTCCTCGTGATGTTCAATATTTTACTTTGTGTTTGATTACTATTTAATTGACACAGCTTAAGATATTTGGGAACAAGTAGGGCTGGGCGATCACACATGGGTAATTAACTGGCATTATCCCATGATAATGACCCAGGTTCCCCGGTCCATCCAGTAGAACCCTGACATATTTTAAAAACATTTACCAACTAGACCTATATGGAATAGTGGGGAACTTTGGGGCTGTGAGCTATTCATGGTTCTTTGGGACGGACAATGTTCTGGTGTGATTTACTATTTATCCGGGACTACCCTAGACCTGCCGAGTTCTCTATAGTCTAAAATCTACTACCTAGACAATTACATACCATTAGAGATTAGTCCCAGGACTCTAGCTTTCAAGAGCACGGGGGATGCATATAGTGCGATTGAATCTCTCCACCCTTATCACCCTACAGATGATAAAGAGGTTGTCAAGACAATAACTTTTGTTAACATCGCTAATGCTTTATTTCCATTCGGCGCATGCAATATCTTTGCATTGAGCACAGTAATTATGCCATCTCGGTTCCGTAACAATTCAAAGTGGAGTACAGCTGCTACATCAGATTGTTATCCTATAATACGTGGTAAAACAATCAACCTTACTGACCCTATTTCAAGGGAAACAGCACGAGAGAAGCCTCGTATTTGTAGACCTTCTTATTTCGCATCCCCTTTTTTGGCATATCGCAGGTACTATACCAACCCCTCTTTCCCTCTCTCCCTCCCCCTTCTCTCTCTCTCTCTCTCTCTCTCTCTCTCTCTCTCTCTCTCTTTCTCCCCTTTCTCACATATACAATACACTTTTATGTATACTTTTATATGAATACTAGCTGACCCTGCCCGGCTTCGCCCAGACCCTGGTGGGGAGCATCTCATTTAATTCATATAAGTAGTCATATAAGTTCTCGTTCCCGTTACCGACTGACTGACTGTCTGACTGTCTGTCTATCTGTCTGTCTGTCCCTCCCTCTCTGTCTGTCTGTCTGTCTGTCTGTCTGTCTAATCATTTATTGGTTGCGATTAGAACAACCTTAGATAAGCGAAGACCAACTTACAAAAAGCATTAGAAAGAGCACTTGAAAGATCTTTACATATTCCCCCAACAATTAACTTGGGTAAATGGAGCGGCGGCAGCAGCAGCAGAAGAAGAAGAAGGAGTAGGAGGAAGGAGGAGGAAGAGGGTGGAGGAGGGAGGAGGAGGGAGGAAGAGATAGGCGGAGAGAGGAGGAGGAGGGAGGAGGGAGGGAGGAGGGAGGAGTAGGGAGGAATAGGAGGAGGAGGAGGGATTAGGGGAGGAGGAGGGGGAAAGAGGAAGAGGGAGGAGGAGGAAGGAGGAGGGGGAGGAGGGAGGATGAGAACGCAGGAGGAGGAGAAAGAGGGAGGAGGAGGGAGGAAGAGGAAGAGGGAGGGAGGGAGGAAGGAGGAGGAGGGAGGGAAGAGGAGGAAGGGAGGAGGAGGGAGGAGGAAGAAGTAGGAGGAGGGAGGATGAGAACGCAGGAGGAGAGAGGGAAGGAGAGAGAGGGAGGAGGAGGAAGGAGGAGGGAGGGAAGAGGGAGGAGAGAGGAGGAGGGAGGGGAGGAGGAGGGAGGAGGAAGAAGGAGGAGGAGGAGGGAGGATGAGAAACGCAGGAGGAGGGAGAGGGAGGATGAAGAACGCAGGAGGAGGAGAGAGGGAGGAGGAGGAATGATGAGGAGGGAGGAAGAGGAAGAGGAAGAGGAGGGAGGAGGAGGATGGAAGAAGGAGGAGGAAGAGGGAGGAGGAGGATGGAGGAGGGAGAGGGAGGAAGAGGGAGGAGGAGGAAGGAGGAGGAAGAGGGAGGAGGTAGGAGGAGGAGGAGGAAGAGGGGGGAAGAGGAAGAGGGAAGAGGAAGAGGGAGGAGAAGGAAAGGAGGAGGAGGGATAGGGAGAGGAGGAGGGGAAGAAGGGAAGAGGGAGGAGGAGGAGAAGAAGGGAGAGGAAGGAGGAGGAGGAGAAGGAGGAGGAAGAGGGAGGAGGGAGGAAGGAAGGGGAGGAGGAGGAAGGAGGAGGGGGAGGGAAGAGGAGGAGGGAGGAGGAGGGAGGAGGAAGGAGGAGGAGGAGGATGGAAGATGGAGGAGGAGGAGGGTGGAGAGGGAGGAAGAGGGAGGAGGAGGGAAGAGGGAGGAGAGGAAGGAGGAGGATGGGGAGGAGGAGTGGAGAGGAGGAGGGTGATGGAAGGTAGAGGGACGGAGGAGGAGGGAAAAG
>OY992881.1:100867034-100933794 GCA_963921405.1 Cepaea hortensis | reverse complement strand
GGGAGGAGGTAGAGGGAGGAGGAGGAGGAGGGAGGGAGGAGGAGTGAGGAGGTAGAGGGAGAGAGGAGGGAGGAAAGGAGGAGGAGGGAGAGAAGGAAGAAGGAGGAGGAAGAGGGAGGAGGAGGATTGGAAGAAGGAGGAGGAAGAGGGAGGAGGAGGAGGGAGGAGGAGGGAGGAGGAGGAAGAGGGAAGAGGAGGGATGTGGAGAGGGAGGAGGAGGGAGGAGGTAGAGGGAGGAGTAGGAGAAAGGAAAAGGGAGGAGGAGAGAGGAGGAGAAGTGAGGAGGAGAAAGAGGGAGGAAGAGGAAGAGGAAGAGGGAGGAGGAGGAAAGGGAGGAGGAGGATGGAAGAAGGAGGAGGTAGAGGGAGGAGGGGGAGGGGAAGAGGAAGAGGGTAGGAGGAGGAGGGGAGAGGAGGAGGAGGGATGTGGAGGAAGGAGGAGGAGGGAGGAGGTAGAGGGAGGATGAGGAGGGAGGAAAAGGGAGGAGGAGGGAGGAGAAGGAAGAAGGAGGAGGAGGGAGGAGGTAGAGGGAGGAGGAAGAAGAGTGAGGAGGAGGAGTGAGGAGGAAGAGGGAGGAGGGGAGGAGGAGGGAGGAGGAGGATGGAGGAGGAAGAGGAGGGAGAGGGAGGAGGGGAAGAGGAAGAGGGTAGGAGGAGGAAGAGGGAGGAGGAAGAGGGAGAAGGGAGGAGGAGGGAGGAGGTAGTAGGATGATTGATTGCCATCCCAACAGGTTAATATGTTATCGCGGACCTCAGAGAGAAGTGTCTATGTAGAAGACCATTTCCTGGACGTACGTATTTTGGGAGGGGGAGGAGGGAGGAGGGAAGAGGAGGAAGAAGAAAAAAAAACTACGACAGTTGGCATCTCTGGAATGAAAGGAAGGCGTGTAGAAAATTTCATCTCAATCGGATGGGCCGTTCGCGAGCGTATAAAGGACATACATACATACACACATACAGACAGACAGAGATACGCACATCCTAATTTATATATAAGATATGTGTGGATGCATGTAGACGTATTTATGCGCGCCCACACATATTAGTCGACCCAAACTTTAGCACTCGCTTCGTACACACATAACTTCTCAAAATGATTTGCATATCCTTTACAAGACATCGCTGTCAACATCAGCATCTTTCAGCTGTATGTTGATTTCTTGGCAAGATTACGCTCAGTAGTTTGCCATTGCTTTCTGAGCGGCCGGCTAAGTTATCCCGCAAGTCACCAGCGGGGGTCGAACCGCTCCCAGCTCTCGCCCCGCTGCGAGACTCTGCGTGATAAACGGGATTACGGAGAAAGTGTTGTAACCCCTCGGCCAGAGAGACCGGCTACACACATACAGGAGAACATAAAATGAGTTTTATTATCACCATGTCAGTGTCTTGCTTAGCTCATTAATTTAAGAACTGACAGGTGAATAATACAACTGCACACAGTCGGTCAATTTTGTCAAATATGATTAATAGAATCTTTAATCTCTTATTTACAAATGAAAAGATCACAATATATTGCATTACGAATTCAAGCGCACAGCGCTGCATTCGCCCGCACGATAAATATTATCCTTGCTCATACAACGAGCGTACACACGCAGTGACTGGATTGGAACATGGAAATTCCATATTTATCGCCACCTGTGGAGGCGATATATTTTCAGTAATTTAATCAGCACTCACAAATATGCAAATATGTCTCTTTAGGGAAATAACAAAGACATATGCTGATTGTCAAGGATTGCTCTCGACAGTAGTTGAATACCATTGGCAACGGGCAGTCTTGACAGACGATAGTCTGTTACATTGTGCTTCAACAAGGCATAGCCTACTAATTACAACCCATGGCGGTAGGGTATGTGACCAATTCGTACTTATAATGTTCGTCCACAGTGAATGCATGGTCATTGTCACCGTCTCACTATTCAATGACTCGTTACAATAGACATGACAGTAAAGTAATGGAAAAAACTTGTCAACAATCATGTCCCATGTTACGACATTTATTTACAAGTAAGCATATCACATGAATTATAATCACGCGCCAGCATATTTGGTGAGAGCATGCAAACATTATAGCGCCAAGCACTCGTGCGTTCTCGCATCACAAACCATTACTACATATCAGCGCACAGGCTATCTAATTGCATACATATCAGCTCACAGGCTATCTGCTATCGGCACTCTCACAAACAATATTAATTCCTATATGAGACACTCAGCACACGCTCTCTGTTATCCGAACACACCCCTCTCTCAGCCACCGTCCAGTCCAGTCTGCCCTTTCCTACCGTGGTCTGTGGTCACATGAAATAAATGGGGAGAACCGTTGAGGCCACTAAGACGATTAAACAAATAAACACATATGGTATTATTTGGCGCTTACAGAAGAAGAAGAAGGAAACAGAGATTAGAAGACGCACTAGACAACATAAAATTTGAAAGCTATAATAGTTGTTGTTATGTTGTTTGTCCATCAAGAATGATGATGACCATTCATTTTATCCAGTGGGGTTGAAGGTATAGAGCCGTAGGTTCTAAGATGGCTGATAAGGCCTATTTTGGCTCGAAATGTTCTTTGACAATGTGGGCAAAGAATGCTGGACGTTTCTGGAGGATTTCCTGCAGTGGTTTTTCTGTCCTGCCTTTTCTTCACAGCTCTTGCAGTCCTGGTTGCCTCACATATGACAGCACCCTTGTGTAATGATGCACGCCACGAATTTCGGCCTCTGGATGCAGCCTCCCAGGTGTCATGATGAATTTCAAAAGCATTCAGTGAGATTTTCAGAGTGTCTTTAAAGCGTTTCCTCTGGCCACCTTGGGAGCGTTTACCACAACGCAGTTCGCTGTAAAAAAATTCGTTTAGGGCGCCTGTGATCTGACATGCGAGTCAAGTGACCAGCCCAGCGAATCTGATTCTTCATCAGTAGACTGTGGATACTGGGCATGGACGCTCTTTCTAGGACTTCAGTGTCTGGAATCTTTGCCATCGGAGGAAGTAAAGAGTTTACGGCTTGGGTCAAGATGGCGGGACGTGTTTTCTTCTGGCTTGACTAAAGACGGGTGATCGGCGGCTTGACAATCCGCCATCATAAAACTTCCAACTGTTAACGAAACAGATGTCTGGCTCTAAATGTTTGACGCTTCGCACAAACATGGAGAGCCACGACTTCTGCCCTATGCGCCGCCTTAGGCACGAGAGGAAAGACAAGACAAGCAAACATTCGAATCAGCTACATCAGTAGTTCTCTCAAACAAAGCACTTTCAGACACGTCCTTCCCCATTCGAAGCCCAGTCTCGTCTATCAAAGCTTTCGCTCTGGGTTTCCTCTCACGTGGTGTTCACGCACGTGACGTCTGCGGCCACTCGTGGTCCTTATTGCGTCGCAACCTTAGGTCGTGCCCTGTCCCTGAACCAAGGGTCAGTCCGTCTGACGACAACTGTTGTGTCACGTAATTCAGTCCAAGAGTAGATTGTCCTGTCTGCTGTTCAAGGGCATAATGTCCTGTTTGCTGTCCAAGGGCGTAGTGTCCTATTTGCTGTCCTCCTGTCCTGTCTTCTATTCTCATGTCCTGTGTCTAAGCTTTGTCCTGCGTATCAGGTCGCTAGGACTCTGACACACCATTATACTTAGGTGCACACGTCATTGCTCTTTAATATTGGTCCACTACGGCTAACCCATTCACTGGCACCTACTCGTGCTTAATACGTTCGCTTTCACTCGGATAACTATCACACCTCCATTGCTTCCAGCTTCCCGCCTTACCCCCTGCCCCCTTTATTCATGTACCACTTCCACTCATTTACCTGGAACTTTCACTGAACCGTTACCACCCACTACACTGGTATCATCCCCTACCCCGGTCCACGTGATCCACAGACTCCCACGGATATGTATAAAGGAGGATAAAGATGACATTCGTGGTAATAACGGTCTGGGTCTCTAAGATAAGTAACAACATGTTGTTCATATTTTCATTTTCTCTTCATTTCTCTCATTTTTTTCCTTCTTTCTTATTCCTCTTATCCCGTCCTTATGCCTTAATGTAGTCACCGGAGAGTCTTCTCGGTGACTATATGTTGTGTTTATTTTGTATGCATTTGTTTGCCGATGAAGTCTAGTGGCCGCAACCACCTGTATGTTTCGTACTTATGTTCTATAAAGCAGCATTACCTTTCGTTATTTTATATTGTTGACATCAGATAAACTGAATGAGATAATTTCCAACCGCAGTCGCAAAATGGCAAATATGGTTGTTACGTTCGCCATTTTATTGATTACCTGTTTGACTCTAATCATAATAAGTTTTTAAATGCTTTTGAGCCTAATATGTCTTTATTGGGGAAAAATATTAAACTGTTGTAAATATTAAGCGGCCGGTCTCCGTGGCCAAGGTCTTACGGACGCGGTTAGTAATCCCATATCCCCACGTTCGAAACACAGCTGCGCGCAATTTGGCAGCAGATCGCGCTGCGTTGGTATTGCGTTGGTATCAGTGCCGGTAGTTCAGAAAGCAATATCAAACTACTAAACGTAAACTTGACAAGAGATCACAGCGGCAGAAATACTGGTGTTGACTGCGATGTCCTGTAAAAACGATATGGAAAAAAACACACACACACATTAGGCGAATTCATTTATATATTGGACGGAATAAACTCGTCCATGAATATCTTTACTTACCAACACATGAGTTCTAAACATAGATGCGTATTCATCCATCTGTGCAGGGGTCACCAAACTACGGCCCGTGGGCCGGATCCGGCCCGCGAAGTCATTTCACCCGGCCCGCCGACGGTGCTCGAACTTGCTTGGTATAACGTTAACGTGTGGAACATGAGACATGATATAATTTAAATGTAAATATTATGTTTCGAATGATAGGAGATCTTCACATGTGCCGAGATCACCTGGCCGCTATGTGTCTTAAATTTACTATTTTCAATTATAAAGTATTGTATCTAGATTTTCATGTTTGTTGTAATGTTTGCTTATTTCGCACCATCTCAAGTCCTTCCCCGGCTCGCGGTAGCGCCGCCAACGGCTCTGACGTTATCATGGTTTCTATGGCCACACACACACACACACACACACATACACACACACACGCGCGCGCATGCGCATCTTACCTTCCTCCAGATGTCCGGCTGTCAACACAGGCCCGATGCTCCAGAGATATTTTATTTTAATTTTTGCCTCTCATCCATTTTAAAGGTATGTAACAAGGATTTCTTTGTTTGACAATGATAGGTAAGTGAACTACAAGTGTGAACAGAGACAATAACGTAGCAAACATATCATAACAATGCCATAGAAGTCTCGTGTTTTTACGAAAATATTTTCCCTAGCTGAGATGAATTCCGCGATCAAGGTGTTAATCGAGCTGGTCTCTAGGCCAGTGGTTTCCAACCGTTCTGCTGGGGCAGATGTGCGATGATCCAAGTGTCCTACTTTATGTAATAAACCAGATGGGCAGAAATGTTGCATTTAGGCGATTTCGGTCTGTTTCGGCGGAAACCCTGGCTGCCACTCGCGGTACCCCGGTTGAGAAACACTGCTCTATGCTGTTTATTTAGGCCAGCCCCATTTATATATTTTGCAAACCTTATTATGAGATATATTCTATTACCAAAAGGTACCTATACACTGTATATGTACTTTTGGTGAGCCGTAGCTTCACCAGTGGCCCCTAGTCCTCTACTTTTCTTATGTTTTTAATTATGTTTCTAATTCAATGTCCTTTTCATTTTCAGATCCCGTGTACCTCACTCTTCATTATGGCTACCAAGAAAAGAAAAGTGGGCTTCGAGTGTCGCATTTTCAATGAAGAATGGGGAGTAAAGTACTTCTTTGTGAAAAAAAGGAGCATAAAACAAGTTGCGTAATAGGCAGCGAAAGTGTTGCCGTTTTGAAAGTGTACAATCGTCGGCGTCACTAGGAAACAAAACATCTATCAACTTATTCAAAGTTTTGTGTAATGTTACGCTCTGAAAAATATGAGTCCATGTTACGTGGTTTAGAAACACACAAAAATCTCTTCACGAGAAAGTTTGCTAAAAACGAATCTGTCGCTCGGTGATGTTACAAAATAGTGCATAAGATGGCAGAAAGAGGACAACCGTTTACTGATAGTAACTTTATCAAAGAGTGTATGATGGAAGCAGCAAATGACACGTGTCATGAGAAAGCCCATTTGTTTGGAACTATCGGCCTTTCGGCAAGTTCAGTTGTGTGAAGAATAGAAGGACTTAGAGAGAACATAGTGCTACAGATACGCGAGAAAACTAGGAAATTGTTGTGGTTTTCTCTGGCGCTGGATGAGTCTACTGATCTCTTGAGTACGTCACAACTTCTCGTGTTCATTCGTGGTGCCAATTTGGACTTTCAGATAATGAAAGAGTTGGCATCCGTTTGCAGCATGCATGGAACAATAACTGGACAAGACATTTTCATGGAAGTGCACACATTTTTGCAAGACTATAATCTTCAGTGGGATCATCTTCGAAGTGTTACAGTTGATGGAACAAAATCACATGGCTGGAGTGAGGAAGGGTCTGATGAGGCAGATCAGAACTATGTTGAAAGATTTGCAAATTCCGTGCGCTCTGCTCATACACTGCATCATACATCAGCAAATAATCTGTGGGAAAGACTTAGCTATTTCTTGTGTACTGAAACCAGACGTTTTTGCTGTGAAATTCATTCGGGGACACAAACTCAATCACCGTCAGTTCCAGGCTTTTCTATAAGAAATTGATTCTGAATTCTGTGACTTGCCTTATCACACATCAGTGAGGTGGCTCAGCTGCGGTAAAGTCCTGTTTCGTTTTTACTCGTTTGGAAACGAAATAGATGTTTTCCTCACTGAAAAAAAAAAGATAGAGCTGATCCACAGCTGTCAGATCCTACCTGGCTGTCAAGTTGTCATTTTTGACCGACAACACATCCGACATGAATCAACTGAATTTGAAACTTCAAGGAAAGAATAACCTCGTCTGTGATCTTTACGGAATAATCAAACAATTTCGGAGAAAGCTGTCATTGATTGAAGCACAACTGGAAGGCGAAAATTTTTTTATTTTCACTGTTTCAAAGAGTTTTGCGCTACATTTGTCGAATATGACAACCTCGATTTTCCAAAACAATTATTCGTGACTTGAAGAAGCATTTTTGGAGATATTTTTGGAAATATTTTCAGATCTTGTCAGAACTGAGAGTGACATTCTTCTGTTCCAGAATCCGTTTGATTGTAACCTTGATGATGAACCAGTTGAACTTCAGTTGGAGCTCACTGATTTACAAGCAAATGACTTGTTGAAAGAGAAGCACAGAGAATGAAAACTTGTTGAATGTTTCCGGTGCTTACCTGATGTTGAGTTTCCGAAGCTGAAGAAATGTGCCACTGGTATGGCATCAGTGTCTGGAACAACTTATGTCGGTGAGCACAAATTTTCAAAAATGAAGTATATGAATTCAACACATCGAACGAGATTGACTGATGAACATTTGAAAGCAATTCTCTTGATTGGATGCAGCAATTCCAAACCAAACATTGATGATATCTTGAAAGCCAAATATCAGTTTCACAAATCTCACTAACCGTTTTTGCTGCTTAGTTTGTGAGAATCCATGTGCACATGTGCACATTAGGTCTGATGTAATTATCCTTTTGCAAACGTCGCCTTCTTTAATAATCTTTCTATTAGTAAATAAATATGTTGGTTGTCTTTTGTCAGAGCCTAACATGGTATAGCTGTGCAGCAACATCGTTGCGACACCCGGCTGACAAGATTGTTACCTGACACGCGACCAGCGGTCAGGCTGACGACAGACGCACGCAGGACACGTGACACCACTAGAGGCAGTGGGCAGTTGGCGTGCTAAGGGCAGACCGAGCTGGGACTGGAGACCGGACGGACATGTGCGATGAGAGCAAGGCGTTTGTATGAATCTCCGTGATTGAAAGCCGAACGACTGATATCTTGAGCGTCAGACCTATGAGCTGTATTGTGGTTGTGAGCGTCGTGAGTTATATATTGTAGATTGCTGTAATTATCGTTCTGTATTTAATGTGACAATAAATCCATAGAACTTGTGTTACTGTGTCTTACGTCGAATCACGTTATACTTGTACTGTCTCACACGTGTTAGCCAACGAGCCAATTATAAGACCCTGACATGTGTGGACGTGGGTTGCTCGTCCTTGTTTAAGAACCTAATATATGTAGACGTGTGTTGCTCGTCTTTCGTATTTAAAACTATAATTCTTGAACTTGTGAAATTTGTCAAGGTTATAGCTATGTAAATGTGATCGTGAAAGTCTCAGTATGATCCATTATTACATTGTTTAAATAGGTGTAAAACCATTAGTAAATGTGCAGTACATATTGTTTGATCCTGTAAACGTGTAAAACATTTGTGATTTGTGAAACTTGTCACCGTTTGACCTTGTCGACATTGTTATTTTGTCGCCATTTTGACCTTGTCGCCATCTTGTAAACTTGATGTCTATGTCCTTACTGAATGTCATCTTGATGTAAGTGATGTGTCATCAATGTTATTGAGTGTTCAAATACTGATAGATTGTCTTTGTGCATTGAGTTTGTGGAACGCAAAGAGTTTTGGAAAGAGTGTAACTTCTGTTGAAACTGTTGACGACAAATTTACGACATACAATTACACTCGACGCCATACAAACCTAGTCAACACTTAGTGACTTGCAGGCACACACCAACAAATAGACGCTAACTTATTTTCTTCCAAAAATAAAGCAGGTTTTTCCGTACCATCCATAACCTTGCCGTAGAGGTCATTAGTGGTTCCGAAGTAACGACCCTACAGTTTTCTAGCCCGAGTGTCCAACCATTCTTCACCGTATCCAGGGCACTTGAGTATATTTTTCTATACTTTAACTTTACGTATGCAATAGTAGGCACGCATCGTATAGTAAAATAAATTGTAAATTGTTTATTACTAATCAGTTAAAACATATTTTGCGTGGTTGAATTTCATTGACGTATTTTCTCCATCATGTCGTCACTATTTGATTTCATCGATATGGGTATTAAATTACATCTAACAGGTGATGAATTAACAAAATGGAGCGAAGACAAATACGCTGAATACCTGCTGGTACAGGAGAAAAATAATGAACGCGAAGAAAGAGCAGCGGAGAGAGCTCTAAAACAAGCAGAAATGGCTGCCAAGCAAGCAGAGGCAGAAACAGCCTTAAAACAGGCAGAGATTGAAACAGCCTTAAAACAGGCAGAGATTGAAACAGCCTTAAAACAGGCAGAGATTGAAACAGCCTTAAAACAGGCAGAGATTGAAACAGCATTAAAGCAAGCCGAAGTAGAAATGGCTGCAAAGACAAAGCAAGCTGAGATAGACAGTGAACTTAAGAAAGCAGAAATAGCAGCTCAGAGTAAGAAAGAAGAACTAGAGTTACAGTTGAAAATGAAACAACTTGACACTGAGACTGCGATGAATAAAGAGTCAAAGAAATCTGAAAGACTGGAAAAAGAAAACCAGTATAAGAAGTATCAAGGTATCGTACGTAACTATACCTCGGGTGACTGCATAGCAGCCTTTACTCAAAATTTTGAGACTTTAATGGAACATTACCAAGTTCCACTTTCTGAATGGAATATTCTTTATATGAGGAGTCTATCTGGGGAACCTCTTAAAGTCATTGAAACTATCCCCAAAGACCTAAGGAAAGAGTACCATTATATTAAATCTAAGATAATGGCACATTTCATGTTAGACGAGGCAGGTTACAGAGAACAATTCAGTAAATTGAGTCCAAAATCAACTCAAACGTTCTCTGACTACCTCTGTTTAGTCCGAGATGTTTTCAGCAAATGGACTTCAGCAGCCAAAATTAATAAAAGTTATGATAGATTAGAAGATCTCATCATTCGAGATAAAATCATTTCTTCTATCCCATCATCGTTTTCTAAGTTCTTACAGGAGAATGAATGCACAAGTGTGGAAGAAATTGAAAGACGTGGGTCGGCCTATTACACGGCCAACAAACAATGCTTTGCCACTGAAGCTACTGACAGTAACTGGGTAGCAGCAGCCAACTATGAGAAAAACTATAGTAGGCAAAAACCAAACAGGCCTACCTCTGAAAAATTTAGACAGTGCAGATTTTGTAAATTTTCTCACCATTTGAACGAGATGTGCGATCAAAACCCAGGATACCAGACATACTTGCAAAATATAGTAAACAGTCAAGACAGAGAACGTAAATTGTTCAAAAATAAACGTAAATGTTTTCTCTGCAAGGCTTTCGGTCACCATCGCATGGAGTGTAGAGGCAGGCATATGACCAACAAAGCCAATGCCGCCTTGTTCGATAGCTCAGCGTCAGAAGACGAAAATCCAGAGAAACATCCTGTGAATGCAGCACAGGCTTGTGATGTATTTAATGCTAACAAATGCACTGTCTGTAACACCTTCTATGAAGATGGTATCTTAACATGCGGACACGCCATCCCTATTGCCAGTGAGGAAGCTAACTTGGTAATAGACTCAAAAGGCAGATTAGACATCCATCACGGGTATGTTAATGGCAAGTTTGCTACAGTACTTCGCGACACCGGAAGTACACTTATTGGCCTGAAAACAACATTCATAACGCCTACAGACTATACAGGCAGACACATCACATGTAGAACATTTTCAGGCAATATTGAAAAATATCCATTAGCATGGGCATACATTGAAACACCATTCCTCACCGGGAAAGTAAAGGTCGCGGCACTTACAAACCCAGTGTGCGATATAATCATAGGAAATTTACCTGAGGTGAATGACAAACCTCATAATCATGACATAACATCACTATGTATTGATGATAACACATCACCACCAAATGTCATCACTGAAAATGTCATATCACCTATTGAATGTATGTTAGCTAATGCAGCACTAAGTTCTCATCACATCATGGACGATATCATTCCATCATCATCTGATGTCATTGAGTGTGTGAACGCAGTAACAAGAGCTACTGCTAGAGTGCAAGATGAAAGTAACCAAACTGAGGCTATACAAATGCTTAGCCCAGAATTACCACCTAGTGACTCTATGAAGGAAACATTCATAACAGCTCAAAAAGCTGATCCTTCACTGTCAAAGTACTTTGACCTGATCGGCAAAAAGGCAAGAGTAACCAAAAATGCGAAATGGCATTTTGCTTTACACAATGATATACTCACCAGGTACTACACCAGAGGTGACATTACAACAAAGCAAACTGTTTTGCCAACTACTTATCGCAAGCAAGCTTTACATCTTGCTCACGATATACCTTTTGCAGGTCATATGGCATATGTTAAAACCAGGTCAAGACTTTTGACACAGTTTCATTGGCCAAAATTTTGCAATGACATAAGAACATATTGCAGAAGTTGTGATACATGCCAGAAACTAGTAAAAAAAGGTAAACACCCACAGGCAAAGTTACAAGTCACTGACTTAGCCAGTCGACCCTTTGAAAAATTATCAGTTGACATTGTGGGCCCTCTTAGTCATACAACTACTAGAGGGAATAAATATATTCTAACTTTTGTTGATCAATGTAGTAGATGGCCAGAAGCGATCCCGCTAAAGAACATTACTGCCAACGACATCATGGAAGTATTCTTCCATATTTTCTCTCGAATTGGATTTCCAGATACTATCCAGTCTGATAGAGGCACTCAGTTTATTGCCGCATCCACCCAAGCTTTCACTAAAATGTTAGGAGTGAAGCAAGTTTTCAATACCCCCTATCATCCTCACTCTAGCGGGATTATAGAAAAGCTTAATGGGGACCTGAAGCACATGCTTGCCAAAGTAACTCAAGATCACCCCAACAACTGGGATGTATACTTACCAGCTGTCCTGTTTGCTTATCGCGAGGTACCACATTCTAGTACCGGTTTCTCTCCTTTTGAACTAATCTATGGTGCCAAACCACGAGGCCCATTAACAATTTATCACCAAATGTTAACTAATTCTACTCCAATACTGAAACCCATATCATCATTTGTGTATGTAACATCATTGCGTGAAAGGATTATTAAATCATGTGAAATTGCTAAAAATGCACTTAAACTATCTGGTGCTACTTACAGACAGTACGCAGACAAAGGTAACAGGACTATAACATTGACACCTGGACAAGAGGTCCTACTACTACTACCTAGTGACAGACAGCTACTGACTGATTCTTGGCAGGGACCTTTTAAAGTGACAAGACAAATCTCACCTGTAGACTACGAAATCCTAATAAAAGACAAACACAAAATATTTCACATAAATATGCTAAGACCATACCACAACAGAGACAACGAACAAGACGATACAACAGCTTGCACCGTGATAATAGATCACGAAGATGACGATTCTAGCGACGAGATTCCAACACCTACATTAGACACGACAAACTGCTTAAATGAGATTAAGATCAATCCAAACTTAAGTGAAGCAGAGACAAACAGTTGCAAACAGTTGATACAACAGTACAACACCATCTTTTCAGACAACCCAGGACAAACAGAATTAGTACAGCATCACATCACACTCACATCAAACACACCAATAAGATGTAGACCATACACAATACCATTACACTACAAAGAACAGTTACATCAAGAAATTATCAACTTAGAAAAAAACAACATCATCAGACGATCCTTATCAGACTTCTCTTCACCCATGGTCATTGTACGCAAAAAGGACAAGACAATACGACTTTGCATCGACTACCGAAAACTGAACAAAATAACTGTTTTAGATCTTGAACCAATGGCAAACACTGACGATCTTCTAACAGAACTGACTGACGCTAAGTTCTTTACGACGCTTGACATGTCTAAAGGTTACTGGCAAATAGCTGTACATGAAGACAGCAGACATCTAACAGCTTTTGCCACGCCTTGGGGACTGTACGAATGGTGCAAACTTCCATTTGGGCTAGTCAATGCCCCAGCCACATTCGTACGCATGACACGACTCCTCCTATCTGACATTCCTAATATCATTTGCTATATTGACGACATCTGTGTCCATACAGAGACAATGACGGAACATATAAAGACACTAGAACAGACACTAGAACGTATTAGACAGCACGGACTGACAGTGAAGCCTTCAAAGGTGAACATGGCTTACCAAGAGATATCATTTTTGGGGTACAGAATATCCAATGGCTTTGTCATGACAGACAACAAAATTGTCTCCAAAATTCTAAAACTGTCACTCCCGACTAATAAGAAACAAGTACGGAGTTTGTTGGGACTGATCAATTATTACAGGCAATTCATTCCTGATTTTTCAGAACTGACCGAGGTTTTTTCTAACTTACTAACCAAGGATAAGCCTGAAAAAGTTGTACACGATGAATGCCTACGAAATGCATTTCATAAAGTTTTGACATACTTTTCTGATAAGAATTCGAATAATCTCATCCTTAAATTGCCCAACATTCGTTTACCTTTCAGATTGAGAACAGATGCTAGCTCCGTTGCGATTGGGGCAGTCCTATTGCAGGAATACAACAACATCCTGCATCCCATTTGTTTCATATCAAGAAAACTAAGGCCTAGAGAACGGACATGGTCCATTCCGCAATTAGAGGCACTTGCCTTAGTAGAAAGTGTGACGAAACTATCCAGATATCTTCTAGGACGTCACTTTATCATCGAAACTGACAACAGTCCATTACGGTATATAAATGCCGGAGTACCATCCAACAATATGATTGCTCGCTGGTCCTTGAAGCTTCAAAATTACAGTTTCGAGGTTCGTCACATTTCTGGCAGAATCAATACAATTGCCGATCTTTTGTCCCGTTGTCCAACCGACCCAGTAAGCAATGTCTGAGTGCAGAGTGTACTAATACACTCAGAACAACACAGCCACCAATGAGTGAATGTTTTCTATTCACCTACTGTGTAAGGTCTATAATTGTAATTGTGATACGGTTAAAAAAACCGACATGTATAATATACTTATTTTAATCAAGCCATGTAATGAGTGTAGTATAATTGTGTAGTGTGTGTTAGAAAGAGAACATTATTAATTGTAAATATACACCAAGAACAGTGTCACAGACGCTTAACCACTTACCAGAAGCGAACTTTACCATTTAACAGTGACAGCTGTGAGTGACTTTCTTCACCGTGATATTTTAACGACGTGTGCAAATGTGGACTGAACAATGACTTCTACACCACCTCTGCATCGAATTTAATCCAAAATGTTCGACAATTGAACATCGGAAATAAGAACATTCAATCTTTATCCAGAAGTTGTGAACACATCGGAAATAAGAACATTCCATCATAATCCGATAGTTGTGATACTAGAACATCAAACACGAACTTTGAGAACATTTAACTATCCGTTACAAAAGAAAACGGGAGCATTTGTGGTCAAACAGCAACTAAATTTTGCGTTTCGTGTGTACTTCCTGTGTAATTTAAAAAGTATAGCAAAATTAGCAGACGATAGACAAATATTCAAAAACTTATGACGATTGTAAAATCCTTTTGAATCTATAAAATATAATACACCAATTGGGTACTTATTTAAATTGATTAGTGTAATCTTAGAATCATATCTTGATTAATGTATTCATATTACCGACTTTTTCTCGTTAATATGAAGAAACGTCAAGCAATGACGCTAAGAAATTAAATAATTATTGTCATTTATTGAATTTCTTGATTGTCAAAATTACTTCCCTTGCATTTACGAATTACACCAAGGGCCATAATTTGAAACATATTCATTAATGTGTATTGTATAAATAGACATTTTGTTGCTCAAATGGTTAACACACCGGGTAGGCGTCCACCAAGCATGGCAGATAGCTGCCAACATCGCAAACCAACATAAGAGCTCCTGGCCAAATGAGGTCAGAGTTTGAGTGTTTAATGCGACTTATGTAAAGTCGTATTTCAGTCTGGCTAGATGGCTGTTGCAAAACAACCATATTATTACGTTTTTTTCAAATTGCTGCGAAGTAGATGCGTGAAGCTGGTAACTACTGATCTGACTGGGTATTATTGCAATGGAGGTAACCAGCCATCAGGGGGATGAAACCCAAGTTGTGTTAAAAGTTTTACTTCATTTGTCATTTCAATGCAACGTACATTTTTTATATATATTTCCATGCCATATATGTATTTTCATGCATAACACTGGGAAAGAGTAGTCTCTGACATGAAGTTAACACTACCCCAGTATATACAGACAGCATGAATGAAAGATGACATCTTTCATTGAGGTACCCGGGGAGAATGTCAGAGCCTAACATGGTATAGCTGTGCAGCAACATCGTTGCGACACCCGGCTGACAAGATTGTTACCTGACACGCGACCAGCGGTCAGGCTGACGACAGACGCACGCAGGACACGTGACACCACTAGAGGCAGTGGGCAGTTGGCGTGCTAAGGGCAGACCGAGCTGGGACTGGAGACCGGACGGACATGTGCGATGAGAGCAAGGCGTTTGTATGAATCTCCGTGATTGAAAGCCGAACGACTGATATCTTGAGCGTCAGACCTATGAGCTGTATTGTGGTTGTGAGCGTCGTGAGTTATATATTGTAGATTGCTGTAATTATCGTTCTGTATTTAATGTGACAATAAATCCATAGAACTTGTGTTACTGTGTCTTACGTCGAATCACGTTATACTTGTACTGTCTCACACGTGTTAGCCAACGAGCCAATTATAAGACCCTGACATCTTTGTTTCTTGTGCATTGCACGCCACTCACCCATGATTAACTTAGTTTTTCGTCTTTTTTTTTCCAGAGCTTTCGTTCTGACTTGCACGTATTGTTAAAGTTAGTTGCATATCCTTTACAGGACGTTTGCAGTCAACACCAGCATTTTTTGCTGTTATTGATGTCTTAGCAAGTTGATTGATTGATTGATTGATTGATTGATTTAGGAACCGACATCACAGCATGCAGGACATTCCCATAAGCGCTCCGTCCCCATCCTCAGCAGCAAGCGAAGAGTTCCAACACTAATAGTTCCAGTAGCAATCTGATTAGCAACTCTTCAAACTCGTGTTTGCACCAACACGTCTTGCACACTTATTCATTATTTTTAAACTAATGCCGTGCAAAGTGTGTTTTACAAACCATAGCCTGATCCAGGTGTATGGCACTCACCCCCTCTACCCTTCAAAATGTTGAAAACATTTTGTTAGTTTATTCTGTTTGTTCTACCCTGAAAGGAACGAGAAGTGGTGCCGTCTGTCTGTCCTACTTAACTAATATTCTCAAGCTCATGCACATATGTATACATATATATCGCAATGACATGTCAACAGTGGATATCCCGAAATCAACATTTTGGCTCTACATTTGTGTCAGACAAATGTAGTAACCTCCAGTATAATTTCACCATCATAATAACATATGTTGACATCCTTCTTTTCATATTTTCTAACTATTATCTTATAGAAATTATTTATATTCATTATCTATCTACTAACCTATTCACATAATAATTATTATTAACCATCTAATAATACCATAGTCAAATAACAATACAAATCATTAGATCAGCAATGTTATATCAGGATGCGCTGAGCGGCTGTTATCTGGTTCTCTTGCGTCTCGTCTTTTTCTTCCTCCATGCTGTTGAACTTTGATCGCAGGTCCTTCAGTTGGCCTTCAAGTTGCGCTTTGTCGCTTTTTGTGAGTCGATTGGTGGCCTCTTACTGCCTCCTAGCCTCTTTATAGGGCAGGTTAGTTTTGATGGCGATCTTCATAGCTTCCTTGCTGTCTTGGTGGCAGGGGCACCGTGGTTGCCGAAGCAGTTGACGCATTTTCTGTTAGTGTTAGGTCTCCTGAAGTTCTTGTCGATCTTTGCATGCTGGCACTGACTATGGATGAGGTCCAGAGCAGTATCTGCAAACCCCAACCTCACCTTTGCAGGTGGAACGGGTGTGCCAAAACTTCTGTCAGTCACTTAGAGCACTTCAGCACTCTCGGTATGCAGTGCTCTGGAACTTGGTCTCTCTTGTCCCATCTGATGTATTGAGGGCTCACTCGGTCCTCCGATGTTACTATGACGACTGTGGAGGGGATGTTGTTCTTTCCTATGATCCTCTCGGCACTGGTGATCTTGAGTTTCTTGTTCTCCCTTGTCAGCATCTCCCTGATCTGGCCGTTGGTGAGATGAGTCTTGACTCGTTTGATTACACATCGTTTTATCATACTGTGTCTGGTTGCTTGTATTGTGATGCCTATAAATATAACTTTTCGGAGCTTTATAAGGGCTTCACGTTTTTCACACCATTACACAAAGCGAACAGTCTGGTTTCTGCAAAGGTTGAATATCAATTCGTGATCACAACTACCGCAGATAGAAAGGTCCGTAGAGGTGTAACAGTCCTACTTCAGAAATATTACCGGTCAACACATTATCGCGGAAGCTCAGACTGATGTGAGACTTTCAGCCGGACAAACGTGTGAATTTACCAACGGCTGTCGGAGGAGACCACATGCCCGACACATATTTGCCAAATCCAGATAAGTTCAAATGCTGGCAACCAGTAAAGGCGAGTGTAGACAGCAGATTGGAATGTATGATGTAACGTCAACCGCATCTCCGAGCAGCGGCTGAAGCATTTTTCAGACGCATTGCGTAGCGTTGGTCAAAAGTAATTAACAAGTGAAATCACATTCCATAGCCAAAGTTGTGAGGAATGGAATAAAACTGGACGTAAGGTGTCAAGATAATCATCCAAAATGAAAAACGATAACATCGTCGTGCTCACAGATGGAGAGTAGTACATAATGGCTCGTGGTTTTTTCTGAAGGGCTCGTCATGCATGCTATGAAATATAAAACCTTTTGTGTTTCGCGTGAAGTAGTTCGCACGACACGAAAAGACAAGTTCAAGAGCATATAATTTATTTTTTCCATGCAAGGCATGGTGTGCCGGTGAATGAAAAACAGAACAGGCTGACAGACTGATTTTTGCATCTCCTTTGAACAGTGCATTATATGTTTGCAAGACTGATGTGGTGAATGATGTTTAGGATGGAGTATATAAACTGCATACATCGATTGGTGGAAGCGGGTGTTGAGAAATGTATCTGGACGGCACTAAATGCGTAGAGGAAAACATAAGCGGACGCCCAATCTGACGGCCACGATACAATCAGCAGGGTAGCTCTTCATTGGCTACTGAAGAAGGGTACGCAGCACATATGTATGGTTTCATAAAAATAAGCAAAGAGATAGTGAAAGAATGCAAACGTTGTTACGTGGAATGACTAAGCAACTGAGTAACAAACTAATATACCCACGATCAGTTTCATCGCATTATCAGATGATTCAGAGATGTGGAGAATCATAATCACCGATGTATGTTATCTACCAGGCATGATAAGATATACAAAAAAACGTAGAGAGCGAGTCATTTCTTGTTGCAAATAACACATTTCTTCCTTTATTGCTTCCCGGGCTGTGTGGTTATACTGCCTGTTTGTATTCTTGTATTGCCGGGTGCGCTACGCTCAGAAGGTGAGTGGCACCTTGCAGTCTTAACAGACCAAAGTATGTGAGTTTGAATGTGGCCAAATAATCCATCACATTGCCTGGGCAGAGCTTCAGAGAAACACGTGGTGCCCAAACGACATGTTCCCTCTCTCGGCCTTACCCTGTGTTTTCCAGAGGAATGGGTAACCAATATGTCTGGCACAATGTAGGCTGCAGACGCTGGCGGCTCAGCTTCAAACCTTCGAGACCTCGCCTCCACGAGCAGGTGGCGAGTGATGGCCAGACCCTGCAGCTCAAGGGACCCGACATAGAGACGTTCAGCCAAGTCCCTGAGGTGAGGGCCTCGTACGCGCCTGGACCATAGGACGCGTACATCTGTCAATCACAAGTGTCCGGACCTTGTAAAGAGTGTACTACAGTCAGACTCCCCGCCTGACTTGTGCGGATCCCGCGACCACCGGGAATCGGCTCGCCGGAGATATTGCTCGTCTGTTGCGAGCGAATCTCCCGTTCTTCCACTGTGCGGATCTCGCGTCCAGCGAGAATAGGCCCACCGGAGATATGCTCGCCTGTTGCGGGCAAATCTCTACCGATGGCTGAACAAGTAAAGAAACGATACAAGTAATGGTATTTCAATTGCGCTTGCGCTCCCACCTATGCTACACCCTTCATGTGTCTTCACAAAGTCGGACTAGAGTCAAGCACACCCAAAAAGAGCATTGGTTTAACTCTGTAATTCTATTGGTATATGGAGCCTATGGGAATTTGGATTAAAATTATTAACTAAAATGTTGAATGATAATTACAACAGCTGATCTATATCTTGTGTATTGCTTAAGTATATATGTACGTGTACAAGTTTATCAACAAGACCAGGAGCAATTGTATGATGCGAGTTACGTACAATCAATTTTCTAATCCCTGTCACTAAGCTTCCACTTATAATTATACTTAGAAGGATAACAAGGAAAACGCATATTGATGATGAACAGTTAGAATTTGTTGAAACGAACGGTACAAATAATGCAATATACACATTGTGATCACTGATAAAGAGATTAAAAGAGACATAGAAAGATACATGTTACTGTTGTATAGATTAAGAAAAGATATTTGATAAAATAAAATACGATACAACGATAAACATGTTGAATGCGAAGGGGCTTCAAATTAAAACCTTAAAGGTGTCATATAAATTGCAATAACAATGACAGTGTCTTGTAACATGTCAATATTGGTCTGAAGGATGTCAAGAGTGTTCAGTACGTAACATAGCAGTGCAGACGAACACGGTGAGTCATAATAACAGTTTAAAAGTGGCCGCACGTGGTCTGACATCCATCAAAGAGGGGCAGCGGTCTGATTTTTTTTTTTTTTAAATCAGTGAAGGGGTGAAACATATAATAAATCATCGGAGAATGAAGGTCTAGTATGGTGATACATGCCAGTCAGTCCAGCAAGTGTATAAGTGGAGTAGGAAATATTAAAACAACGTGATTTCTGTGACAGAATGTTCGCGACTGGGTCAGACACAACAAGTAGTGACCCCAGCTATGCATTTTCTACAGGAACCCAATCACTTTATCGGCACCGGAGGACTTGTATTTAATGCAGTGAATACATTAAAAAAAAATTATACATTTGCTCCTTACTTTTTTCAGAATATATTTAAACACACACACACACACACACACACACACACACACACACACACACACACACACACACACACACACACACACACATATTTAAGATTTTTTTATTTGAAGCCCCTTGTATGTTAACATTGATGGGGGGGGGGGGGGCAGCCTATGAAAAATACAATATGGTTACTGGAAACATCTAGCAGCAATTACCATAGGATACAAAGTGGGCAATCGCGAAGCAGATGAAACAAAAAGTAAGACAAGGATGTGTTTTGTCACGTGATAGCTTTCCTCTCTATTGCGAAGTATTAATGAGCGAGATCAAAGAGAAGCCAAGAATACGAGTTTAAGATTATACTATACATCTCCGCAATGTAGGAGACAAAGTATACATGGGGGATATGGACAAGATGTAGAACTTGTGGACATTGTAATATGGCAATTATAACATCAGATGCAATATGCACGACACACATTAAGATCAGTATGTATCAAGCAAAATACATTTCAGCAAACGAAATGCACCTTATACAGTAGGTCTATATTACTGAATGAAAGAAAAAGAGATGAAATGTTGCATAGAACATGTTTTACTATACGGCAGCGAATCACTGAACGTGAGTGAACAAATTAAGAAGTTTTGTAGCAATGTGGTGGTGTTCCTGAGACTTGGTTACTGCTGTTAATACCTTGGATTGCCAGAGTAATTAAAAACGATTGGCTGGAAGATGCTAATGCAACTAGTTAGTTAGTTAGTCGCAGTTCCAACTTCACGGCAACGGATCGTCCCCATATTGCTCCGTTCCTGTGCCAGTGAATATCACAAAATGCTCCTCACTGCCCATGTGAACAATGGAATAGACAGGAGTGTCGGCTAGCCAACAGCCCGCACAGGTACACTGTGCAAATTGCCGCCGCCAGAATGCCAACACAAAAGTCCTCCACGAAATGCAACTAGGGCATCATAAAAACCTATTAGAAAACTAGGGGGAAAAATAACATTCTTTGAACTTCTGAAGAGGAAAAAGAACTTCGTGACACCAATGTAGATCAACAGGGAAAGAGGCAGAAGCAGATCAGTAGAAATGCGCAGGACGGGCTGAGACGGCGTCGTGGAGGAATATCATCAGAAAAGGTGATCCAGAACAACGAGTATTATACCGATGAAAGGTGTTTATGGGCAAGATTTGAGTGAACTACGAAAAGGACACACACACAATAACTATATATAACCATATGACGTGCAGCGTAGTGGATACGCGTGTCCTTAAACAATCATTAAATAGCTATCTATGTGAAAGTGTATGTATGAGTGTGTGGGTGTAGGTGTGCGTGTGTGTGCGTGCGTGCGTGCGTGCGTGTGTGTGTGTGTGTATGTGTTGACCGACAGGCAAGCAAGCTTGCCCTTCGTTACAATTTATCTTCCATCTTCACGCATAGTGCGTGATAGATGATAGTACGACGCTGGCTTCTTATTCAGCCTGGATTAGTTCCGTCGGTAAAACTTTATAACCTGTTACTTCCCATTATTATGATCGTTCGTTCAACAATAGTACTGGTTGTCTCTCTTTATATATATATATATATATATATATATATATATATATATATATATATATATATATATATATATATATATATATATAAAATGAAAACATAAGGTTCCAAAAAATAACTTATATATATATATATATATATATATATTCAACAATAGTACATGTTGTCTCTCTTTATATATATACTAGCTGACCCGGCCCGGCTTCGCCCAGGCCCTGGTGGAGATCTATCTATCTATCAGTCTGTCTGTCTGCTTGTTTGTCTGTCTGTCTGTCTGTCTGGCTGACCCGGCCCAGCTTCACCCAGTCCCTGGTGGGGAGCATCTCATTTAATTCATATAAGTAGTCATATAAGCCCTCCCGTTCCCGACTATCTGTCTGTCTGTCTATATGTCTGTCTGTCTGTCTGACCCGGCCCGGCTTCACCCAGTCCCTGGTGGGGAGCATCTCATTTAATTCATATACGTAGTCATATAAGCTCTCCCGTTCCCGACTATCTATTTGTCTGTCTATCTGTCTGTCTGTCTGTCCCGGCTTCACCCAGTCCCTGGTGGGGAGCATCTCATTTAATTCATATACGTAGTCATATAAGCTCTCCCGTTCCCGACTGTCTGTCTGTCTATCTGTCTGTCTGTCTGACCCGGCCCGGCTTCACCCAGTCCCTGGTGGGGAGCATCTCATTTAATTCATATAAGTAGTCGAATAAGCTCCCGTTCCCGACTATCTGTCTGTCTGTCTATCTATCTGACCCGGCGTGGTTTCGCCCAGCTCCTGGCGCACAGTAACTTAAAAGAATGTCCTTCCACACACCATTCATTATTTTTAATGACAACTGTTTTTAATCACCGATATGACAGTTGATAAGTTCTTTAAGCAGAAAAAGATGGGTTACAATGTTATGCATTATGCATTATTTTTATGAAAACTTTGAAAATGCCTTAAAGATTATATCATTATTTATTATAACTCATATGCCTGTAAATAACTATAGACAAAGAGTTTATAAATCTTGGGGGGGGGGGAGGGGGAACCCCGCATTTTAACAGTATTTTAACAGGCCTGCTGCGTGTAAGGTATGCATAAAGTATGAACAACACACACAAAATTAACTTAAGAATGTCCTTCCAGACACCATGTGCTCTCTTTCACTAAAATAGAAAATTAGATTTTTAACTAACTATTGCATTTCATCTGAATCTGATAAAGGGCACACACACAAACAAATATTGTCTACATATATAGTAGAGGATATTGAAATATGGTACATGGCCAAAAAAAAAGGGCAACCTGAAACTACTAAACGTAAATGCTGGGTACTTCAAAGGATAGGCTTCTTCTTTTTTTAGACCAAAAAAAAAAAAAAACAACAACAACCTGCATTTTAACAGGCGTTCTGCGTGTAAGGTATGCACACCCACAACATTGAATGAAAAATGTGATGTTGACACACACGCGGCCAACTTTTTTTTTAAAACAAAAACAAAATCGAGAATATACCCATTTAATTGTGTACTGACCTTCTCTCTGCCAAGCGAACGGTAAAAACAAATGCTTCGATTACTTCAAAAGTTCCACTCCGAAAAAAAGTACAGAAATAAAATTCTGACGTATCTAAAATAAATCCATTATTTTTATTGAACACTGGTTTTAAAAACATAAAAAGATGTGTTAGAAAATTTTCACTATTTAAATAGATGCATTACTTTTATGATAATTATTATGAAAATGCCTTAAAGATTATATCACTATATATTATAACTCATATGCCTGTAAATAACTATATAAAAGATTTTATAAATCTGTGAAAACAATGCAACAATCTATACATACAATAATAGTGATGTTATTAAAAGTTATGACCCTTGAAATAACTTTTCTTATGTTAAGTCCCCTTGAATATAGCTGCCCAAATATTAGCTGCCCGGCCCGGCTTCGCCCAGGCTCTGGCGGGGATCTATCTATCTATGTATCTATCTATCTATCTATCTATCTATCTATCTATCTATCTATCTATCTATCTATCTATCTATCTATGTGGAGCATCTCATTTAATTCATTGTCAATCAACTCATTTAAACTCAGGGGACGTAACTTAAGATATAACAATTATACTAAAAGTTATACCCCTTTTTGTCATATATTTTTATATTTTCTTATGTTCAGTCATGTAATTACAAAATTAAATTTTAGGAAGGTAATAGCTGATAGCTGATAGATAAAACTATCACAGTTGGTTGCACAGGAATGAAAGGAAAACGTGTAGAAAATTTCATCTCAATCGGTTGGACCGTTCGTGAACGCATGAAGGACGGAAATACATACATACATACATACATACATACACACACACAAAGATTTATATATATATATATATATATATATATATATATATATATATATATATATATATATATATATATATATATATATATATATAATGAAAACATAAGGTTCCAAAAAATAACTTTATATATATATATATATATATATATATATATATATATATATATATATATATATATATATATAAAGAGAGACAACCTGTACTATTGTTGAACGAACGACACACTGACACGGCCATCGACCTGGCACATGTATCCCAAGAGGCGGCATCAGACATAAAATGGAGTGTCCTTGGAGACCATGGAAGTGAACACCTCCCCTGTTCTGTTCTGATACCTAAGTCCAGCACGGTTAGGGATATAAGAACCGCAGGGCATACAGTTATGATTGCGACCACTCGTCACTTTTGAGGCGCCTTAGATCACAGTGAAGATCTAAACCAACAAGAAGAATTCTCACCCAACCACCATGGTGGACACCAGAGGTGGAGAATTCATGGAGGGAAAAGATGGCGGCCATAAGGAATTGGCAGAGGATGCGGAGAGCAACCAGTTCAGTTGACACAGAATTTGACGAGGCCGAAAGATATACATAAAGTAAAGGTGCAGTATTTTAAACTCCAGGCAGCAGAAGCAAAAAGGATTAAGTGGGAACAGTTTATCAGTGAAGTCGGGGGGGGGGGGGGGGAATTTGACATTGGGTAAATTCTGGAAGCTGCACCGGCAGATGAAGATACTGGTGATGCCTGATACACATGGTAACGTTTATGGTGATAACAACCGACCTATGAAAACTGACAAGGACAAAGGGGAAACTTTTCTTGCACGATTTTCAAAACAGATGGATCAGCAAGATAGAGCTATTAGAGAAAACGTAAGAGAAGCCTTGTCACGGGTCACTGGGAAGGAGGTCAGTGAGATTAAGGTGGATGATATTAGACGGGTACTGAAGCGGGCTAAAGACACAGCGCCAGGTCTGGATGGGGTGAGGTACTCCCATATGAGTAACATAAAATATGGGGACTTGGAGGAGATGGCTATTTGTTTGAACCTAAGCATAAATACGCCGGAAATACCCCACGATTAACTGCATAGCTACCTGGTCCCACTCCCAAAGGACTCGAGAGTTACCGGCCTGGGAAAGACACCTGGGCAAATGCTGCATCTTGTGCATTTGATGTCTACGAGGGCTTCCAGGATAAACAAGAGACAGTGGCGGTAGCTCTTAACCTGGAGGATGCGTATAACAGGGTCAGGCATGATCGGTTGATATACACACTGTTGGCCATGGAGGTCTGCCCTTGCCTTGTTAGATGGGTTGCGGCAGTCCTTTATGAGCGTACTGTTGCACTGCGCATGGGTTCCTGGACTTCTGACCCTTGTACTTTTACACCTGGGTTGCCGCAGGGATCTGCCATGTCCCCAGTGCTCTTTCATGTCTACACCAGCAAAATCGCAGCTATTGAGACACATGGTGTAGGTACAATCTTGACATTTGCAGATGATATGCTGGTGTACAGACAGGGCAGAGACAGGGCAACTTTGGCGAAAGACCTACAGGTGGCAGTAAATGGGGTGGCAGAGTGGTGCAGGGACGTAGGGGCCATTATACACCCAGACAAGGCATCGGTTGTGTGGTACTTCCTTGATAACCGGATCGTAGAGGCAGACGTCCCAGGTATTATGTTGAATGGATGTCCTCTTAGTCGAGAGAGTAAAATGAAATACTTGGGTATCACCTTTGACAGGTGTTTGTCTTTTAAGGATCATGTGGAGGCTTTGGTGATGAAGGCTGGTAGGGGACTTAATGCATTGCGGGCTATGGCAGCAACCGGGGTATATCAGAGGATCCTGTACATGCTTTTTCAGCAGTTAATAATTTATGTCATTTAGTATGGTTTGGGGCTGATGACAGTATCAAAGAGCCAGCTTGAAAGGTTGGAGCGCATACAGAATGCTGCCATGCGGTTAATCCTGGGGTGCACAGAGGACACACCAATTATATGCAAGAAGCATATACTGGTGCTACCAACAATGACGGATAGACACAGGGTCCTACAAGCTAAATGGTACACGGGAGTTGCTGCAGACAGGGATAACCTGCTGCATGCAGCCATGGATATAGTCAAGAGTCATAGACTAAGACTAAACATGTCCTGGATGGCACAGGCAGAACTTTCTATACGTCAGGTGTGTGATCTAGAGACCATCAATCGTGATAGAGAATGGATTCTCTATGTTCCGGAAGACATGACGAACTCGCATAATGTAATGTTCAAACTGAGTTTGAAGTGCAACAGCTGATCCAGAGTAATACACATCAAGGTGACATAGTCATCTACACCGATGGGTCAGTGGTGAGAAACAGACGTAGTGGTTGGAGGACTTATTGCAAAGGATACTGGACGAGTCTTAAAAAAGGAGAGTCTGGCGTATGAGACAACAGAATCCAGCATGAGAATGAAGGTGGAGGCAGTAACAGCGGCTTTCCGTTGGCTAGGGGAGGCTACTGCAACACATGGTGTATTCATTACGGATTCAAAGAATATGCTAAGTAAGGTGGAGAAAGGAATGTTTCGTGCGGAATGGCTCTCGTCACTTCAGAGGTCACAGCTTGTGAGAATTGTATGGATATTTTGCCCTGGCCATGCGGGGGTGCGGAGGAATGAACAAGCTGATGCGCTAGCAATGAATGCACCTCTTGGTGGTAGATTGCCTATGGACAAGGGGGAGATGGTCATGCGCTTGTGAGACCAGTTGGAGAAGGCAGAAAAACAGATTAAGAACCCATATGTGGAAATAATGAGATTCCGGGGGATCAGCAGAGATTCTGGAAGAATCTCAAATCTGAGAGGGAAGACCAGGAGAACATTTAATCAAATAGCGGTGGGAACGATTAGCAGTATGACTCTTCGCTGGCTGTTGAACGAGGGGACGGAGCAGGTATTGGAATGTCATGAGTGCAGTGATGTCGGTTCTTAACTCAACTCAACTATATAATATGGCTCCTATAAAACACCTTCATGCATTTCTTCACCATCCTCATTCTACTTGTAAAATATATCTGTTCTTTCTGATACAACTTTGCCATGGATACATTTATTGTATACGATGATTGTCTGCATTATCCTGGTAATGTTCTGATTCCCTAGAACATATCTCTACATTATCCTTACAGCCGTAGAAGCCTTATTCTGTTACATGGATTCATAATACAGTTTATCGTCGTTTCTCACTGCACTTCGTATTTGTCTGCTTTAGTGTTTATGCATTAAAATTGATGCTATTATTTATTTGCAAGCAAACGCGTTTATCTTAGATAACAGAAACACTAAATTTAACAATAAGTAACAAAAATGCCCAGAGTTGGACAGCATCGATTTTCTTTTCTAATTTGGATAATTAGTCCATAGTTCACATCAGCGTCCCTAAACGTTGGGCTATCTTTTGCAAAGTCTATCATCCACGGACGCCCACAACTATGGACTACGGACGTAATTCGAATGCAACTGTTGAAACAGCACTATATGTCTCAAAATGGTAAATTAAACAAGCTTTTGCATAGCATGCTATTTGAGACGCAGCTGTGACATTGAGTATTTAAAGAAAAGACGTGATCGATCGATTCACACTTTGTAAACGTAATAAATAATACATATCAGTGGTTGCGATACCCGATGGGTTCATTAGTTTCACTAGTGCATCCCATAAACAAATCCACAGGTACTGTTTTTGGCGCTTATAGAGGTAGAAGAAAGAAGAAGAGATTAGAGGATACGCTAGACAACGTACCAGTTGAAATATATTGTTACCAACCGGGATTGGAACCTCCATATGACAACAGCATCTAACTGTAGGGGGCAAATGTATCTCGCTGCACGACCAACGCGAAACCCCTAACATAAGTGCCATCATTCATTCATTCATTCATTCATTCATTCATTCATTCATTCATTCATTCATTCATTCATTCACTCATTCATTCTTTCATGCATGCATGACATTCATTCATTCATTCATTCTTTCATTCATTCATTCATTCAATCCTTCATTCTTTCATTCAGTAGCGTGTCCTTTGCAGAAACTCGCTCACATAACAACCTTCTGGAAAACTTCTCGATCATAAGCAAGATATCCCGCGTCCGATACACCCATCTGGAGATATCCGCCACATCCTGCACCCATCTTCTCTTTGGTCTGCATCATTCCTCTCTTCCCATGCATATACCCCTCCACTACTGTTAACTACAAACTTTCGTGACGTTTCAATTAACCAAAATATTTTATTTTTCTTTGTTTTATCGTCTTTAATAGCCAACTTTTATGTGTTTGTAAGATACAAGAAAACCATTACTGCCTTATGTGTTTGTAAATTGAAAAGTAGTAATAAGGCAGATACAATTGCAATAGAAAGTAAAACCAAGAAATCGTATTCTTTATAAGAGAGAATTGAAAATTATATTAATTGCAACGAAGACACACGTGTTCCCAAATTTATCATGAAGGTAACTGGAACTGATCTGAAACCGACAATTGTCATTAAATATTTGGGAATTGTTATAACAGCAGATGGAAGATATGTTTAAGATGTGAAATAACGATTAACCCTGGCAAAAGCTGCAATTCACACATGAATAATATTATATGCAATATGTAGTAGCCAGATGAGTTGAGAAAAAGGCCTTAAAAGCTATATCAAACCCATCGTGGTTTATGGAAGAAAATCGTTAAAAATTAGAACATTAGAGAGACAAGTTTTTGGGGAAGCCGCACAGGCGTGACTTTATAGTAGAATGATAAGTACACCGTTGGCGGAAAACAAGGGTAGTGAAGATATATTGTATTTAACAACAGTGTGTTTATACGAGGGAAAGTCATTAAGTAACATATTTCTATTATAAAGAGCAAGGCAGAATAAGGACAATGGCAAATCTTATTTCAAGAGAGAAATTGGCAATTAAGCAATACCCGATATAGTGTCGTGAGGTTCGAGAAGTGTGTGCATGCGCCATAGCAATTACACAATGACTGCCTCACTACCGACGTGTACCATGGAAGAACATTGATGTTTCTACAAGTGAATGATGATTCAGTTTCAAGACGAGGCATGGTTACATCATGACAAACCATATAGAAAGAGACAGACGATGCAGCAGAAACAACATTTGTCTCTGGTTTAAAAAAAAAATATTTGCAAGTATCCGCTGGGATAATCACGATGCCGATCTATTGGCATATCATAGGCCCTATATTGGTTCATTTCCAGGAGACGTGTGAAACTATGACTGGTGCTCAATACAATGCCATGCTGTTGAACACAATTAAAACGATTGACATGCCTGCGACTTCTCTCAAAAGGAGTATTGATGCTGCATGACAACGCCACACTAATAGGTCTGCGTATACAGTTGATAGACTACGTGATATGACTATTTATGTTATAAAACAGCAAGCGCATATTCCAGACTTATCGGAATGTCAATTATATGGACCTTTAAAGAACAACTGCAAGGTCAGCGGTTTGCACACGACAACGATGTAATTGGGACGCTGCAAAATAGGTTTAAAGTTACACAAATTGTCCTGAAAGGTATCAACAGACTGACAGAGGTTGTCCGGTAAGTTGACAATATTTAGCAATTAAACACATACACCATCTTAGGTTCGCATTATTGTGAAAACGTTATTCATAAAATGTGTGTTACTTCAAGACTTCCCCTCGTATATACACTTAGTCCATATAGAGAACCGGTCCGGTTACTCGCATTAACCAAGACACTCTTGATATGCTGACTACATCATTAGAATGGAAAACTATGCAGTAAGCCTTTACAACAGGGCAGTTAAAGGGAAAGAGCAGTATGAGAAGACAAGAAAGAAGATACTAGACATTATGACGTGCTTAACTGCAGGAACAGCAGTAACAGAAAAGGTTGGTAGGACATGAGCTAGAAGTTTATGGACAAATGTGACCGACAGATGGAAAAATATGTCGACAGTAATTTTAGAAACATTAGAGAAATTAAACCATCAATAGATTACAAGCAAGCCGTTATGAGAGGTAAACTTGAGCACTGAGCTACAAGTGGGGCGTTTACTGGGAATAGAGCAATAGAAAAGTAAAACAAAGATGACTCCATAAGCGAATAAGGTCGATAATCCACCCATCGCCGATACGTGATTTAATTGGCCATTCATGATATATTGGCCTCTACAATAATTGGGTTGATACTCATGGTCTTATACCTCCTGGACAAGATCACAACTGAAATGAGACTGGTGGGCGCACAGAGCGTTCGTCCTGTCAGATACACATCTTGCCCGATATTGACACCCCGCCACAAGTAAATGGAGGGTTTCTTCTGACTGTGCGGTCGCACTTCTATACCAATGCCTTTCTGCCTGACGATACTGTGATCTTCTCACTGTAACTATTTCCATTATTCTCGTAAGTTCTTTTTATAAGCTCTTCCACTCTGCACATTCATGACAACTAACTATTAGAACAAATTCAACACGTCTTGAATAAAACAGCACTAACGCATTGATTTTTTACATTCGATTCCTAGAAACATTACGATGTACATTGTTGTCATATATTGCGAAGGGACTGGGGATCACTGTTGTGCATAACCCATATTCTAACCAAAGAAGTTGGGCCCCATCCTCTTCTAATCTTTAATAATCAAGAATATGACCCTTGACTTATTGCAAGCTCGGTGTTATTTTCTGTCTAGGGGGTTGTGGTCCTTTTGGGAATGATTAATACCAAATGAGAGTCTGCTCTTCACCAAGGATCCTATTAGCTCTTGAGCCCCTGTAGATATTCTGAGAAAAGTCTGAAAGATTTCTTCAGCATGAATTAGGTGAAGAAAAGCATGGTTTTGAGAAGTCATGAGATATAGAGTCTTCTCTCTCCCATCTGTTATTTCATTGAGTTTATTGAGTTTAGTAATTTTGTAAATGATTTCCTAAATTACTTATACACAAAGAACATCTTGTTTTCACAAATACAACAGTGTTTTAACAGTGTGTTAACAGTGTTTCAACAGAGTTCAACAGTGTTCAACAGTGTTTCAACAGAGTTCAACAGTGTTTCAACAGAGTTCAACAGACAAACTGAACTGGAATTACATCATGAGATTATGTTACTGTTCGTGTAGTTTTATTGATTGGGCCTGTATCTGTTGGCCTTTTGATAAAGACATTTCACATTTTTTTTCAATTGATACATGGTTGTTTAACATGACAATAATCAATGTGTAAATGCATATCAGTACCATCAAGTTTCCCAATCAATAAATAATAACAACAATAATCATAGTAATGGTGGTAGTGTGGTTTTAGATCTTTTTTCCTGTAATAAGAAACATTAAATCTTAAGTTGCCCTATCAGGGTTTAGGCTGTCCTGTCCTACTTTCCATCTGAGGGATTGGGTGTGTTGGCAAAAGAAATGTCACCTCTGAGTGGTTGATTGGGTTGAGCCTGGGTCCATAGACTTGATGGATCCGTTTCAGTACTTGCCAGTAAAGCTACTCTGAAGGCTGCCCTTACTCTGGACAAGGCCTGAGGTATCAGTCCATCTCAAGAGTGGGGATCATATTCTTTGCCTCCCTCTTCTGGTCCGCCACCAAGAACATCACTGTGTAAAATTCACATAGATTTGTATAGTCCTATCAATGTAATACTCCATAATGCTAGTAAGAATAACCAAGACACATCAGAAAGGATAAGGTCGGAAGAAATCTAATATCCTGAAAGTAGGAACTAGTTCCCCCCTCCTCTGATCTAGTGTTGGGATAATTTGTGGGTGTGGTCAGAGATTATCACGCTGTATGCACCTGCTATCATCTGTTCCCTGCTGTATGCATGTTCTCATTGTACCTGGGTTCATTGTGATGTGTACAGTCAGACATTGATAAGAGTGATGATGTGTTGTTCCTTTGAGCATTTAAGTCAAGCTGACAATGCAAGACCATGAAAAGGATAAGATGCATTTTAATAAATGGCATACAAATATAACATCTTCATAAACTCATTTTGGTTATGCATAGTGTAGATAACTGTTCTTCTGCACCTTCCAAATCAACTAACCTGTCTTCTTCTTCTTATAAATCATTTCACTATACCTGCTGTTGTTGTGGTGTTGAGTGGTGTGCTGTGTTGTGTAGTGTGTTGAGTTAACTGCTGTTGATTGGGGTTCTCATAGTTTGTACCACTTCCCCCATCTTCATCAGTTAATATGAGTATAACTCATCAAGTAGTCATTGTTCATCATGGCCATCATACATAACTTCTGATGTGTATTTGTTACAAAATGTAATCCATACAAATCATGACAACAATACAATACATTAGTAAGAGGTTGTTATAAATGTACCTCTCCTAATCCACTCTCCTCCTCTACTCATTCTTTTATTCTTCTTCTTCTGTTATCAGTGAGCATCATGTCCATTCTGTTGGCTACCAACAGTTGGCTATAGACCGAGGTTTTATTTACCTGTTGGTCTGGACAGATTATCTAGGCCGTCTGTCACAAATGGCGTCTGTGAAGCGTAACTTGTTTAGGCAATGCAGCCCATGAGTGCCTTGTCTAAGTGAAAATCTGACATAAATACAGCTAATTGTTCTATCAAACCCTATAATTGCAATTAATGAAGAGGAAAGGCAAGATATAATCTCTCTCTCAGCTCTTTAGATTGCAAATAGGCAGAAATGAGTTCGTTTTCAAGCGAGGCAGTGGTTCTTGTGCACAAACTGTCTTGTGATTAGCAGATAACAATTTAAGCAGTTTTTGATGAAATGCATAAGAGTGCGTTTAAATTCTCACCTCGTACAGTTTTCTGTGATAGAATGTTGTAGTATGCACACATTAAAGCTAACAGATATCTTGAAGAACTTCAGAGTTTGCAGTTTTGAGAAAATATGAGATTGTCAGTTTGCCGGGGAAACGGCTCTGTGTAGTCAGAAGCTAGCAGTCGACACTTTTACACTTCAGAGGTTTTATTTTATCAGTAGTACATTTAAATTGACGCACAAACACTGGATACCTCTACTGTATACATCTGGGCATCAGATAGATCTGAGGATTCACATGCTTACCTCGGAGTTCGGATCAAACTGTCGTCTTTTTCATGAAAAACACAGGTCACACTAGCGATCTGACCGTTTGTCAGGGCGATTGAAGGAGTAGTGCGCGATTTAAATATTGAACGCTAGCGGCAGGTCAGAGTCATTATCACATGACCGGCCCCGTCCAATGATCTCCCTAATTGTAGACGCTGTAATTTCTAAATTTAGACGACACCCGTTCATCTTCGGTGTCATGTTGGTGTTCGTTCGCGTTAGTGTTGTCAATTGTATAACTCCCTCTGTTTTGGTGTGCAAATTTTGACTTACTGTCCAATGATGGTGGTTCATTATGTCACAATTGTCAGTTACCCTTACAATTGTACCACAATGTTACACACATATACACTACATTTCTGAACCCTCTAGTAGCGGCGCAGTGTGTTGTCGTGCTACTTGAACCAAAGAACCAGGTCCAGACTTGACCGTGGCTCAAGCCCAACTGATTGAAGGTGACGCTTTGTCTTTTCCACAAAGCGTCCCAAGTGCTGTTCACGCTCTTGTGACCACGCAGGTGGTGGGTCACTTTGCACTGCCTCCTTGTACAGACAGCACTTTATCCAAACAATGCCATGATCTGTTTTTCTATAAACTCGATCATGGTATATATATGCCGCGGGGGCCATTGGAAAAATAATTGGGTCCAGACCAATTTATATTTTCTATTTTATCTTTTCTTACGTCTAACATGATATTCTGTTATTCTGACCTAAATACTTAATCTTTATTCATTTATACAAATATTTCTAAATCACGATCATAATCTTTAACTAATCTTAAATATCTGTTATTTTGAAACCACAAGCAGCATGACGATGGAAGTGATGGCAGTAACACAAGCTTTCATATGGCTAGAATCACAGCATTATAGTCAGTGGACTGATTCGCTGTCGAAGTCCGTTGTCCGTAGGGTCACCTTCATCTTCGTCCCGGGACATGCTGGAGTCGAGGGAAATGAACGAGCTGATAAACTGGCTGGCTCTGCATCCCTTGCAGATAGTCCGCCCATGGATCGCGCCGATATTATTAACATCCTTAAAGAGATGTCGAGAACATAGGACTTTGACGTCAGTAAATCCAAATCGTTGTCCAGGATGAGAGACTTGGGAGTAAGAATTGGCACGGCCAGACACGAGAGGTACATCGGGAAAACGAGGGGCCTCGTCAACCAACACAGAACTGGCACTATTAGCCACCGGACGCTGATGCATATGCTGGGGGTGGGGGTGGGGGGATCTGAGCACCTATGAACCTGTCCGGATTGCAATGACGATACCCCAACTGATAAATGATAACTGATAACTGTTATTTTGAAAATTTGAAAAATACAAGAATCTGTAAATATCTTGTTTTACGTGTACATTATTGTCTAACACAAGTTAGTTCCACATACATGCTGCAATGTTATTCAACACTCTAGTATGTTGTCAGTTATTAGCGTCAATGGTGGCCGTACTGAATTGACCACCAATAAACTTCATCTGCCAACATTCACAATTTATTACAGAAATCACTGTTTCCGGTCTGCAAGTATTCTCAAAGTGCGTGAATCCTACAAAATGCCAACTTTGTCATAATAGGCACAATACGACTATAATATTTGGAGCCCATTCATCCATACGAATTGCAATGATCTGTGCAATGTAGACACTTCAAGACCCATCACAAAAAGCGCTTCTAATCTCCCCATATGTTAGTATAGATGTCATGCATTTCATTTGTAACTAAACTCCTGTCGTTAATCATCATAATCACCATCATAAGCCCTGCCAGCTGGCATCTATCCAGCGATCTCGGTCATTTTTGCACAGAATCAACATTGATGATGATATTGATTTGAAATACTCGGAATTCTGGGAAGATAATGTTGTGGTTTCCTCTTAACTTCCACATCCACATGGAAAATTTTACCACTGCCTAGGAATGACTTTATGGAATATAGAAATTTAAAAAGTCCATTGTGTTATAATTTAAAATGAAGTGTTAACAGAGAGTAAATCATCATGGTCGTGAAGTTTCCACTGCCTGAATATGACTTTGAACTCAAGCATAGTCCATACACGTGCTACTACTTCTAGTGCACTAGACTTATTTGTGCGTGTGGATTAGATTTCCCTATTACCAGTGTCCCTCGCCATTAGGAAAACTCACTCCGACTTCAGAGGTATTTGTAATTTACGTCCAAAAGCCAAGAACGAGAAGTCAACAATTTAGTCCAGCTGACCGGTGTAAGGGATGAACCCGCTACCTCGGCATCAGCACACCGGATGTTTAAGAACGAGCACTATTATCCATTCGATCAAGCTGACTAGTGATGATGATGATGATGATGATGATGATGATGATGATGATGATGATGATGATGATGATGATGATGATGATGTTTTTCTTGACTAATGATGATCGTGTTGGTTTTGGTGGTGCTAGTGGTGATTCACCACTAACTTCTTGTCAGACGGTTAGATGCAGAACTATGTTAAACACTGTATTACTCACAGATGATTTGTCTGTTAGTTTGGATGTTTTACTTCGTTTCAGCATGTTATATCTTCCATGTACCCCATCCGGCAACATTCGAATATTTTAATGTAATGGTGAAGATATTCTCTTCGTGCACTCTGATCATATATTATATCTTAAATCTGCAAAGTGAATGACACGGTTTAGGGAAGACACTATCAAGTTCACTGGTGGATCTGAGGTTCGAGTCGATAAATTAGGTAGAAAACGTCCCTTTCCTGTGAAAGCTAAAGCCCATACTGATCACATTGTAGTGTGATTTATTTGTACACGTTTTATGACAGACGAATCACGTGTATTATATTGTAGATTGTGTACTTGCAGTGATGTGATTAATTTAAAGTAAATAAATACACATTATTAGTGTTTTAAGGCGTAAACATACGAATCATACAGACAAACTACATTACGTTGTTTCTCTTTATTTAAGTAATAATTGTCTTGTCCACATCATCGTTGATATCTACTATTCATACATGCATACATCTATTGTTTCTAAATTTCAGCCCCCGCGTTCAGAATATAGATTCCTCATTTTAGATGTATTATTTTAATAAAAAATAACATGTTCCCTGCATAACTCCATTTTGCATTCAATTACAGGTAGCGTAATATAATGGTGGTAGTTGTTCCGCGTCGATCTCTTTCTTTTTAATGTAGGGAGTTTCATCCAGTAAGGGGTACTTTTACTGACAAATGGAAATACATATTAATTACTAAGAGGGATTCAGTATAATGGTATAAACCTACGGTTTTCTGTATCTTAATAATATATATCGACAAAAACATATTGTTTAATTTGTACTTGTAAAGATGTTTATTTAAGCATCACATTAGCAACACAAATCAATATTGCTGATATTCCAGAACAGGTTATGTAGATAAACACAAATTAGAAAGATTAAATAATTTGGACATGTGAAAAATAAACGAGTGTCTAGAAAAGATAATTATGGCGGGTAGAGTACCGGAGGAGCTGTGAAGAGGAGGACAACAAAGTAGATGCATTCACCATGTATTGTAAAACATAAGTCTCAGTGGCAAAGTGGTCCAGCCGTCTGACTTGGGCTCCGACGGTTGCGGGTTTGATTCAGGGCCGCATCCTTCACTTCACGAGTGCATTTTTTGGAGACTCTTGGGAGTCGTCGCTGGAGCTACGGAGTTCATGCTTTGTGCGAAAGAGACTGAGCCATATGGGATCAAAAACCCTATGCATTGAAGTCGACCCCGTCGACATTTAAGCGACTTTTTTTTTTATTCACCATGTATTGATATCATCAGGTATTCATCGTGTAGTGATAATATACACATGACATCAACAAAAGATGACATCCACTTATAATATAGAGACATTTTAAAATAGTGTTGTAGGGGTAATATAGGCGCATGATGGCCACCTTGTGAGGATATATTAATGGAATTATATTTTACTTGCATACTATGTTAATTACTTTTCATCCTAGATATCGGCTTCAAGTCCATTCTATTAATACTGTATTACAAGATAAAGTTATGCAGTTATAGGCAAGTGTACCCTCCTGCAAGCTTTATTTGAATAAAACCGCCAGCAGAAGGTTGCTTCATGTTAAAACTCACTCTCAATATTGCAATACATCAAGTATTGTATAAATTTGACATTAAAAATCAACAGTGACGACAGGCTGTGTTAGATTTATTTATATCAGTATTGGATCCAACGATAAATACATATGTTGAGTAACTTCTTAGTGGACAAGGGCGATATAGAGGCAATTCAAATTTAGCCGGGTTGGAGACACATTTAACTAGGTCCACAATTTTTAACAAGCTGAAAATAATACCAAATAAAATGTTTCAGCTAATGGTGTTAGTATTTTAAAACGAACTACTACGACGATAATGAAAACACTCCACCAGACAGCCAATTAATGCTTAGCGTACACTGCACGATTCGAAGTGGCTTAAAAATCTCTCACAATTTTCAAAAAATCTAGGTACAATATTCCAGTAGATGCGACACTACAGCTCGAAAAGTAAGAAACACATATAGGTCGTATCCCTTTGCAGTATTTTTACAAGTCACGTTTAGGAATATGAGTGTTAACATGTGGTAGAGTTATCCAGTATACGTGAATCTTAACAGATGCGTTTCAAATTTCCGATATCCATAACGACACAACACTTACTCATACGAATGCGCATGATTAATGGCGGCCCTTGAGTGCCTGGTCTAAGAGTTAAATACATTATATCTAGAAATGTTGTATTGTGCCAAGTGATTTATTGTTAAAAGCCGGCAGCGGATAGCATACATTCTGTGCATTCCAATACCCACTGTGTTCATATAATACCGGAGAATAACTAATCTTATAGACAACCCGTGTTCCACACATCCTTTATGTTTACTAGAAATAATAACCATCGTTCCTGATTGACAACACGAGCCACTTGTGAAGGCTACCCGTAGCTGTGGTGGAGTTAGATGCCGGTGATGGCACACACATACACACACATACACACACTTACACACACTCACACACTCTCAAATAAACACAAAACGACAGACATAGAAACACACACACATTCACATACACACACACACACATACACACACACACACTTTCAAATAAATAGAAAACGACAGACATAGAAACACACACACATACACATACACACAAACACACACATACACACACATACACACACTTACACACACACACACTTTCAAATAAACACAAAACGAAAGACATAGACACACACACACACACATACACATACACAGTCATCCGCAGAAGCGCAGTGGCTATGACGCATGCGTGCCGACATAGTGGTCACGTGTTGGAATCTTGTCCCAGGCACGCTTCTGTTTTGTCGATCAGTTAAACTGGGATCTCACGTGGACCCAGTCAAGGCAGGTACTATGAAATGTCACAGGAGGAAACAGGAGACGGTGTAATACTGACATATGACAACATCGAGCTTAAATTGGATTGTACAAAACTGGACGCCAGCACCTTAAAGCCAACATGCCTAAAAGGCGCATACATTGATCATGTACAGTTATTTTACAGATTCTTGTAAACCGCATAACAAATACGTGACAAGACGTAGACAAGGGTCATTTAAATGATTTACTACACACACACACACACACACACACACACATACATACACACACACTGTGAACAAGGACTCTCTACAGATTAACGATAAACAGCAGCGTGTATGATATACTCAGGCTACAAAAGGAAACATGTCTAGCCATCAAGGAAGCGACTGGAACGTCAACATGCAATATGTCGACGAAGGCAATGACAAAAACACACACACATGAACCCACAAACACAGGGCAACAGAGGAGCAAATAATTATAGCCCCTCCTCTCTTTTTCCTACACAAACACACACACACACACACAACACACGCTCACACACACAGACATACACACACACATCACACACATGCTCACACACACTCTCTCACACACACACACATACCCCAGCGAGAAGGATGTTATACATGCACTAAGGGAAGAGACAATTCGTGTAATACATAAGGCGGCTAATAATGACGAACCCATTCGACGTTCTTCAGAAAAAGGTGCTATCTGTAACGTGATTTTTCTACGGCGAGCTGCGTTTTGGTAAACGCTCCCAAGGCGGCCAGAGGAAACACTTAAACGACAATCTGACAATCTAACTGAAAGCTTTTGGGATTTATCTTGACACCTGGGAGACTGCTGTCACAGCAGTAACTTGGTAAGCAACCAGGACTAAAAAAGCTGTGAAGAGAAGGCTGCACAGAAGAACCACTGCAGGAGCTCCTCCTCCTGGAACGTCAAGCATTCTTTGCCCACATTGTCAAAGAACATTTCGAGCCAAAATAAGCCTTATCAGCTATCGTAGAACTCACGGATCCATACTTTCAACCCCACTGAATGAAATGAATGGTCATCATCATTCTTGATGGACAAACAACAACAACAATCTGAAACACACAAAGAGGCGTCGTGAACGTGTGTTATTTAAAAGAAGGAAGCGAATGAAATGAATGTGCTTTTCTCATTGCATCAGCAACACGTCCCGAAAGAGTCTTATAAACCAAGGACACTATATACGATGTGATGAGAAGAGATTCATTGTAGAATAGTATGACTACTGGATATATCAGCGTTAACGGAGATAGAGGGAGACCAAGATACATTATTATGGATGGATAGAGACGTTGGCGTGGCGGAATGACATCAGCAGAGTTGACCCAGAGCGCCAAGGACAAGAGATCTGTGGAGGGACACACGCCTACACCAGCTGTATCTATGTTAGTATGTTAGTTTGTTTTCTCCTTACACTTGTAACATAGAATGACATCATCTTCAAGAAGAACACAATTTGTTTCACCGCATTTATTTTATTATGTTTGTGGAGAGTATATATTGAAAGAAGAACACGGGAAGAATATTGCTGTTTTGTGTGGGGATAAAGGCATGCTATGCTTACTTTAAAGTAAACCTAGGTGACCAGTACAATTCTTGGGCTCCTTATATTTTTTTGCATAACATGTGTGAACACCTGCAAAATTGGACTTGTGGGAAACAAAAGTTTTTACATTGTTGAACTCCAATGGTTTGGAGAGAGCCCAAGAACCACTATGATTACTATTATTTATGGACTGTAAATGTAAAGGGAATTAATGGTAGAAATCACACAAAATGGAAATATCTAGATTTAAATTCTGTTAGACGACATGTTCCACACGGAGATGACATACCAATTCCAAATTTCAATCAGATTTCGGAATTCCTGCTAGAAGATGAGACAAAGATTACATTTTATCTCAGCAGAGAGCAAGGTTCTCTTCCATTCCTTTGTAAAGAATGCAATCTAGTGTTTTGTACTAATGTGGGAGGTGGTGTAAACGAAATTGGTGTAAGTTATACACCAATTAAGTGGTTAGGGTTCATTTACACCTCTTAGAGACGTTTGAATGGCGTTATTTTACACAATGGTACCAAATATGGCTCATTTCCAATTGCTCATTCTACTACAATGAAGGAAGAATATGCGAAAAATAAGCACAGTTCTGAAAAAATTGAATTATTTAGTACATAACTGGATGGTTTGTGTAGATCTTAAAATTATGAGCTTCTTGCTTGACCAGAAAAGGCAATTCACCCAATAGCCATGCTTTATGTGTTTGTGGAATAGCAGGGCAAAAGAAATGCACTGGACAAAGACAAAGAAACAGTGGGTGTTGAAAGATGCATTTAAAGTAGGAGACAAAAGAATATTGTCAACAAGCATCTTATCGATCAAAAACGAGTTCTACTGACACCATTACACATAAAGCTTGGCTTAATGAAGCTGTTTGTTAAGGCACTGAACAATGATAGTACCTGTTTAATTTCTTATGCATACAGTTTCCGGAATTGAGCATTGACAAACATCTAGCATACACCTTTGATGGGCCTCAAATTAGAAAGTTAATAAACGATCCAAGTTGTACTGATTCTATGGACATAACAGAGTCCACAACCTGGTCACCATTTGTTTTAGTTGTGCAAATGTTTCAGGGGGTGGGGGTAACGTTAAAGCAGACACTTATTTTGAATTAGTTGAAACCATGCTGTCAAGCTTTTGAAATCTTGAATGGAACATGAGCATGCACGTGAACTACCCCCACAACCATTTACATGTCGTTCCCTAGTTAGGAGCAAGATAACAGATTTCATATATATATGAAATTATTTATATAAAAACAATGGAATGGGGATACCAGGAACTTGATGATGCTCACATGATGGCAGATTACTGTTGCACCCTTAAGCTTGACTGTTCGGGCATATCACGTTCAAGGAAGTCCTCGAACAGATAATAATAAATGCAATCGACAAAGTGTTATGAAGATAATAAATGCACAACAATTATGAATGCAAATTACAGTTAAGATGCCACTTATGGCACCTAATTCTAGGCATGTACATAACAATTGCCCTAGAAAGAAGGTCATTCTTAGTTATCGCAACAGCTAGAAGAGCTAATAGAAAAAAAATCTATTATATTTTGGAATCAGCTGCACAAAATTACCAAAGAACAGCTGTAAAATTTAAGGCACCAAAATGTGTGTAACCCAGTGTTATCATAGATTTCGTATTTTAGATGCTAATATCTGCAATATGCCGATCTCCCTTACCGAGGGGTTAGCAGCTTTCTCCGTAACCCCAAATACTCTCGTGGTTGACGTGAGCGCATGAGAATTGGAAGCGGTTCGAGTCGCGCTGGTGACTTATGAGAGTATGGAGCCGGTCGCTCAGAAAGTCGTGGCGTGCTGATGAGCGTAATCTAGCCTAGGAATCAACATACAGCTGAAAGATGCTGGTGTTGACCGCAATATCCTGAAACAGGATGGAAACGCGGAGAAAAAAATTATCTGCAATATGCATGTTTATATGTTCAACTAGTTTTTGTAAGTCTTGCTCGCTTTCTGCTAGTACCACTTTATCGTCAGGGTACTTAAGATTATGTGTGATTCTCCCACTGATGTCAAGTCAAATCAGTTCGACTTGTTTAAAAATTATTTCTGAGTATAATTTGAAGAGGTTTGGGGACAACACGGATACCTGCCCTACTCCTCTTTTTGTCTCTATGGGCGATGAATAATTATTTCGTATCTATTTGATACAACGTGTTCCCAAGTGTCGTCAGTTAGATACGGAAATACGTATTCGTCGCCCATATAGATGAAAAGAAGAGCCCATTTAACCAACAAGGCAACTTGGTCCCATTAACTGTATTGTAAACAATTTCAAGATATGGACAATGAAGATTTCTAGTAACCAATACATAAGTGTTAATTATCCCCATCATCATCATCATGTGCCTCACGATCTGGCGTTTTTCCACACGACCCCGTCATGGTGCCCTTTATTATCTATGCTAATGATGTGAAACACACGAATTCATGGAAAGATGATGTGATGGTTTCACTTTGACTTTCACATCCACATGTGTGTATAAAACTGTTGAACATGACTTATGTTATCTACAAATTTAGACTTACGCTATAATTTAAAATTAAGTGTTAACAGAGAATGTAAATCATTTTATTCTTGAACGTGTATATGGTATGATACTTTGATTTTGGAAACTATTATAAATGTATAAACAGTTAATGAGATTGGAATCCTGGGATTGAAAACTTTTATAAACTACTCAGCAAAAATGTTTGCGAAGAATAACACTCAAACCATTCCGACTCTATTATCTACGATGCAGTATGCATTAGATGATGATTCTGATTTCTTTCGTCAACTTGAACACATAACCCGGATCTATAAATGTATTGTGTACGGTGGACTGTGCCAATTAGTGAACATTTTTGGTATCTGTACTAACATAATCAACATAATCTGCTTCAGCAAACAAGGTTTCAATGATCCTGTCAACGTCAGCCTATTAGGTAAATCTTTCATTAATGTTGTGAACTATTTAAACTATCTGGTACTGAATAATTTCAAAGTTACTTAGCTAATTTATTTGCATTTTTGCATTTAGTTAATCAATGCCCAAGTGAGAAGTTCGGAATACTTCTTATTCATGTGTGTTTCAGATAGCTAACTATATCAATTCCGTAATAATACAGAATCAGTATTTCACATGTACGAAGTAGATTTGCCGCTGTTGCTTTCTCTGTTATGCAGCAATACTCGCTATCTTGAAATGTGTTGAATCAAAAGAACTGGTTACTACCAAAGAAGTGAGATAGTCCGCATTATTTGGCGAAGGGGAAAGTTGGATTATGTCACCACAAAAGGAAGATGGAGGGGAAGAGAGGCAGTAGCAGACCAAGAGAGAAGATACTTGACTGTTTGGCATCATGTCTTGAAGGAAAATCTGCATCAGAAATAAGTCGTAGCCTAGAGACAGTAGGCTGAGGACAGAATTTATCATATTGATCCTTAACGATTCACAACATGGACTAAAAGAATAATAATAATAATAATAATAATAATAATAATAATAATAATAATAATAATAATAATAATAATAATAATAATAATAAGAAGAAGAAGAAGAAGAAGAAGAAGAAGAAGAAGAAGAAGAAGAAGAAGAAGAAGAATGTTTCTGGCATTTGCAATTGTCGGAAACGCATACATCTTATGTTGGACAGGCTGATGAGATGTGTACATAAGTATGGATGTTATTTGTGATGTGGTTGAACTATGCCAGGTTTGTGTTGGTTGATGCGTGATGTGTTATGCACGAACATAATTTCCATATCCCTCCTTCTCAGATTTTTTATAATGAAGCTAGGTTTGGTCGTGTGTTACTGACTTTACTGTTATTGATGTTCGTGACACTTTTAAAGCTTCGTAAAGGGTCCGGATGGTATGTATTAAACATGTTGTGTGTTTATCTATTTAGCTGCGCCCTAAGGTATATTTCAAATCATCTCTGTTAATATGTTTTCCAGATATATCTGAACAATCACAGATCTAAAATGTAATCAACCAATATATCCAACTGCCAATGCTTCTTTGATCAATTTTACAATCCTGTTTTCTCACAAAGACATTGCCGTAATTAAAGTTTATGTTCTATAAGAGGATATGCTTCATTAAGAGCTCAAGTACCCCGATAGACCACCACAAGTTGGGTGACACGTAATTTTCTGTCGGTCTATATTCTGTAACACAGTTTGTTTCTGTGGTTATCAGAAGCATGTTAACATTGAATTTGTGTTCATTTGTTAGAATTCTCTCTCGTTACTGACCTCGCCCATCAATGCACTTTTGCATTATTAATCCCCAAAAATGCATTCCCTGTGTACATGTAAACAAAGAAGTCACAAAGAATTGGTTGCACTGCGTATTGCTTGAAATACTTCTATCTCTTCAGTCAGGTGCTTAAAACACAGTGCGAAATAATATGAAATGCGTAGTCGAATCCTTCTGTGATGAAATACTTAACACACATTCTCAATGATTCTACGGTACTATCACATAATCAGCCGCTCTCAAGTCTGTTGAATCACATGCATTCAGTAATTTCCGCTGTGACATCGACTAACAGGGATATTACTGATATTTCCTGGTGATTAATACTAAACCATATTTATATTGATTTCTATATATTACATTTATTTCAATGATCTTGAATTAGCATGTCTTTCTTTCGGATAGTGTGCATCTTGCTGGAGTAGAAAATCTCGTTGTTCCCTCATTTAATGAGCACTGACTGAACACAATATGAGTGACTTCAAAGTTATACGTTAGGTTGCAAACCAATGTCAGTTGCTTTTCTTTTGGCCAGGGAAGATAACAGTTGGACTGTGTCGTCTCAAAAGTTCTAGAACAGTTTTTCTCTTGAAGACTGACAAGTTTAATTTAGGAGCTTTGTTCTAGTAGCAAGGTAATCATATATTATATCATCCTGGGTGGTTATCCAGATCTTAATTCCCTTTTCCTGTGAATGAACGAATAATTGAAAGTGCTTTCATTTCGTTTCTCCCCTGGTACGCCAACCATCATTTAGGGTGGATGAAAAATAAATGGCTAGAGGTCTCTCAACGTTCTGTTCCATTAATTTCTGGTGTTCTTTCGGGTTCTGAAGCATATAAGAGGTGAACTAGCGCAATAACACACTTGCAATCAAACTTTACGGGCTAATAGAAATCGATTGACTCCTTTCTCGGTGAGTATAGTGCAATTCATCTACTCATCAACCTGTGGCGTGCCGTAACTCAGACCTTTCTGCATACTATGTTTCTTTGGGTCACTTTGGTATCTACTGTTCTTATTTTCTGTAGCTTACTGTAAGGACTGGTTCTGAGAGGAGGATGAATTAGTATCACTGTTGCATTCTATGTAGCATTACTATCCAAGGCTAATGGCTGTTTGTCTTGTATCATTCTCGGAAATCTATCTCTTGTCAGGATGGATGTGGTTAGTTGTGGCAAATCGTTTGTTGATCGGTTCTTTTCGATCTGAAGGAGGTCTTGCGTTGAATAATAGTGGGTAATGAGAGATGAGAATAAACGTCTGGGTATGGCCGGTAGTTTATAGGGGTTTTTCCTTTTGTCTATTGCAGGATTCGCCCTTTTCCTACAAATATGTTTTTAAATCTCAGTTAAAGGATGCACAAGTGTACTATCTATGTTAACCAAAAGAAAGACTTGTCAGAATTCTCTGAAAATTACTACGAAATGGTTGTGTTGAAAGCTGTATTGTGTGGAAGTGAAAATGAACCATCGTCTGTATACCTGTATAACATCATTTCAAGGGAGCGGAGACCAACAAGGTGACCATGTTTCTCACTTAGTGCAGAGTTCAGACAACTACAAACATTCACTTACACCATTCAACTTAATCCACCTCCTCATGATGACATTCACACCAGCCCATACACCAATAACTCTAATTCAGACAAATTCTTTTTAAGGCCCAATTCAGTCATGATTTTCACCATTGGTCATAGTTGGTCTTTATTGATCTTAATTCTAACGTACTCATTTGTTAATTCTCTTAACGAGTGGGATTTGTGAAGTGCTTGTTCTATTTTAAGTCTGATTCCGAACATGTTATATGTGTATATGTAAACTATCTTTCTATATCACAGTTCTCTAATCAATGTGCAACATTCACTTAGGTTTTGGCATTGTGTAATCGTTTGTGTGAGTGCGACACCCTGAGTAGAATAATCTTTTAGTTATTATTAAGTATCGCAGTTTCCGCAAGTTACACTGTGAATAATTGTGAATGTCTGCTTTTTTTCTTTATAATCGTTAATCGTTATTTGTTATGCATAGTCTTCTTTTCCTCTTTCAGATGTGTACATTGTAATCGTTATGGTTAGTATAAGTCTCTTAGGCTGACCAACATATTTAATGGTGTTTATGCAGATTTAATGTTTGCATTACTTTGTAAAAATCACACCCAATGTCATCTTCTTGCATGCAGGACTTGCGGTTGCAGACTTGGGAAGCTTGGCAACAGTGGTGTGGTCAAATGTGTGTATGACCCCAGGATTCAATGACTTAAGTTTACCATTTGATCCATTTGAAACTCAGTACCTTATTACCGGAATGCCTCATACAATGTTTACACGCATTTCAGCGTTGATCACGGCCACAATTACAGTAGAACGATGGCTTTGTACCGTGATGCCATTTACGGTTTGTCCTTAACACTTCTACTACTTTCATCGTGTTTGCTGTTTGCATAAATGGTTAACAAAGAGCGATGGCAGTAGATGTTTGTTCATGTTTTCAAATGTTAATTAACACTATTGGCTACCATATATTCGCTATTAGAGGCTATGTCACGATACACGAGACACACCCACACGGACACCGTGTCCCTCAGCAAATATCACAATGTGTGGGTGCTAACTAGGACACGTTAGGAGGATGGATGGTGGTAGAATACCAAAGGACATCTTTTGTTTTTTGGTGAATTACAGATGGGTAGGAGATCTCAGGGTCGGCCTCTACTGTGATACAAAGATGTGTGTAAGCGGGGCATGATTGATACAGGCATTGATAATGCACATTGGGAGCAAGTCGCCGCTGAACATGTTGCATTTGAGGGCAACTATCAGAAATGGAATAAAGACAAAGGAGAAAATGATTGCAGATAAAGCACACACAGAGCGTAAAAGACGTAATATGGTTCATGATGGTGGAAATGACCATGTTTTCACATGCATTCACTGTGGACGAACATTTACAGCACGAATTGGACTTATCAGACACACTCACCACCGCCATGGGTTATAGTTATTAAGCCTTTTTTGAAGTACAATGTACCAAACTATCGACTGTCAAGACGGAAAGCTGCCAATGGGGTGCTAACTACCCTAGTTGCATCATAGTTTGTGACACATGGAACATGTATAGATAATCGAGTGGTAACTATAATTCCAGCTTTTCTTGTAATTTCGTTCAAAATTATCGCCCTTCAGAGGCTGGTGGTACAATAACGTCCCCAGGGGACAATAGCAGGCACGGCTAAGTTGAACACATGAAAACTAACTTCCTATTACAGAGATGATATGGGATTCCTATGGTAAAGTAATAACAACATGACATGCATCAATATATTAAGTACAATGAAAACCCTAACCTGCACAGTTCGCAGCGACTAAACTAGTCAGGCAGCCGTAAATCCTCATGCTCCAGAACCCACCCCCTTTCTGCCGTATACAGTTAGGTACTATAGCCAGTAGATGAACTACAGATCCATCCGAAAGAGATGGGAAAACACACACAGGTGCCGGTCACGCAAACACACACAGACATGCACAAGTATGATACGAACCAACTTACTGAAGCAAATATTTTCAGACAATGCAGCTTTTGAGTAACAACACTAATGAGAGCTTTTGCCATTGCCACTGCCACCAACGACGCAAAATCGACTCATATGACTGTACATGTAACAGATACAGTATCATAATCGTGAATGATGAAGAATAAGAAATAACGACATTCTACAACATCACGAAATCGCAGATAACTAGCTCATCAACACATATGTATCGGTCACTAAATATATTTTCATCAAATAAAACGCTAAAGCTTATTAGAAAAAAACAAAAAAAAACATTAACGAAAGGCAAGGCTTTTACAAGAAGAGACAGAAATCAATAAGCACGAACATCGGCACATGTTATTTCAAACACCCTGGCCATGAAAGCTCTTGAGACAGGGACATTATCAAGAGACCAATATTCTTAACGGCGTTCTGCAAAATCCTGCTACTTGATGACGAGATAGCATTGTCTTAAATGGACTAACTTGGAACCGTTCTGCGTATAAACTAAACATATCAATTTGTTTATTACCCATGTTGCAATACTGCATTAACAATATACATACAATGATTTATATTTATCTCGTCTTTAGGTGCATCACATTGTGACTCCACGGAAGGTTGCTGTCATAACTATGGCTATCTTCATTGTCAACATAATTAGTGGATCTCCGATTTATCTCGTCAACCATCTGGGTATGCGATATTTTCCGAATAGAAATAAAACCATGATAGGACTTATTTACAATAATGACCTAAGGAATGTTGAGAACATATCTTACATAATCAATAACGCCGTGTTTCCTTATTGTGCATTTTTGATTATTTTTTGCTTCACAATAGTCTTGTCCATAAATATACGCAAGACAACCAAATGGAGAAAAACGTTTGGCTCAAAGAATATAGCGCCGGACAGCATCACCATTCGGAATCAACGAGCTGCAAAAGTGGTTATAATGATCTCCATTCTGTTTATTGCCTGTTTTACTCCAATGTGTGCCATATTTCTGTTCATGTCTCTGAATCCACAGTATAATTTATTTACTAAATATAGCCATGTTGTTTTCTTGATTGGCGGACTGGCCCAGCTGCTAGAATCTATAAACTCATCTATGAATATTTTCATTTATTATCGCATGAGCAGCAACTACAGGAGTATTTTTAATCAACTTTTTATGGCAGGACAGTTATAACTGTTAATTGGTCATATGTTATCTATGCTATATTGGGACAAAGACTTTAAATATTAAAATCACAACATAAAGGCAGATAAACATCTGTACTTTCATTCGATCATGATCAATTACTTTCTTTTCACTCTTGACATGTGAATAAATGATGTTAGTGAGAACAGATGGCGGGGAAGAAAACTTCAATGCAAACAATATGATTCTATATCTGAGCTTCTCAGAGAAAATGCACTCAGATGACTATCTTTAAGATGTTGACATATTTGTGTTGCTTTTTCAGATAAAGAACATTGACTCAAAGCGAATCATAACTGTAATTAGAGTGTGAATTTGTATCATATTGAAATACAGCAATATCACTGCCATATCATATGGGAAACAGACTAGACATCAACTTTTCCCTGATGAGAAACATCACTCTTGTTGGACTAGTTTCCCCGAGGGGTTGTGTGAGGAAATGTCTCGGCACTATTAGAAATTATCTCGCATTCCCCAAGAAAGGAATAAAAACAAATCGGAATGATATGAGAGAGAAATAGCACATACCCGCTATGCTCGGCGTTTACAATTCTATAACGCGAAATTGCTTTAATAGAACCGCCATGGCAGAAAGCTAATAGTTTGGTTTCTACAAAGGTGGCAAAATCTCATTCGTGACTACCCTAAAGTGGAAGAGATCTAGAGGTGTAACATTCTGGCTTTATAAAATGCGGAAACTTACCCACCAATTAATACGTTCCCGCGGAAATCCAGACTGACGGGATACTGTCAGCCGGACAAATATGTGATCTTAATAAACCACAGTCGGGGTTTAACACCTGCCCTGACACACGTTTGCTAAACGCAGTGAAAAGTTCTAATGGCGGCAAACATGCAAGACGAAGGTGTAAACAGCAGATTGAAATGTATTACGTAAGGTCAATCGCATCTCCGAACCGCGGCCCAAAGCATGTTTCAGACGCATGGTGTAGGCCGGTGAAAAGATGATTGACAGGTTAAATTACATTTCATAGTGAATGTAAGGGAGAAGTTACACAATACTGGACATGGGGCTTCCAGGTAACCATCAACATTTAAACGGGGAGGAGAGAAAACGACATCGACGTTAGGGTCGAAAACAGTAATTATATACCGGGCATTGCAAAATAAATCTTATATATAAATTAGGATGTGCGTCCGTATTTATGTATCTCTGTATGTATGTATGTATGTCCTTTATTTGTTCGCGAACGGCCCATCCGATTGAGATGAAATTTTCTACACGCCTTCCTTTCATTCCAGAGCTGTCAACTGTGATATTTTGTTAGTGTGAAATCGCCTGCTTACTCAGTATTATTTCATTTTTCATTTTTCATCATAATTTCATATATCTCAGGGGACCTAACTCTGTAAAAGTTATTTCAAGGGGCATAACATTTCTGTATAACTTATAGTCATAATGTGGCATCGTTTTCAAAGATTTATAAACTCTTTGTCCATAGTTATGTACCGGCATATGAGTTATAATAAATAATGATACAATCTGTAAGGCATTTTCAAAGTTTTCATATAAATGATGCACAATGCATAACATTGTAACTCATCTTTTTTTGCTTAAGAAGTTACTGTAGTCATGCAGGTGATTAGAAAGAGTTTTCATTAAAAATAATGGATGGTGTGTGGTAGAACGTTCTTTTAAGTTACATTTTTTTTGTTGTATGAATTTAATGAAGCCGGACAGGGTCAGGCAGACAGATAGACAGACAGACAGACAGATAGACAGTCGGGAACAGGAACTTATATGACTACTTATATAAATTAAATGAGATGCTTCACACCAGGAGCTGGGCGATGTCGGGCCGGGTCAGACAGACAGACAGACAGACAGATAGTCGGTAACGGGAACGGGAACTTATATGACTACTTATATGAATTAAATGAGATGCTTCCCACCAGGGACTGGGCGAAGCCGGGCAGGGTCAGCTAGTAAATAAATAAAATTCACATGCAAGCACAGTTATAGCCAACCAGGGAAACGTTCTAGTGAGATCTCGTCTCATCTAATCTCTTCATGTTCCTTTTGTACCTTGCGGTGTCGAGGTGAAGTATAAACAGCGGGAGAGTGCCCGCTAATGGGCTTCATGTTTCGATTTTCCCATGAACTCTGTTATTCCCTCCGTCAACCGTTTATGCGGTCTGCCTCTTCCTCCGCTTCCATCTGGTCTGAACATCATTGCTTGTTGTGGCATATTGTTAGATGGTAACTTAATTGCATGGCCAAACCAGTTGACTTGCTGCCTTCTAATAAAATTTAGCGCTGCTATAACTCCCACTTTAAACATGATTTCTTCATGTTTGATCGTATCTCTTCTTGTCATATTGAGTATTCTTCTCAGGAATCTCATTTCTGTTGTTGCGAATTTTCTTTTCTCTTTTTCTGTCATTGTCCAGGTTTGGCATTGGTAGCATAGAGTTGGTGGGAAGATTGTGTTGTAATGTGCTTTCTTAGTAGCTATTGATACATGTAAATATTTTGGTATTGGTACCATTAGTCCACTAAGTTGGCTTGCCTTATTGCATCTATTTTCTATCTCGTCTTCTGATTTGTCATTTGATGATATTTTACACCTTAGGTACTTGAAAATCTTTACTTGTTTCAGAGGAATGTTCATTTAGGTGAATTGTTGATGTTTTCCCTTCCTTAGTTAGAAGAAGAAGAAGAAGAAGAAGAAGAAGAAGAAGAAGAAGAAGAAGAAGAAGAAGAAGAAGAAGAAGAAGAAGAAGAAGAAGAAGAAGAAGAAGAAGAAGAAGAAGAAGAAGAAGAAGAAGAAAGAAGAGGAGGAGGAGGAGAAGAAGAAGAAGAAGAAGAAGAAGAAGAAGAAGAAGAAGAAGAAGAAGAAGAAGAAGAAGAAGAAGAAGAAGAAGAAGAAGAAGAAGAAGAAAGAAAGAAAGACAGAAAGAGGAGGAGGAGGATGATTAGTAGGAGGAGGAGGAGAAGAAGAAGAAGAAAAGAAGAAGAAGAAGAAGAAGAAGAAGAAGAAGAAGAAGAAGAAGAAGAAGAAGAAGAAGAAGAAGAAGAAGAAGAAGAAGAAGAAGAAGAAGAAGAAGAAGAAGAAGAAGAAGAAGAAGAAGAAGAAGAAGAAGAAGAAGAAGAAAGTAGTTCATCCAGCGTTTTGGATTCAAGGTTATCGTGAGACGTCTACTGGAACCACATTATCACACCTGATTTTGGCGGTATTTGTTTCTCTCGCCATTTAGGTTTCCTAAATGAGAGTCAGTTTATGTCTAAAACGGATGTCTAGAGTCGTTTTGCTCAGCCCTATGCCGTATTGCAACATCTATGTTTTTTCTCTCAATTACTGTCTTTACCATTTTACAATTATTACATTGTATAGTGAAAATCACAACTTATATCTTACCATAGCAAAAGCAAAGATAATGCATACAGATAAAACTACTATGGAGAAAGAAATATATATTAATGAGGACAAATAGGAGGTGGTGGAACATTTCGAATATCTAGGGTCATTGATTACCAACAACGGTGACACAATGAAAGAAATTAAAAGACGAAAAGCCTATTGCTCTTCGAAGACTAAACAACTGAATAAATTGGGATTGGGACAGATATTAGACATAAATTTTATAGACTAATTTTAGGAATATCTTGGATAAAGAGAAGAACAAATGCATCCACACTTCAAGAGTTGAATATTGAAGACAGTTGGCTATTAAAGATGATAAAACAAAGCAATTTGAAATATATTAGTCACTTGAAACGTCACGAAAGTTTAAAGTGATCAATAATGGAGGGGTATATGCCTGGGAAGAGAGGAATAGGAAACCAGAATAGAAGATGGGTGCAAAATGTGGCGGATGATCTCCAGATGGGTGCATCAGAAGCGGGACATCTTGCTTAAGATCGAGAGGTTTTCCGGAAGGTTGCTATATGTGAGAGGTTCTGTAAAGGACATGCTACTGAATTAATGAATGAATGAATTTGACAGAGATCACTTCTCACGGCAACTTCCGTGTGTTTTTCTTGACCTCATTGAAAGTAAGAACAACTGTAACAGAAATGATTGGTGGTACATGTGAGGGAAAGCTATGGACATATATGATGACCGACGTCGGTACAATGATTAGAGAAATTAACAGCCAATAAGTTACGGGTGTGCTAACCTTGAATACTGAGTGACAATCAGAAGCTTGATGGGAAAAGGACTATAGGAATGTATAAAACAATGGATAAAAAGATGAATACATATATTGCTTCTCAATATTGTATAATCGAGACCAAAATATAGACATGATCCGAAACTCTGTTGATCTAATGAGATTGTGGATCAATATCGTCCACTTCTGTCGACATGTCACATGATAAAAATGAAGTAAGATTGTTACTGCAAAACTGTCTGCCCACAGTATAATTCAACTGGCAACGTATCAACCTTCCAATGATGATGACAATATAATGATGAAACTAGATTATAGTAGAGTGAGATCTTGACTACACTTTTGAGAGTCATTTAGCTTAGAAACCAGCTGGCATCTTTCCACAGATCTCGGTGCTTGGTGCTCTGAATAAACTCATGGTGTTGATCTGAAATACAAGAATTCGTTAGGAAGATGATGTAGTTTACCCTTAACTTCCACATCTACATATGGGTATTTTACCACTGCTGGATATGACCTATATTATCGAAAACTTAAAAATAGTTTTTTAAAATTAAATATTAAAAAATGGTTATTCTGTTATAATTTAATATTAAATGTTAACAGAAAACGTAAATCATCTTGGTCACGAACGTGTTTATTATTTGTGCTTTGATATGAGAAAAGCGTATAAATGTATACACAGTTAATGAGATTGGGAATATTCAGAACCTTGTTGGGATAGTTTAGTTTTGTTAGTCGATGGATCAACATCACGGGAAATAGTTGATAATGATGATACTGATGGTTGTGATAATGATGATTGTGGTAATAGTAATGATGATGATGCTCTTAGTGGTGATTGACTGCATACTTCTTGTGATTTGGTTAGATATAAAACTTTTTTAAATATTGCGCTTTCCATATATGATTTGACTGTCATTTCCATTGTTCTAATCTACGGCGGCATTTTATATTGTTCATTGTCTCTATAAGGCTACACTCGTATATCTTAATGCACCAATGAAGATATGCTCTTCGTGTAGTCTAAACATATATTATATACTAAAGCTGATAGCTCAATGGCACAGTTTGTGGGTGACTATACCAAGACGAGTGGTGGATCTGCTGTCCGTATTAATAGATCCGGTGCAAACTGTCCTTTCCCGTGACAGGGAAAGCCGTTACTCATCACATAGTATACTAATTTACTCAGATACGTTTTAGGAAAGACGAACTATATGTATTATATTCTACCTAGTATACGTACATTAAAGTGTATAATGTAAATTCACATTGTGTTTGAAGGCGCAGATATTAGTTTCACGAATATATACTGCATAACGTTTCTTTTCCTTATTTAAGTAGTACTCATCTTGTCTACATCAACGTTGATATATATTATTCATAAATCGATACATCTTATTGTATTTAATTCTCAGCCTCTGTGTCCATAACACAGACTACTCATCGGAGTTGTATTATATTTTAAAGTGTTTATTTCATAACCCCATTTTGCTTTCAATTATGTTATTTAACATCACTGTCAGAGATACGATTTGATTTCTTTTATTTCAGTGTGGGGGGATTTCATCCAGATGGGGAGACTCGTATTGTTCCACAGACCCCTGACAATACATATTAATTGCTGTGAGCCATACATTATAATGTTATACTCGTTTTACTTTCTTCATAATAACACATGGCAAAGAACACATACTATTTAATTTGTACTTGTAAAGATGTTAATTCAAACATAATGTAAGCAACGCAAAAAAACAAAAAAAAACAATTATAGCTAGTGACGCAGAAAGTTGGTTATGTAGATAATAAATACAACAAAAAAACCGGTCAGTTGGACTGACATGTTAACTTTCTCCTTCTTGACTTTCGGGATGTAAATTGCAAGTGCCTCGGAAGTCGGAATGGATTCACCTGACAGCGAGAGACACGGATAATAGGCAAAGCTAATCCACAAGCAAAAATTAGTTGAGTAGTAGCACTTGTAAGTACTACGCTGGAGTTCAAAGCGAGTGAACATTAAAAACATATGTTTGTGTGTCACCTTAATTCGCACTTAAATTAAAATAATTATTCAGGCACACAATGTATCTTCATTTAGAATAACGATGTTATATTTAATATGCGCAATCTTTTAATAAATGTATAACCTGACATGAGAGATACCGTGTATGCACGAAACGTAAACAAAGCTGAAATAGTGGAAATACTGACTAGTGGCAATGAGTGGTATATGTTTGGTCATCTGATCTATAGATGAAAGTGAAAGCAATATATCAAACCAAAAAAAATGTAGACCTTACTACAGAGGGATGTATAGACAGCTAAATATATGTTATACCACACATCTAACTAAACATACACACGCGTCTTAAAACAACAGTGAAATGTGGTTTTACGTCTTGAAACTACATAGCAGTAATACCGTACGCTCGGTTAACGATCATAGTAGACATGATGACTGAACAATTATTCCTTCAGGACGTACTCAACTACTGGTTGTTTGCTACATTTCAGATCTTCATTTCTTTACAACTAGCAAATTATAGGTTATTATTGGCCTGTATACAATAATCAGACATTCAAATGTAATATGTCCATGAAGTATACCTTTTACATGTCTTTTGTATTATTTCAATTAAAATAAACGTCATATGAAGTTAAGTTTGTGACTGCTAGTGTCCAAAATATTTTGAAATAAATGTTAATTATTTCTGTTCAACCATCGACTTATGTATGAGTCGTGAATGTATAAATAACGTCTCACTTAAAATATGATTTCATACATATCGAAGGGAATTTAATTGTATGTTGTTTGCAGGTGTATTTATATTAATGATTTCCTCTGTTATTCCAGGAACCAATATTTATGCATGCAAATTATGAGGCAAACCGAACAAATAAAGAATAAGAATATACAACACAATAACAGAGGTTTCAGTGCGACAACTCCGCAAGGAAGAAGAGCAATCTCTTACTGTTGGCGACAACAACACTGTGACGCTGACATACACATATGTGCTGTTCACAGCCTTGCTTCAACAAATAAACATCTTTGGTATCGCCACAAACATCATCAATATCATCTGCTTCTTTGATCAAGGATTTAAGGCTGCTATCAATGTCAGGCCGGCTCCATAGCGAAGAGTTTTGGACACAGTTCGTAATCTAACATACCCTCGTTCGAAACACAGCTGCGGACAATTTGGCTACAAACCGCCTTGCGTTGGTTTCTTACAAAATGGTATGGGTGCCAGTCGATCAGAAAGAAATGGGATACTATTGAACGTATATTTGCCAAGAGATCACAACAGCAAAAACTGTTTGTTTTGTCTGCGACGTTCTGTAAAGCATATGCAACTAACTTTTATCATTGTCAGCCTTTTGGGTATGATTTAGAGAACCACAATTGTTATTTAATGTGAACGTATTGCTTACAGCAGTAATTAAACGACGTTAGCCTCTCACTGTACACACAAACATACACACACACAAACACACACACGCACACACACATGGATGGCTATCGTTGAAGAGATTGGGACCTCACCATGTAATATACCGACGAAAACAATGGGGGGGGGGGGGGGAAACATACAGCAAAATGGAAATAGACAATTCTAGGATCATTGGAGGAATTTGCTTTCTTCAATGTGCCAGCATTGGAATAATTAAATAAAACAAAACGTCATATACTTCTTGTAGAGGAATATCACTCCTGTCCACAAGCTATAAGATACTATCCGCGGTATTACTAAATAGACTAAAACCATATTCAGAAGACATATTAGGTGACTACCAGGCGGGTTTTAGACAAAACAGATCAACAATAGATCAGATATTTATCTTACGACAAATAACCGAGAAAAATTGGGAGTATAAAAGAGATCTCCATAACATTTTTGTGGATTTTAAAAAGGCTTATGATAGTGTCCATAGGAATAGTCTATAGAATGCTATGTAGGAATTTGGAATACCAAGGAAATTAATCAACATGACCAGATTATGCATGAAAGATACTTATAATATAGTAACATATAAAGGCAGAAAATCAGACCCTTTCCAAATAACACCTGGCTTAAAACAGGGTGATGCACTATCGCCGCTCCTTTTCAATCTGGCTCTACAGAAAGTTGTAAGGAAGATAAAGGAGGTATGTGCTATTAGAGGAACATCCAGACTGCGTGGTTATGCAGATGATATAGATATTATAGTGGAGAATGCACAAAAGACATCGGAAATATTGACTCACTTAAAGGAAAAAGCTCAACAAATGGGACTGGTTATCGACCAAGATAAGACAGAATACATAGTAATTTCAAGAGAAGGAACGGCTAAAAACTCTGGCCACATACAGATAGATAATATGACCATTAAAAGAAATGAATCATACAAATACCTGGGTACAATCTTCAACTGCTCCAACATAATAAGGGAAAAAATCCAAGCTATAATCAACTCTGGAAATAAGTTATACTATGCACTACAACATCTACTAAAATCAAATGCCCTATCTTGTAACACAAAGATCACAATATACAAAACACTAATAAGACCAGTTGTTGTGTATGGCTCTGAAACCTGGAGTACAACTAAAGGTGACTACGCCTTGTTACAAACCTTTGAGAACAAAGTTTTAAGACGCATCTTTGGACCCATTAGGGATACACAAAGTGGAGAGTGGAAAAGAAGAAGCAACAGCCTAACAACAGACTAACAAACAAACCAGACCTCAGCCCTCTGTCTAGGCCACGTCTGTCAAATACCCTAAACACAATATCTGAATAGTTAATAACCTAAACTGAGTAGAGTGTGACAGCTTAACAAAACAGGTGTGGCACTTAATCCAGATAGTGTATAAGGTAAGGCACAAAGGTATGGTATAACTAAGTGTGTAAGACATAAACAAATTATGATCTAACTATAAATGCAAGATGCAACCGAAAATTCATGGAATAGTAATAAACAACACTAAGTAATACATCTTTGCAGTACAAAATAACGGAAAACACAGGACGTTGATGCGACTAGCCTTCATCACCAAGCAAAGGCATACATGAAACACAACATATAATCACGGAAAAGATCGGCCAGTGACTACATTAAGGCACAAAGGAACAATGAAGATAATATTGTAAAAAAATAAATGAACAAAAAATTGATAACTATCTCACAATCCCAGACTGCCCTTCTAACACAATCTTCACCCTGCTACTGTTATATAGACCAGCCTTTGAGTCCGTGGTCTCGTGGGGACCGAGGTAGTTGATGGTAAGGGTTCAGTGAAGACCCCAGATAAATGAGTGGAAGTTGTACATGAAAATGGGGGAAGAAGGTAAGGCGGGAAACATGAAGGAATGGAGATATGATGGTATGCCGAACGTGAAAACTAAGAAGGGGTGTTTGGATTTATATCCATACAATGTGACAGTGGGTGCCACTAAAATATTCGCCGTAGTGGACGGATGCTAAAGATTAATGATGCGTGCACCTAAGTTTAATTGTGATAATCTTCTTCTTCTTCAGCGTTCCGAGCCATTGAGGTTCTTTGCTGCAGATACAATCCGTCTCCATTCGTCTCTCTGGTGGACCTTCTCTTGCCAGTCGTTGATTCCAAGTGCTTGTAGGTCTGTATATGTATTATCTCTCCATCGCCTTCTGTGTGATAATACCGAAAGTAATTGTCTATGCTCCTTTATGTGTGCACCAAAAGAATTCAAAACTCTGAGTGGACTGATATGTGTAAGCGCACATACATACATCTACACACGTCAACAAACATTCACATAATCATATATATATATATATATATATATATATATATATATATATATATATATATATATATATATATATATATATATGTATATACACACATATACATGATATATATGAGAAACGAGAAAGAGAGAGAGAGGGAGAGAGAGACAGAAAACAACACACACACACACATACACACAGAGAGGGAGAGAGAGAGAGAGAGAGAGAGAGAGAGAGAGAGAGAGAGACAGACAGAGAGAGAGAGGGAGAGAGTGAGTTATGCGTAGTTCCTGGGATATGCCACCCGGGATATACGGAGTTAGAAGTTCTAGAGATGCGAGGCTTCGATCATACTGTTCCATTTGAAATGGAGACAGTAGGAATTATTGTTATAACACGTACTGCATTGTGTTATTGAGGTTGTATATAATCAGATCACCCGTAATACACATGATACGAGTTGGCACTACGAAGCAAGATTATTATATAGTGTGGTCCTGATAGTAGCACCGATGTTTTCCTTTGCTGTGTATGGATGACATCCCATAGTCAAAATCATAGACAGGCGTATATCAGAAATAGCCAGGAAGATAGATATAATGTGGGTCTGTAAAATTCATATTGTCACGTTGCTGTTCATCGTAAGAAATCAAGAACAGATATTTGTGTAAAAGACACAGCACGGATGGTGGAAATACTGTGGGTATGGGTCCCTCAGTTTCTCTCGTTGCTGCTGGTCTCTCGCTATGTGTAGTAAGTAAGAAATAAATAAAGATTATATATATATATATATATATATATATATATATATATATATATATATATATATATATATATATATATATATATATATATATATATATATCATTGGCACCTTGCCGTCTAGACAGACGATAATGTGTGCTTGAAAAAGGCATAATAACATTTTCCCTATGGCGGTAGCGAATGTGACTAATAATGCCAATTCACGCTGTAAATGTCCGTTCACAATAGGTGCATGTGAACATATGGTCATTTCCACCATCATGCACCATCTTACGTCTCACACGCTCGGTGTGTGACTTATCTGCTATAATTTTCTCCTTTGTTGTTTATTCCATTTCTGATCTTTGCCCTCCATGCAACACATTCAGCGGCGACTTGCTCCCACTGTGCATTATCAATGCCTGTATCAATCATGTCCCGCTTACACACATCGTTGTATCGTAGTAGAGGCCGACCCTGAGATCTCTTACCCATCTGTAATTCACCAAAATAGATGTCCTTTGGTATTCTACTGAGAATGGAATACACCGTCACACAACCTGATCTTTCCAATACTTCAGTATTTGTGATTTTGTCTTGCCACTTAATACCAAGAATTCTTCGCAGACACCGCATATGAAAGCGTTTTAAACGTTTCTATTGGTGTGAGTAAGTTGTCCAGGTTTCATTGCCATAAAGAAGAGTACTAAGGACACAGGCTTGGTAGACGAGGACTTTTGTTTTGGCAGTAAGTTTCCTGTTCTCCCAGATTCTTTTTGCTAACATCTTCATTGTTGTTGCTGCCTTGCCAATCCTGATGTTGATTTCCTGATCGAGGGATAATTTCCTATTTACTTCTGTTCCTAGATATTTAAAATGGTCTACTATCTCCAGTTCGGCGTCGTCAATAAAGATTGATGGTACACCATGTGCACCTTGTGACATAATCTGTGTCTTCTTTTTGTTAATTGTTAAACGAAATTCAGAACAAGCATTGGAGAATGCAGATAGTAGATGTTGTGATTCTTCCTCAGAGTGGGGCGTAATCGCAGCATTATCCGCAAAAAGCAAATCTCTGATTAGTACCCTCCTAATTTTGGTCTTGGCCTTCAATCTCTGAGCATTATAGAGGCCACCATCTGAGCGTGAGTGAATGTATATACCGTCATCCTTATCACGAAAGGCATATTTCAGTAGAAGTGAAAAGTATATTCAAATGAGGGTAGGGGCTAGTACACAACCTTGCTTAACTCCACTCTTGATTTCAAACTCTTCTGAAGTTGAGCCATCAAACTTGATTATACCCTTCATGCCTGTGTGGAACGATTCCACAATGGACAGAAGAGTTGGTGGGCAGCCAATATATATATATATATATATATATATATATATATATATATATATATATATATATATATATATTACACATTTAGCGAGAGATCAACAGAAACGATAGAAGCTGGGAGATCATACCCACAGTATAATCATCATCCGTGCTGAGTCTTTTACACACCTATATGTTCTTTATCTCTTACAATGAATAGCAACAAGAGAATCTGGGTTTTACACACGTATATCCAGAGTACTGAGTATATCCATCATCCGTGCCGTCTCTGATATACGATTGTCCGCGCACTATGGAATGCGCACCACAAAGTATAATACCCTGAATTCGCTGTGCCAACTTATACCAAGTGTATTACAGGTGGTATGATCATATACAACACTAATAACACAATACATTGGATTATATGATCCTACAATACGTGGTATAACAATTAACCCTACTGACTAATTTTCAAATGGAACAGAATGAGTGAAGCCTCCTATTTCTAGACCTTCTAATTCTGCATATCCCAGGTGGCATATCACATTTACTATACGTAACGCCTCCCCATTATATATCATTCTCTCCACCCTCTCTCTCACCTTTCCCATATGTATGTATATAGTTATTTAGTTAGTTATTTGCGGTTCTAACTTCACGACAACGGGTCGTCCCCATTATGCTCCGTTTCTGTGCCGGTGAATATCACACAAAATGCCCCTCACTGCCCAATGTGAAAAGTGGAAAAGTCAGGAGTTTCTGCAAGTCAACAGCCCGCACAGGTACATTTGTGCATAATGATGCCGCCAGAATGCCAACACAAAAGACCTCCACAAAAAATACAGTTATTGCCGATGGAATCGGCAGTCACCAGAAAGACTTCGTTGACCCTGGTGTTATCCCATTTGGTTCGGTCACTTTCCGCAGGGCGACCCACCGAAAGCGGCGCACAAAGTAAGAACTCCGTAGCTCCAGCGACGACCCCAAGGAGACTCCGAGTAACATGCACTCGTGAACCGAAAAGGTAAACCAGTCAATTCAGCAACAGCCGACCGCCATCGTTCCGAACATGCAGCTGACGCTACAAACAACCGCGGACAGATGTAAAAGCATTCTACACGAAATTCACAGCTCACTGTGTCGCGCCACTCACTCACTCAGTAGTATGTCGACTGAACCATTCACTACCAGTCCAAAATTATGAAAATGCGAATGCAAGCCGTAGCCACACGCGAAAACACCCCATATGCCTTAACGGTTTAAATGCCTATCCGCTATGTTGGGAACCCGAGATATGTGTATGCATATGGTTATGTGAATGTTTGTTGACGTGAGTAGATGTATGTATGTGCGCTCACACATATCAGTCCATTCATATTTTTGTATTCCCTTGGTACACACATAAAGGAGCACATAAAATTAGTTACGTTATTATCACAATCAACGTAGGAGTACGCATCATTGCTCTTTAACATTCGTCCACTATGGTGAATCTTTCACTGGCATCCACTCATGCATCTTATGGATATCCACCCGGGCACTTCATCTTAGTTTTCATTCCCGGCCGACCATCATATCTCCATTACTTCCAGTTTCCAGCCTTACCATCCTACCTCTGTTCATGTATCACTTCCACTTATTTATCTTGAATTCTCCATGAACCGTTACCATCTCCTACCTTGGTCCCCATGACACCACAGACTTCCACTGCTGTCTATATAAGAGTAGCAAGGTGAAGATTCATGTTAGTAGCAATTATTTTATTCTCTAATTGTGTTCTGTAAAGCTGCATTCTTTGTATTATTATATATTGTTTACATTTTTACAGCTTTACCTCAATTTCACTAATTTGATTAATGAAATGATAGAGAATATAAGGTGTAGTAAAATCCCAGAAAAGTCTAGCACTCAAATAATGGCTCATATGCATGAGCTCACTACCATCACTAAACAAACACTGATCTGGATCATACAAGATCTGGCAACAGACATTAGGACAAATCAGACTCCGTTGTGAAGTGGAAAGATGGCCAATAATGCCCTCGTCATCCTTTTCATACCGTGGTTTAGGAATGCATCCCTTTCCTTCTGACAAGTCCTAGTGCTAAGCAGCGTAACGGGGTTTTACAATCATCATGAGACATATGTGACTGTGTTCGTGTGTCTGTGTGTGTATCTATCTATCTATCTATCTATCTATCTATCTATCTATCTATCTATCTATCTATCTATCTAGCTATCTATCTATCTATCTATCTAGCTATCTATCTATCTATCTATCTATCTATCTATCTATCTATCTATCTATCTATCTATCTATCTACCTACCTACCTACCTACCTACCTACCCATATATATATATATATATATATATATATATATATATATATATATATGTATGTATATATATATATATATATATATATATATATATATATATATATATATATATATATATATAGTGGCAACTTTAGGAAACTATTTAGCCATAATGAATAGGGAGAATACTACTCTATTATTTAAGCTGCAATATACATTATATGATGACGATGATTTCTTTCGTACGCTTGGACACATAACACGCATCTATAGCTGGATTGTGTACGGCGTACTGTGCCAATTAGTCAACATTTTTGGTATCTGTACTAACATAATCAACATAATCTGCTTCATCAAACAAGGTTTCAACGATCCCGTCAACATCAGCCTATTAGGTAAATATGTTTCATTAAACAATATCTGATTTCTTAAACAGTATCTGGTGCTGAACAAGTACAAAATTACTTTCCTAAATGTACTCGTAAATGCACAAATGTATTAATTCTTGTTGTTGTTGTTGTTGTTGTTGTTGTTGTTGCTGCTGCTGTTGTTGTTGTTGTTGTTGTTGTTGTTGTTGTTGTTGTTGTTGTTGTTGTTGTTGTTGTTGTTGTTGTTGTTGTTGTTGCTGTTCTTCTTCTTCTTCTTCTTCTTCTTCTTCTTCTTCTTCTTCTTCTTCTTCTTCTTCTTCTTCTTCTTCTTCTTCTTCTTCTTCTTCTTCTTCTTCTTCGTCTTCTTCTTCTTCTTCTACTTCTTCTCCCCTGTTCATGCTCTAGTTAAACAAATATCCAAAAAAGTATATAAAAATTTAAAAAAATACAAAAAAAAAATTATATAATATTCTTCTTCTTCTTCTTCTTCTTCGTCTTCTTCTTCTTCTTCTTCTTCTTCTTCTTCTTCTTCTTCTTCTTCTTCTTCTTCTTCTTCTTCTTCTTCTTCTTCTTCTTCTTCTTCTTCTTCTTCTTCTTCTTCTTCTTCTTCTTCTTTCTTCTTCTTCTTCTTCTTCTTCTTCTTCTTCTTCTTCTTCTTCTTCTTCTTCTTCTTCTTCTTCTTCTTCTTCTTCTTCTTCTTCTTCTTCTTCTTCTTCTTCTTCTTCTTCTTCTTCTTCTTCTTCTTCTTCTTCTTCTTCTTCTTCTTCTTCTTCTTCTTCTTCTTCTTCTTCTTCTTCTTCTTCTTCTTCTTCTTCTTCTTCTTCTTCTTCTTCTTCTTCTTCTTCTTCTTCTTCTTCTTCTTCTTCTTCTTCTTCTTCTTCTTCTTCTTCTTCTTCTTCTTCTTCTTCTTCTTCTTCTTCTTCTTCTTCTTCTTCTTCTTCTTCTTCTTCTTCTTCTTCTTCTTCTTCTTCTTCTTCTTCTTCTTCTTCTTCTTCTTCTTCTTCTTCTTCTTCTCTTCTTCATCTTCTTCTTCTTCTTCTTCTTCTTCTTCTTCTTCTTCTTCTTCTTCTTCTTCTTCTTCTTCTTCTTCTTCTTCTTCTTCTTCTTCTTCTTCTTCTTCTTCTTCTTCTTCTTCTTCTTCTTCTTCTTCTTCTTCTTCTTCTTCTTCTTCTTCTTCTTCTTCTTCTTCTTCTTCTTCTACTTCTTCTCCCCTGTTCATGCTCTAGTTAAACAAATAGCCAAAAAAGTATACCAACTTGCCAAAATTAAAAACTTCCTCGACGAAAACACAAGAAAGATATTCTATACTTCCCACATACAAACACATATTCATTATTGCTCCACAATCTGGGATGGATGCTCCAAATCAATAACAAAACGCCTTTATTCGCCCCAGAAAAGGGCATTGCGTCTAATCAATGGTGATAAGTTTACAGACAATTCTAACCTACATGAAGGTCTTCAGTTACTGCCACTCCACAAACGCCTACATTTTAATAAGGCTAAACTAACTCACAAAATCCTATTTCAAAATGCCCCAAGCTACCTTTGGCCATTGTGTAAATATAACGCAAGACATAGTGAACGACTAAATATACTTCATGTCCCTAAACCTAGGATAGACTTATATAAAACAAGCTTAGCATACTCTGCCACTCAGTTGTGGAATAATCTTTCACAAGAAATCAAAGACACCACCAATCGTTATACATACAGTCGCAACCTGTTTGAACACCACATACCCCCTTTAAAAAAAAAAAACAGCAACAAAGACAATAATAATGTTAAATTATCTCGAACGACAACTAGCAAAAAAAAATAAAAAAAACATTCAAATATGTGTGGCACGTACACCCACCTTGAGTATTTATGATGACCATGTTAAACATTGCCTCAATGAGTCATGTATTATTGATTATGTTTCATGCGTTTTAATGCTTAGTGTTCTTTTGTTGTCAAAGAATTGCTTCATAAGAGACGTTGAATGAAAGAATGTAGGAGAGGAAATAAAGAAGAAGGGCAGAAATGTCAGACGGGCCTGCGTGTCCAATTCTTAACACTGTGAAAATAAAGATTTTCGTTCGTTCGTTCGTTCGTTCGTTCTCTTCTTCTTCTTCTTCTTCTTCTTCTTCTTCTTCTTCTTCTTCTTCTTCTTCTTCTTCTTCTTCTTCTTCTTCTTCTTCTTCTTCTTCTTCTTCTTCTTCTTCTTCTTCTTCTTTCTCCTCTTCTTACTCCTCCTCTTCCACCTTATCCCCCTTCTCCTCCTCCTCCTCTTCCTTCTTCTTCTTCTTCTTCTTCTTCTTCTTCTTCTTCTTCTTCTTCTTCTTCTTCTTCTTCTTCTTCTTCTTCTTCTTCTTCTTCTCTTCTTCTTCTTCTTTCTCCTCCTCTTACTCCTCCTCTTCCACCTTATCCCTCTTCTTCTCCTCTTCCTTCTTCTTCTTCTTCTTCTTCTTCTTCTTCTTCTTCTTCTTCTTCTTCTTCTTCTTCTTCTTCTTCTTCTTCTTCTTCTTCTTCTTCTTCTTCTTCTTCTTCTGCTTCTTCTTCTTCTTCTTCTTCTTCTTCTTCTCTTCTTCTTCTTCTTCTTCTTCTTCTTCTTCTTCTTCTTCTTCTTCTTCTTCTTCTTCTTCTTCTTCTTCTTCTTCTTCTTCTTCTTCTTCTTCTTCTTCTTCTTCTTCTTCTTCTTCTTCTACTTCTTCTCCCCTGTTCATGCTCTAGTTAAACAAATAGCCAAAAAAGTATACCAACTTGCCAAAATTAAAAACTTCTCGACGAAAACACAAGAAAGATATTCTATACTTCCCACATACAAACACATATTCATTATTGCTCCACAATCTGGGATGGATGCTCCAAATCAATAACAAAACGCCTTTATTCGCCCCAGAAAAGGGCA
>OY992881.1:100729628-100866834 GCA_963921405.1 Cepaea hortensis | reverse complement strand
CACAAAAATACCGGATGCATACACTGTAGAAGTTAAGAATCGCTTTGGGTTCTTGTTGTCTGTACAAGAGGAAATGACACCTGATGAACTGGCAGTACAAGCTAGAGATACCATGATAACTGCAGCCAAAGATTTAATTCCGACCAAGAAAAAGCAACTTAAGCCATGATTACATCAGACACGTTAGAATTAATAAAACAACGATGGGAACTGAAACAGAAAGGAGATGAATCAGATAACAGCAGGATGAAGTATAAATCATTAACTCGAGAAATAAGAAATAACACAAGAAAGGACACAAATTAATATATAAAAGATTGCTGTACCAGAATAGAACAATATCATAAGACTGGAAGATATTATGAAATGTTCAAAGAAATGACGTTATTGACAAGAAATGTTCAACCTCAGTTGAATGTTATCTGTGACAAGTTGGGACATACCTTAACAGAATCTAGACAAAGTCTAGAAAGATGACAGGAGTACTGTAGTGGAATGTATGATATGAGTGACAGTGAGGATATGAATGAGATACATGAGCCAGTGACAGCAGAGACAGAACCTGAACCCACATTAGATGAAATTGCTTCGACTATTAAGAACCTGAAGAATGGTAAATCACCTGGATGTTATGAGATATCAGCTGAACTAATTAAAGCGGGAGGAGAAGAAAGCATACACGTATATCATGCATTATGTACAAAGATTTGGAAATTTGGTATATGGCCAAAAGATTGGAAGAGAACTATCTTCATCCAAAAAAAGGGCAACCTGCAATTATGCACCAACTATAGAACTGTTGCCCTGATCAGTCATACAAGTAAAATTCTACTAAAAGTAATAATGCGAAGACTTCGTAAGAAAATGGAAGAAGAGATTAACGTGGTTCAAGCTGGATTTAGACAAGGAAGGGGAACAAGAGATCACATATTCAACATGCGTTTAATAATAGAGAAGTGCAGAGAATTTAATGTAAACCTATTCTCATGTTTTGTGGATTATTCAACGGCATTTGACTGTGTACAACATCAGAAACTTTGGGAAATCATGAGGAATATGGGCTTTCCATCACATGTAATACAACTCATAAAAATGCTCTATCTAGACCAACAAGGAGCAGTTAGAATAGATGGCTGGGCATCAGATTGGTTTGACATCAAGCAAGGAGTCCGTCAGGGCTGCGTGCTGTCACCCTATTTGTTTAACCTGTACGCCGAAAATATAATGAGAAATGTAAGAGATGATATAAACAGGGAGCTATATGATGCCCTAAATATCGGTGGTCATGACATACCAGAGATTCGATATGCTGATGATACAGTATTACTATCCAGAACACAGAATGGCATAGAAAACCCAATAGCTCAACGCAATTGAATAGTGAAAATCACAACTTATATCTTAACATAGCAAAAACAAAGATAATGCATACAGATAAAACTACTATGGAGAAAGAAATATACATTAATGGGGAAAAATTGGAGGTGGTAGAAAATTTTGAATATCTTGGGTCATTGATTACCAACAACGGTGACACAATGAAAGAAATTAAACGGCAACTATCAATTGCTCTTAAAAGACTAAAACAGCTGAATAAATTATGGAGTGGGACAGAGAGAACTAAAAAAATTAGATTTTTAAGAGCATGCATCTTTCCCATTGCAACATATGCCTGTGAGACATGGACACTTACTAAAGAAGCTGAACAGCGCATAAACGCCTTTTAATATAAATGTTATAGACGAGTTCTAAGAATATCTTGGGTAAAGAAAAGAACACATGCATCCATACTTCAAGAGTTGAATATTGACGAAGGTTGGCTATTAAAGACAATAAAACAAAGACAATTAATATATTTTGGTCACTTGAAACGTCACGAAAGTTTGGAGAGAACAATAATGGAAGGGTATATGCCTGGGAAGAGAGGAAGACGAAGGCCAAAGAGAAGATGGGTGCAGGATGTGGCGGATGATCTCCAGATGGGTGTATCAGACGCGGGACATCTTGCTTATGATCGAGAGGTTTTCCGGAAGGTTGTTATGGGAGCTACTGAATGAATGAAGACACGCAAAGAGCTGATAGCATGACTATGCTATATTAGAAGGGACAGGAGTTGTGCTGTGGTTAAGCTAGGCCAGGTTGTGTTGGATGATGCATATATTTTTTTAAATGTTATATGTGTTTCTTATCCATCCTTCCCAAATTGTTAATATTGAAGCCGATATTGAGCTTATGTTATTGACCAGTCTAGAAATAGTTAAATAAATCGTCCAAATAATATGTATTATGGGCGCTCTACGTCATTCAGTATGTTTAAAATGCTCTTTACTAATCTGGTAGCAGGATATATTTTACACATAATATTAACCTGACGTTGTACTGCTGGATTGTCAGCAAGTAAAGGTATTTTTATTTGTTATGTAACATACTGTCCTCTGTGAGAAATGTGTTGAGGTATTATACCGGATACATGAATGAAGCAATTATAACATAAAATGGAAAATATAAACCGTGTATGTATAATGCAACATGCGTTTTCAAGGTAACATTCATGAATTAGTTCGATACCTAATATATGCTTTGATTGCGCAAGTAAAACACTATAATCTCATTCTAAAATTAACTGCACGTTCCTCATGAGAGTTCCAACAGTGCATCTTTTCAAAGAATTTAACTATTTATTAGGTTAAACCTAATGTTTATTGACACAAACTCTTTTGTACCAAACAAAGATTGGTTGTTGTCTAGGGTCTAATGCTTCTACTATCTCACTGCAGATTGGAAGCTGAGCTTGCCACCTATCTCACACCACATGTCCTCACTGCAGCACACATCCGCGAGTCAGAACAAGAGTAAGGGTGCGCACAGAATATCCTTTAATTGTGAATGAACACGGACACACAACATATAAATCCAGGAACAATAATTATCTCAGAATATATCTTCATCACATCTTAAACTCAAAGAACACTGCCTCTCAAGGCCTACTTAATCTCCTCCAACACGACAGGTATACTAGCCTCTCTCCAGGCCCGAATTCACTCGATCTCACCCACTCTGGGTCTCGAATTCAACTCCCTCTCCCTGAAAAAACACAGTGCGGAGTTCTCTACCTAACTCCCTCACTATTCTTCACTTTCCCAGACCACCGACCTACTCCGGTCAGGTCCCAAACTCAACTGTCCATCCGACCCTCTCGGGATCTCTGCTTCAACTGCCCTCAGTCTCCTGGCTCCACACACACTACCCCACAGCTCAAACTCTCTGCCACACAATTACCCTAGCCAGCTGACTTCTCCCCAGCTACCCCTTAAATCACTGTCTTTTTAACCTTTCTTTGCAGCCCTCTGCCCCACAACCTTCCCCGTTTATCTTCTTATTTTTTTTTCCTTTCTGGGGAATGCCCTTTCACCCCCGTGAACTTGTTTATATTGTCGCATAGTTATCAAGGACACTCATCTTAATATTACTGACCCCAGGCATGGGTCATTTATATTACATTATCATAATGGTTACCAGCTGTCAAGGCTTAGTTGATACATTTTGAAATGTCTTTCCCCTAACAAAGACATTACAGGCGGTGATGAAGGTCCACTTCATTGTGAGCTCAAGTACCCCGAGAGTCCACTTCGTGTTGCGTGACACGTATTCTTCTATCAGTTAATATCCAGCGTTGAATTAAATATTTTATGTTGTTTGATTATCAAAAGAATGTTTACAATGATTGCGTGTTCATTTCCTAATCATTCTCTCTCGCCACAGACAAGCACATTTGAGTTATTGATCCAAAGCAATGCATTCCCTGTGTACATTTAAACAATGAAGTCACAAATAATAAGTTCCATAGCGTATGCCTGCCATTTTTCACACATTTACGTCGTGTGCAAACAGCAGAGTAATACATACTATGACGGAAGTTGTCGAATCCTCTTGGAGTGAAATACTTAACACACATTCTCACTGATACTTCGGTACTGTCAGATTAACTACCAAATATTGCAGCTTTTCCGTTGTGTGCAGTGTTGTAATTGTTAATTATAGTATAGTAGGTTGAACAACCAATTTAATGGATTAATCTAATTATCAGCTGTGTATTATAATGATTGCCTCACAAAGTATAACCATCATCGCATGTCATCTTTCTCTTTTCAGGCCTCGCGGTTGCAGACTTAGGAAGCTTGGCAACAATGTTGTGGTCAAATGTGTGTTTGACTCCCGGATTCAATGACTTAAGCTTACCATTCGATCCGTTTGAAACTCAGTACGTGATTACTGCAATGCCTCATACAACGTTTACACGCATTTCAGCTTTGATCACTGCCACAATCACAGTCGAACGATGGCTTTGTACAGTGATGCCATTTAGGGTTTGTCATTTACTGTTGTGATTGTGTTTGAAATGTGTGTTAACGGTTAACAACGAGTGATGCTTGATGTTTCTTTATATTTTCAAATGTCAATAAACACTTTTGCTAATTTTGTAACATGTTTAATTAACTGACGCGAATTTATGACTCAGAAGGTGCATCCTTCGTTTCCCACAACACATTTCACAATGCATGGATGCTAACTACTCTAGTTGCTCCTTAGTTTGTGTCACAGTAGACATCATATGTAATTGATTTGTAACAGTAATTCCAGTTTCTAAGTAATTTCAAAAGGACTGCGCTCTGATTCTCTTTCCTCTATTTCTTAAAGAACAAAACAACAACAAATAGTCGTTTTCTGTTAGAGGCAATCACTTTGCTAGATGTTATACTGTAGCTTACCCACGGGACTGAATGCAAAGCCATAATCGTCACATTTAGAATACATACTTGAAATATGAGTACACTAGCAGAAATTGGGAAATTTAACAAAAGAAAATGACTTAATGTTACTGATCGTGATTATTTGGGAGGCTACTGGTGAAATAACAACATTCTAACACAAACACATATATTACGGATATGACACATTGGATAAGGGACCACGATACTGTTTGATGAGAAAAACCATAACAAATAAGCTGTTGGTTTGTAGTGATAAAAGGATCAACTAGCAAATACTCTAGCACGCTTCCATTATATATATATATATATATATATATATATATATATATATATATATATATATATATATATATATATATATATATATTTATATATATATATATGTATATATATATATATATATATATATATATATATATATATATATATATATATATATATATATTTGACTTATCCACACGTTTGTGCAATCCAAAAGATTGCAATACGCACACAAACACACACACACACACACACACACATGCACACACACACACACACGCTCATACACTAGCGACCACACGCACACGTATGGGTGCTCTACATTTTACGTATATATAAGAGATTGTGCATTTTGCTATATGAGTGGTAAGTCATTTATCATCATCGTCATCATCATCATCATCATCATCATCATCATCATCATCATCTTCCTCTTATGCCGCCAAGCGTCGTGGGGAGGAATAATTTGCGCTCCAATGCACTGGATAGTGCCATTCCGTGTTATTGTACACTGTATTTGAAGTCTTGAATCCATTTTCTTCTTGGGCGTCCTCTCTGTCTCGTCGCAGATGATCTGTAATGTAGGGCCAGTGATGGTTGTTGATGTGGTTGCATTCTAACGACATGGCCAAACCACTTGATCTTCTGTTTTTCAATAAATGTGGCACACGGTGTTGATTCCACTGTCTGTCTAATAACCGCATTTCTTATTCGGTCTCGGATTGTTAAGTTGACAGCTCTTCTCACGCATCCCATCTCACAGGTGTTGATTGTGCGAAAGTGTGAATGCTGATAAGGTCCAAGTTTGAGATTGGTAGCATAAGATTGGTGTCAATATGCCGTTTATTATCTGTCGTTTTGCGGACATGGGTATATTTGGGTGTTTCAGTAGGGGTGATAGTTGATTTGTAAGTGCACTAGCTGTTTGACATCGGATTTCGATTTCTCTTTCTAATCTGTCATCTTCTGTGCTCATACATCCAAGATATTTGAATTATTTAACTTGTTTCAGAGTTGTGCTATTTATCTGTATACTTAGTGGACCAGGCGATCTGCTAACTTGCATTACTTCGGTTTTGGCTGTATGTATACTCATATTGCGTCTGCTGAATGTAGAACTCAAATTATTAATATGATGTTGCTATAAAACAAGCACTGATCGTCTGAACATAGAAGTTCCTTTATTTCCTGTGGATCAGTTGATAAGTCAATGAATGTTGAAATATGTTATTAGGTGGAAACAGCACCACGAGACTTTATAACAACACGATGAATCTCATTAAAGCAAATAATTTGAGACACTGCAGCTTTTACTGGTTGCAACACCAATGGGAACCATTCACCGTTTCATTTTAAATAAACAGGAAAATCAATTCTTCTGAGCTCAAATGTAACTTACAAAGTATTAGAATTCCATCGAGGATGACGAAGAAACATAGACATTCTACAAGATCAGAAAGGGTGGGGGGGGGGGGGGCGGAGTGGTCTCGAGGTATGGTTTCCGCATTGAGTGTTGAAGGTCCCGGGTTCAAAACCTGGTGAGGTCTGGGAGTTTTTCACGTTCGGACGCCCGTGTGTATTGTTGCGCACGTACAAAAATCCCTTGGTAGTTGGAAATCGAAAAAGAGTGGCCTAACGGCGCTGCCCGGGACACATTTCGAGTTACATATCTACCCAAAGTATGTCAGAATCCTCGCCGATGCTACGGAGTTCGTGCACTGAGTTGAGTCTCTCCGAATTCTGGTTTGAGTTAGGAGTAGAACGGAACACTTATGGGTTATACCCGTGTGCCGTGATGTTGGTCCGTCTACTAAACTAAACTAAATTAAACTAAACTAAACTAAACTAAACTAAACTAAACTAAACTAAAAGATCATAAATTGAAAATAACTGTCTCATAAACAGCATCATGTCTCTGTCATTTAATTGCTTTTGCCATTTTAAAAGGCCATGGTGGTTTAGAAGCAGTAATAACGAAACCAAGGCTCCTCGAAGAAAAAGACAGGCGTCAGTCAATAGGAAAGTATGAACATTTTATTTCTCTCACACTCTTGCCATGAAAGTCCTTGAGACAGGGACATTAGCAAGAGGAATATAGCCTTACCAGCGTGCTGCAACAATCTACTGCTACACGATGATGAGAAAGCCGGGTCTCCAATCGACTACCTCGGAATCATAGGATGTATAAACTTAACATACCATTATATGTAGTACACATATTGCAATACTGCCTCAAAGACATACATATAATGACTGATTTATATCTTTCTTTTAGGTGCATTATATAGTGACTTCCCGGAAGGTTGCTGTCATAACTGTGGCTATCTTCATTGTCAACATAGTAAGTGGATCTCCGATTTATCTCGTCAACCAGCTGGGTATACGATATTTTCCGGATAGAAATAAAACCATGATAGGACTTATTTACAATAATGATCGAGGGAATATAGAGAACATATCTTACCTAATTAATAACACCGTATTTCCTTATTGCGCATTCTTGATTATTTTTTGCTTCACAGTGCTCTTGGCCATAAATATGCGTAAGACAACCAAGTGGAGAAAGACTTTTGGCTCAGTGAAGATGGCACCTGACAGCATCACCATTCGGAATCAACGAGCTGCAAAAATGGTTATAATGATCTCCATTCTGTTTATTGCCAGTTTCACTCCAATGTGTGGTATATTTTTGTTCATGTCTCTGAATCCACAATATAATTTGTTTACTAAATATAGAGATGTTGTTTTCTTGATGGGCGGACTGGCCGAGCTCTTGGAATCTATCAACTCGTCTATGAACATTTTCATTTATTATCGCATGAGCATCAATTACAGGAGTGTTTTTCGTAAATTATTTACCATAGGACAAGCATAACTGTTGATAGTTCATATGTTGTCTATGCTACATTGGGAAAATTGATTGTAAATATATAAGTAACTGTACGCAAAATATGCAAATATCAACTTGTGAACTTTTCTTCGATCCTAGTCAGTGACTTTATTTACTTTTGCTGCATTATGAGGACCATGTTGCAGATCGTGGCAGATTTTGGTTTCTTGCTTTTTTAAGATAAAAAACGTTGTCTCTCTGAGAATAATAACTGCGCTTATAGTGCATATTGTCAAATTCAGTGACATCCCCGTTGTCATGGTCTTACAAATCTAGGAACAGGACTCGGGTTCAGACAGGCAACAAACTATATACTGTGTCTTAATAATCTAATTTATTGTCTGGCGAATAAGGATTTCGCGGTCAATCACAACATCACAGTATTTACACAAGTGCATCAACAAGTCATTATACACATAACTATCACAGCATAACTCTATCGAACTATCTCATTAATCAACAATCTTTAGATTCAACTAGTTTCTGTATCTTGTCCCCCTTAAGCTAAACCCTGCTTCTTGTCTGCTGTCCAGTATTCGTCTGCCCGTTGACGGGCGTCGGGTGGACACGGAGTATGACTTCCCCTGAGCTTCTCGTGCAAGTGGCCCCTGCACGCGTCTGGCGGGTTCCACCTGTGTCAACGACGTAGTAGGCAAACTGACCCCTCGTTCTCGAAGGCCCGAGATTGTTTGGGCACTCGAGCTGTCGTAGTTCATTCCCTACTTAGGGTTTCTGTCTCGGGGTTGTATCCCTTGTTTATATCCCTATATCTCTATATAGAAATACTCTTCATGTGAGATCTTGACAGGGTTCCCCTTCCCCAGTTGTTGTGGGTTACTATATGTTAATTAGTCTGAACTAATTCTTTCATGAGATCACATGAAGTCATGACATTTTGTGGTTGTAGTTTAGTGGATGGGAACTTAGTAATATGTATCCTTGCACTATTAACTCATGTATTTCCCAGTACAACATTCCAGGGTGATTGCTGAAGAGCTCAACTCTCTTCGATATTCCTAAACCTGCTATCCGACCGAAGTTCCCTGACGCTTCCTGTTGTATTTACAACTGCGCCCTTCTCAAGTATCCATTATGATACCAGGACAATGAACTCTGTATTAGAGAGTTTCATCAAGACAAATTGTCTTGGCTTATTCAGGAACACATGCAAATCTTTTTCCCGAATGTGTATTTTGATACCTTTTACTTCCGTATGTTTTATATAGTGCCCAATATATGATCACTTTTGTTTTCACCAAGTAACTACTTATGTCCTTGTTTGTCTGTTAGTGTGTGTACTCCCTTTACTTGCTGTAATAAAGTGTATGTGCTTTACTTGTTAGTGTTTAGTTTTGTGAGTGTATGTTTTACCTAATGTGTGCTATGTGTGTGTTTGCGGTGTGTAGTGTACTTCTAAGCGTCACGAGCTGGAATCTCCTTTATCATGAATTACGCCATTTATGCAACGCATGAATTGGATATTCGAGCGGCGATTCTCAGAATAACACTATTATATCTAACAGTAAACATGTATAAAATATTTAGACAAGTGTTACATTGTACATCAAACGCCGACAAATTAAAATGACTACCTTTTGCGTACAATTGGTGCGCTAAGTATATCGCTCCCTCATTTAATTCATCCACGCTCTCATTCATACATCTTTCATACAACATAGTTTTATGTTAAAATATACACGTTAGGTTAAGGTAAGTGATGTCGCCCTTAGAAAAAAGAAAAATTTGGCGATATATATTGTTGAAACGCCAAGTACTACCTGTACTGGTGATAATACAATGGTTTATAATTTAAATTGAAAAAGTGTTAGAAAGAAAATTTTCAAATTAAACGTTAATGTTTTTGACATGTATGATAGAAAAATGAAAAAATTGACATGTTCACATATTTTATGCATGTAATAATACAATAATTTATTAACAATCTAATTAAATTAAACTAATTAAATCCATCGACGATCCGTGTGTTGTCGTCCTTTGTCGCTGTGTGTCTAAACTGCTGTTACAGTTGATAGGCAACGCATTATTGTCACAGTTTCGTGTAGTTGTTTCGCACATGTTGTAATAGTAGTGACATACCGTTGTGGGTCTGTTTAATGTTCTATTCCGTTAGTTGTTGAAGACCATTCACTTTCACTAATACACAAAGTTCAGAATGTTCACATTGTATCATTAGGGGAGACTGGGGAGAAATGGACATAGGGGAGAAATGGACCACCCCCTCTCTGGCCCCTGGCTGTGATGCAATGAAAGTGAAACCATAATAAGTTTGTTTTCCACATCAAACATAGTCCGAATTTTTCATTTGCCATCGACTTCCCGCACAGGTCGTTCCCACGCAAAGTTTGAAAAATTGTCTGCACTAAAGTTTCTTTTTCCAGTTCCAGACACCATCATAAAGCAGACGCATAGTCAGGAATCAGGACAAGGTAATTACGTTAATATCTTTATTTACTTGTTATTTGAGAGTTCATATAAAAAATATAGCATATAATATTAGATTTAAGAGACTTTATGGCTGAATAGTTTAATACATTGATGGGGGAGAAATGGACCGGTTAATTTCTCCCCATGGTTCATTTCTCCCCATAGAAGAAATTGACAAGACAGTCTGTTGTTATTAAAATTGTTGAAGATTGCATTCGAATATCAGCATTATTGATTCTTTTTAATACTGGGGTCTAAATCTAGACCAATAAAACTGTTAACAAATTTGATTTCAGTGATTTATTAAAGATGCACGCCATTCGTGCTATGATCAGTATTTCTTTGCAAATGATAGGCCTACCATTCTAAATGTTATATAATTATGTCACTCTTTTGTTTCAGATGCCAAGATTGTACATCAGAAACACCAACGAGGGTCTCGTTACGGAGGAACGTATGAGAGAAGCTGTTAATGCTGTGAAAAATGGAATGAAAGTGAGGAAAGCTGCAAGGGAGTACGGCATTGCTCGCTCTACCCTCAATAACAATCTTACAAAAGACAGAGAAGGAAATGGTCTGCCTACTAGACTCGTACCAAATTATAGGCATAGCCTTGTTTTCACAGCTAAGCAAGAAGCTGATTTTGCTAGTTACTTGAAAGATTGTGCAAGAATGTTCCATGGACTCACAACTAAAAATGTTCGTATTTTGGCGTACGAGATGGCGAAAGTCAATAAGATTGCACATCCTTTAACCTGGGATGAGCAAATGATGGCAGGGAATGACTGGCTTTGTGGATGTTTGCGACGGAATCACGAGCTGACCATAAGGCAACCTGAGGTAACATCTCTGGCTAGAGATACAGCTTTCAACAAACATAATATTTGCACCTTCTTCAACATTGTGAAGGAAACCATTACAAAACTAAATGTGAGTGGAGCTCAAATCTACAATTTGGATGAGTCAGGTCTGACCACTGTACAGAAAGTGCCAAAAGTAATTGCCCTACGAGGAGTGAAGCAAATAGGCCAGGTGACATCCAGAGAAAGAGGAGAACTGGTCACAATCTGTTGCATTGTGTCAGCTGCGGGTCACATTATCCCTCCAGTTTTTGTGTTTCCCAGAAAATATTTTAAGAATTTTATGCTTGCTTGAGCACCTGAAGGTTCCCTTGGCCTTGTGAATGAATCAGGTTAGATGACCCGTGATAATTTCGTCAAAGTTATAAATCACTTCATTAACCATTCAAGACCTTCCAAAGACTTCCCTTTGATTTTGATCTTGGACAATCACGATTTCAACATTTCATTTGAATCACTTGAACTGTGCAAAATAAAACAACATTCAAGTGATCACGTTGCCACCACACACCTCATCTAAAACTCAGCCCTTGGACCGTTCAGTTTTTGGACCCATGAAGTCGGTCTACAACAATGCGTGTGATTCATGGATGATGAAAAATGTTGGGACACCACTGACAATCTATCAAGTTGCAAATCTAGGAGGCCACGCTTTTCTTAAAGCGGCAACTCCCATTAACATTCAATCAGGCTTTGCAGTGTCAGGTATTTGGCCCTTTAACGAAGATGTTTTTACAGAAGATGATTTTATGCCTTCAGAAATAACGAACAGGCCCATCAGCAAGGACAGTGAAAATGCCACTTTAGAAAGCAATGAACAGACAGGATCAGCATCTCCACATTGTGGTACCAGCACAGATCAAACTGCACAAAAATTTCATGAAAATCAGAAAGAGTGTAATGTTGAGAACCTTGTAGATGACTTGCAGGAAATATCAGGGAGTCTTCAACATAAAGCTACTTCTTCCTTTACTTCGCCTCATGTTTTCAGAGGACTACCAAAAGCTGCTCCGCGAAAAGATTCAAATAATATGAGGAAAAGAGGAAAAACTATGCTGGCTACTTCTACACCAGAAATGGATCGAATTAGGAAAAGAGCGGTGATGAAAGAAAAGGCAGCAACAGTTCCACCCAAAAAGGCAAAGGGACAGCTGCTGAAAGAACTTGATGTTGATTCAGATCCAGAAACTGACATTTCGTTTTGTGATGTCACAGATTCTGATGTTTCATTTGGTGAAAATGAGGAGTGTACAGTTAGCTTGACTGGTGTGCGTGAGGTTTTTGAAGGCCAGTGTGTGCTATGTGAATATGGAACAAAGAAGACTTGTGTTTACTATGTAGGAATTGTAAGGGGAGACATTGATGATGATGGTGATGTTGAGGTAGAGTTCTTGCGCAAGAGTGAGAAGGTTGCTGGTAAATTTGTTAAGCCTAAGGTAGAAGATGTCGCCAGTGTCTCAATTACATGTATTAAAGCACAGCTTACTAGATCTACAATCACTGGACCCACTTCTAGGACCAAAGATGGCTATGTCTTCAAAGAAAGTCTTGCAGGCATAAATGTTCGATAAAACTTTATATTAGATTAATATATCATATTAAACTTTTTTACTGTCGCTTAAAATAATAAAAAAAACTGCAAATATCCTTTTAATGATTATTTATTTCTTAAAGCAATATGGATGAGTTGTTGCTGCTTCTTTTTAAAAAAGGTCCATTTCTCCCCACTATGGTCCATTGCTCCCCACGTGCTGGTCCATTTCACCCCAATGGTGGTCAATTTCTCCCCATGTTCATATACATTTTTAAAATGAATTTTGTAAAGAAACGTATAGAAATAGATTGCTAAATGTTTTCCCCTTTTAAAATAAATGAATGTACAACATTTTAGTCATGGTTTTGTTATGTTTCGATAAAATCTGTTCCGGTGATGAGCAAAAATTGAAAACTACAAAATTGCTGGTCCATTTCTCCCCAGTCTCCCCTAGTTGCTAATTTGTCCAGTTGGTGAAGTAGATTCACATTTTTTAATAGGGAAAGTTCATACTGCATCGTTTCTAATCAATGTGGCATGATATGACGTTTGTGGCTCTTTATTTTAAGCAATCTAATCTTTAGCGTTGGCTGTCGATATAAATAGCCTGTTGATATTCATGAAGTTCTGCGGTGAGTGTAGAGATACACTAAATTTGATGCATCAGATTAAAATATCAGACAAATATATCACAGTTTGTCATATGGCAAATATTAGAGTGCATAGTGTCACTCTGCTGGTGCATTGGGTAATCGTGATAAAATATCAGGAATTAAATTATCTGTGCCTTTGATATGGTGAATTTCAAAATCAAAATCTTGTAACAAAAGGCACCATCTTGCCAATCTGTGATTTTTGGGTTTCCCCTCTCTAATGACCAGCAGTGGCGAATTATCTGTGAGGACAACGAAGTGGGTGCCTAGGAGGAACTTACGTAATCGAAGAACACAGAAAACCAAACTTAAGGCCTCCAATTCAGCTGTGGAATATCTGGTCTCAGCTGCTTTCAACTTCCGGCTTACATACAAGACTGGATGTTTCACGCCCTCATATTCCTGCATTAGACATCCTCCGATCGCGATAGCATTTGAATCTGTGGTTAATATAAATGGTAAATCAATGTTTGGTAATCTGAGGTTGGGTGGTTCGGAAAAAATAGATTTCAGTTTGCAAATTGTATCTTCTAAACTGATACTCTTACAATTCCACATAATACATAATTGTATGAGTATTGATGTAATAATAAATCTAATCAATGTAAGAGTGAATATGAATTTACAATAGGCATATATCAGGGTTATATAAATTATTTTGCACTAATAGGAGTTACTGAACTGTATAATGGTTTTAGCAATCTTAATATGGTGCACTGCTGGCCGATATATGAGTGCGATGGTGAGTATGATGGATGGTTGGTTTGTTCTCATGATTGTTGTCCAGGATCTATTTTGAAAGATATGTAGTGTTGTTGCAAGTTGTGTCGACAGCAAAAGTAGCAAGAGTGTCAGTAGTTTGTCTCTGTTCATTCTACTATTTTGTGAATGTGATTGTCTAGTCTTGTTGGTTGAGTTGTGTGTTTCAATAAAATTGCTGTATTTATCTGCTAAACTTGTAAATGGTGATTTGTAAATGTTGCTAGTTTTTCTGCTGATGGATTTCGAAACGCATTGTTTGCTGTTTCTGTTCATGCAATAAAGCGGTTTGTTTGTATGCAATCGTTTCTGACTTTGATTTTGTGTGAAGTCAATTGTTTGTGTTTGTTTATTTGCATACTGTTTGCTTGCATGATTGCTGTTTGATGGTGTTATCTCTGTATCTGCAGAACTTTCTGCAGGTTTCTGTGTTGTTTCCGTTTTTGTTTTATGTGTCATTGAACGCTGATAGATTTGCGATGAACACATATGATGACACTTGTTTGTTGTTAATACTTCTTTGTCACTAATAGTGTTCCTTGGATATCTTTGTATTTCTTGGTTATGTTTCCTGTAATTAATAACGTCACTGTTTATTGTTTCAAGAGAAACACATTGTTTCGACTCATGTAGTTGGTACTTCTGAGTTGTCTCAGTCAATGGTTTGGTAACTGCGTTTTTGTCTTTAAGAGAAATTGTCAGTAATGTGGAGTTGTCTTCATTGTTTTTGTCGTCGAGAAAATTTGTCGGTAATGTAGAATTCTCTTCATTTTCCTTTGCAGTTGTGTCTTTAAGACGTACTGTCGGTGTTGTGCTTCTGTCTTTGTTGTGGTTCATGTCAGTGTTGTTTATGTTAATCTGGTTAACGTCCCCTGTTGTCTCTGTCTGGTTTTTCATGTCCATGTTGTTTCTGGCATAATATGGTTTCAGTTGAGAGTAATTTGACAGAGTCGAATTGGTTTGTAATGACTCGTCAAGTTGTTCGTCGTGGGTTTTCTGAGTAGTTTGTCTGGTCACTACGTTAGCGTCTTCTGTTTGGTGTTGCACATTTGCCGGTTCGCAGTTTTGTTCTTTGCAGGCATCCTCACTTCGAGGTTTTATGCTGGTGGTATCATTGAAAGATTCGACTGCCCCTGTGTTGTGCACCTCTGTAAATTCGTTTAGAATTTCGTCATTGGTGGTCTCCCTTACGCTTTTGGCAGTTGGAGACATAAAATTATGTTCATTTATTGTGGGATTACTGCTTGGTTTTAGAGTGCAGTTTTCTAGCTCCCATTGTTGGATATCTTCTTCTGAACATGATTTTACGTTGGGAAGACCCCCCACAATAATGTCCGCGCACGGGTTGTCTAATACCGCACACAGTACTTGTCCTGACACAAAAGGTGTTTGAATTTCGGCCAGTGCCAAGGGGTATCGTTCAATGGTACCTGCAAATGTGCGACATGTCACATAGTCGTTTGTGTATTCACTGTCCTTATTTAATGTCTTTTTAATGCCAACCAGAGTCGCCCCGCTGTCACGCATGACTGTACAATGTTGGTTATTTACAAGACCTTTAACAAATTGCAATTTGCCTTTTGAAGCTAAGGCTGCGTTTGCCATTTCATTGGATATTGGAATGGTATGGCCACATTCCTGTGTGGTATCCAACTAGAACTTCTTACATATGTTACAGGTGTTACAGTCATTGGCGTTAATGACTTCTGGGGCATTCACAGATTCATTCTCACTTTCATTCTTGGTGTCACACTGATTAACTTCATCCATTTCTTCATCACTAGATGTGTCTACCAATACAGCATTGGCTTGTTTCATCATTTTGCGGCCTTCCCACAGTCCACTATAGTGGCCGTACACCCGACAAAAATAACATTTAACCGCTCTTCTGTAGGTGTTTCTCTTGTTTTTTTGCTTTTCTACCATCATTTGGAGGTGGTGACGGTAGGTTGGTGCTTTGTCACATATAGCGTATTGTTCATGGGTGAATTGGCAATATTGACAAAGAGCTGGCTTTGACATTTTAGTACGTGGTTTACATTTGTTCTCAGTTGGTTTAGAGTACTTTGTGTTAGTGACAGCTGCTACATCATTTTGAGTAGTATTTAATCGAAAAATGTCACGATTTGCTGTGAAGAAGGCACTTCCTTTTTGTTCGACCTCTTCAATTGTTTTACATTCACTCTGTCGTAGGAATTTAGAAAAGGAGGTTGGTATTGAGTTCATAATTTTGTCAATTATTATCAGATCTTTTAGTTTTTCATAGCTGTTGTTTGTTTTCGCAGATGTAATCCATTTAGTGAAAATATCCTGAACTGAAGAAACGTAGTCTATGAATGTTTGGTTGGGTGGTTTTAAAAGTTTTGAAAATTGCAATTGGTACCCTGCTGTGTCAAACGAAAAGTATTGCAAGATTCTGTGGTTTAGATAGTCGTAATCTTTTCTCATGTCTTGTGGAATTGTTTCAATTATTTTTGAAGGTTCTAATGCTCAATTTCTCATGAAGATCATCGCCCAATCGGTTTTTGGAATGGCATGATAGGAAAATAAACACTCAAAGTTCTCACACCAAGCACTGATGGAATCTCCGGAACAATAGGCTTTGACCAGGCTTTTGTATTTGTTATACTTGTGTTCTTCTTCTTTACTTCTTAATTTATTTACGGAGATTTCTATATTGGAATCAATCTCCATGTGTTTGACCTTTAGTTGTGTCTGTGTTTCTATTTCTTTTTGTTTCAGAGCTGCTTGTATTTCTAATTTTTTTGCTTCTGCATTTAACTTTGCTTGTTTATTAGCAGCCTCAATTTCCATCTCCAGCAGTTTATTTTCTGCTTGTTTGTTAGCAGCCTCAATTTCCATCTTTTTATTCTCAGCCTCCATTTCCATCTTTTTATTCTCAGCCTCCATTTCCAGCCGTTTTTGTTCTCGTTCGGCTGCTCGGTCTTCTCTCGCTATGTTTTCTGCATGCGTTTTTTGCGCCCATTTGCCAGTTTATCTGCAGAATATCCTAATTTAAGCCCTAGTTCGATACACTGTTCCAGTGTTGACATTTTGAAAATTTAAGTAAGTTTAAATTTTTAGAAATTAAGTCCCTTTGAAAAAAATTGGGAGTACAACAATTGGTTATGTCCCTTAATGTTTACATGTATAATTCCTATAAGTAATTTCCAATGGACATGAAATTTGCATGTACATATAATAAATCAAAATGCATAGAAAAATGTTACGTAAAGAAAAATGAGTATTGTTTAGAGATACAATAAGAATGAAATCTATGGGACTTATCTGATTTACTGGTGTCTTTGCTGTAATATCTTGATGTTTGGTTCTCCGGTTCTTTCGCCGCTGCTGGAGAACAATTTAAACGTACACAACTTTCTCGCGGAACAATCTGTCGTTGGAATGAAAAAAGATTAGTATTTTGTCGCAGTTATTGTCCAGTCTAGTCAATGTTAATTTGAATAAGCATGGTTATAATTACTTTCTTAGTGGGCAAAGATCTTTATGAGACGGTAGTAGCTGTAATATTGAGACTTTGTCGTGTAAGGTTGTAATAGTATTTTTAGTTGGCAAAGCCAAGAACTGTCAAGAGTGTTAAGTAGAATTCAATAGTCTTGAGCTTGCCAAAACGGCATGGCCCCCAAATAGCCTGTCATGGTCTTACAAATCTAGGAACAGGACTCGGGTTCAGACAGGCAACAAACTCTTTACTGTGTCTTAATAATCTAATTTATTATCTGGCGAATAAGGATTTCGTCGTCAATCACAATATCACAGTATTTACACAAGTGCAACAACAAGTCATTATACACATAACTATCACAGCATAACTCTATCGAACTATCTCATTAATCAACAATCTTTAGATTCAACTAGTTTCTGTATCTTGTCCCCCTTAAGCTAAACCCTGCTTCTTGTCTGCTGTCCAGTATTCGTCTGCCCGTTGACGTGCGTCGGGTGGACACGGCGTATGACTTCCCCTGAGCTTCTCGTGCAAGTGGCCCCTGCACGCTTCTGGCGGGTTCCACCTGTGTCAACGACGTAGTAGGCAAACTGACCCCTCGTTCTCGAAGGCCCGAGATTGTTCGGGCACTCGAGCTGTCGTAGTTCATTCCCTTCTTAGGGTTTCTGTCTCGGGGTTGTATCCCTTGTAAATATCCCTATATCAGTATATATAAATACTCTTCATGTGAGATCTTGACACCCGTGTATGTGGTAAACAGACTGGAAATTAAATTGTCCCTGTTGAGAAATACAATGTTTGTTGGATGTGTTTCCATATAGGATAAAGAGGTTGTCAACGTATAACATTTTAAATCGCTCATTTCAGAAACAAATTACTTTCGGCACTTTTGTAATCTAAATACAGGCACCATAAACAATATATTGCACGATTTCTTGCCTGACATATTTCGCTGTATCTCGTCAGGTGCATACTTAAGAGTTATATACCATATGCAGTACAGCGGCCACCCCCAGGCAACAGCTGTTAGAGGCTGGCTTAAACCAGGCGCGGGTAGCCGATTTAGTGTCAAACCAAGCGGTGAATTAGGGTATGCCTACACAACATGTGAAGACAGGAACCGGCAGACTGCGCGGAAGAAATAATGCCTGATTCAACGCCCTGGTCATCCACTGCACCTGTATTCGTCTCCAGTCGTCTTGACTTGTCCTGCCACTGGATTCAGGTGGACTCAGGCGAGAGAGTGAGGTCGACGAATTGCGCAACTATTCCTCACTTTAATCCAATTCATCGCACAAGTCATTCTTCATCCAACGTCATATATCACCTTCAAGCCCTGTGGCGATGGGCGAGCGGAGCAAGCGGCAAGCGTGGGTACGCTGGCAGCCGTAGTCGCAGACCTGCACACATGCGGCTCAGGCCATATGGTCATCTTCTACTGACCGGAGCAGCAGTGGGATTCGGCAGCCTCCTGAGCGACTCAGCAGCCCTCTATAGGAACACACTGCTCACCTCCATAGCATGAGGAAGGTGCTAGAAAAGGTGCCATAAATATTGCCTGCTCCATTACTACCTAACCGGCTAGCCGCGGTTGGTGGGTACCCTAAACTGCGGTCGACATACAAACAAAGATAATACAAGTAAAGCTAAAAGTGCAAACAATATTCCTTTAAAAATCGGAACTTGGAATGTACGCACCTTACTTGACAGAGATGGCGCGTCGGGTCCAGAGAGACGAACAGCACTGATTGGGAGGGAGCTAGGCAGGTACAACATCGACATTGCAGCCTTGAGCGAGACACGACTTCAGAAGAAGGCCAAATCTGTGAAATAGGTGCCAGCTACACATTCTTCTGGAGTCGAAGGAAAAGCGAGGAAAGACGCCAATCCGGTGTGGGATGTGCCAGCAAGTCGGCCCTGGTAGGCAAACTAGCTGGATTTCCAAAGGCTATAAACGACAGGCTCATGACCATTAAATTGCCCCTGCTGAATGGAAGGAAGCATGCAACCATATGTGTGTCTACGCACCAACTATGACCAATGAAGATGATGTCAAGAACAAGTTCTATGAGGACCTGCACAATGTATTAACATCTGTTCCCAAAGGAGACAAACTTATACTCCTTGGGGATTTCAATGCCAGAGTAGGCACGGACACCACCTCTTGGAGTGGCATTATTGGAAAGCATGGAGTCGGAAATTGTAACAGTAATGGACTCCTCCTTCTTCAGACATGTGCCGAACACGATCTCCTGATTACCAACACAATTCTCCCCATGAGAAACAGTACATCGTGGATGCACCCTCGATCGAAACACTGGCACCTCATTGGCTATGTCGTCGTCAGGAGGAGTGACATATAAGACGTTCGGGTGACAAAATCCGTGTGTGGTGCCGAATGTTGGACAGACCATCGTCTCATTATCTCGAAAGTAAACATACACATCAAACCACCACGGCGTCTTCAAGTGGTTAAAATGCGAAAAAAATCAACTAAATGTCACCCGCCTAAACAGCAAGAAAATGCAGCTTTCGTTTGAAAATAGGCCGGAGGACCGCCTCAAGCCCAATGCTGCAGCTAAACAGGATACAGAAACATAGTGGAGAGCCCTAAAGGACATAATTTACAACAATGCTATGGAAATCCTGGGTCCACCCCCCCCCCCCCCCCCTCACCCCTCCGAAAGCATAAAGACTGGTTTGATGAAAATTCCGAGGACATCAACCAATTGCTGGCCGAGAAACATCTTCTCCTCAAGGTACATTTGAATGACCCGAAGTCAACATAAAAAATATGCCTTCAAGAGCATTCAGAGAGTAGTGCAGCAGAAACTTCGGCTCATGCTGGACTCCTAGCCGAGCAGCACAGCTGATGAAATTCAAGGCTTTGCTAACAGACATGATATGAAAAACTTCTACTTCTACTTCTTCTCAGTTCCCCACCTCAGTGCAGATGGGGGAACATTGGTCCCCGATAAGAAAGACACCCTTCAGCGCTGGGCAGAACATTTCAGCAACATCTTAAATGCAACTTCCTTCTTCGATGATGAAACCATCAACTGCCTTCCTCAAGTTCCCATCAATGATACACTTGATGACCTGCCAACCATAGTGGAAGTAAACAAAGCCATCCAGCAAATCTCCAGCGGCACCTGGTCCGGACTCCATCCCGGCAGAGATATGCAAGGCAGGTGGGCCGGTCCTAACAGAGCAGCTTCACCAAGTCTTTACAAACATATGGGTGAACGAGACCATGCCAAAAGATTTCAAGGACGGGTCAATAGTCCACCTTTACCAACGAAAAGGACACCACCAATCCTGTGACAACCACCGAGGCATCTCCTTGCTTTCAATTACAGGGAAGATACTCGCCAGAATTCTTCTCAATCGCCTCACAGTCCATCTCGATCAAGGTCTTCTTCCTGAGAGTCAATGTGGCTTCAGAAAAGAACGTGGAACTGTTGACATGATTTTCGCTGCAAGGTAGCTGCAAGAGAAATGTCAGGAACATAACTGCGAAATGTTCTCCACTTTCATTGATCTTCCCAAGGCTTTTGATACAGTCAGCAGAGAAGGACTGTGGAAGATTATGGCAAAATATGGCTGTCCAAGAAAGTTTGTCCAAATAGTGCGGCTATTTCATGCTGGCATGCAGGCAAGAGTACAGGAAAATGATGAACTGTCTGAGCCCTTTCCTGTCACCAATGGAGTGAAACAAGGATGTGTCCGGGCACCAACACTGTTCAGCCTCATGTTTTCAGCTATTTTGACGAATGCCTTCGAGAACAACGACATTGGAATAGACATCAACTACCGCATGGATGGAAAGTTATTCAATCTCAGAAGGCTGTAAGCTAAAACCAAAATTGACAGCGACACCGTCAGAGAGCTCCTGTTTGCTGATGATTGCGCTCTATACGCCAACTCAGAGGCGGACATGCAACATAATGTTTCAGCTTTCTCTCATGCCTGTGCCAACTTTGGGCTCAATATCAATTTGGAGAAGACTGTAGTTATGTACCAGCCAGCTCCAAGGAACAATCTCACTGTGCCGAATATCAAAGTGAATGGTCATAGTCTAAGTGTTGTGGACAAATTCACCTATCTTGGCAGCACTCTGTCTCAAGCTGTCACAATTGATGATGAAGTGAATGCAAGAATCTCCAAGGCCAGCGCGGCCTTTGGCAGACTGTATGTGAGGTTTTAAGAGGAAATATACAAAGGCCCCCTCGGAGTGAGGTCTGTATAAATATATCCATATGTGATAGATAAGGGATTGATATAGCACGTTGTCCAGGGCATCACTAATAAGATGAAAATCATTCCCGCGCTGCCCTTAAGAGGAACAATATAATCTGGCTCTAAACCCCCACTGTCAAACTCTCAGACAAAGTTTGAGTTTATACACATAATTTATAGAATGAAAGTTTCCTCTATAAGACATATATATATACATATATATATATATATATATATATATATATATATATATATATATATATATATATATATATATATATATATATATCCTGACATTTCGCTGCAGCAACGGAGGAACATGTTCCCTCCCCAATAGTGTTAACTGCATGCTTTCTGCCAACCTCATGTGCATCTAACATTAATTAGTATCACAAGGGACACTTGACAATTGGACTAGTGGACTACTGGACTCAACAATAGATGGCCAAACATCAACAATGGAAGATACTTCACATAGTTGCACATACCATTCACAAGAGCTGTACTCAACACCGGTTGAACAAGACATTCACTATGAAATGTTCTCACAACAACTGGACAAGACACTCACAATGAAATGGCCTCACAACAGCTGGACAAGACATTCACAATGATATGCACTGAACAACATCTAAACAGAACATTCGACATTCTCTGACATCAACACCAGTTGAATAAGACATTCACTATGATATGTTCCCACAACAAATGGAAGGACATTCACAATGACATAGTCTCAACAACAGCTTTCAACCTCCCTGTCCTTTATTTGGGACTGGGGGGATCCAGTGAAGACCCAGGTTCCACCATATATATTATACACTTCAAAATACAGGCATGCATGAATATACTTAGGTGACAACACTCAGATTCCTCCCCAAACAACCAGCAGATTCCCAACCCAAAAAAGAATAGCATCTCTCCTCTAACTCACAGTTCACACACATCTCCAAAAACTTCTCCCTCATCTACTAACTTATCTAATTTCTATAATATTTCTACAATGTTCACTGAGGAAAAGAAAGTCACAAGTACTGGGCAATACACAAGTAAATAACCACTGTTATGGTCCGTGATCATCCTGAAGCCACCAGTAGCGGTGTTAAGGAAGGTCCCATGTAGCAGTCACCTCATGCAATATCCCACACAAGTAACCCTCCTCCGGTGAAACAATCTCTGAAGAAATAAGTTTATAAAGGAACCCTTGTAATAACTAGACTGACTGTGAAGCTGACACCTGGGGTCAATCATAAGGTGAGTTCCACTGCTCCTGCTATGGGAAGGTAAAGCTCCGTTCGTGTAGTTCACAAAGTTCTGAAGACCACCCAGTGGTTAGTGACAAAGATCCAGCATTCTACAAGTCCATCACATCAACCGGTTCATAATGGGATAAAATCCAAGCTAGCTATTTCTGGACTACGACCAATGTCCAAATTGAAATGGGGATAAAAGTTGACACTCCCTGCTGGACTACACCTAATGTCCAAGTTGAAATGGGTACAGAGACTCATCATTCACTCTCCTGAATAATCCACAGCTATCAATGGGCTGAGGTAGACAAGTTCTGAGCAACACCAGCACTTCGGATTCCAGAACAAGGTGGGAGTTCCATAGGGACACAATATTAAACTTCCATGGGCCTGTTTGAGACAAACTGAAGTCAGGAGGTTCTGTAAATAATAACGCATCATTTTCCTGCACGTGAGGGCAATGTATGGTAGACCACTCCTGGGTTCATGATCATAAGACGGATCATCACAGGTGACTCTGTACAAGCATATGTTGAAGATTTAGGCTGGTCAATCAGCCTATAGATTCTGTGTAGTTCCCTGGAGATCTCTAAGGAGTCAAGGTTCGAGTCAGGGACTCCCGGTTGGGTGTCCCGAATAAAAAGGCCTGTCCACCATTCCCTTCCTCTGTTGATACAAACAAACAAAAAGACTTTGCTATACTTTTGTATGAAATCAATTGTCATAATCAACAAACATAGAGGAAAGTTTAGGAAAATGGGGAGAATAGAGAAGGGTGCTGCTCAGACACCAATCCCCTCATATTGGTGATGGAGTGTATTCCACTCAGATGGCAGTGGGTGATATAGTTTCAATATTGACCTCATATTTGTGATAGACACTAAGATCTCTTGCTGAGTTGGGGACATCATTACACCATCAACAGCATGATAATGTACCTGTATAGATAGTCATAATTCTCACCAGACAGACCACAAGAGACTTGGGCGTTATGAGACAGACATCATAAGGCACTCTTCATGAGACAGGCAGCATAAGACTGCATGATGAGACAGAAACCATGAGACAAGTATCATGAGGCAGATATGAGACAGATGGGAGACAGGTATCCTTTAGAGCTGCAATAGGCAATATGTAATATAATTTCACCCATGTCAAATCTATATTGACCAGACCCATGGGTGGTACTAAGTTATATGGATGTCTCATCCCATCCACACTCACACTGCACTGCCAATCCTCCCCTCTCTCAGACTAGACTCAATTCACAAGTGCTATCATACATCACCAACACATCATTCGCTCTATCCCTACTTGGTAACCTTAGTATATTTTCCACAGTAGGTGAGGCAATGATCATAATCAATATTCACATGTGAAACAATACACACATGAAAAACATGTTCTTCCCCCTGAATCCTGACCTGAGCCACCATATATATTTCAACAACCATAGCCAAGGTTCAAACAAATACTGCCCTTTACTGAACGCAGTTCGAAAACCAATCAATGTTGCAAAAGAACCAGTGCCTCATTCAGAAATAAACTGCATTCAAGGCAAATCCCTAAGAGGGTCGTTCGCAATTCTTATGAACGAAAATAGCCACCATCTAAGCACCAAAATTGTGTTGTTCTGGCGGAAAAGCGCGTCCTGTAAACATATGACTATAATAAGGCGTCTATCTTTTCATAGGAGATAGTACTCATAAAACACACATCGCACTCCTTCAAACAGTCTCTGCATTTACGGGGAAAAGATTACATGTTAAATCACACATTCTGACAACAGAGGTGATAAGACGTAGACTCTCAATAAGATTACTACGGTCAATCAAGAGTGTGCGATGATATGCACTGACAGGGAAGTTCTATGAAGCATAATAATGCAGATAGGCTCTGAAAGTGATATACAAACATCAGGCATACCGCAGAATTGCTATAGCATATGAATGATAGGCACCGTCATGAAGTATCAGTGGTTTACACACGCCAGCCTGACAGGAATCATATTCAGCAAAAACCTCTCAATGAAGCATTCATTTAATTTTTACATTTCTCATACCAATACCCTGTTATTCTTCTATTTCACTAGGCATAGCCACAACATTTTGGATTGATGGATGGATTCAAAACTACAACTGATAGGCTATGGGTTCTGCCTGGCCCAGCAAGATAGCATTCCTAGCCTGGCATTAACCAATCAAATGATAGCTTGCGCCTTTGGCGTACCCTGCCCAGTTCTCGAACATTCAGAATAAAAATAACTATGCTATCAGGAGGGACTCCGTTGATAATTATAAAGTATTTGAGAAATGTATTAGGTACTGGGAATGTGGATGAATGCGACGTTATGTCACACTGTACAAGAATGTATGGGACAGAAATGGAATAAGCCTGCAAACAAATCTGAAAGTCTACAAAGCAGTTGTATTATCCACACTGTTATATGCTTGTGAAACCTGGACTGTTTATCAGCGACACGCTAGGAAATTAAACCACTTCTACACAGTCTGCCTTAGGAAGTTAATGAAGATTAAATGACAAGACAAGATCCCAGACACTGAAGTCCTAGAAAGAGCGTCCACGCCCAGTATCCACACTATACTAATGAAGAATCAGATTCGCTGGGCTGGTCCCTTGACTAGCATGCCAGATCACAGGCTCCCTAAACGAATTTTTTACGGCGAGTTGCGTTGTGGTAAACGCTCCCAAGGCGGCCAGAGGAAACGCTTTAAAGACACTCTGAAAATCTCACTGAATGCTTTTGGAATTCATCATGACACCTGGGAGACTGCAGCCAGAGACCGAAATTCGTGGCGTGCATCATTACGCAAGGGTGCAGTCACTTGTGAGGCAACCAGGACTGCAAGAGCTGTGAAGAAAAGACAGAACAGAAAAACCACTGCAGAAAATCCTCCTCCAGAAACGTCAAGCATTCTTTGTTCATATTGTCAAAGAATATTTCGAGCCAAAATAGGCCTTATCAGCCATCTTAGAACTCACGGCTCCATACTTTCAACCCCACTGCATGAAATGAATCATCATCATCATTCTTGATGGACAAACAACAACAACCATATGCAGTGGATGAACAAATAATACTTTGTTTGACCAATTACACAATCACTGATATTGTTCGAATGTGGTTAAACGTTATTCCACGGAAGTCTAAGTTATCTCACGAAGTCTTTCTGTTTGCAAAGCAACGGATGGAATCGCCAAATAGTTAATGCTTCGATGTATTTTAGCAATCAATTATTGTTCTTCGAATACAGTATACTAGTAAGCAAATGTTCCGTGGTGGCCATATTCGACGGTTTATGCCTTGTCGACTGCACAGTACAACCTGAAGAACGATTAACTATTACCCCCTTTTCCACCTACACTGGTAAATTTTCGGCCATGATTTGCTAATAGTCTTTCTGGGTAACCTATGTGAGTCACTTGGCACTCAATATGGAACTGATACATACAGTCAGCTATTTTGTACGGAGACACTGGTTCCTTCACATACGGGGGAAGTATGGATTTGTTTTATATCTGACTATTGGTTCAACAGAAAAGAATGTTCGGTTTACAGCTGTTCAAATCGATCGTGTATTCGTTTCATTACATCACCTCCTGGAAAGATGAGCTGAAGAAACACTTACAGTTTGGAAACCGTTGATTCTGTGTGGTTAGGTTTGGATGGATGTCAGTGTTGCTTGATGAATCCGGTTGGATGTTCATTAGATTTAATAGTCTGGTGAAGGGTGTCTAGTTCGTCCTTTAGAGTGTCTTCGGAGCACATCGTCCTAGCTTGATTAAAGAGGTTTCATACAAACCCATGATTATATTGGATTGGTGCAAAGCTATGGTAATTCAGGTATTGTCTCGTACATGTTCATTTTCGATAGACTGCTCTTTGGAAGGTGCTATTCTTTCTACGTCGCATTAGGATGTCTAAGAGCGGTAAGGTGTCGCTATGTTCAATGTCAATAGACAACGACATGTGGGTTTAGTTCATGCTGTAGTGGAATGATTCTGCTTGTCTGGTCTCTGTGAGGAATAATATGGCATACACACACCAGAGGTTCAGTACCACGTCCTTACTATCTGATGGTTTTTGTTCTTCTAATTGCACCATAAAGATGTCCGCTAGAAGGGACCTAGGTGTTTCCCTATGGCAACTTCATTTATTTGGCGGTACAATTAATTAACAACACGAAGAGAAATGGAGATAAACTGTTACGCCAGAAACACAGAATGAGAGAATTTCCAACCGCAGTTATAAAGTGGTAAACATGGTTGTCACCACTGATATTGTGTTTATTGTCTGTTTGACTCCAATCACAATCATTATGAATTTAATTGCATTTTGAGCACACCATGTATTTAACTGGGAAATATATTTAATTGCCGTTAATATTAGACGTGTTAAGTTATATATTAGAAGAAATAAACACGTCTGTGAATATCTTTATTTATCACCACATGCGTTCTAAATATAGATACGCATTCTAAAGGAAGCCATAGGGGCTTTTACATCACCATCAAAAAGATAACATGAACTCATAAACCACCTAATGGAGAGATAAAAAAAAAAGAACAGAAATGAGCAAGTTCTCAATAACATTAAGAATCCAGGAAATAGATGGGCTGAAAACTTTGAAGATTTCCTACATATACCAGTCCCTGAAGACTCTTCAGATATCCAGCCTACAGAAACGGATATAGATATCAATGGCGAGAAACCATCCACAAAAGATAATTACGAAGCCATCAGACTACTGAAGGATGGAAAAGCTGCTGGTCCAGGATACATACCCGAACTGGCGAATATATAAAATAACCTCAACGGAATTACTGCACACATTTTTTAGCATATTCTGAAGAAATATCAACACAGTGGAGAGAGGTATAGCAGGTGAAGCTGCCAAAGAAAAAAGAACTACAACAGTGTATAAATTATAGAAGAATACTGTCAGTTGCTGGGAGGATATTAAGCAGGATCATTCTGAAGATATTACGAGATGTCATTGACGAACAACTAATAGATGAACAAGCCGGGTTTCGACTTTTTGAATTGACCTTCTAATTTTAAAGGCATCACTTCTCTCAGTAACATCAGTGTAGTTTTCCTTCTCAACATTTCCGATCACATACAAGTCACATGATTTAAATTCACGTTATTGTTAATAAGTCCAACAATATCAACACTTAAAGACAAACGACCCATCATTTGGAACCAAGAATGGATAGTTAGTTATCTTGGCCCTGAGTCTTTCATGAACGTTTTGTTGTTTGTTCCACGTTGATTACACCTCTTACATATTTCCTTCAAGGCTGGCTTCGTATCATTATCATAGTAGATGTGATGAGGAAGTATTTATTAAGAATACTGACCTTTAACCTCTAGGAGGAATAAACGAAGGAATAACACTTTTTCTTCCGCTCATCTCATACCAAACGTTCCAAAAAGGAACACAATTATATTCGCAGACACACGCAGTACAGACGCTTTTGCCTGATTAAGATTAACACAATTACCTCTTTGAACTGCACATTTAATAGTAATGACAATATAACACAGGCAAATACGGCCAGACCGAAAGTTCAGTAATTCGTAATCACGTTATCCAGCCTTCCGTTTATCAAGGCATTCCCAAAGTCTATGAACTTGTTTATTCTGATGTGAGAAACCAGTTTTCATTGCGAGTTAACTACTTTCAAAATACCCACATCACTGTTTTTGTCCTGTGTTATTATCATTCCTTTATAAAACCTTATCCCGGCGCCTACCACATAATTTCTCAGGTGTCTGCTAATTGTCCATGATTCCTTTCCTTACATCACCACTGTATCCAGAACACCAAACATGGGACGATCTCCCGTTCTTTACGATTTATGAAAACAAAAGTGTCTAATCAGCATGTATGGTAGCATAGAAGGCCATTAAGCCGTAACATGAAATATGACATTCAGTAATTAATATAATAATTTAAATATCTGTTCCATGCCTTGAGGCTACTAGATCAGTTGTACTTGCCCCAAATCTGTATAGATGATTGAGTATTTGATTGGCGAAGTGGCCAAAATCCAACTACACGCCGTTAAATAATAAATGTTTTGCGTATCCTTTTACAGGACTTAGCTGTCAACAGCAGCATCTTTCAGCTGTCTGTTGATCTCTTGGCAAGATTACGCTCAGTAGTTTGCCATTGCTTTCTGAGCAGCCGGCTCTGTATCCGCAAGTCACGAGCGGGGGTCGAACCACCTCAGTTCTCGCTCCGCTGCGAGACTCTGCGTGATAAACGGGATTACAGAGAGAAAGTGTTGTAACCCCACAGCCAGAGAGACCGGCACACGCCGTTACTTCGCAGAATATTTCCTGCTGTCTGTTCAAGGTTGAGTCGACCTGACAGCCCAATAACAGGGGAAAAAAACATCCTCATCAAGTGGAATTCGAACAAATGTAAATTGGCGGGGGAAGCAGGCAAGCTAGCTGCAATGCTTCCACACATCACAAACAATTTCTGCTGGACACATAAAAAAGTTACATATTCCAGATTTATACTTAAGCTAATGAGAGACATCAATGGCAAACTTGCAAGAGGGAGACTACAGATTGAACAGGGATACATTATCAACACGTGATTTAAATCCACAAGAGTTATCCGTCGTTGTAAAGACAGCGGCAGGATGTCATATATTACATACGACCTTCGCTGTGGAGATGACGACATATCTGAACTGACCAGATCTGAGTATACACAATATTCATGTGCAATGCGTTGCTTTCTGGATCAAATCGCCATTGTAGGAGTCACACGGTGGTGGATGATGTGCTGCAAAATGTGAAGATGAATTAAATACACATATGTTAGATGGCCCGAACGGTATCTTCTCCCAAGACATGTGTGTGTGTGTGTGCGTGTGTGTATGTGTGAGGAACATGTTTGTATACGTATTATGTAATTGTGCGTTAGTGCGTGTGTATGTGTGGGTATGGGTGTGTCCACACTGGAGATCAAACATGTATACGTGTGAGCGCAGTGTGTGTTAATGGGTTTGAACGTGTTTGTGTGCGTGCGTGTTTTTTTTTTCAGTTCAAATAAAGGCAATGGCATTTGCTATTGCTTTCTATGATAATATCATAGAAGATCCGGAATGGTTCATTCTTTATTATTTGATGAACAAATACTACATACCTGGATTATATGTATTAAAGATGTAATTAAATACCGCAAAACAACGAGCAAACTGAGACAACTACAATATTGACTCACTGCGTCATGAGATTAGAATATTACACGACACTATTGGTGAATGGGTGGCACCTATAGAATAACACCACGCACAATAAACTAGTTGGTATTGCATAATGTGCATGTCTGTCTGTCTGTCTGTCTGTCTGTCTGTCTGTCTGTCTGTCTGTTTATAAGTGTGTATGTATGTATGTATGTATGTATGTATGTATGTATGTATGTATGTATGTATGTATGTATGTATGTATGTATGTATGTATGTATGTATGTGTGTGTGTGTGTGTGTGTGTATGTATGTATGTATGTATGTATGTATGTATGTATGTATGTGTGTGTGTGTGTGTATGTATGTATGTATGTATGTATGTATGTATGTATGTATGTATGTATGTATGTATGTATGTATGTATGTATGTATGTATGTATGTATATGTGACGAAACGCGTTTATCTGTCTTAGGTCGTCAAGATCCCGCACTATTTTGGCGCGTCATCGGGGACTTTCCCAGCTAAAAATAGACTGAGGGAAGCCGATGGAGGACTTATTATCTAGAATCGTCTCGAAACACCGGAATTCGAGTAACCCGTGATGCTGGGTATCGCTCTAACTTCCCGTGCAGAGAGATCTAGAAACTCTAGGCGGGGAATGACGTTTTCCCGAGAAAGTATCTTTTCTCAAGAAGCACTCGCTTCTTGTGCGCATTGAGTTGGCACGAAGCGGGAAATTGGCTAAAGCAGCCATTCACTTACTTTTGTTCGAAGAGAACAGACGCTGGCCTGAATGTGAGCCATTTTTGTGTTGCGTCTCACCTCAACCATGATTCGGCTGACTGTTATGAAAAGGCAGCTGAGAAGCCCTTGAACAGTTCGGAAGCTGACTGGAGAGCTGGTTTCACCATCCAGGTAGATATTTGGTTAAATCATTTAACTTTGTACGTGTGTTCCACACGCCATTGTTCTAACCTCATTACCTATGCGGATGTCCTTGCATACTAATTAGCAAACCGATCGATAACGCAGGTGACAATTAATCGTGGGTTTGTTTACCGTGTGCTCGCGAATCAGCTGTTAGGAACGCCGTAATGTGATGTGGGCGATTTGGGTTCCAAATATATGTACCATATATTGCCAATCGTTGCATCTATTAGGTTGCTGTGTTAGAATAAAACCTAGTTACTTGTGCCGGATGGAAACTTAGATTATGTCAGTCAGTTGCTGAAGCCAGAAGAACGGTTAGAAAACCAGGTAAGTTGGTAGGGGGAGATTCAGACAAAATTGTGCTGAGTTACTAAGTAAAGGAAGAACTTAGTTCTGTGCCACCAGGAATGATGTAACTATTGTGTAGTAACTTAATAGTGAATTCATTGTGTGGAACAGCGGATTTCTGTGGAAAGGTAAGTGGCTTTGGTGCTATATCTATATATATATGATGTGACATTGGGTATATATATTAGGTCATGGCATGTGATACTTCCTGGGGTAATTCCGAACGCCGAATAGATCGACGCGTGATAACACTGCGTGCCGTCGCGATGTAAATATGCGTTCTGAAATCTTGTCTAAGCTATCCTGTTTCTTTCATACTGGCGCTAGTGCGAGTGAATGCTAAGGTGCTGGAAGTATGGAAGGATGCAGGAGGCTGTATGAGACTGGGGAAATATCGAATATGGGGGATGTGAAAGCAAGTTATGAAAGTATGTGTTGGTAGACCAAACCAACGATGAAGTTCAGTCCAGGCCAAGGCTAAACCACTTGGGAGGACAGAACTGGAACAGTACCCTTGGAACATGGGGGGGGGGGACATGTATTCTCAAGAAGGCTTCTTGACTCTAAGGCAGAGTCTGATAAGAAGAGTTTGCTGTGGCGTGGGCAGGTGGTCCCACCAGCAAACAGGCTTGTGTACATATTGGATGTGATCATGTACTATTCCTATATCCCGAGGGATGGTATATTGATCAAGTTTATGTTTCTTAATGTACATTGATGATGTTAGGAACGAGTCTAGGGACCCTTTACCTATTTGTTTAGTTCGATTAAATTAGAACAATAACAGCCTTGTATCATTACTGACGTTAGCGACGACTGGTAGATGATTAGGGATAGGTGAGACCAATGATCAGACTCGTCATTCTGATTTCTTGCTCTGTTTGACGGGCTGTTCTGTGAGGCCAGCTGACATTTGTGAACCCATGCTTGACTACTCTCCATATAGAGATAATGCTTTGGTTATATGAATAACTAACTAGCATGACTGAGAGTTGAGTAGTTTTGGTAGGATGCATGTGAACTAATGTTTGGGCCAGTATACTCTCACCGGTCGCTCTTCCTTTTCAGGAGTTTGCCTGTTGAGGAACCAGTCAACTATAATTGTTGTTGGCAGAAAACCACTTCGTGTGACAGAGCGAAGGGTTCAGTTCTTTACTTATCACGCCAGACTCCATCACACCAGGTACCCAATGTGATTCACCATGCGTGAAGGTTGCTTCAAGACATACAACTGCCTGAAGGTGCACGTGTGGGAAGTAATGGTTTGTGATCGTTTAAAATAGAAGATACTCTGTTTTTGCCAGGAACATTTCAGCATGTTGAGTAATCATGCTCGACAGGGAACACCGGTCCGTCTGGTTTGACGGGGGTTCTGCCTAAACGCAGAAGTAACTAATCTTCAGACACTTGAATGGTTCTTTGGACAGCTCGAGTGGCAGGTCTTGAGAAGAACTACACCAGTATGGACGTGTGTCAAGTGTAACCCGGTGGAAGGGACTAGGGATTATAGTCCAACCTGAATTGTTTCCGTAAAATAGATGTCTGATTCTATTCATGTACTGTTACCGTATCCAGATTATCAACTGTGTTCTAGAAGGACTCAGTAACTTTTCAGTAGCCATATCTGATCCTCCAAAGTGTGACTGTAAGAGACCATTGAATTGGTCAATGCCATATCGGTTCTGCAGTGGGACTGTGCTAGGAGTGACAGACCATTCGATTGGTCAGTGACTATGTAGGTCATCGAAGTAACCAATACTTGGAGCCTAGTCCAGGAAGATTGTCTCCAACCGGTTGTGTTCGAGAACTGTATTACCAGTGACTCCGTGGGAGTGTTATAGATGCAGTTGGTCCAGTGAAGTGTGGTCCAGCAGTGACTCGAGTGTTGTGGTTCCACGTTCGGGAGACGGAGTGGTCTCCAAGGTTCTAGTCATCTCACTGGAAGGAAGCCGGGTGAGTGGCGGACCGACTGGACGGGACATCTGCATCCACTCTACTTCTCAACTCGATGAAGACACCTACATCTCTAAGTCTGTCTCTACTCTATCTCCTATTTGTGTAAATAGATTCTTCGATCAGGATGTTCATTTCAGTTCTATATTCTCAAGGGTAGAATAAACTTTATGTAAGTTGACTTGCTCTTTGTATAATGATTGAGTGTGGTCTCGGACGATGACTAAGTGTTCATTGTTCAACAGGTGTAGGTACTTAGAAGGGGTCTAGAATCTGGAGGGGTGTGTAGACGTAACTAAATAACCTGAGATCAACCACAGAGAAAAAAAAGTGTATCTGCTCGTCCAACCCCTGGGGCTAGAATACACGGGAGTGCTAGAGACACCTCGGGTGTGGTTCACTCTCACTACCCAAGGTGAACCCGAAACACTCCGTTACAGAGTGGGGGCTCGTCCGGGATTATTCCAAGATCTTTGTGTGTTGTAGACCTCTCACATAGGGATAGGGACTTTGTCTTTATCCTCTACTTCAGTCTACATAAGATTCTACTACTTCTACCTATTTCCTAACTGTCTGACGGACATTTGTGTTGTGGTGATTAGTTAGTACTATTGATTATTGATTCATTGTATTGCTTCACCCACACATACTTGAGTACCCACCTATCATAGTCAACATGTCTACCCAAGAGATAGACTTGGACAAAGTTCAGGAAACTGGACGTAAGTCTGGTCTTGAAGGAGATGCTTTGAAATCCTATGTCCAAGAGGTGGAAAGAAATTTTCGCCAAGAGGAAAGAGAGAGGAGGAGAGCAGAAAGAGAACTGGAAGCCAGTAAAGTGGCTCTTGAGGAAAAGAGGATAGCGGCTGATACTGAAATGAAACGGCTTGAGTTGGAAGCCGAGAAGGAAAAACGTGACCATGAGTATCGAATGAAGCTACTTGAGGCACCGGTGCCTGCTACAGGTGTAACTGATGGAGCTATGGGAGGAGGTGTACCTCCTGGCTCAGAGTCAACCAGTAGACGTGACTACCAGGCTATGAAATGGCCTTTACAGCCGTTCGAACCCGAGAAGGAACGGATAGACCAATACTTAGAGAAGTATGAAGCCATGTCTATTGCCATGGGTCTAGACAAACAGAAATGGTGTTTGAAACTCTCCCAGGGACTCCGTGCCGAAGGTTATGAGGTGTATGCACGCTTACCACCGGGTTTACAGAATGATTACCCGGCATTGAAAGCGGCTCTCTTGAAGAGATTCGAGATCACAGCGCACTCATACCAAAGGAAGTTTCGGACAGCGAAGCGAGAACCTGGTGAACTGTTTTCAGCATACAGTGTGAGATTGAACTCATACCTTCTTAAATGGATGGCCTTGGCCGGATTTAGGGAGGAGTATGAAAGTTTGCGTGAGTTGATGGTTGTAGATCAGATGCGAATGCAAATGTCTAAACCCTTGCGAAACTTCTTAGGTGAGAATGGGGCTGAGAGATTGGATATAGTCACCAAGTTAGCCGAAAGATACGTTGAAGTCTATGGCGAGACTGGGGACACCAGTCCAACAGATCCGAGATCGAAAGATCCGGATCAAGGTAAGTCAAAGAAGAAGTCAAAGAAGACCACAGGTTCTGAGGAACCAAAGAAACAGGTAGGCTCTTTAGAGAAGATCTCTAACGTCAACCAAGGTAAGAATAGCCCACCTAGTTCTCCAAAGAGGAAGTGGAGTGAACGATGGTGCAAATTCTGCAAGTCCAGCACTCACAATACGAGTGAGTGTAAGAGTAAGCCCAAGGACTTTCACTTTGCTTGTCTTGCTGAGGTTAGGGATAGATCTTGCAGGAAAGTGAAGTCGGTTGATGGGAATGGAGAAACTAAACGACCTCCAGTGGTTGAGGAAGTAGAAGTGAATGGGCAACAGGTGTCGTGCCTCTACGACACAGGATTGCAATTTTCAGCTGTAATTGCATCCCACCTGACAGGCCCAGAGCAACTCACCGGGGAGATGACGGAGATACAGCCAGCCAGTAGGAGTGCTGTGGCGTTACGTTGCCCGATTGCCAATGTGGAGATTCGGAGCAAGTACGTTACTGGACGCATTCAGGCGGCAGTTGTACCGGATCCTCTCTATCCCCTAATTCTAGGCCGGAAGTACGTGTTTCTGGGCGAACCAGAACACCCTAGCATCCATAAGTCTAGGCAGGTCAGAGATACAGAGGAAGAGGGTCTCAAAAAGGTAAGTCTCCGAAATCCTCACCCGGATAGAATGAGTAATGCTCGGAGCAAGGATGCGACGGAGTGTCCTTGTTCGGAATGGTTGCCCAACAATGAAAACCCGTTAACTCAGGGTAAGTTCAACTCTGATAACCAGTCAGAGTTAATTCAGACTGGAACAGAGAAAAGGCAGAGGGAACGTAAGTTGGTTCCTGAGAGCTTCAGAGCTAATCTGCTGCGAACGGTACATGTCAGGTCCCCAACCGGACATCTGACTGTAGGGACAACCAGTAAATGTCTATCCCGGTACTATTGGTGGCCGGGAATGACAGGCGACGTGCGCAGGTATATTAGGTCGTGTCCGGAGTGCCGTAAATGCACACCTGAGAAACGGACGAATACGAGGATATCCTTAGAGGTTGGAGACCGAGTTCTAGTACTCCTCCCAATCGAGGGGAACGAATTCGAAATCGGGTGGCAGGCCCATTCCTAGTGGATAAAGTGGGGCTCCACAAGCACTATGGAGTGGTGATCCTGGGAAAGTCTACTACTTTCCATTCCAGTCTCCTCATGCGCTATGAGGGGAAGCCCGATGATAAGTCCACCAGCACAAGGGCGCAGAGATTCGCTGAAAGAACGGTTCGGGGTTCAGGTCAGGTAGCGGAAAGCCTGTCACACCATAGGAAGTCCTATATGTATGTGCAGGTACCTTCTTCGGTTCAGCCCGGTGCTCGGGGGAACATGACCGGCCAAAGGAACACCCGCAGTGCTAGCTACACTGAGAACCGTGGTAGGAAGAGGTGGGTTGTGTCGGAACGGACACATACCCTTGGTCCCTCAATCCGACCGACTGCAGTCCAGCTGGGTCCTCGAAAGGGGAAGCTGGAGTTGCAGAAGTCCAGTAAACTCTGGCAGGAACGATCGTTAAATCAGGTCGAGACGGGAGCTCTGGTCCGCAAGACACTGCGAGATGCCCGATCGCAGTAGCGGAGTAGGCGTTGATCACCCGTGATACTGAATAGCTTGTCACCCCACCGAATGTGGTAAAAGTATTCTATACAATATTGACGGGTTAGACTTCCTCACCCGGCATCCGGTCTCTTAGAAGGAAGAACGAACGACATAGACAGCTTCTGCGTAGAAGTGGAACGACGGGGTCGATCCTCTTAAAGTGGGGGTCTATGTGACGAAACGCGTTTATCTGTCTTAGGTCGTCAAGATCCCGCACTATTTTGGCGCGTCATCGGGGACTTTCCCAGCTAAAAATAGACTGAGGGAAGCCGATGGAGGACTTATTATCTAGAATCGTCTCGAAACACCGGAATTCGAGTAACCCGTGATGCTGGGTATCGCTCTAACTTCCCGTGCAGAGAGATCTAGAAACTCTAGGCGGGGAATGACGTTTTCCCGAGAAAGTATCTTTTCTCAAGAAGCACTCGCTTCTTGTGCGCATTGAGTTGGCACGAAGCGGGAAATTGGCTAAAGCAGCCATTCACTTACTTTTGTTCGAAGAGAACAGACGCTGGCCTGAATGTGAGCCATTTTTGTGTTGCGTCTCACCTCAACCATGATTCGGCTGACTGTTATGAAAAGGCAGCTGAGAAGCCCTTGAACAGTTCGGAAGCTGACTGGAGAGCTGGTTTCACCATCCAGGTAGATATTTGGTTAAATCATTTAACTTTGTACGTGTGTTCCACACGCCATTGTTCTAACCTCATTACCTATGCGGATGTCCTTGCATACTAATTAGCAAACCGATCGATAACGCAGGTGACAATTAATCGTGGGTTTGTTTACCGTGTGCTCGCGAATCAGCTGTTAGGAACGCCGTAATGTGATGTGGGCGATTTGGGTTCCAAATATATGTACCATATATTGCCAATCGTTGCATCTATTAGGTTGCTGTGTTAGAATAAAACCTAGTTACTTGTGCCGGATGGAAACTTAGATTATGTCAGTCAGTTGCTGAAGCCAGAAGAACGGTTAGAAAACCAGGTAAGTTGGTAGGGGGAGATTCAGACAAAATTGTGCTGAGTTACTAAGTAAAGGAAGAACTTAGTTCTGTGCCACCAGGAATGATGTAACTATTGTGTAGTAACTTAATAGTGAATTCATTGTGTGGAACAGCGGATTTCTGTGGAAAGGTAAGTGGCTTTGGTGCTATATCTATATATATATGATGTGACATTGGGTATATATATTAGGTCATGGCATGTGATACTTCCTGGGGTAATTCCGAACGCCGAATAGATCGACGCGTGATAACACTGCGTGCCGTCGCGATGTAAATATGCGTTCTGAAATCTTGTCTAAGCTATCCTGTTTCTTTCATACTGGCGCTAGTGCGAGTGAATGCTAAGGTGCTGGAAGTATGGAAGGATGCAGGAGGCTGTATGAGACTGGGGAAATATCGAATATGGGGGATGTGAAAGCAAGTTATGAAAGTATGTGTTGGTAGACCAAACCAACGATGAAGTTCAGTCCAGGCCAAGGCTAAACCACTTGGGAGGACAGAACTGGAACAGTACCCTTGGAACATGGGGGGGGGGGGGGGGAACATGTATTCTCAAGAAGGCTTCTTGACTCTAAGGCAGAGTCTGATAAGAAGAGTTTGCTGTGGCGTGGGCAGGTGGTCCCACCAGCAAACAGGCTTGTGTACATATTGGATGTAATCATGTACTATTCCTATATCCCGAGGGATGGTATATTGATCAAGTTTATGTTTCTTAATGTACATTGATGATGTTAGGAACGAGTCTAGGGACCCTTTACCTATTTGTTTAGTTCGATTAAATTAGAACAATAACAGCCTTGTATCATTACTGACGTTAGCGACGACTGGTAGATGATTAGGGATAGGTGAGACCAATGATCAGACTCGTCATTCTGATTTCTTGCTCTGTTTGACGGGCTGTTCTGTGAGGCCAGCTGACATTTGTGAACCCATGCTTGACTACTCTCCATATAGAGATAATGCTTTGGTTATATGAATAACTAACTAGCATGACTGAGAGTTGAGTAGTTTTGGTAGGATGCATGTGAACTAATGTTTGGGCCAGTATACTCTCACCGGTCGCTCTTCCTTTTCAGGAGTTTGCCTGTTGAGGAACCAGTCAACTATAATTGTTGTTGGCAGAAAACCACTTCGTGTGACAGAGCGAAGGGTTCAGTTCTTTACTTATCACGCCAGACTCCATCACACCAGGTACCCAATGTGATTCACCATGCGTGAAGGTTGCTTCAAGACATACAACTGCCTGAAGGTGCACGTGTGGGAAGTAATGGTTTGTGATCGTTTAAAATAGAAGATACTCTGTTTTTGCCAGGAACATTTCAGCATGTTGAGTAATCATGCTCGACAGGGAACACCGGTCCGTCTGGTTTGACGGGGGTTCTGCCTAAACGCAGAAGTAACTAATCTTCAGACACTTGAATGGTTCTTTGGACAGCTCGAGTGGCAGGTCTTGAGAAGAACTACACCAGTATGGACGTGTGTCAAGTGTAACCCGGTGGAAGGGACTAGGGATTATAGTCCAACCTGAATTGTTTCCGTAAAATAGATGTCTGATTCTATTCATGTACTGTTACCGTATCCAGATTATCAACTGTGTTCTAGAAGGACTCAGTAACTTTTCAGTAGCCATATCTGATCCTCCAAAGTGTGACTGTAAGAGACCATTGAATTGGTCAATGCCATATCGGTTCTGCAGTGGGACTGTGCTAGGAGTGACAGACCATTCGATTGGTCAGTGACTATGTAGGTCATCGAAGTAACCAATACTTGGAGCCTAGTCCAGGAAGATTGTCTCCAACCGGTTGTGTTCGAGAACTGTATTACCAGTGACTCCGTGGGAGTGTTATAGATGCAGTTGGTCCAGTGAAGTGTGGTCCAGCAGTGACTCGAGTGTTGCGCAGCGCTTACTAAACCCGACACCCCACATTTTGCCAACGGCTTCGGGCTGAAGAGCGCAATTGGGAGGGTACATGCCTTATCCTGGTGCGAGGAAATGCAACCCAAAGACAAAATAAGTCATGGCAGGGCAGACCAGGCCTTAAGCCTTGGTTGGCAGCTGGTCTAGGATCGAGGCTCCGACAGGCGGACAGTTAGAGCATTGCTTTGCTGATCCGGCAGCTTCTGCAGCTTGTCTTGTTCCAGATGTATAGGTGTTAACTTTTCTCTGGAGTGAACTAGGCAGGCCGAGAGAGGGATCATACTGCATGGGCAACACATGGTTTCTTTATTTTAGCCCAGGCTTTGTGCTATGGAGAGGCAATAACTCCATCCCTGGTCTTAACCGGTCTCGGAATCAAAGCGAGAGGCAACTGTTACGGGTTATAAGTCCTTGTCAGTTAACGTAGACATGGGGCGCCACGCGCTGCCTCTGAGGGTGGGAGACACCTACAGGTGTCACTGATCAGCTACCACCCGCCTCAAGCTGGGCAGCCCCCGGCCAATTGGGTGCTGATCCTCCACAGCCTACCTGCTTCAATGGGTGCTTGGGACTAGGACAAAATCTGATCCGCAGGCTGTAAAACCAATGCGCCAGGTACTAATAAAAAGAATAATAGAAACCTCAAGCTACGGCTTGCAACCTGGAACGTGAGAACCATGTGTCCACGATTTTCCACTGACTTGACAAATATTGATGATGTGAGAAAAACGGCTGTGATTGATGCTGAACTCAATCGTCTTAACATTGATATTGCTGGCCTGCAGGAAACTCGCCTCGCTGAGGAAGGGACACTCAGGGAAAACAATTACACCTTTTTTTTGGAAGGGAAGAGGGCAGGCAGAAAAAAAAGCAACATGGTGTGGCCTTTGCAGTGAAGAATTCGCTACTGGGAATGATTGATATACTAGCTGGAGGTAATGAAAGATTATTATCACTGCGCTTGGCAACCTCTTGTGGATTTGCCACCATTCTCACTGCATATGCACCGACACTCGCTTCCTCTGATGATGTGAAGGATACGTTCTATGAGCAGCTAGACTCTGCGATCAAGGCAGTTCCTAAATCCGACTACATTTATATGCTCGGTGATTTCAATGCTCGTGTGGGCAAGGACTCGAGTTCATAGCCAGTGTGCCTTGGAAAATACAACATCGGTCGCATGAATGATAATGGGCAAAGGCTGCTGGAGCATTGCACTAGAAATGACCTGTGTATTACAAACTCTTTTTTTTAAACAAAAGAGCTGCATAGGGTCACATGGAAACATCCAAGATCCGGCCATTGGCATCAGCTGGATTTCATTATCACACGGAGACAACATCTGAACCATACATCATTAACTCGAAGTTACCACAGTGCTGACTGTGATACAGATCATTCTGTGGTTGTTGCAAGGGTTAGACTGAGACCAAAGAGAATCTACACAGCTAAACACAAGTCTAGCCCCAGGATTAATATTATTAACACTCACGATCCTGGAAAGTGCTTTGAATTTCAGCAGCAACTTGAAGACGCTTTCAATGATACATCAGAAAATTGTATAGTAAATGATAAATGGAGTAAACCTAAGGAAACTATTTATAACACAGCGGTAGGGGTTTACGGCACTGTGGATCATAAGAGGCAGGACTGGTTTGCGGCAAACAGCAAGATACTGCAGCCCTTGATTGATAAAAAGAAGATAACTATCTTAAGAAACAAGGAAAGACCAACGCTTAACACTCTGAGTGAACTGAAGCAAGCGAGGAAGAATGTGAAAAAGGCTGCCAGGCAGTTTGCGAATGACTATTGGATTGGATTAAGTTATGTGAGTCCATTCAAATCGCAAGTGATAAGGGAAACATCAGAAGCATGTATGAAGGGATAAAGAAAGCCTGTGGTCCAATGATCAAAAGAAGTGCACCGCTGAAAACCTTGACTGGAGAAACCATCACTGATAAGAAACGGCAGATGGTCAGATGGGTAGAGCACTATTTAGAGCTTTACTCAAGTGAGACCAAGCTAGCGGATGATGCCCTGAACGCCATAGAGGCCCTACCAACTCTTGACCACCTGGACACACTTCCGACCATAACAGCAGTTAAGTGTGCTATAAATGAGTTTGCATCTAGCAAGGCTCCAGGTAAGGATGGGATTCCAATAGAGGTGATCAGGAGTTGGCAAGACACACTCACTCTACAGATCCACCAGCTAGTAGAGCTATGCTGGCGAGAAGGACAAGTCCAACAGGATTTCAAAGATTCAAACATCATAACGCTGTACAAGAACAAGGGCGATCGGAGCGACTGTAACAACTATAGGGGTATCTCACTTCTGTGTATTGTTGGGAAAGTATTTGCCAGAATTGTCCTACGCAGACTTCAAGTCCTGGGAGATCAAGTCTACCCCGAATCACAGTGCGGCTTCCGTCAGAACCGGTCTACCATTGATATGATATTCTCATTGCGACAGATGCAAGAAAAATGCCGGGAACAAAATCAGCCACTGTTTATTGCCTTCATCGACTTCACAAAGACGTTCGATTTGGTCAATCGTGAGAGTCTGTTCAAAGCACTAAAATAGATTGGCTGCCCACCAACTCTTCTGTCCATTGTGGAATCGTTCCACACAGGCATGAAGGGTATAATCAAGTTTGATGGCTCAACTTCAGAAGAGTTTGAAATCAAGAGTGGAGTTAAGCAAGGTTGTGTACTAGCCCCCATCCTCTTTGGGATATACTTTTCACTTCTACTGAAATATGATTTTCGTGATCAGGATGACGGTATATACATTCACTCACGCTCAGATGGCGGCCTCTATAATTCTCAGAGATTAAAGGCCAAGACCAAAATTAGGAGGGTACTAATCAGAGAGTTGCTTTTTTGCAGATGATGCTGCGATTACGACCCACTCTGAGGAAGAATTACAACATCTACTATCTGCATTCTCCAATGCTTGTTCTGAATTTGGTTTAACAATTAACAAAAAGAAGACACAGATTATGTCACAAGGTGCATATGGTGTACCATCAATCTTTATTGACGACGCCGAACTAGAGATAGTAGACCATTTTACATATCTAGGATCAGAGGTAAATAGCAAATTATCCCTCGATCAGGAAATCAACATCAAGATTGGCAAGGCAGCAACAACAATGAACATGTTAGCAACAATATTCTGGGAGAACAGGAATCTTACTGCCAAAACAAAAGTCCTCGTCTACCAAGCCTGTGTCCTTAGTACTCTTCTGTATGGCAGTGAAACCTGGACAACTTACTCACGCCAAGAAAAATGTTTAAACAGCTTTCATATGCGGTGTCTGCGAAGAATACTTGGTATTAAGTGGCAAGACAAAATTACAAATACTGAAGTATTGGAAAGATCAGGTTGTATGACGGTGTATTCTATGCTCAGTCTTCGTAGACTTAGATGGATAGGACATGTTAGGAGACATCTTTTTTGGTGAATTACAGACGGGTAGGAGATCTCAGGGTCGGCCTCTACTACGATACAAAGATGTGTGTAAGCGGGACATGATTGATACAGGCATAGGTAATGCACATTGGGAGTAAGTCGACGCTGAACGTGTTGCATGGAAGGCAAACATCAGAAATGGAATAAAGACAAAAGAGAAAATGATTGCAGATAAAGCACACACAGAGCGTGAGAGACGTAAGATGGTGCACAATGGTGGAAATGACCATGTTTTCACATGCATCTGCTGTGGGCAAACATTTACAGCAAGGATTGGCCTTACCAGCCACACTCGCCACCGCCATGGGTCGTAGTTATTAAGCCTTTTTGAAGCACAATGTACCAAACTATCGTCTGTCAAGACGGAAAGGTGCCAATGAATGAATGTATGTATGTATGTATGCATGTATGCATGTGTGCATGTGTGCATGTGTGCGTGTGTGCGTGCGTATGTGTGTGTGTGTGAGAGAGAGAGTGTATTATGCATGTATGAATGAAATCATGCATAACGAAGTGTGATTGTTAATGCAAAACAGTTTGCTTATACGATCTACCAATTGTATCAATCTCAGGCATCAAATATGTTAGCCCTGTAATGATGATGACAATATAATCATGAAGCAAGATGTAAAGTAGATTGACATCTTAACAACACTTTCCAAAAGTCATTTAACTGAGCAACCTGGAACACGCACACCCACACATAAACGCATAGCCTCAATTAGTCACGCCCATATAAGATACAAATAGACGTGCATGTACCCGCACATCTAAGGATGCATGTGTGCATGAATGTGCATTAGAGTGTTTTATGATCAAAGCTTCTTGTAATCATCAATTCATGCTTGTTTGACACTGCAGTAATGACTTTCGCCACGGCATCTTCCTTTACGACCATTCCATTACAACATGAAACTTGTTGGTTTTGCAATAAGCAATTACGTGTTTTTTCAGTCAGAGTAATAACTTCCCTTAACACACAAAGCAACTTGGCCTAGTTATTTGTATTTCAACGATGTTAAGACAATGACTCAGCATATTTATAGTAATTAAATCACAATAGTTAACCATCATCATCACCTTCATGTGCCTTTCTAGCTGGCCTCTTTCCAGAAATCTCAGTCCCTGGTGCTCTGAATCACCGTTGCTTATGATGTTTATTTGAAATGCGCAGATTCTTTGGTAGATGATGTGGTGGTTTCCCCCCTGACTTTCACATCCACATGGGGTGTTTTACCACTGCCTGGAAATGATTTTATGCTATAGAGAAATGTAAATAGACTATTCTGTTATACATTTAAATTAAGTGTTAACTGAGAAAGTATATCATCTTGGTCGTGAACTTGTCCACTGCCTGGATATTGCTTTGAACTCAAGAGTAGTCCATACAAGTGTTACTACTTTTAGTCCACTAGAATGATTTTTGCGTGTGAATTAGCTGTCCATATTACCAGTGTCCCTCGCCATCAGGTGAACTCACTCCGACTTCAGAGGTACTTGTGATTAACATGCGGAGGTCAAGAACGATAAGTCAACACATTAGTCCGGCTGACCGGTGAAGGGGTAGAACTTCCCCTACCTCGGCATTAACACAATGGATGTTTAAAAACGAGTTTTTGAATCCATTTGGTCATGCTGACTGGTGACCGTGATGATTATGACGAGTCCAGTAATGATCAATCGGTTTCTGTGGCTAAGGGCTTGCGAACGCGGTTTGTGAGCCCGTATACCCGGGTTCGAAACACGGCGGTGCTGGTTTTTTCGAAAAAGGTATAGGAGCCGGTCGTTCAGAAATCAATGGCAAACTACTGAACGTAAAATTTGCCCAGGAATCACAAACAGCGAAAATGCTTGGGTTGACTGCTACGCCCTGTGAAGGACATGCAACTTAATTTTTAAAAATTTAGTAATGATCTTACTGGTGCTGCTGCTGATTATGATGAAAGTTATTGTAGTAATGATAATTATTGTGCTGCAGCTGATAATGATGATGATGATGATGGTGGTGGCCGTGGTGCTGGCGGTGATTTACTCCTTACCTCTTGTCAGACGGTTAGGTGAAGAACTATTTCAAACATTCTGTTTGCCACACATTATATGATTGTTAGTGCGGTTGCTCTGTTCTGCGGCAATATTTTATATATTCCATGGTCCCTATCAGGCAACACTCATATCTTAATGTACCAGTTAAGATACTCTCTTCGTGCACTCTGATTAATATACTATATAGAAAACTGAAATAGCACAGTTTAGAGGAGACATTATCAAGACGACTGTTGGATCAGTTTTGTGTTTATACAGCGGGTAGAAAACGTCCCATTGAAAGGCAAAGTCCTTACTGTTCACATCGTAAAGTAATTTCTTAGACACGTTTTCTGCAAGACGAAACATACTCATAAATGTGTACCTGTTGTACTTGTTATGGTGTGTATAATGTACATTAGTAAATACACGTTATTTATGTTTTCAGGCGTACAATTTTCATTTAACAAACATACACTGTGAATTCATTTCGTTTTGTCAATTAGTATTCTTCTTGTCTACATCATCGCTGATATCCAGTTTTCATAAATTGATACATATATTTTTTCCAAATGTCATCTCCTGTGAGAATAATATAGACTCCTCATTGCATATGTATTATATCAACAACAACAAAATCATTCCTCGTTTCCTAATCTCATTTATGGTAATTTAGTATCAGGGCGGCAGTTGTTCCGCTTTGATTTCTTTCATTCACTTTAATGTGAGGCGATTCGTCCAGTCGAGGGTAATTTTATTGATTCACAGACAACTGGAAATACATAGTAATTTCTTAGAGGCATACCGCATAATTATATAATCCTACTACTTCCTGTACAATAATAATATACATAGCACACAAATATTGTTTAATGTGTACTTGTAAACATGTTAATGCAATCATTACATTAGCAACACAAAATAGTATATCAATAAGAGCTGTATGATAATATGAGACCGGGTTTACATAGTTAAGACCATTGTGTGGGTCCACCAATACTTGCAGCAGAAGGTTAATATGCACTACATCGCATGAAGAAAGGAAAGGCACCCTGTCCAGACAACAATACTTTAGAGGAAGTTGAGGCTCTGGGTGATTTCATAGTGATCTATTAACATCCATCTTCATAGCTATGCCAAATACACCATGCACTATTGAATGCGAGGGGCATCACGCAATATGTTTTATGAGTATAAAGACAAAGCTGTTACTGAGAATAGTTATGAAAAGAATAAGAAATACAATTAAACCAGATATTAGTGATGAACAGTGCTAATTTGTAGAGGAAAAGGGAGCAAACAATGCTATATTCTGAGGACACTATTAGACACAGCTCAGAAGTAAAATCAGATATGTACTTATGTTTCATAGACTACAACATTTCAGTTTATAAAGATCGGCGTCAGACACGGTTGTGTAATGTCTCTTGATTTGTTCTCGCTGTGTAAAAAAAAAAAGTTAGTTGCATATCCTTTACAGGACGTTTGCTGTCAACACCAGCATTGTTTACTGTTGGTCATGTCTTGACAAGTTTACGTTCAGTAGTTTGCCATTGCTTTCTGAACGACCGGCACCTATACCATTTCGTAAAGAAACCAGCCAAACGCGGTCTGCTGCCAAATCGCGCGCAGGTATTTTTCGAAACCGGGTATATGCGTACCCGCGTTCGTTACTCTTCTCCACGGAGACCGGCTCACATTGTATAGTGAGCATATAATGTGATATGCAGAAAATATGTCTGGGATCCTGGTTGCTTGACATAATACAAATAACAGACGTTATGCTTATGATACCGTCTTGATTGCAACAAGTCATAAGGAAATACAGGAAATGTTAGGTACGGTGGTTGTCATAATAATAATCAAGTGCCATGCGAGCTGGCCATAGGCGACCATGGCTCTCCATAGATCTCAATCTTTGGTGTTCTGGATCAACTCGGCTGATAATATTCCTTCATGCCACCGTCTCAAAACATACAGCATCATATCTCTTAGATTGCCTCTGTCTTTCTTCCCCTCAATCTTTCAAGTTGACACGATGTTCTCCAATGCTTCTCTTCTCATCACATGATCAAATAATGATGTGTGTCTTTTTTCTTATTGTAGTATATAATGTTCTAGTTTCATTAGCCTCTTTCAGGCAATCGTTGTTAGTTACTCTGGAAGTCCAAAGAATTCGCAACATTCGTCGCAGGAATCACATCTCTGTTCCTTCAAGTTATTCCTAATTTGTTCATTTACATTCTAAGATTCACTGTTCATACAGCAAAACGTGTTCTATATAGCATTACAGCACTCTCTTTCTTACATTCGGTGATAGTGACTTATTGCATAAGATTCTCTTCATTTTCTGAAATGCGGCTTTTGCTTACCTTTTCTGCTCGTAATCTCTGCTGTACATCTTCCATCTGATGTTATAAATGCCTCTAGGTATTTAAAATTATTCTCTTAGTAAAAAATATTCCTGTCTATTTCTATATGTCACATTTTGGTGTCACCATTTTCTTTGATATCACCATTGTTACTGTTTTCTTGATATTCAAGTCGAATCGAATCCTCTCTATACACTCTTTGTTACTACAATGTCCAATAATTGTTATAGGTGTGTTGCATTATTCGCCACCAATACTGTGTCATCTGCATAGCGTAAAGTGTTTATATTATAACCCTTGAGTAGTATTAATGGTGGCTAATTGATCTCACTCATTATTGCTTCGCTATATAGGGAGAAGACATCACGTGACAGGACACACTCCTGTAGCTCTCCTAGCCTAATCTGTTCGCTTCCCTCTTTATTTCCCATTTTAATTGCTGCTACTTGATTCCAGTAAATATTGTTTATTATTCTTAAATCTTCCCCATCAATGGTGATATCTTGAAACATTTTAATCATTTCATCATGGTTTACATATGCCTTAGAATAATCCATGGAGCACAGACATATGTCTTTCTGTGTCTCTATTGATCTTCCTATTAGTGTCCGCAACGTATATACTGCAATGATTGTGCCCTTTCCTTCCACACATACATAATGTTCGTTACTAATTGCCATGTTTATTTTTTTTCTTGTTCATATCATTATAATTCTCAGTTGAAGCTCTGAGACATGGTTTATGAAGTTAACTGTACAAAAATCTTAGCATTCAATTGCTCCATGTCATGTTGGTATACCTATTCAAAACAAAGCGGTGCGAGTATTTTTTTTCGAAAAAAGGTATAGGTGCCGGTCGTTCAAAAAGCAATGGCAAACTAATGAACGTAAACCTTTTATAGGAATCTCGAACAGCAAAAATGCTGGGGATGACTGCTACATCCTGTGAAGAATATGCAACTAAATGTTTAAATAAAAAATAAATACAGATTTCAGCATATCGCTCGGTAAATATCCTTTGATGTAAATATTATTCAACATTTTGGTTAATATATCTACTCCAAATTCTCCCAATAATTCTAATTCTTCTATTGTGATTTCATCTGGTCCATATCTTGTTTCCTTTCTTCATATGTTTTACAGCGTCTGCAACTTCTTTTAGAACAGGTGGACCTTCTAAGTTACTTTCTTCTGTTAATTCTTCCCTTGCTCCATCTTATAAGCACTGGATAATGACCACAATTGATGATGATGATGGTGATGATGATGACACACACACACACACACACACACACATATATATAAATATATATATATATATATATATATATATATATATATATATATATATATGTGTGTGTGTGTGTGTGTGTGTGTGTACACGCATATACGTATCCATGCCCATATTTCTATATTCGTAGCTCTCATAAACTATTTAGCGAAAATGTTTGCGGAGAATAACACTCAAGCCATTCCGACTCTATTATCTAAGATGCAGCATACATAAACTGATGATGCTGATTTCTTTCGTACACTTGGACACATAACACGCATCTATAACTGGATTACGTACGGCGTACTGTGCCAATTAGTCAACATTTTTGGTATCTGTACTAACATAATCAACATAATCTGCTTCAGCAAACAAGGTTTCAACGATCCTGTCAACATCAGTCTATTGGGTAAATTTCCTTTATGCTGCGAACTGCTTAAACAATGATGTATGTAATTTTATAAATTTAATCATGTTTCTTCTTCTTCCTTTTTCTTCTTCGTCTCCTCCTCCTCCTCCTCCTCCTCCTCCTCCTCCTCCTCCTACTTCTTCTTCTTCTTCTTCTTCTTCTTCTTCTTCTTCTTCTTCTTCTTCTTCTTCTTCTTCTTCTTCTTCTTCTTCTTCTTCTTCTTCTTCTTCTTCTTCTTCTTCTTCTTCTTCTTCTTCTTCTCCTTCTCTTTCTCCTTCCTCTTCCTTTTCTTCTTCTTCTTCTTCTTCTTCTTCTTCTTCTTCTTCTTCTTCTTCTTCTTCTTCTTCTTCTTCTTCTTCTTCTTCTTCTTCTTCTTCTTCTTCTTCTTCTTCTTCCCTCAGAGAGGGTATGAACTGGACAACAAAGATATCCATTCACTATTTCTCTACATCAAAGAAAGGATCACCTATGTCTTTTGATGATCTGTCAATTCCCAAAGTGTCAGAATCATGTTCAGCTGCTTCCACTGATGAAGAAGAGGGCATTGGTGGTTCTAAACCATCAACCTCAAGCGACCTAGATTTTTAGAAAACTACATCCAGTAAACCACACTTAAATAATAATCCAAGGTGAACTCGATGATCTTGTAAGAGATCTGAGTTTACCTAAGAACAAGGAGGAGCCTTTGGGATCCACATTGCAACAGAGGGATCTCATGGCAGAAGTTGTTAGAATGTATGTGTCTAGGAACACTCAGACGCCGTTTATTACATACCACAAGAAGCAAGTAAAGAGAGCACGAACAGCGACAGGGTAATGACGTAGTGGGTTCAAATGCGCTTTTTAAAAACATTATAACTTTAAATAATGTTGTTATTGTGTTTATCATTTTTTGTTAAAATATCAACTACTCGATTAACCGCAATTGTTATAATGCTAAAGTAGAAATACTAACAGTTCATCCCAGAGAATTGCACAAGCATGCAATATTTGTTTTACGGTAATGTAATTTCCTCATATTAAAACACCCAGAGTCAATTGGTGAATGTCAGTATGATATTTGAAATTAGAATGTCAAAATCAATAAGAAATGGTGTATGTAAATTCTAAAACAATTAACTTTAAACATTTGTTGACTAGTGTTCTTAATCCAAAAAAAAAAGTATTCCGTGTGTACATGTACACAAAGAAGTCACAGACAATTGGTTGCACAGTGCCTGACATATTTCTAAGTCTTCAGTTAGGTGCATAAATCAGAGTGTGATATAATATAAAATGTGTAGTCGATATTTTTGGGGTGAAATACTTAACACACATTCTCAATGATACTACGGCACAATCGGATTAATTACCAAATATCGCAGTTTCATCAAATTAAACTGTGCATAATCGTGTTTGTCTTCTGTGTTCACAATGGTTAATCGTTATGTGCTATGCTTGTAGCCAGCTATGTGTCGAAGGCTTTACGGACGCAGTTCGTAATTCTGCATACCCACTTTCGAAACACAGGTGCGGGTGTTTGGCAGCAGGCCACCTTGTGTTTGTGTTTTACGAAATAATATAGGTGCCGGTGGTTCATAAAGCAATGCCAAACTAATGAACATACGCTTGCCAAGAGATCACATCAGCCAAAAATGATGGTGTTGACTGTAGCTTCCTGTACAAGATTTGCAACTAACTTTAACTATGAATGGTGTAGTTGTAATGGTTAGTATAAGTATAGTAGACTGACCAACATATTTATTGGATTTATTGCGTTTTACATTGTAAAACTCTCACCCCATATCATCTTTCTGTATTCAGGACTCGCGGTTGCAGACTTAGGAAGCTTGGCAACACTGCTGTGGTCAAATGTGTGTATGACCCCCGGTTTTATTGACTTAAGTTTACCATTCGATCCGTTTGAAACTCAGTACGTGATTACTGGAATGCCACATACAATGTTTACACGCATTTCAGCGTTGGTCACCGCCACAATCACAGTAGAACGATGGCTTTGTACCGTCATGCCATTTAAGGTATGGCATTAACACTTATTCGATGTTGATTGTGTTTGCTATTAGTAATAATGGTTAATAAAGAACGATTGTAATCGGTGCTTTTTATGTTTTCAAATGTCAGTAAACACTTTTCTAATTGGCTATCATTTATTGGCTGTCAGACGTTATGTCACAACACACGAGACACATCCACAGGGGGTGGCGTCTTCCTCAGCAAATATCACAATAGATGGTTGCTAACTAACCTAGTCACACCTTAGTTTTTGACACATGAGAAATGTATAGGTAATCGATTGGTAATTGTACTTCCAGTTTTTCTTGAAATTACATTACCAATCATCGTCCTTTAGAGGCCATCGTAAGCCACAAGGTGATACAACAGATAGCGTCCCCAGGGGACTGATGACAAAAATGCAATCACACTATTTTAATACACACTTAATTTGTCAGGACATTAGCAGACATGGGGGAAATTGAATAACTGGAAACTAACTTTCTATCACTGATCGAGATGAGATCGGAGGCTTCCGGTAAAATAATACCGGCATAATGCGCATTGATATATTAAGGAAAAAGAATACCATAACCTGCACAGTTCGCTGTGACTACACTAGCCAGGCGGCTTTAATCCATCACGCTCAAGACCCTCTGCCCTACATCGCAAAGTACTATAGGCAGTAGACGTCAGACATATCTATTCGAAAAGACAAGGAACAACACACGCTTGTGCAGGTCACACACACACACACACACATATACACAAACACACATATGCATATACACACCGGATCAGTCCAGCTTCATCGGTCGGGAGACATATGCTCGAGAACGGTCACGTGGTTGAAAGAAACAGTGCCTTCCGTGTATTGGTCAACACAAAGTAGTCGATTGTTAAAGTTTGCTGAAGCTATAATAATCAACCTTCATAAGCCGTCCTCGTGCAAGCAGAAAGACATGTTAGTCAGTTTAAAATTACCGTGGTAGACAATCGACATTACTGTGCGAACATGTGTATATTTCAGTTTGAAGGATTTATCTAATTAATTCACGTAAGTTGTGTGATTTCTGCAGTATGTACCTGACGAGATGCAGCGAAATATGCCAGGCAATAAATCGTGCAATCTATTGTTTGTGTCTTCGTTATTCAAATTCATCACGGGAAAACATTGTTTTGAATTTCTGAAACGTCGCCTCCCATTACCAACTGTGAAGCGATTGGATGGATTACTCAAGCTGAAGTGTAAAATATCGGTACAGGAGTGTCAATTAAGATTTCTCGAGGAATGCCTAAAGACGGGAATATTCCCTCACCGGTATTTCAGATCTCTCAGGGCGGATAGAATATGTCCAACAAGAAAAAACCTGAGACGACTGATAAAAAACCAGATAGAAGAAACCCAGTCTAAGTTGGCCAACCTCAAGCGCACACACAGTTCTGCCTACTACGTCACCAAAGAATTGAGCTTGTATGGCTACTTGAAGTTCACTAAATTCTGCACAGAAACAGTGCACAAGGTGAAAATCGCAGAGAATGCTCGCCTCAACAAATCACTGAGCATTGAAAAGATAACAACGTCAGTACTAGACAACCCAGAGAAGTATGTGAGGAACTTATCGTCGTATGTACTCAACAACATTGGAACGGAGGCCCTTGCTTACGGATTAAAATTCTACATAAAGCCCAAACACATTAACCGTGTTGAGTCGCAAGCACAATTTGAAATGTTGTTTGATCAAGTCTCCAAGTTATCACCTAATTTTGCTGAGTCGGTCGGTTGGCTGAAGGCCAAACTGGTAGATTTAGAACACCAGTATCGCACAACACCTTCTAAACAGACATGTCCGCTGACCAACGAACACCTTACTGCCTTAAAAGCGTTAAAGGCTAACAAAACCCTCGTAATATTGAAACCTGACAAAGGGAGTGGTGCAGTACTTATGGACATGTCAGACTACCAGAGAAAAATGGATGAAATATTATCAGATGCATGTAAATTCAGAGTAGAGCAAATAGTCAACAAGTCGGAGGACCTGGATGCAAAAATGAGGAAAGAGATCCAGTCACTTGTGAATGCGGGACTCATCAGTGAGGTCACTGCAAAAACGCTCACACCGCGTGGCTCCCAAACTACTCAGATGTACGGTCTACCCAAGCTTCACAAGCCCGGCATCCGACTAAGACCGATCCTGTCCATGGTTAACTCCGCACAACACCGAATGGCGAGATGGCTAGCCGAAATTTTAAAGCCAATGCGACAGTCCTTCGATCCAAGAACACTCAAAGATACATTCGAACTGGTGGAATTATTGGATACTATGGACATAAACAACAAACACATGGCATCCATGGATATTGCCTCTTTATTCACCAACGTTCCATTAGATGAGACCGTGAATATAATAAGTGAACGCATTAGAGACAAACAACTAAAATTAGGCATACCATCAGCTATTCTAGAGAGGCTATTAAAATTATGTACCGCCAACATACAATTCAACTTTCTAAACAAGTCATATCGCCAAATTGACGGAGTGGCCATGGGGAGCCCACTTGGACCTATTCTAGCGGACATCTTCATGGCACACTTAGAAGAAAAGAGATCCTCAGACATTAATAACTTGGCCTTTTACCGTCGTTACGTGGACGATATACTAATTATCACCACAGACGAGCTACAAGCAACGTCGTTCCAGGCCACAATGAACGAGACACATAAAAACATCTCTCTATCTATGGAACACGAACACAACGAAGCGTTGCCGTTTCTAGATATCCTAATAAGACGTAGAGCAGACGGCACAATTCAAAGATCGGTGTACCGCAAAGAAACATGGACTGGCCAATACTTAAATTTTCAGAGCTTCGCACCTGTCCAGTACAAACGGGGCATCGTACGGACCCTGTTTGACCGTGCTAGAAAGATATGCACTCCGGACACACTGACAGAGGAATTTGAAACTCTGAAGAATGCCTTAAACCTGAATGAGTACTCCATAGGATTTATAAAGCGCCACTGCCAACAGCCCAAACCGAAACCTGAAGTAACTACAGTACCTAAACTCAAGGTATTCATCCAGCTAATCTTCCGAGGAGATGACGTAATGCAACGTCTGCGGGACAGGCTCACCACAGCAGTCGGGCGAACTTTCTGTGCTGCAACTCTAGTCATCAGGTACCGAAACACACCGATCCCCATCCCAGCAGTAAAAGAAAATGTAGCTTTGTACGCCAAATCAAATTGTATTTACCAATTTACATGCAGATGCGAGGCCATCTACATAGGTAGAACTGAGCGACAGTTACATTGCAGGGTTTCGGAACACATTCCGAATTGGTTGGGCAAGATACTACACACAGAAGATGGTAGCCTAGGCAGGCCGACACACCGGAACAGTCCAGCTTCATCGGTCCGGAGACATGTGCTCGAGAGCGGTCACGTGGTTGAAAGAAACAGTGCCTTCCGTGTGTTGTTCAACACACAAAGTAGTCGATTGTTAAAGTTTGCTGAAGCTATAATAATCAACCTTCATAAGCCGTCCTTGTGCAACCAGAAAGACTCAGTTTAAAATTACCGTGGTAGACAATCGACAATACTGTGCGAACATGTGTATATTTCAGTTTGAAGGATTTATCTAGTTAATTCACCTAAGTTGTGTGATTTCTGCAGTATGTACCTGACGAGATGCAGCGAAATAAGCCAGGCAATAAATCGTGCAATATATTGTTTGTCTTCGTTATTCAAATTCATCACGGGAAAACATTGTTTTGAATATATCATACGAGCAAACACATTAAAGTAAATATTTTCAGACAATACAGTTTTTTGCTGTAACAACATCAGTGAGAGCTTTTCACGTGTTCACTGTCACTAACGAGAGACAATCGACTCTTATGACCTTAATGCAACAGAGACAGTATCATAGTTTCGTGGATGTTGAAGAAGAACAAAGTCGACATTTTGTAAGATCGGGAAATCCAAGATAACTGTCTCATAAAATCATTCGTATCCGCAACTAAATATACGAGGGGTCTTTAACTGAAAACCTTAAAAGTGTGATATATATTGCAATATCCATGCCATTGTCTTGTAACCTGTTAATGGTGTTTTTAAGGATGTCAAGAGTGTTAAGCATGTGACATCACGATGCAGAAGAACACGTATATGTCACAAGGCCATGTTAAAGATGACCGCCCCACTTTTGACATGCACCAAGACAGCAGATATCTGTTATCCATTTTTTTTTATCAGTGAAGGGATAAAATCTATAGAAATTCATCGGCGAATGAAGGCCCAGTATGGTGATGTATGCCTGTTGTGATATACTAAAACGTCTCCACCAACTTCCTATGCTTGACGCTTTAAAAATACAACTCCCTAATAGTTACTGTTTAAGCACCTTTCTTTTTGGGGAAGAAAACAGAGCTAAGCTAACCCGTAGGGCAGCCAAATTTATTTCGCCTTAGTTTAAAATCTGGGCCTGGTAATGGTTCACGTACCTGGTCAGACCGGCTTGATTTTAAAACAAAGGGTATTAATAGCCATTTTCGTTCAAGAGAACAAAGGGAACAGGCGTCAGCCTTACCCCTGCGCGGGAAAGGAAAAGTATGCTCAAAATATATCACTCTCTGGAGCAATTGGTATGTTAAATATACATTATAAATATGTACTCGTGTATTTTGATAAGGTATATATACCATTGTGTTAATATAAGAATTGTTAAGATGAAAAATCAATAATTCTTGCAAATGAGAGCCTGATTGTTTTCTACTAAAGCAGCCATGCTGTACCACGCGGTCATCTTCCTATTCTATACAGTTTCAAATTCCTATGTTTAAATAACTTCTATGCATTGTGAAACATATCACTAGCAATGACTATACACCTGTAAATATTCTATGTAGTGTAGATTCAATCTTAAGGACATTTCACAAACTTTCTCTCCACGTGGAAGCATAATCCTGATAACACAGCTTATGGACTCTAGTTCCTATTGGAGAATTATTTTTGCTAATTGCTAATCTGTAACTCGAGCTATCGTGCGAAATTGTTGGTACAATCTTCTTGTTAACATATTAGTAACCACGTCATTGGTGTGATGGACATGTAATCATTTCATAAAAAATTGCTAGGGAAATGACATGTTGGAGAAGTAAAATCTCAAGAAAGAAAACGCATGATATAATTGAATGTTCTGATAGGATGTGCCTTAAATCCGCATCACCTCACTGTGGTAGGGGCATAAACGAAGATTTATGGTTAGAAATTGCCAGCAACATTCAGAAGACTGGCCATGCTGCATAAGTGATTTCAGATAAATAAGAAATTTTTTTACAATAGCAGCAATTGGTAAATTATATCACCGCGTTCACTAACCTAATGCTGCTGTAAGCAGTGGAAAAAAAAAAGAATAGCCATTCTACTTTTAAGGATTGACGAATAAGGAAATCCAAAAACATTGGCTCCTGCCTTATTATGTATGATTATTATTATTATTATTATTATTATTATTATTATTATTATTATTATTCATATATGCGCAATGTACATGTTTGTTTCTCTCTTTATGAGATATTTATATATATTCTGCTCATGTGTGTTACTATTGCTGTTGGGAATATTCATGTTAATGTTACCCCAGTGCGAGACATGATGATGGTGATGTAAGAAACCTTGTGTATGTCAGTATCACAAGAAGAGAATGTTGATTGGTATGGATGGGCTGTGGCTTAATACTGATTACACCTAATGAAAGAAAATGAGGGAATTATGAGACAAAAGGCCCATGGCTCAGAAATCCTTGTCAGGTTATGAAAAGTATAACATCAAGCTGGATGGAAAGGATGGATAACTCATTACAAATGTCCCAGTAACACCATATAATAGAATAGTGAGGAGAAGATACCTTACTCACAATAAGAGCTAGAATAGCTCAACACCAAGCGACGAAGGACAAGGGACATATTGGAAATACTCTATCTCCTTCCTCTCTTTTTTGTTTGTAATTGTGTTGTAAACATGTTAACCTAAAACAGTAGATTAATGATGGGGTTGTATTATTTTGCCATTTCCGGCTCTAGAAAGTAGCAGGTGGTGGATTTTGATGTATCACCAATCAGGATCCTGGGCCAAAAGCCTGATGAAAGTGAGTCAGGAATAAATGTCACATGCATATAGTCTGGACCAATACACCAATGTTTACTGCTGCATTCATTAGCTGCCATAGCAAGCAAAAGACAATTTCGAAGACGACTGGCAACGTTATTGTTGAAGTCCTACTTCAGTAGGAATATCCAGAACGGACTCCAGTATCTAAAAATCTACAAAGATAAAGGTCTACAGAGTAACCGACAACAGTGTATCGTCTGCTTTACTTCTGAGAGGTTCCGCTTGAAGCATCATCAGTTAGTGAAGTCAGTGAGACAATGGGACAGTCCTACAAGTTTAATAAAACTAACATCAGTATGAACCCTCCATCTGTCTGTTGGACTCCCTAGTTTAAAGGATACTCATACGTATTCTCATTCGAAAGAAAAGGCACACAGCAGCAAAAGTCAACATAAGGTTCAAGACACTAGAACACTAAATGGGAAGAGACACTGAAACACCATAAGCAAGTACAACCAAGGTACCAACTGAATACCAACTTAATATCAACTGAAAAACAACTGAGAAACCAGAGTTCCTCAAGGTGCCAAATCTGCAACACCCTTAAAGAAGCCAGATCCACTCGAGATCTCAGAACCGAAACACCATCAAAAATGCCATACAAAAGAATCTAGCAGAGTATTGCCTCTATGCATGCAACAAAAAGAATCATCTGATTGATTGCGACTCCGAGTTTGTGTGTTGGAATGAATATTCTTCAGTTCCATGCCTTCAGCAGACCAATACTGGACATAGTTCCAGTTGAAAGAAAAGAAGGACTATCAGCATTGTATGTCCTACATTGAAAAAGGTAATACTGAATCAGAACTCTTTGCTGATTCCATGTCGGCCTGATTGCTCTATCACAAAGTGTGGGATGGCCTATCAACAATAACCGGGTGTGTGACAAAGCCTCTTGAACTAAATTAGCAAACGAATAACATAAACCGAGCTGCTGGACAGTAGTCATCTTTTTCATCGATAAGATGATATAGGGAAGAACCTTCTGCAAGAGCTTAAGTTGAATTCCTGAAAGCTTGACAGACTTAGGCACCAATTTCAATTGGACACAGAGCCCACTTGCAACAGAGTATTCTTGAATTCAGCCCCATGGAGGGGATATGTGCTTGTGTATAATTCTATTCTTGGATTATGAATTATAAAGATTCACCAGCCAACTTCAGTGAACATAATGTAAAGAGAACATGACTGTGAGTATATTTATTTCTGCCCCGGATAAATATGGACATTATCTGCATCACACTGGAGAAAATTAACCGACAGCAACACCTAAGGAAAAAGACTATAATTAAATAATTAGTTTAATTATTAGTACCAATTATGCTTTCTATGTGATTATTTCATGCTATGGATTTATAAGATCAGTAGCTATTTTTAAATGAGGGTATAACCAACTAGTGGTTGTTGTTTTGTTTGAATATTCTGACACCATCTCATTAATTTTTCAAATATGAGAATTGTATCTGGTGTGAGAAACCATTGTTTTATATGTTTGGTTTTTCTGAACTTAGACCATTTGTTTGCTTTATTTATGTAAAATGGGTCAAAGATAGGAGAACCAATTAGCGGTTGTTGTGTTGTTTGTAATACATTGTTTTCCTTGGGACAATGGGGTAAATGTGTTTTTGATATTGAAAATCATTCCCATGCCTGTTCTGGAAATTCAGTGTGGTCATTACAATTATATATGTGTTACTGCAGATCTTGATTTAATACCTAAACTATCTGTCCAAAAATGTTGATGTTTACGTCAATTACGTGTTGATATTTATTCAACAGTGGTTGTTATATATGTTGTAAACAATCAATGTCCTCTAACACTAAATTAAATTTATAGGGTTGTTTAGTGGGAATGGAGAAGTACGCACAGACACAGATACAAAAAGGAGGGCAGTATTTTCCTTCTTGTGTTTGTGGTAGAATTCCATGATCAATTTACATTCTAGAAGTGAAAAGAGAATCAAACCTAAATCCCCAAGGGATCCCCTAGACACTTTTAACAAAATAATTCACATATATAAAATCCACATCCCACACCTGTCAGTCCAGCAAGTGTATGAGTGGAGTAGGAAGGTCCAGTATTTTGATGCCTGCCTGTAAGCCCAGCAAGTGTATGGGGATGCCTGCCTGATAGCGCAGCAAGTGTATGGTGATGCCTGCCTGTGAGCCCAGCAAGTGTATGGTGATGTATGCCTGTCTGTCCAGCAAGTTTATGGTGATGCCTGCATGTGAGCCGAGCAAGTTTATGGTGATGTATGCCTGTCTGTCCAGCAAGTGTATGAGTAGAGTAGGAAGGTCCAGTATGGCGATGCTTGCCGGTGAGCCCAGCAAGTTTATGGTGATGCATGCCTGTCTGTCCAGCAAGTGTATGAGTAGAGTAGGAAGGTCCAGTATGGCGATGCCTGCCTGTCAGTCCAGCAAGTGTATGAGTGGAGTAGGAAGGTCCAGTATGGCGATGCCTGCCTGTCAGTCCAGCAAGTGTATGAGTGGAGTAGGAAGGTCCAGTATGGCGATGCCTGCCTGTCAGTCCAGCAAGTGTATGAGTGGAGTAGGAAGGTCCAGTGTCGTGATGCATGCCTGTCAGTCCAGCAAGTGTATGAGTGGAGTAGGAAGGTCCAGTATGGCGATGCCTGCCTGTCAGTCCAGCAAGTGTATGAGTGGAGTAGGAAGGTCCAGTATGGCGATGCCTGCCTGTCAGTCCAGCAAGTGTATGAGTGGAGTAGGAAGGTCCAGTATGGCGATGCCTGCCTGTCAGTCCAGCAAGTGTATGAGTGGAGTAGGAAGGTCCAGTATGGCGATGCCTGCCTGTCAGTCCAGCAAGTGTATGAGTGGAGTAGGAAGGTCCAGTGTCGTGATGCATGCCTGTCAGTCCAGCAAGTGTATGAGTGGAGTAGGAAGGTCCAGTATGGCGATGCCTGCCTGTCAGTCCAGCAAGTGTATGAGTGGAGTAGGAAGGTCCAGTATGGCGATGCCTGCCTGTCAGTCCAGCAAGTGTATGAGTGGAGTAGGAAGGTCCAGTGTCGTGATGCATGCCTGTCTGTCCAGCAAGTGTATGAGTGGAGTAGGAAGGTCCAGTATGGCGATGCCTGCCTGTCAGTCCAGCAAGTGTATGAGTGGAGTAGGAAGGTCCAGTATGGCGATGCCTGCCTGTCAGTCCAGCAAGTGTATGAGTGGAATAGGTAGGTCCATTATGGTGGTGCATATCTGACAGTTCAGCAAATGTATGAGTGGAGTAGGAAATTTCAAAACGGCGTGACTTCTGTTTCAGACTCTTCACGACCGGGTTAGGCACACGATTAGCGACAAAGGCAATGTTCTTTTCTGAAGGAATCCGAGCACTTTATCGGTTTGCATTGAACGCAGTGGTGACTACATCGAAACATGCTACATTTGTTCTTTACTTGTACATAGTATATTCATCAAAGAAAAAGAACAAAATAAACATTTAAAATGTCAACTTTAATCCCCTTAGCACCTTTGTCATGTACACCGCTAAAGCGGTATAGAAGTAGCATTAATGAAAGGTAAGGCTTTTACAAGAAGACTCAGGAGCAAATGAACACGAACGTGGCACATGCTATTCCACACGCCATGGGCATGTAAGTACTTGAGTCAGGGGCATTAGCAAAATACCAATAGCCTTACCAGCGTTCTGCAAAATCCTGCTACTTGATGACAAGAAAGCGCTTCTCAAATGGACTAACTAGGAACCGTTCGGTGTATAAATTAAGCATTTCATCTTGTTTATTACCCATGATGCGATACTGATTTGACGATATACGTATACTGACTGATATATCTCTCGTCTTTAGGTGCATCAAATTGTGACTCCACGGAAAGTTGCTTTCATGACTGTGACTATCTTCATTGTCAACATAGTTAGTGGATCTCCGCTTTATCTCGTCAACCAGCTGGGTATGCGATATTTTCCGGATAGAAATAAAACCATGATGGGACTTATTTACAATAATGACCGAGGGAATGTTGAGAACATATCTTATATAATTAATAACGCCGTGTTTCCTTATTGTGCATTCTTGATTATTATTTGCTTCACAATAGTCTTGGCCATAAATATACGTAAGACAACCAAGTGGAGAAAGACTTTTGGCTCAAAAAAGATAGCACCTGACAGCGCCACCATTCGGAATCAACGAGCTGCAAAAATGGTTATAATGATCTCCATTCTGTTTATTGCCTGTTTTACTCCAATGTGTGGTATATTTTTGTTCATGTCCCTGAATCCACAGTATAACTTGTTTACCAAATATAGAGATGTCGTTTTCTTGATGGGCGGACTGGCCGAACTCTTGGAATCTATCAACTCGTCCATGAACATTTTCATTTATTATCGCATGAGCAGCAATTACAGGACTATTTTTCATAAATGTTTACGGCTGGACAAGTATTGCCATTGATAGTTCATATGTAACCTATGCTTCATTGGGACAATTAGTTTAAATATATGAGTTACTGTAAACAAAATATGTAATTATCAACTTGTGAACTTTCCTTCGATCCTAGTCAGTGGCTTTCTTCACTCTTGCTGCATTTCATCCATGGCATTCTGAGGACCATCTCGCAGATCGTGAAGGGTTGTGATTTGTTGTTTTGTAATATACAGAATATTGTTTAACTAAGAATAATAAATGTAATTATCTTGGGTATTTTCGTCATTTTCAAATTCAGCTTGCTTGCTTCTGTTCGTTGGCTTGAGCTCCAACGCGAAGTCCTGTATGTCGGATGAAGGCATCCTGTTGTCCAACATCAGGGTGATGTCATACATGACCTGAGGTTTGCGCGAGTATCCGTTGTCCCATGTCTGGCTTATTGGTGTGCAGACTGGTAGGTCCTCGCCGTACAGGCAGACACTCTCTGACTTCGGAGGAATCGGCGATCCTATTGACTTTAGCCAGGACCCCGAAGGGACCTGTTGCCCAGGACGCTCGACGAGGACGCGTCGATAGGTCTTGGCCAGTATATAACCCGGCCCTGGTGCCTTGGAAACACCTCTGCGTCCCATCAAATTCAGCAACATCCCTGTGAGTCTGAAAATCAAATTGTCCCTGTTGAGAGTTGAGAAACACAATATTTTTAGGACGTGTTTCCCGAGAAGATAAAGAGGTCTTCGACAGATAACTCTTTTAATCGCTCATTAAAAAAAAAATTAGCTTTCGGCGCATTTGTAATCTAAACATAGACGTCATAAACAACCTGTTGCACGGTTTCTTGCCTGGCATATTTCGCTTCAACTTGGCAGGTGCATAGTGCAGAGTTATATACCATATGGAATGGATGAATGAATAATTCTTTGGCTGACCAGGTACATAGTCGCTGACATTCTTCGAATGTGCATTAACGTTATTCCACGGAAGTCTATAATTTAACAGGAAGTCCTTCGGCTTGCAAAGCAACGACTGGAATCGCCTAATAGATAATGCTTAGACATAGTTTAGCAATTGATTATTGAATTTCTAATACAGTATACGAAATGCATCTTGTCTGTTAACTCTATGATTGTCAATAAGCAAATGTTCCGTGGCGGCAGAATTCGATGGTTGATGCAATGTCGACTGCACATGAATACATGAAGAATGATTAACTCTCTTTTCCACCCACAGTCGTATATGTTCGGCTACTCGATTTGCTAATTGTACTTCCGAGTAACCTATGTAAGTCGCTTGGTACTCGCAATGAAATTTATAAGTACAGTTTGATGTTGTGTACCGAGACAAATGTTCATTCGCAGATGGAGGAAGTATCGATTTGTTTTATATCTGATCATTAGTTCAACGAAAAAGAGTGTTCTATTTACAGCTGTTCAAATCGATCGTGTATTCGTGTCATTACATCCCCAAAAGGAAAGATGAGCTGAAGAAACACTTACAGTTTGGAAACCGTTGATTTTGTGTGAGTAAGGTTTAGGTGGCTGGCAGTGATGCTTGATGAAACCGATTGGATATCCATTAGATTTCATAATCTTGTGAAGGGTGTCTATTTGATCATTCAGTGTGTCATAGCAGCACTTTTTCCTCACTTGATTAAAGCGGGTCCATACTAACCCACGCTTATACTGATGGGTGCAAAGCTATGGACATCCAGGTATTGTCTCGTTCATGTTCATTTTCGATTATCTGCTATTTGGAGTGTGCCATTTTCTCGACGTTGGATTAGAATATCTAATAATGGTAGGTTGTCGTTATGTTCAATGCCAGTAGCCAAGGACACGTGGGTTTGGTTCATAGTGGAGTGGAATGATTATGCTTGTTGTCTGGTTTCTGTGAGGAATAATATGTTATACTCACACCAACGGTACAGCACCGTGTCTTTGTATCTGATGGGTTTTGTTCTTCTAATTGCACCATAAAGATGTACGCTAGAATGGGACCTAGAGGTCTCCCCATGGCAACTTCTATTATTTGGCGGTACGATCAATAAACAACACGAAGAGAAGTGGAGATAAAATGTTACCCCAGATACACAGAAGGAGAGAATTTTTAACCGCAATTGTAAAGTGGTAAAAATGGTTGCCACCATCTCCTATTTGTCACCATCGTCTTTTCATTGCCTGTTTGACTCCAATCGCATTCATTATGCTTTTAATTGCTTTTCGAGTCTACTATGTACTTAACTGGAAAATATATTAAATTGAAGTTAATATTAGGCGAGTTCAGTTATATATTGTACGAAATAAACTCGTCTATGGAAATCTGTGTTTATCAAGACATGAGTTGATTGATGATGATTGATTGATTGATTGGTTGATTTATGAATCGACATCACAGCATTCGGGGCATTCCCATAAGCGCTCCGTCCCCATACTCAGCAGCCAGCGAAGAGTTCCAACACCAATAGTACCAGTAGCAATCTAATTATATGTCCGTCTCTCCTTTCCTCTGAGCGTTGAGTGTCATCCAGATCCCCTCGTCACTCCTCGCTGTCTCATTCTTGCCAGACCATGGTAATCTATTTGCTCCTCCGAGGTACACGTGCTCCCATAAGGCCGCAACCACGTCTGCATTGTCATGTATCAATACTCCACAGAGTTCTGCAGAGCCAGCCAATCTCTCAGCCTGTTCATTTCCCAGCACACCGACATGCCCCAGAGAAAAGATCCAGGCGATACTTGTTACCCGTGACCTCCGAAGCGAAGCAAGCCACTCCACACGAAGCCTGCCCGTCCTCACCCTCGTCAGCATGCTTTCTGTGTCAGTTACAATCACGATGTGTGTGTGTGTCGTATTCTCCATCCAGCGGAGAGCCGCAGTGACTGCCTCCACCTCCATTCTTAAGCTGGATGTTGTGGTATCATATGCCAGTCTCTCCTTGCACCAAACGTCGACCTTTAGCTTTGGCTATGAACCCCCAGCCACTTCTCTCTCCTCTTGACACCGAACCATCTGTGTAGATAATCACATCACCCGAGTGTGCATTGTCCTGAATTAGTTGCTGGATTTCCACTTCCGTGGCCCCTGCTGGCCACTCCCTGCACTCCCAGCTTATGTGATTATAACTCTGCACAAGTATGACTGTTCCGCTGGCACTCTGACCCACTCCTCTCCACGCCTAATGTTCTCCAAGGGGCACACCTGTCTGATCGTATCCTCCGCCTGAGCCATCCATGATTTCCCTCTTATCAGTCGCTGACCCTTAACTGCGTCCAGCGCCTCATGCAGTGGGTGGTCTGTGTCTGCAGCTACTCTGAGGTATGCCTTCGCCTGCATCACCTTGATCCTACCAGCAACAGTCGGCAGACCAAGGATGTAACGCATACACACTACTGGGGTGTCTCTGGTGCATCCCAGAATGACCCGCATAGCTTCGTTCTGTATGCGCTCTAACTTCACCAGCTGACTCTCTGAGACAACGACCAGTCCTAATCCATAATCAATTACTGAGAGGATCAAGTGCTGGTATAGTGTGAAAAGCATTCTCTGCTCTGTGTCAATTGCAGCAATAGTTTTAAGTGCACTGAGTCCCTTTTGAGATCTTGTCACAACCGTCTCCACATGGTCCTTGAAGGATAGGCTCCTGTCAAATGTGATCCCCAGATACTTCAGTTTGTTCTCTCTGCTGACATTTCTACCATCTATCGCGAGACTTGGGACATCAGCTCTCACAATCCTGTTGTCCAGAGAGCACCACAAAACAGCCGCCTTTTCCAGGTGGATGACAGCACTAATTTCTGTGCACCAGTCAATCACTTTATCTACTGTCGCCTGTAACTCTTGCCTGGGCTGTTTGCTCCCTATCTCTCCCCTGTCTATATGCACGAATATCATTTGAAAATGTTAGTATTCTTCTAACCCCTGGTGCTTCTAGGTTTGCTATCTTCCTCGTATACACGTTAAAGAGCACCGGTGATACTGCAGATCCCTGTGGCAGTCCCGGGGTTAACATATGTCGCTCCGAGGTCCATGCACCCAGACGGAGAGCAACCCGACGAGAATGCAGGACGGCTGCTATCCATTTCACCAACCAGGATTGACCCCCTTCTCCATCAGTGCGGTCATCAAAATTTCATATCGCACTCCATTGTACGCATCCTCGAGATCAAGCGCTGCAGCCATCGTTTCCTGTTTACTCTGGAACCCCTCATAAACGTCAAAGGCAAAAGTGGCTGCATTTGACCAGGTATAATTTCCTGGCCTGTAGCTCCCCAGGCCTCTTGGAAGAAGCTTCCCCCTTTCCAAAAACTCTTGCAGCTTGACAGCGACTATCTTCTCTAGAACCTTCCCAAATGTATTTTGAAGGGTGATGATTCTAAAGCCGCTGAGCTTTGAATGATCCTTAAATAGGTTTGGGAGAGGGATGAGATAGCTGTGCGCCCAATCCTGCGGTACTGATGCTGTCCTAATGCTCTGGTTAAAGCAGTTGGACTTCTCTAAAAATCTCTGGCGAAACGCCTCCCCTTTCTCTTTGTCTGTTGTCACGCGCACACCGTCATCTCTATAAATTGTTCCCACTGTCATAGGCCGCTCTTTTCTCTGCATTTGCCTGTGCAGTTTTCAGAATTTTTGCAGTGTTTTATCACCTCCAATATCATTCATGAAACATTCCCATTTTGCCTTTTTGGCCTCTGGAGCACAGCGCTTGAAAACCTCCACCTTGTCTTTCTTGACATTTTCCGCGGTGTCCACTTCCTCTTGTGAGCTTCGAGGTGTCTGTCGCACTTTCTTTAGTGCTTCACTGCTTCTCTGAGGCGTCCAAGAAGGCAATCGGTCCAATTATACCGGAAGGTCTTGCGCGCTCTCCCAGCTTTAACTTTCCTGGGTTTAGAGATCAGGACTGAGCATGGCATGTGATCACTTCCATGGTCATTAAAAACAGTCCACTTTACATCAAGGACTGATGACTGGGAGACAAGTGCCAAGTCAATAGCTGTCTCGACATGAGTTCTAAATATACATACGCATTCCAAAGGAAATCCCAGGGACTTTTACAGCACTATCAGGAAGATAACATGCACGCATAATCAACTAAGCGGAGAGATCAACAACAGAAATGGGCACGTTCTCACTAACAATAAGGATCCACAAAATAGATGGGCTAAAACCTTTGAGGAGATCCTACTTAGACCAGTCGCTGAAGACTGCAAAAGGGGATATAGATATCAATTGCGAGTAACCATCCACGAAAAAGAAATACAGAGCCATTAGACTACCGAATGACGGAAAAGCTGCTAGTTCTGGTGACATACCAGAAGAGGCAAAAACAACTAATCATCTCATCGGTATTACTGCACATATTATTTAGCAGATTATAACGAAATATCAACAGAGTGGAGAGAGGGATAGCATGTGAAGCTGCCAAAGAAAAAAAAGAAACTAAAGAAGTGTAGAAATTATAGAGGAATAATGTCAATTGCTGGGATAATGTTAAGCAAGATCATTTAGGAGATATTACGAGATGAAATTGACACACATCTAAGAGACGAATATCCCGCGTTCCGACTTTGGATTCGCCTTCACATTTTACAGGGATCACTTCTCCCTGTAACGTCAGTGTGTTTTTGTTTCTCAACATTTCCGATCACAAACAAGTCGTATAATTTACACATTTACGTTAATGTTAACATGGCCAACAATAGCAACTCTTAAAGACACAAGACCCATCATTTTGGCAAAGGAAAGTCACTAGTCTTGCCTTTTGAGTCTTTCATGAACTGTTTGTTCCGTGTTGCCCTTTGATTACACCATTTTAAATATTTCCTTAATGGCTGGCTATCATTACTACAGTGGATGTGACAAGGAAGTATCGTATACCTTAAGAATGCTGACCTCAAACCTCCAGGAGGATTAAGCGGAGGTATGCCATTTTTTTTTCTTCCGCACATCGCATACCATATGTTCCACAAAGGAACAAAACTAAATTCACTGACACACGCAGTACCGACGCCTTTGAATTATTACGATCAACACAATTACCTCTTTGAACTGCGCTTTTAATAGTAATGTCAATCTAAGCCAGGCAAATAAGGCCAGACCGAAAGTTCAGTAATTCGTAATCACGTTATACAGCTTCTTGTATCATGGTATACCCAACGTCTATGGGCTTGCTTATTCTGATTTGAGTAACCAGATCCCTGTGTGAGTTAACTATTTTCAAAATATCATTATGACTCTTACTGTCCGTCCACGGTGTTATCACCATTCTTTTATAAAAGCATATTCCAGCGTCTACCACATAATTTCGCAGGTGCCTGCTAATTGTCCATGATTCCTTTCGTTACGTTAAGACTATATCCAGAGGAACCAACAATGGGACAATAGCCCTTTCTTTACGATTTGTGGAAAACAAATGTGTAATCAGCATGTATGTTAACATAAAAGTCCAGTATACTGTAACATGTAACATGAAATTCTGTATTTACAGTAATAATTGTTACACCAGTTTCATCACTTCCGGTCGCCAACATGGCGGTTAGGCATTGAACCGTTAAGGCTTGTGGCGTGATTATGCTTGTAGCTACGGTTCGCAATCGTGTTTTCCTCATGTTGGACTGGTAGTATATGGTTCCGTTGCCCTGCAACTGAGTGAGTGCATGGGCGACACTGTGGGCTGTGAGATTCGCGTGGAATGCTTTTACATCTGTCCTGTACAGTGACCTGCATGTTCGGAACAATGGCTACCGGCTGTTGCTGAATTAACTGATTTGCCTTTTCGGCTCACGAGTGCATTTTTCAGGAGACTCCTGGTGGTCGGCGCTGAAGCTACGGAGTTCGTGCTTTATGCGACACTTATGTCACCCTGCGGAAAAAAAAACCGACCCATGTGAGAAAACCCGGGTCAATGTGGTCTTTCTGGTGACTGCCGAGTCCATCGACGATGAACTGTGGTCTTAGTGGATGAATTTTGTTTTGGCATTCTGGCGGCGGCAGTATGCACTGTGTACCTGTGCAGGCTGTTGAATTGCCGAGACTCCTGTCTATTCCACTTTTCACATTGGAGAGTGAGGAGAATTTTATGTGATATTCAGTGGCACAGGAATGGAGCATAATGGGGACGACCCGTTGCCGTTACGTTTGATCCTCGACTAACTAACTAACTAACACCTGCTTCATGCCTTGAGGCGTACTTGGTCAGTTGTGCTAGCCCCAAATCTGTGTAGTTAAAAGTTAGTTGCATATCCTTTACAGGATGTCGCAGTCAACGCCAGAATTGTTTTACTGTTGTCCCCTCTTAGCTAGTTTATGTTTAGTAGTTTGCCATTGCTTTCTGAACGACCGGCACACATACCAATTCGTAAAAACACCTACGCAAGACTGATTGGTGCAAATCACCGGCAGCTGTTATTTTGTATAGAACAATGCATATTGGATGGGCGCTGTGGCCAAAATCAAACTACACCTCTACTTCGCAGGACATTTCCTGTTGCCTGCCAAGGTAACAAGGGAAATAAACCCGCATCGAGCGGAATTCCAAGAAATGTAAACGGGCTAGGGAGGTAGGCAAGCCAGCCGTATCGCTTTCGCAGATCACAAACAGTATATGCTGGACACATTAAAAAAGGACATATATACGAATGTTACTTAAGCTAGTTAGATGCAGCAATGACAAACTTGCAAGAGGGAGACAACGGTTTGAAGTGGGATACATTATCAACACGTGATTTAAATTAAGTTCACAAGACTTATCCGTCGTTGTAAAGACAGCGGCAGTATGTCATATATTACATACGACCTTCACTGTGGAGATGACAACATATCTGATCTGACCAGATCTGAGTTTAAACAATGTTCATGTACACTGCGTTGTTTTCTTGATCAAAGTGACAGTGTAGGTGGTGGATGATGTGCTGCAATATGTAAAGATGAATCACATACACATATGATAGTAGGCCCGAAGGGTATCGTCTCTCGAGATGTATGTGCGAGTGTGTGTGTGTGTGTGTGTGTGTGTGTGTGTGTGTGTGTGTGTATCAAGCGCATTTTTGTATACGTAATACGTGAATGTGTGTTAGTGCCTGTGTATATGTGGGTATGTGTGTGTCCACGCTCGAGATCACACGTGTATACGTGTGTGCGCAGATGTGTGTTAATGGGTTTGAACGTGTTTGTGTGTGTACTTTTTTTTTAAATTTTTTTGATTTACTTCAAACAAAGGCATTACCATTTTTTATTGCTGTCTATGATACATCACAGAAAATCCGGAATGGTTCGTTCTGTATTATTTGATGAACAAAGACCACATACCTGGATTATATGTATTAGAGATGAAATGATATACCGCAAATCAACGAGTAAACTATGACACATACAATATTGACTCGGTGCGTCATGAGATTAGAATATTACACGATACTATCGGTGAAGGGGTGGCACCTATAGAATATCATCGCGCACTATACATTAGCTCGCATTACATGTCTGTCTGTCTGTCTGTCTGTCTGTCTGTCTGTCTGTCTGTCTGTCTGTCTGTCTGTCTGTCTGTCTGTCTGTCTGTCTGTCTGTCTGTCTGTCTGTCTGTCTGTCTGTCTGTCTGTCTGTCTGTCTGTCTGTCTGTCTGTCTGTCTGTCTGTCTGTCTGTCTGTCTGTCTGTCTGTCTGTCTGTCTGTCTGTCTGTCTGTCTGTCTGTCTGTCTGTCTGTCTGTCTGTCTGTCTGTCTGTCTGTCTGTCTGTCTGTCTGTCTGTCTGTCTGTCTGTCTGTCTGTCTGTCTGTCTGTCTGTCTGTCTGTCTGTCTGTCTGTCTGTCTGTCTGTCTGTCTGTCTGTCTGTCTGTCTGTCTGTCTGTCTGTCTGTCTGTCTGTCTGTCTGTCTGTCTGTCTGTCTGTCTGTCTGTCTTGTGTGTGTGTGTCTGTGTGTGTGTGTGTGTCTAATGAAGTAAGACTGTTAATGCATACCAGCTTACAAGTAATATCTACCCCCAGTATTAATCCCAGGCATCAATTCTTTTAGCCATCTAATGATGATGACAATATAATGATGAAGCATGATGTATAGCAGACTGACAACTTAACAACACTTTCCAAAAGTCATTTAACTGTGCAACCGGACACACACATAAACACATAGCCTCATTTGGTCACGCGTATACAAACATACGTGCGTGTACGTGCTCAACTAAAGATGTATGTGTGCATTAATGTGCATTAGCGTGTATAATGACCAACGCTTCATGTAAACATAAGTTAATGCTTGTTTCACACTGCGGTAATGACTTTCGTCAGGACATCTTCCTTCACGAATTTCCATAAAGCATATAACACATAGAATATATAGAAATTACATTTTTTGTTTAGTCAGGGTAAGAACTGATCACTTAACGCACAAAGCAACTTGGCGCAGTTAATTGTATTGTCAATGATGTTAAAATAGGGACACTACATATTTACCGTAGATAAAACACGAGCGTTAATTATTATCATCACTATCATGCGCCTTGTCAGCAGGCATCTTTCTAGAAATCTCGGTCCTTGGTGCTCTGAATCAACTTTGCTGACGATGTTGATTTGAAATACACGAATTCTTGGGCAGATGATGTGGTGTTTCCCTCTTGACTTCCACATCCACATGGGGAATTTTACTATTTCCTGGATTTGATTATATGCTATAGAGAAATTTAGAAACATATTATTCTGTTATAATTTAAAATTAAATGCTAACATATTAAGTAAATCATCTTGGTCGTCAACTTGTCCACTGTCTGGATATTACTTTGAAGTCAAGATTAGTCCATACACGAGATAAGACTTCTCGACATCAGGGGAACTCAATATGTCTTCAGAGGTACTTTTAATGGATGTTCTCAAGTCAAGAACTATAAGTCAACATTTTAGCCCAGCTGACCGGTGTGGGGGATGAACTCGCTACCCCGGCATCAACAAACAGGATGTTTAAGAACGATTTCCCTTATCCATTTGGTCATGATAACCAGTGATGGTGATGATTATAATGATTGTAGGAATAGTCATAATGTTGTTGCTGCTGCTGCTGATTATGAGGATGATGATAATTGCAGTAATAATTATTGTATTGCTGCTAATGATGATGATGATGGTGGTTGTGGTGGTGATGGTGGTCGTGGTGATGGTGGTTGACTCCTTAACTCTTTTCAAACGGTTATTTGCACAACTATTTTCAAAATTGTGTTTGCCACACATGATATGGCTTTTAGTGCGGCTGTTCTACTCTGTGGCATCATGTTATACCTTCTATGGTCCCCATCAGGCAACACACATATATCTTAATGTATTGGTGAAGATATTCTCTTCGTCCAATATGATTACTATATTCTATATACAACTAAATGGAGACTGGCACTTACTGATCACATAATAAAGTAATTTACTTGCACATGTTTTATGAAAGACGAAACATAATCATTAATGTGTACATGATGTAAATGTAACGGTGTGTCTAATGTAATGTATGTAAATACACGTTATTTGTGTTTTAAGGAGTGCACATTCGTTTAACGAAGATACACTGTAAATCATATCTTCTCCTTATTCAGTTAGTAATATTCTTGTCTACATCATCGTTGATATCCTGTATATCATAAATTGATACATCTATTGTTCAAAATGTCAGCCCCTGTGAGCATAATATAGACATCTTATTGCATACATATTATTAAAAAAGTATGCTCGTTTCATAAACTCATATTGCGTTCAATTACATCCAACTTAATATCAGGGCGTCTGTTGTTCTGCTTTGATCACTTTCATTTCAATGTAGGTAGTTTCGTCCAGTCCGGGTTACTTTTATTGATCCACAGACAACTGGAAATACATAGTAATTGCTTAGTGGCATACCGTATAATGACATAATCGTACTAATTTCTGTATAACAATAATATACCCTGGCAAAAACATTTTGTTTAATTCGTACTTGTAAATATCGTAATTCACTTATTACATTAGCAACACAAAATAATATATCTGGAAGAGCTGTTTGATAATATGAGGCCGGGTGTAAATATTCAAAACAATGGTGAGGGTCCACCAATACCTGCAGCGGAAGGTGAAAGTGCACTACATCGCATGAAGAAAGGAAAGGCACCCGGTCCAGACAACATTACTTTAGAGGAATTTGAGGCTCTAGGTGATTTTTGGAATTGAAATATTGACAAAATTCCTAAATAACATCTACACTAGTGGGTGCATTCATTTTGATCTATTAAAATGCATCTTTATATCTCTGCTAAAGAAACTAGGCGCTGTAGATTATGAAGAACATCACACAATAAGTCTGATGAGTTACACGACAACGCTGTTACTGAGAATAATTATGAAAGAAATAAGAAACAAGATTAAACCAGAAATTAGTGATGAACAGTGTGCTTGTGTAGGGGGAAAAGGAACAAACAATGATATATTCTCAGAACACTATTACACAGAACTATAGAAGTAAAAACAGATATGTACTTATGTTTTATAGACTACGCAAAAGCATTTGACATTTCTGATATATTGGGAAATAATAAAATTGCTACAACAACTAGACCTGCTAATGGTAAGAAACATAATACATTGGCAGCACACAGCAGCCATAAAAATCAACAACCTGGTAGGAGCATGTTAGTATATAAAGAAGGACGTCAGACAAAGTTGTGTATTGTCTCTAGATTTGTTCTCATTGTACTGTGAGCATATAATGAGATCTACAGAAAATATATATGGGATCCTGTTTGGTGGACATATTATAAATAACTTACATTATACTGATGATACCGTCTCGATAGCAACAAGTCATAAGGAACTACAGGAAAGGATGAGTACAATGGTTATAGAAAGTGAAAAAATGGTCATTAGGTCAAATAATATAAAGAAAGAAGACTTGGTGATATCAAAGAAATATAATGTTTCTAAATGTGTAATTAAAGTAAATCGGTCTCTCTGGCCTAGGTGTTATCGTCTTTCTCCGTAATCCCGTATATTCTTGTGAGTAACGTAACCTGCGTGAGAACCGGTAACGGTGATCGCCGCGTTCGTAACTTACAGGGTGTGTGAGCCGGTCGCTCAGAAAGCAATGGCAAACTAGGGCCTACTGAGCGTAATCTTGCCGAGTACATCAACAGCAGCTGAAAAATGCTGATGTCGACTGCAACGTCCTGTAAGGAAAATGCAGCAAAAAATAATAATGTAAATAAAGTTATCTTGGGGCAAGTGCTGAAATTTAGATACCTAGGCACACATAACATACGATGGAAGATGCGTCACAATGATAAAGATCACAAAAGGACAAGCAAAACATCATTCTTTCAGATGAAGAACATGTTGTCCAATAAGTATTTGTCTTTGTACGTTAAAAAGGGGTTATTGAATGTTACATAGAACCGATTGTAAAATATGGCTGCAAATCCTGCGAAATAAACAAAGAGGCGAAAAAATACATGGACGCCGTGGAGATGTGGTTTCATAGAAGAATGCTGAAAATTAATTGGACAGCCAAAATGAGCCATATGGACATTTTGAGAGAAGTTAAGTCGCAAAGACAACTTATCACAAACATCAGAAAGAAGCAGGCATCATATTTGGCCATATTATGAGAAGACAAAATATGGAACATGTTGTGACAAATGGAAATATGTGTGGAAGGGAGTCAAAACACGAACTGGTCGGAAATTGAAATTTGTGGAAAGACATGATCGTCTACGCCTGCCGGCAAGGCACTAGAAGATAGTGAAGGTTGATGATATATACATATGGTTACCAGTAGGGAAAAGAAAACGGGGAAGACCAAGAGTGACCCTGCGTAGAACCATCATCAGAGAAGGCTCATTCAACGGCCAAGTGAACATCCAGGATCTACAACAAGTAGCAGCGAACCGCCAGACATGGAGACCCATGACTTCTGCCCTATGCGCCGACTTAGGCTCAAGAGGAAAGACTAACTAACTAACTAACTAACTAATATATATATATATATATATATATATATATATATATATATATATATATATATATATATATATATATATATATATATATATATTGGAAACTTTTAGAAAATATTTAGTGATAATGTTTGCGGAGAATAACACTCAAACCATTCCGACTCTACTATCTAAGATGCAATATACAGTATATGATGATGCTGATTTCTTTCGTACACTTGGACACATAACGCGCATCTATAACTGGATTATGTACGGCGTACTGTGCCAGTTAGTCAACATTTTTGGTATATTTACTAACATAATCAACATAATCTGCTTTAGAAAACAAGGTTTCAACGATCCCGTCAATGTCAGTCTTTTAGGTAAATATGTGTTACATTTATGTTCCGAACTGTTCAAAAAGTATTTGGTACTAAAAACGGTCAAAGCTCCATTGCTAATTATAACTGTAACATTGAACTTACATATGACAACTTAATCATATTTCTGCTTCTCCTTCTCCTTCACCTTCCCCTTCTCCTCCTCCTCCTACTTTTCTTCTTCTTCTTCTTCTTCTTCTTCTTCTTCTTCTTCTTCTTCTTCTTCTTCTTCTTCTTCTTCTTCTTCTTCTTCTTCTTCTTCTTCGTCTTCACCCGATTCTTCTTCTGTTATCTCCTCCTACAAATCGTGTAACTCTCCTTCTCTCCAGTTTTGTCTTTCGACGTCATTTTAAGAAGAGGCGTATTAACAGAAGAATGTTTACGATGCTTTTTTGTTCATTTGCTATAATCATCTCTTCTTACTGACCTCACCCATCAATGCACTTTTGAGTTACACTAATCAACAACCAAAATGAAAATATCTGATCTTAACTAATGTTAGTGTGCTGAAAACGAAAATGACATTTAAAAAAATGTTGACTGGCTTTAGTTTTCAAGTTGTATGATACTAGTTTATTTAATTATATCTAGATGAGGCATCTGTTGTGGGTGATACACACTTTTTGTTTTCTAATGACGCGTAAAAATGTACTTAGAAGTTGATGATGCAATAAGTCCGATGATTACATCATCTTTGTGTATAAATACATATCTTATCTTATATATAAAAAAGGATGTGTGTGGATATGTCTGTATGTCTGTATGTCCTTTATACGTTCGCGAACGGCCCATCCGATTGAGATGAAATTTTCTACACGCCTTCCTTTCATTCCAGCGCTGCCAACTGTCGTATTTTTTGTCTTCTTCCTCCTCCTCCCTCCCCCCATTCCCAAAATACGTACGTAAATATATGATGATGATGATGAAAGAATCCCCGAACCAAAACGCTAGGGAAAGGGAAGAAAATAACGTGACTACACAGAATCGTCACACGGCAATCATCATCATCATCAAGTGCCGTGCCGGCTGGCGTAGGCGTTCAACTCTGCTGCTGATATATATGCCTCCATGCCACGGCAATATCAATAACAATTCATCTTTTTATGTGTAAGGAAGTTATCTACAGTCGTGTAGAAGGGAAGAACAATCAATGGAAGGACCGAAATCACAGAACATAGACGAGTATGAATTCGGAATGGCGAACTCCCTCCTCCTCTCTTCTCCTCCTGCGTCTACCTGCTCCCCTACTCCTCCCTCCACCCTCCTCCTCTTCCTCCTCCCTCTACCTCCTCCCCCTCCTCCCTCTCCCTCCTCCCTCCTTCTCCCTCTTCCTTCTCATTCTTCCTCTCCCCTCCTCTTCCATCCTCCTCCCTCCTACTCCCTCCGCCTCCTCCCTCCTCCTCCTCTACCTCCTCCCTCCTCCTACCTCTACCTCCTCCCTCCACCCTCCTCCTCCTTCACCCTCCTCCCTCCTCCTCCCTCCTCCTCCCTCCTCCTCCTCCTTCCTCCTCCTTCCTTCTCCCTCCTCCTCCCTCTCCTCCTCCCTTCTCCTCATCCCTCCTACTCCCTTCTCCTCCTCCCTCCTCCTCCTCTCTCCTCCTCCCTCCTCCCTTTTCCTCCCTCTACCTCCTCCCTCTACCTCCTCCCTCCTCCTCCCTCCTCCTTCCTCCACATCCTTCTTCCTCCTCCCTCCTCATCATTCCTCCTCCTCCTCCTCCTCCTTCTCCCTCCTCCTTCTACCTCTTCCTCCCTCCTTCTCCCTCCACCTCCTCCCTCCTCCTCCTCTCTCCTCCTCCTCCCTCCTCCTCCCTCTCCCTCCTCCCTCCTCCTCCTCCCCCACCTGCGTTCTCCTCCTCCCTCCTCCCTCCTTCTCCTCCTCCCTCCTCCTCCCCTCCCTCCTCCCCCTCCTCCCTCTTCCTCCTCCTCCTCCTTCACCCTCCTCCCTCCTCCCTCCTCCTCCTTCACCCTCCTCCCTCCTCCGCCCCCCTCCTCCTCCTTCCACCTCCTCCTCCTTCCTCCTCCTTCCTCCTCCCTCCTCATCCCTCTTCCTCCTTCTCCTCCCTCCTCCTTCTCCCCTTTCCCCCTCCTTCTCTTAATCTCTCCTCCTCCCTCCTCCTCCCTCCTCCTCCCTCCTCCACTCTATTCCTCCCTCCCTCCTCCTCCCTCTTCCTCCGAAATCACAGAACCTAGACGAGTATGAATTCGGAATGGCGAACTCCCTCCTCCTCTCTTCTCCTCCTGCGTCTACCCCTCCCCTCACCTCCTCCTCCACCCTCCTCCTCTTCCTCCTCCCCTCTACCTCCCCCCTCCTCGCTCTTCCTCCTCCCTCCTTCTCCCCTCTTTCTTCTCCCTCTTCCTCTCCCCTCCTCCTCCATCCTCCTCCTCCTACTCCCTCCACCTCCTCCCTCCTCCTCCCTCTACCTCCTCCCTCCTCCTACCTCTACCTCCTCCCTCCACCCTCCTCCTCCTTCACCCTCCTCCCTCCTCCCTCCCTCCTCCGTCCTCCTCCTCCTTCCTCCTCCTTCCTTCTTCCCTCCTCCTCCCTCTCCTCCTCCCTTCCCTCATCCCTCCTACTCCTTCTCCTCCTCCCTCCTCCTCCTCCCTCCTCCTCCCTCCTTCCTTTTCCTCCCCTCTACCTCCTCCCTCTACCTCCTCCCTCCTCCTCCCTCCTCCTCCTTCCTCCACATCCCTCTTCCTCCTCCCTCCTCATCATTCCTCCTCCTCCTCCTTTTCCTCCTCCTTCTCCCTCCTCCTTCTCCCTCTTTCTCCCTCCTCCTTCTCCCTCCACCTCCTCCCTCCTCCTCCTCTCTCCTCCTCCTCCCTCCTCCTCCCTCTCCCTCCTCCCCTCCTCCTCCTCCCCCACCTGCGTTCTCCTCCTCCCTCCTCCCTCCTTCTCCTCCTCCCTCCTCCTCCCCTCCCTCCTCCTCCTCCTCCCTCTTCCTCCTCCTCCTCCTTCACCTTCCTCCCTTCTCCCTCCTCCTCCTTCACCCTCCTCCCTCCTCCCGCCCTCCTCCTCCTCCTCCTTCCTTCCTTCCTCCCTTCCTCCTCCCTCCTCCTCCCTCTTCCTCCTTCTCCTCCCTCCTCCTCCCTCCTCCTTCTCCCCTTTCCCCCTCCTTCTCTTAATCTCTCCTCCTCCCTCCTCCTCCCTCCTCCTCCCTCCTCCACTCTCTTCCTCCTCCCTCCTCCTCCCTCTTCCTCCTCCTCCCTCCTCCTCCCTCCTCCACTCTCTTCCTCCTCCCTCCTCCTCCCTCTTCCTCCTCCTCCCTCTTCCTTCCTCCTTCGCCCTCCTCCTCCCTTCTCCTCCCTTCTCATCCTTCACCTCCTACCCCTCCCTCCTCCCCCTCATCCCTCCTCCTTCTTCCTCCCTCCTCCTCCCCCTCCTCCCCTCCTTCTTCCTCCTGCTCCCTCTCCTCCTCATCCCTCCTCCTCCATTCTCCTCCTCCCTCCTCCTCCTCCCTCCTCCTCATCCCTCCTCCTCCTACTCTCTCCTCCTCCCTCCTCCTCCTCCTCCCTCTACCTCCTCCCTCCTCCTCCCTTCACATTCCTCCTCCTCCCTCTTCCTCCTCCTCCCCCTCATCCTCTCCCTCCTTCTCCTCCCTCCTCCTTCTCCCCTTCCTCCTCCCTCTTCCTCCCTCTTCCTTCTCCCTCCGCCTCCTCCCTCCTCCCACTCTCCTCCTCCTCCTCCTCCTCCTCCCTTTCCCTCCTCCTTCCTCTCCTCCTCCTCCCTCCTCCTCCTGCGTTCTCCTCCTCCCTCCTTCTCCCTCTTCCTCCTCCCTCCTCCTCCTCCCTCCTCCTTCTCTCTCTTCCTCCTCCCTCTTCCTCCCTCTTCCTACTCCCTCTGTCTCCTCCCTCCTCCTACTCTCTCCTCCTCCTCCCTCCTCCTCCCTCTCTTTCTCCTCCTCCCTCCTCCTCCTGCGTTCTCCTCCTCCCTCCTTCTCCCTCTTCCTCCTCCCTCCTCCTCCCCCTCCTCCTCCACCCTACTCCTCCCTCCTCTTCCTAATCCCTCCTCCTTCCTCCTATTCCTCCCTATTCCTCCTGTCTCCTGTCTCCCCCTCCCTTCTCCTCCCTCCTCTTCCCTCCTCCACCTCCCTCTTCCTCCTCCCTCCTCCATTTACCCAAGATAGACAGACAGACAGATAGTCGGGAACGGGATCTTATATGACTACTTATATGATTTAAATGAGATGCTCTCCACCATGGGCTGGACCGGGTCAGACAGACAGACAGACAGATAGATAGATAGATAGATAGATAGACAGACAGACAGACAGACAGACAGTCAGACAGACAGACAGTCGGGAACGGGAACTTATATGACTACTTATATGAATTAAATGAGATGCTCCCCACCAGGAGTTGGGCGATGCAGGGCCGGGTCAGACAGACAGACAGATAGATAGTCGGGAACGGGAACTTATATGACTACTTATATGAATTAAATGAAATGCTCCCCATCAGGGACTGGGCGAAGCCGGGCCGGGTCAGCTAGTATCTGATAAAATGTTTAGTTAGGGCATGTGTCTTATCAAAAGTAGCGCAGTTAGAAATGCCTAGGACATCTGTGAACGGCGCTAATATTATTAAAAGATATATATGGTGAGGTGACAAAAACGAAATCACACAAAAACGAACTAAAGTGATTAAGAAAGCGTACAGTTTGTATCTTGGCTGCAGAATCGGAGATCAAGATCAGAGCTGTGCGCCACACATAAGCTGCAATATGTATGCAGCACATCTTACATTGTCGTTGACTGGCAAAAGGCAAGTTATGACTTTTGCAGTCCCAACGGTTTGGAGAGAACTCATTGATCATCTCAACAAAACGTCTGGTACCACATGGCGATGACTTATCAGTTTCCAAAATGCCAGAATAATTTTCAGCTGCTTCCACTCTTGAAGAGGAAGGCATTGGTGGTCCTGAACCATCAACCTCAAGCGACCCAGATTTTGAGCAAACTACACCCACTAGACCACACTTAATAACCGAAAGTGAACTTAATGATCTTGTAAGAGATCTGAATTTACCGAAAAACAACGCGGAACGTTTGGGTTCCAGATTACAACAGTGGGATCTCCTGGCAGAAGATGTTAGATTGTGTGTGTATATGAACCGTCAGCAGCCGGTTATTGCAAACAAATATACATCAAACAGCGACTGAATGACGGAACAGGTTCAAATGTCCCTTTTTAAAATAGTGTATGTGAACTTGACAATATATTGTTATTGTTTCTATCATTTTATGTTGAAATAGCAATTACTTAAGTAACCACATTTTTTTATAAAGCTAAAGGGAAAAGACTTAACTGCTTACTTCAGAGAATAAAACAAGATGTATTATTTGTATTACTGTAATGTAATTCACCATTAAAAACCCCAGAGACAATAGGTTAATTTCATTATAATATTTTAAATCAGCATGTCAAAATTAGTAGGAAAATGTGTGTATGCAAATTATTATACAAATAACTTTTAAAATGTGTTGACTAGTGTTATTAATCCGAAATAATGTATTCCCAGTGTACATGTAAACAAAGAAGTCACAAACAATTGGTTGCAGTGTTTTCCCTGACATATTCTAAATAGCAGTTGAATCCTTTTGTGGTGAAATACTTAACACACATTCTCAATGATACTACGACACTTTCATATTAATTACTAACTACCGCAGTTTCAGCAAATTAAACTGTGGTTAATTGTGTTTGTCTTCTTTTTTCACAATGGTTTATATTTATTTGTTTGACTGTACTTCTTTGCCTCTTTCAGTACAGTACAGTGTAGTCTTAATGGTTAGTATAATTATAGTATGCTGACCAACATATTTAAAGGATTTAATGCGTGATTTAATGTTTGCATTACTTTGTAAAACTCACACCCCATGTCATCTATTTGGATTCAGGACTTGCTGTTGCAGACTTGGGAAGCTTGGCAACAGTGGTATGGTCAGATGTATGTATGACCCCCGGATTCAATGACTTAAGTTTACCATTCGATCCGTTTGAAACTCAGTACGTTATTACTGGAATGCCTCATACAACGTTAACACGCATTTCAGCGTTTATCACTGCCACAATCACAGTAGAACGATGGCTTTGTACCGTCATGCCATTTAAGGTTTGACATTTAAACTTCTACTATGTTCATTGTGTTTGCTATTTGTATTAATGATCAACACAGAGCGATTGGAATGGGCGTTTTTCATGTTTTTTTCAAATGCCAATAAATACTTTTGCTATTTGGAAATCATTTATTGGCTAACAGACGCGATGTCACTATACACGAGACACATCCTAGGGACGCCGTCTACATCAACAACTATCACAATGCTTGGATGCTAACTACCCTAGTCACACCTTGGTCTGTGAAACATCATACATGTAAAGGTAATCGCTTGGTTATTGTAATTCCAGTTTTTCTTGTAATTTCATTCAAAACCATTGTCCTTTAGAGGCCATCACAAACTACAGGTGATATAGTTGGGTCCCCAGAGGACTGATGACGAAAATACAATTACACAATTTAGAATACGCATTTGATATGTCGAGACATTAGTAGACATAGAGGGAAATTGAACAAATGAAAACTAACTTTCTAGTACTGATTGAGATGAGATGGGAGGCTTCCTGTAAAATAATACCGGCATAAAGCTCATTAATATATTAAGAAAAAGAAAACTCTAACCTGCACAGTTCGTGGTTACTGCATTAGTCAGGCGGTCCTAATTCCTCAGGCTCAAGACACCCCTGTCTTACATCGCAAGGCACTATAGGCAGTAGATGACAGACATATATATCCGAAAAGATAAGGAAAACCACACGATTGTGCAGGTCGCACACACACACACACACACACACACACACACACACACACACACACCACTCTCACACACACGTGTGTGAGTATATATATATATATATATATATATATATATATATATATATATATATATATATATATATATATATAAGGAATTTTGTGGATGATGAATAAGAACAATAGTTCTATTCTTCAAGATCAGAGCATGGAAGATAATTAGCTCATAAGTACATACGAATCGGTCACTGAATATACGAGGGAGCTTTAACTGAAGTCCTTAAAAGTGTGATATATATTACAATAACCAAGCCGTTGTCTTGTATCCTGTCAATAGTGCTGTTAAGGAAATAAATAGTGCTCAGCAGGTGACATCATGATGCCGATAAACATGGTGAGGTCATAAGCAGAGCTTAAAGATGACTACCCCACTTTTGATATTCACCATAGAGCGGCAGCGTTCTGATATACGTATTTTAATCAGTCAAGAAGTGAAACCTATAGAAATTCATCGGCAAATAAAGCTCAATTATTGTGATGCGTGCTTGTCAGTCCGGCAAGTGTATGAATGGGGTAGGAAGTTAGAAATCGGTGTGGCTTCTGTGACAGACTGTTCATGACCGAGTCAGGATCACCGAGTAGTGACCAAGCTCATTTTCTTCTCTACAGAAATTCAATGACTTTATCGTCAATGGAGGACTTGCATTGAACGCAGTCGTGACTACATCGAAAATTGATACATTTGCTTTTTACTCTTTCAGAATATATTCACCAAAGAGAAAAAAAAAACATTTAAGATTTCCACTTGAATCTCCCTCGTACTTTGGTAATATACAACTCTAAAGCAGTTTAGAAGTAGCATTACAGAAACTTAAGGCTTTTACAAGAAGAGACGTAGTCAGTCAACACGAACGTGGACACATGCTATTTCTCACACCATGGGAGGCAGGGATATTAGCAAGAGACCAATAGTCAGTCTTCTCTATAGTTTACTGCAAAATTCTGCTAACTGACGACGAGAAAACGAGGTCTCAAATGGAATAACTAGAACCGTTCGGTTTATAAACTAAGCATTTAACTTTGTTTATTGCCCATGTTGCAATACTGCCTTGAAGATATACGTATAATGACTGATATCACACTGATATCACTAATATTAAAATCTATACTTTAGGTGCATCGAATTGTGACTACAAGGAAGGTTGCTGTCATAACTGTGACTATCTTCATTGTCAACATGGTTAGTGGATCTCCGATTTATCTCGTCAACCAGCTGGGTATGCGATATTTTCCGGATAGAAATAAAACCATGATGGGACTTATTTACAATACTGACCGAGGGACTGTTGAGAACATATCTTATATAATTAATAACGCCGTGTTGCCTTATTGTGCATTCTTGATTATCTTTTGCTTCACAATAGTCTTGGCCATAAATATGCGCAAGACAAACAAGTGGAGAAAGACTGTTGGCTCAATAAAGATAGCACCTGATGGCGCCACCATTCGGAATCAACGAGCTGCAAAAATGGTTATAATGATCTCCATTCTGTTTATTGTCAGTTTTACTCCAATGTGTGCCATGTTTTTGTTCATGTCCCTGAATCCACAGTATAATTTTTTTGCTAAATATAGAGATGTTGTTTTCTTGATGGGTGGACTGGCCCAGCTGTTGGAATCTATCAACTCATCTATGAACATTTTCATTTATTATCGCATGAGCAGCAATTATAGGAGTGTTTTTCATAAACTTTTCATGACAGCACCGTATAACGTATAACTGTTTATAGTCCTTGTGAATCTATGCTATATTTAAATCACAACATATATAAATATCAACTTCTGAAATTTCACTAAATCTTGATCAATCACTTTCTTCACTCTTGTCTTTTGAAAGAAAGATGTTTGTGAGACCAGAGGACAGGACAGAAAACTTCACAGCATATAATAAGATTCTGGATCTGAGCTTGTCAGAGAAAATGCACTGCGAGGATAGTCTCTGAGATGTTGACTTGGTTGTGTTTTTGTGTTGCATTTCCAGATAAAGAACATTGCCTCACCGCGAATTATAATACAGTGATATAATATAGTGATATAATGATAGAAAACTGGCATCAAAATATTAACAACAATACTCTATGTGGAACGATGTTTATAGACTTAGTAAAGCATTCGATATGATAGATCATACTATCCTAATTTAAAAAACCCAGAAACAATGAAAGTAAGCTTTAATATAGTGAAATTAATAAACTCATTTTTATTAAACAGAGAACACGTCGTATCACACAATAAATCTCTATCCCGAGCCATTACCATTAATACTGGAGTACCACAGGGGTCTATACTTGGCCCTCTGTTATTTGCCATTTATATAAATGATCTTCCCTTATATCTGTCATCGTCCTGCGATCTATTTGCAGACGACTGCACACTATATACAAACGTTGTTGATCGTAATGTGTTAGGATTATCCTTGCAACAGGAAATAAATAGTGTAGTTAACTGGAGTCATGCAAACCGCATGCAAATTAAAATTTCTAAAACTATATCTATGTTAATAGGAACCAGGCAAAGACTTCACACTGTAAACTCGCAGAGAACTCTTCAACTGCACATTGGTAGCACGCCTATAGAAAGTGTAACCGAGCACAAGGCACTGGGTCGTATCATAGATCAAAATCTATCCTTCAATTCCCATGTTCATGCTCTAGTTCAGGGGTCACCAAACTACGGCCCGCGTGCCGGATCCGGCCCGAGACGTCATTTCATCCGGCCCACTGTACTCGAACATGCCTTATATAACGTATGGAACACGATACTTTATGGTACAATTTAAATGTAAATATTATGTTTATAATAATAGCAGATCTTCACACGTGCGGAGACCTCCTGGCTCCTATGTGTCTTAAATTTACTATTTTCAATTATAAATTATTGTATCTAGAGTTTCTTGTTTATTGTAATGTTTGCTTATTTCTAAGTCCTTCCTCGGCTCGTGGTAGCGCCGCCTAAGCTCTGGCGTTACCGTGGTTTTCATGGCAACACACACACGCGCGCGCATCTTTCCCTCTCCCAGATGCTCCCGGCTGTCAACACAGGTCCTATGCACTTGAAATAATTACATCTTTTTGCCAGTCATCAATTTTATAGTGTGTAACAAGGATTTCTGTGTTTGACAGTGATAGGTAAGTGAACTACAAGTGTGAATAGAAGCAATAGAGTAGCAAACATAGCATAACAATTACATAGAAGCCTCGTGTTATTACGAAAATATTATCCCCAGCTCAGAAAAATTCCCCGTACTTCTTTGTGGAAACAAAGGACTCAATCACCGTCAGTTCCAGGCTTTTCTGGAAGAAATTGATTGTGCATTCTGTAACTTGACTTATCACATATCAGTGAGGTGGCTCAGCTGCGGTAAAGTCCTGTTTCGTTTTTACAATCTCCGAAACGAAATATATGTTTTCCTCACTGAAAAAGATAGAGCTGATCTACAGCTGTCAGATCCCACCTGTCTATCAAAGTTGTCATCTTTGGTCGACATCACATCCCACATGAATGAACTGAATTTGAAACTTCGGGGAAAGGATAACTTCATCTGTGATCTCTACAGAATCATCAAAGGATTTTGGAGAAAACTGCCATTGTTTGAAGCACAAGTGGAAGGAGAAAACATTTTTCATTGTCACTGTTTCAAAGAGTTTTGCGCTACAATCGCGGAAGATGTCAACCTTGATTTCCCGAAGGAAAATTATTCGTGACTTGAAGAAGCATTTTTGGAGAGATTTTAAGATCTTGACAGAACTGAGAGTGACATTCTTCTTTTCGAGAATTCGTTTGATTGTAACCTTGGTGATGTGACAGTTGAACTACAGTTGAAGACCGTTTATTTGCAAGCAAATGACTCGTTGAAAGAGAAGCACAGAGAAGGAAAACTTGTTGAATATTACCGCTACATACCTGATGTTGAGTTTCCGAAACTGAAGAAATTTGCCGCTGGTATGGCATCAGTGTTTGGAACAACTTATGTTTATGAGCATATATTTTTTTTAAACAATGAAGCATGTGAAGTCAACATATCAAAAGAGATTGACTGATGAGCATTTGAAAGCCATTCTCTTGATTGGATGCAGCAATTCCAAACCAAACATTGATGATATCTTGAAAGTCAAATATCAGTTTCACAAATATTACTAACTTTTTCGCTGCTTAGTTTGTGAGATTCAGATATGTGCACACTATGTCTAATGTAACTATCTTTTTGCTAACGTCACCTTCTTTAATAACATTGTTTTAGTAATTAAATATGTTGGTTATCTTTGATATTTGTGCATTGCACGAAACTAAGCCATGATTAACTTTGTTTTTCGTCTTTTTTCCCGGAGCATTCGTTCTGGCTTGCAATTAGTGTTAAAGTTGGTTGCATATCCTTTATAGGACGTTTGCAGTCAACACCATCAATTTTTGCTGTTGTTGATGTCTTGACAAGTTTACGTTTGGTAATTTGCCATTGCTTTCTGAACGACAGGCACCCATACCATAATTTAAAAAAAAAAAACAGAGCAACGCGGTCTGCTGCCAAATCGCGCGCAGCTCTGTTTCGAAAGCGGGTATACGGTATTACGAACTGCATCCGTAAGACCTTCACCACGGAGAAACGCAAGCATTGTACAGAATGGGTATCCGGTCCCCGCGCCCGTCATTTTGTCAGTTATCCGGCCCGCCGTGAAAAAAGTTTGGTGACCCCTGCTCTAGTTAAACAAATAGCCAAAAAAGTATACCAACTTGCCAAAATTAAAAATGTCCTCGACGAAAGCACAAGAAAGATATTCTATACTTCCCACATACAAACACATATTGATTATTGCTCCACAATCTGGGATGGATGCTCCAAATCAATAATAAAACGCCTTTATTCACTCCAGAACACGGCAGCGCGTCTAATCAATGGTGATAAGCTTACAGACAATTCTAACCTACAGGAACGTTTTCACTTACTGCCACTCCACAAACGCTTACTTTTTAATAAGGCTAAACTAATTCACAAAATCCTATTGCAAAATGCCCCAAGCTACCTTTGGCCATTGTTTAAATATAATGCAAGACATAGCGAACAACTAAATATACTCCATGTCCCAAAACCTAGGATAACTTATTTAAAACAAGCTTAGCATACTCTGCCACTCAGTTGTGGAACACTCTTCCACAAGAAATCAAAGACACCACCAATCATTATACATACAGTCGCAACCTGTTTGAACACTACCTCAGAACAGTCTATATGCCCCCTTTAAAAATACAACAACAACAAAGACAATAATAATGGTAAATTATCTCGAACGACAACTAGCCAAAAAAAAAAAAACACAACAACAACAACAACAACAACAACATTCCCATATGTATGGCACATTACACCCACCTTGGGTATTCATGATGCCCATGTTAAACATTGCCTCAACGAGTCATGTATTATTGATTATTTTTCGTGCGTTTTAATGCTTATTGTTCTTTTGTTGTCAAAGAATTGCTTCATAAGAGATGTTGAATGAAAGAATGTATGAGAGGAAATAGAGAAGAAGGGCAGAATGTTAGACGGGCCTGCGTGCTCAATTCTTAACCCTTGGAAAATAAAGATTTACTTACTTACTTACTTACTTATTTACTTATTTACTTACTTACTTACTTACTTACTTACTTACTTACTTAATTATAACTGTAATTATCGTGTGCATTTTTGTCATATTCGAATTCAACAACATCCCTGCATATGGTAAACATACTAGACATCAACTTCTCCTTGTTGAGGAACAACGCTCTTGTTGGACTTGTTTCCCGAGGAAATAAAGAGGTTATCAAGAGGATAACGTTTGTAAAATCGCTAATGCTTTAATTCCTTTATGCGCATGTAAATTCGTTGAACTGAGCACAGTAATTCTGCCATCTCAGTAAGGTAACAATTCGAAGTGTAGTCAAACTGCTACCTCAGATACACACAGTTTGAGAATTTCCAACCGCAGTGGCAAGATGACAAAATGGTTGTTACGTTCACCATTTTATTGATTACATGTTTGACTCCAATCACAATTAGCTTTTAAATGCTTTTGAGCCTATTATGTCTTTACTGGAAAAAAGTATAAAATTGTTATAAATATTAGACGAGTTCAGTTATATATTTGACGAAATAAACTAGTCCATAAATATCTTTATTTACTACCACATGAGTTTTAAATATAGATGAATATTCCTCCATCAGTTTAGTGGATTCGAAATGCCTGTTAACAATTGTGTTTCTCTGTATCACACGATTAATAATAATATGTGCATCTTTCTACGAAAATCAAGCTGTCATCGACCGGTTAACAAAACCTCAAACGTCAGCACCCATCTGGGGATCCACCACTAGGTATTACGCCAAGTTCTTGTTGTAGACATTTCGTGTGGCACGTAAGACATACCGACGTTTCCGTCACTTTTGTGGTGGGGAGCATCTTAAAATCTCCGTTTCCTCGTGAACTAGGGAAAATCTGTGGATCCTCAGACAGTTCTTGAGAGTTCACACCAAATATCCGTGAGTGAACCTAGGGGGAGGTGAATATTCGCTCTATAAATATAACTTCTCGGAGCTTTGTAAGGAGTTCGTGTTTGCTCAAACGCGACGTCTGAATCTTAGTCTGAAGGGACACAACCACTTCTAGTGTTGAGATGTCGGGTATACATTATGCTGCTCCTATTAACCCTGGAGCAGATATATACCTAGACCCAAGGTAAATTCATCATAGTGTTGAAGGATTTCCCTGTTAAAACCGACCATCGTCAAGTGTCGATATCAGTGTGTGTGTGTGTGTGTGTGTGTGTGTGTGTGTGTGCTTGCATGTAAGAAAAGAGAGAGAGAGAGAGAGTGTGTGTGTATGTGTGTGTGCTTGCGTATAAGAAAAGAGAGAGAGAGAGAGAGAGAGAGAGAGAGAGAGAGAGAGTGTGTGTGTGTGTATGTGTGTGTGCTTGCGTGTAAGAAAAGAGAGAGAGAGAGAGAGAGAGAGAGAGAGAGAGAGAAGGAGAGAGAGAGAGCCGAATTTCAGAACACATCATTAACTCGTAGTAGCTTCCATCCATAGGAAAGTGAGCGGGCACAACTACTCAAGCTGAGCTAGTGAAGGAACGCAACTGTATTGACGACCGCCGAGTACACGCGGGAGGAGTCCCACCTCCATCAGGTGACCACCTACCCAAAATGATACACTGGTACACTCAGCCATCCTGACGTTACCAACCTTACTCTCCGGTAGTTTTTGTGATGAGACAGTCCAACAAGGCTGCTCTCACTTGTCACCCTCATCCTCTATCCGGATGGTATAGCAGCTAGGTCTATCAATACAATAATGTTTTTTTTTTCTATGATGGCTTCAGTCATTGGATGGGTCTAGGATAGATTAGAGATAGCATTCGAACAGTTTGCAGTCTTGTGTCCATTGTCTCGTGCAGGACGACCGGACAACAAATCGTGGGACAGAAGTACACCAGAACCCATGAATAGCGGCAGGTGATGCAGAACCCATCCCCTCCTGCTACAAATATTATTATAAATTGGGTGATCATTTCCGGGACATTCTAATGGTCTTGTCTAGAGTAGGGTAATTCTTTCGTTGAGTTGGTTCTATTCAGCCAGGAACTGGACTAAAAACTTGCTGAAGTGTCTAGAACATTTTCCGTCTGCGATATCGGCGGTAACCGGCGACTTTCTCTTGACATTTTAGACATACCATAGAAACAAAATGGCATTGTCCATTGTTAGTTAAGAACAGTTTGTTCTGATAAATTGCAGTTAATAGTTTACTTTACAGAAGATTGTGCGAGATTGTGGACAAAAGTCCCACGATGACTGATATTCATGAGATGATAAAGGATATTGGATTGAGTGGTGACGAGTTAAAACGGTATGTCATGGATGAGGACAGGGACATTTGACAGGTTGAACGCGATGAGGCTGGACTTTCCAAAACGAATGCCGTTGATACTGATAACTGAACGGCAAACCAAACATTTGGGAAATACAAACACAGTGAAGAACTCTTTTTCCTACCTCGCGGGTACTTTTGTATATGATCCTAGTGCCACATTTGTATAGAGAGATCGGCACTCCGTCAGTCATAGGGTTAACTTAAGTCATGTCACCTTGGCATTTCACATGCACTGTGCCCAATGTAGGCTGGGCCGATCTAGTCGCCCACATCAAGGGGGAAAAAGCATTCAAGCTTCGATGGGGATTCGAAGACATGACCACAAGCCTGCAAGCAAGAGCTGTGCCGACTGCCGTTTCCACTTTAACTAAGCATGTTCAATAAATACAGATTTTGAAACACCATTTAGTTGCATGGCCTTCACAAGACGTAGCAGGAAACCCCAACACTTTGGCTGTTCGTGATTCCTGGGCAAGGTTTACGTTAAGTAGTTTGCCATTGCTTTCTAAACGACCGGCACTTATATTTTTTTCGAAGAAAAAAAATCAGCACCGCGGTGTTTCGAACCCGGGTACACGGGATTACGAATCGCATCCGTAAATTTCTTCGCTACGGAGACCGAAGACATGAATGACTCGCTGTGTATCTAAATCGTAACATTGCTAAACACTTTAGCACAGTGGTTCTCAACCTTTTTTATGCCCATGCACCCCTTCACCATATGTTCAGAACGTCATTCCCTCCTCCATCTCCTTTCGTATTTTCGGGGGGGGGGGGGGGGGGATGGAATTTCCCACCAGTTTAGAACCACTGCTTTAGCACAGACGTGTTTTTTGCATTACCAACGATAGTGTTGTCTTGTGTGATTTGTGTTTAAAACTGCATCCATATTTGCAGAGTGTGTTACTATTATATGTTTGGTTTGTGTGTCCCCTTAATTCGCATTTAATTTAAAAGAATTATACCATACATGCTGTATCGTAATTTAGAATAACGATTTTACATTTAATAGGCTCAAACTTTTAATAGATATACAATGTGAAATACAAACACTGAACGTAAAATCTTGCCTAGTACACCAACAGCGCTGAAAAATGCTGGCGTTGACTGCATCACCTGTAAGGGATATGTATGTATGTGAAATATGCAAGAAATGTAAACCAAGTTGAAATACTGGTTATTAACAATGAGTGGCATATTTATGGGTGGTCCTGATCTATAGATGAAAGTGCCAGCAATATATCAAACAATTAAGAGTAGAGGTTACAACAGAGAGATGTATAGATTGCTAAGTGTAAGGTTTATCACATAACTAACTAAACATAAATACGATTGTTAAAACTACAGTGACATATGGTTTTAGGTCTTGAAACTAAATAGCAGTAATACCTTACGGTGGGTGAATGATTATACTAAACATGACTGAACAATTATTCATTCAGGATGTACTCAACTAGTGTTTGTTTACTACATTTAAGATCTTTATTTCTTTACAAACTGGAAACTTTAGATTATTATTCGTCTGCATACAATAATCAGGCATTTGAATTTAACAAATCCTTGCAATATACCCTATAGTCTCCGTGGCGAAGTCGTCAAGCCGTTTGACTCGGGCTCCGAAGGTTGTGGGTTCGATTCCGGGCCGCGTCCTTCGGTTCACGAGTGAATTTTTCACAGAGACTCCCGTGGGTCGTCGCTAGAGCTATGGAGTTCGTGTTTTGTGCGGCGCTTTCTGCGCTGCAGAAAAAGACCGAGCCATATGGGATAAAAACCCGGTGCAATGAAGTCGACCCTGTCGACTTTTAAACGACTTTTTAAGCGACACGCAATATACCTGTTGCTTAGTGTTTTTGTGTTGGTGCGATTAAAATAAACGTCGAATGGGAGTTAAGTCTGTGATTGCTAGTGTCAAAAAGGGTATGCACGTAATAAAATTTCATTATTTCAATGTATAAAACTGGAATAAGTAAAACAAAGATAGCTAATACAGAAGTTAAGAGACGTCTAGGGCAATGTTTAGAAAGCAATGCAGAAGAGGGAGAAGTGACAGCAGCGAAAGGAAACTTCAGAGACGTTTACATTGAGAAGAAAACATTGCATGAACTTGCAATCAATCAAATGAACGCAGTAGTGTAACATGTAAAACTAATATAAAAGGTCAAATGGACAGATGTTCTAATGTCAGGAACCCAATATTAACTAACCCACTATATAACAGTGACAGGAGTTAACGGAGGACAGCTCACGACAGGCGATCAGGACAGGCAGCCTGGTGTTACCAAGTACAGGTCAACTACAATCCAGTTGAAGCCCTGTGGTCATCGTACAACGTTACATCGCACGGGCGTCACGTACTGTGAAAAGTAAAGGTCTGACCGAACATACCTGTGTCAGGCAGACGGGTTAAGGACTTCGAGACGGACGGACAGAGAGGGACATGCTTGTGTTTCACGATTGTTGTGAGATGGCTGTAATGAGATATAGCGTGACTGATTGATAGATTGAGATGTGCTTGAGCTGAGGCAGTGAACGAGTTATTTTGTATCTATTGTAAAATGTATCATGCATGTATATACTGCTGTGATAATGTATGCGTTGCGCATGATTATGAGCGCAACCTCCAGGAATGTACCAATGTATAGAATGGTTCCGTGAATAAAGGATTTACTTCACGCTACCGCGTGTAAGAGTGTAACCATTGAATGTGTATGATTGTTTCGCCCCTGTTCTGGAGAGCTAGCCAAATGTTAATTCAAGTGAGTCCATGACAGGGACGAACATGGGTATCTCGTCCGGTTTTAAACCACATGTGTAATAGACGGACGAACGTGGGTATCTCGTCCGGCTTTGAACCACATGTATGAGAAAGGGAAGAACGTGGGTATCTCATCCAGTTTTTAATGACATACTTGAAATTGAGAATTTCATCTAATTTGGAACCATATATTTGAATGTATTCTGACAGTATACATGTAAAATGCACATCACTGTCATTTGAATTGTGAATTGTATGTAAAGTGGAACGCTAGGACGTAAATAATTCTCAGTTGTACGCTGAAAGAGAGTGACCAAAAGCAGCCCAGTTCTGAAAGTCTAGCTCGCACGAGAACCTGCAATTATTACGATTTCTACTACTCTGTTAACCGACGACGATGACATTACAGACTCACATCCATACTTGACTGCATACAAACCTATACACAATTAACCGACCTCGCATACACCACAGAGTCAAACATATACTAACATTTTTCTTTCCCCCTAAAATAGAGTAATCTACGCGGGTTTAAAACATGCAAAGATTTCTTCCAAGCCGTAAAGTACCGACCCCCCCCCCCCCCTTTCGGGCGAAGATATCGAAGTACATAAAAATTTCCGAACGTCATCGGCAGCTAAGTATTTCTTTCACATATTTTTGTAAGATTTCAGCCCTACCTGTTTCTTTTTCCACATTGTACACATGATATATGTACTACATGTGATTGTGTATTATATTGATTTAATTTGATAATATACTGTACTTTTTTGTGGTATTGTTAACGCAATTTTCAAACTATCATGGCTACTCTACACGACTTCATAGAGCCAGGTCTAAAATTAGGGTTAACAGGGGAGGATTTATCTAAATGGAGTGAGACGAAATTTACAGAGCATGTTCAATTAGAAGAGAAAGCTAGAGAAAAGGAGGAAATGGCAGCAGAAGGGGAATTGAAGAAAGCTGAGCTTATTGCTAAAATAAACAAGGTGAGCTTGAGGCTAAAAATAAACAAGCGGAATCAGAATTGACGAAAGCTGAGCTTGATGCTAAAAATAAACAGGCTGAGCTAGATAACCAGGCCAAAATTAGAGAATCAGATTTGAAGAAAGCTGAGCTAGATAACTAGGCCAAAATTAGAAAATCAGAATTGAAGAAAGCTGAGACAGAAATCAATGCACAAATTAAGAGAGAAGAAATAGAAATGCAGTTCAAATTGAAACAACTAGAAATCGAAACTGATACTAATAAAGAAACTAGAAAGTTAGAAACCAAAGAAAAGTAAAACCAGTATAAGAAATACGAAGGTATTGTCACAAATTTCACTACTGGTGACTACATATCAGCCTGGTCCCAGAATTTTGAAACCATAATGCATCATTACCAAGTACCAGTTTCAGACTGGAACATCATATACATGAGAAGTCTTTCTGGAGAACCTCTGAAAGTCATAGAAACTATTCCAATTGAGTTAAGAAAAGACTATCATTACATCAAAGCCAAAATCATGGCCCATTTTTTTGTTAGATGAAGCAGAATACAGAGAACAATTTTCTAAACTATCCCCAAAATCATCACAAACGTTCTCAGATTATACCTCACTAGTTCAAGACATTTTTAGTAAGTGGCTATCAGCAGCTACAGTTAACAATGATTTTGAACGTCTAAAAGATCTCATTTTGAGAGATAAGATCATCTCATCACTACCAATACCTTGTTCACGTTTTTTGCAAGAGTGTGAGGGTGAGACGGTTCATCAAATAGAAAAACGTGGATCAGCTTACGTCGCAGACAATAAAGATTGCTTTGCTAATATTTTGAAAGATACAGAATTTGTAGCAGCCGCTACATATCCCAAACCCAAACCAACCACGTACAATGAATCCAAAACCTTTAATAAATACAGAAACTACGAATTTAAACATTGCAGCTATAATCACAATGAGAACGAGATGTGTGATAGAAATCCACAGTATCATACTTACTTGCACAACTTAATAGATCAGCAAGAATGTGAACGAAACAACTGTAAAAGATTGACCAAATGCTTCCTTTGCAAAGCGTACGGGCATTGGCACCATTCATGTAAAGGTAGACAAATGACAAGAAAAGCAAATGCAGCTATGTTTGATAGTTCATCTTCTGATGAAGAAAACGGAGAAGAACAACAACCACCAAACGCTGCTAAAAGTATTGATGTTTTTCATATAGATAAGTGTACCACTTGTAACCGTTTTCATAATGACGGAATTCTAGCCTGTGGTAACAACGTGCAAATAACAAATGACGAAGCAAACACAGTTTTCCATTCAGAAGGTAAACTTGATATCCATCATGGCTGTGTCAATGGTAAACTAGCTAGTGTTTTGAGGGATAGTGGATGTACCCTCATTGGTTTAAGAAAAGAGTTTCTAAAGCCCTCAGATTATACAGGAAAGTTTGTCACCTGTAAAACATTTTCAGGAAACATTGAGAAGTATCCAATCGCATGGGCACATATCAAAACACGATTTTTTAACAGGCAAAGTAAAATGTGCCGCATTAGGAGACCCATTTTATGATTTGATCATTGGAAATCTTCTTATCGTTGCAAACATTACACAAGAACAAATTATAACTTGGTATAAATAGGTTTTACCAACAAATGCAGTTGCCAGAGCCTCTGCAAAGAAACAGTCTGAGACTAATACTCTGAAACAATCAAACAGTATTATAGATCTCCTCAACATACTGGAGGAGCATTTAACTAAACTAGAAACAACTAACATATCTGTTCATTAGTTTCCCAAACCCAATGAACAGAAACTAAAACACAAAACAAAGAAAGTAAAGTCAACATCACAAACCAAACAGCAACCTAAGCCATGTAATGTAAACCAGAACACTGCAATATTTTTAACAGCATTCCTTTATTTCTTAACTATAATATCATTATCCTGCCTCATTGCCTGTACACCATGTTACCACAAGTGTATGCCTAACAATAAGCTATGTCCAGATTCAAATTTAAAACCATTTGACACAAACAGACCACCCAATCTCAACAGAACAACGAATTAATTCTACATTACTGAAAGGACACAACAGCAAACACACGTCATCCACCAAGACTACACCGACATAAACACCAAATCACTCACATTGACACCAGAACAAGACAAAACAATATAAGAAAGAACAACAATACATCACACAGACACGGATGCAGCACAGAGTGAAACAAACTTCAAACACGACAGCACACTGAACCAAAAAGGAGATAACCATTCTACACAACAGTGCAGCATCATACCACACACAATAGACACTGGACAGAAACATCACCACCAGAGCAAACAACAACAAATAGTGACATGCAAACAGCGACTACGGATGATTTAATACACTTAATATCACCTACTATACCATTGAATTTCCGTCGATGGATATGTGTTACATTGTCATCAACCAAAACTCAATCATCTCATCTGCCAATAAGAAGACTGCTCTTAGAAGACGTACCTCAGGTACTGACATACATACACGACATCTGCATAAATAGTAGCAGTATGACACAACACATAGCGACATTACGACAAACTTTTGAACGTATGAGGCAACACGGCCTGACTGTAAAACCATCAAAAGTTGAAATTGCTTTTCATGAAATATGTTTTAGGCTATAAAATTTGCGACGGTAGTATCACTACTGATGATAAGATGTATCTAGAATTTTGAAATTATCGCTTCCTACAACGAAGAAAGAAGTAAGAAGCATGTTAGGATTGGTGAACTACTATAGAAAGTTTATACCAAACTGTTCAGACCTAACATAACTTTTCACCAATCTGTTGACAAAACGCCATCCAACGAAAAGTGTACACAGTGAGGGCCTGAAAGAAGCTCTTACAAAAATACGGTATTTCTCATCTCACACTATATTAAAACTCCCCAACATTAATCTGTGTTTCACAGTTAGGACTGACGCGAGCATTGTGGGCGTAGCTGGAGTCCTACTACAGACCTACGACAACGTGTTGCATCCAGTAGCATACGTTAGTCGCAAGTTAATGTCAAGCAAATGGAGCTAAAGCGCATCGGAATTGGGAATGTTTAGATCTCATATATTCATTATCTAGGCTATCCAGATATTTGTTAAGCAAACACTCCATTGTTGAGTCTGACAATAGCCCACTTAAGGTATTAATGCAAGGAACCCCATCATATCATAGAATTGCCATATGGGCGTTACTGCTACAAAATTACAGCATTGAAGTACGCCACATAAGCGGTACATAGAACACAATCGCGTACCTTCTGTCAAGGATTCCTCTCGACGAGTCCACCAATGGTCTAACTACGATGGAGTGCAGAGATTAAAATAAAGTTATCACCAGCGCTCAGATCGAAATTTCACATTGCAACGCAAGACATTACCCCTTCACGAAGAATGTTGCCTAAACAAATTTAATGTGATATGGACTATGTGAAATTATATTTCCAAAGAACATTTTTACATTATGAATGTGCCGTATAAATGAAGAGTGCCGAACGTGAAAGTGTACTCGGACATTAACTGTTGTAAATATTTTCACATTTAAGTGCAGAACGAACAATATTACACAACTACAAGCACATACCGAACTTCCAGCACTTATCAATATCCATTAGTGCCAACACTAAACAACACTGTGTAATAACGGCACCGAAATAAGCAAACGTTTTAATTAGTTTACATACTGTGTTAGTTAAACGACACCGTTGCCCGGAAAAGTTTACTCCAACATTTGTGTACAAACGAGATGTTCTTTTTCTTGCAGCGTGTTCCTAGTTTTTGTAAACACAATATATTTAATTTCGTTTCTTTTCCCAATTTGTTTCTATATTGCTATTATAGCAGACTATTCATAATTAGTTAAGTATGAATGAGCGAGTGAATGAATTTTATGAGTTTTGAATTTGCATATAAAAGATCTAGAGCAAGGATTTATATACTTTTAATCTAAGGATCATCGATTGACCCAATATTTCAATCGTGCCAGACATGTTACTATTTTGAATAAAGTGAGGTCAAACGTTTGAAACTTAGACAAACAACAAATGTACTATTTTATTTTTTGAAAGTATCTCAAAGTTACCCTGAATAATTATTTATGATTGTATCTAAAGGGAAGCAATCTGAAATTGCTAAAATTGGTACATGCATATGTGTTTTTTTTTCCTTCAAAGTGGTCAAATGACTCCAAAGTAGCAAGTTGCGTCAACTAGAGGTGGACTATGGTTACTAAAATTTGATAGGACCAGGATTAGAATATCTGGCCATAGGGGTTAGTGTTCTGGTCCTGAAGTCATCATATACGGTGATGACTTGACGCCTAACATGTTTTTTGTTGAGAAGGAGGACGTAGCTTGAATTGTTGTTAACTTCCGGTCTGTGCTGAGTCCGTTGTCAAACAAAGTACAAATCCACCAGGGGACTATACTTGAGGCGATTAGCCTGATGGCACCAATGAATGAAATTTACATCATGCACCATTGTCAAACAGATAGCACCTTGCAATGATATAATATTATGATCCATCAATGTAAACAACTATTGGGTCCTGACATAAAATGAGAATATAAACACAAACTACGTGTAACTACACACATAATGAAACCGTATCCCTTTCATTAGAGAGGGCGGAGGAGAGTGTCAGGAACCCAATATTAACTAACCTAATATATAAGAGTGACAGGAGTTAACGGAGGACATCTCACAACAGGCGATCATGACAGACAGTCTGGTGTTACCAAGTACAGGTCAACTGCAAACCAGTTGAAGCCACTTTACACCGCACGGGCGACACATACTGTGAGAAGTGAAGGTCTGACTGAACATACCTGTGTCAGGCAGACGGGTTAAGGACTTCGAGGCGGACGGACAGAGAGAGTTATGCTTGTGTTTCATGTTCGTTGTGAGATGGCTGTAATGAGATATAGCGTGACTGATTGATAGATTGAGATGTCCTTGAACTGAGGCAGTGAACGAGTTATTTTGTATCTATTGTAAAATCTATCATGCATGTATATACTTCTGTGATAATGTATGAGTTGCGCATGATTATGAGCGCAACCTCCATGAATGTACCAATGTATAGATAGGTTCCGTGAAAAAAGGATTTACTTCACGCTACCGCTTGTAAGAGTGTAATCATTGAATGTATGTGATTGTTTCGCCCCTGTTCTGGAGAGCGAGCCAAATGTTAATCTAAGTCAGTACATCACATCTAACCACTTTGAGGAATTTCTAAACAGACCTGTTCCAAAGGATCCACAAAATACCCAGCTAGCAGACGCATTTAACTGGTAATTTATTACAAGGACTCTCTTGGAGACTCTCTAACATCGATTCGACATAATACCTGTTTTAGAAAGGTTTTCATGTCCCTCCAAATCAGATAACAATTTTCGAGTTACGTGCATATTATAAACCGAGTACATAATGCGTTAAAGCTGAAATGTGGATCTGGGGACGAACGACCAATGATTACCAACCTTTTAAGTCATACTGGAAACGTATTTTGTAATCTCCTTGAGAAATTATTACGACCAAAAATAGAACATAACTTGGATTTAGGAAAAACAAAGGATACATATATACCATCTTTATTCTTAGACATCGTATAGTAAATTCAATGGGATTTAAAGAAACACTCCACTTACCCTTTGTCGATCAAGAATAAGCATTTGATATGCATTTGAGTAAAAATGAACAAGTTGTGGTACATCCTAAAACGATTTGGAGTTAGTACACATCTAACAAACATACGTACAAGCTCATACAACAACAATGAATGCCCGGTGAGAACAAATGGACGACACTCAGAGCCCTTCGTCATAAGATCCGGAGTACGTCAACAGTGTGTCCTGTCCACCTCTTGTTCATAACCTATATAAACAGCATATGTAAAGAAACCAGCCAAACAGAGACCGCAATAACACCGCATGCGAACGGAACACATAAGTACAACCATCGGCGAATTACACCATTAAAGAACTCATATTTGTGGACGATCAAGCACTAATAGCTAACATCAAAAGGAGACTTACAAGACCACATGAATAGTCTAAAGAAAGTGTGTAAGGAACATAACATAAAAATGAGCATCAGTAAAACAGAGGTAAAACAAAAAAAGATTCATCTATAAGAACAACCACTGACACAAGTAAAGAGCTTCCAGTAGTTAAGAAGTATAACATCAAATGGCAACTCAGAAGACGAGATCGAAATTAAATGCAATAATAAGGGATACCAAACTCATTGGACAAACTGTATCAATACTATAGAAAAACACACGTAGTTGCTAAGAAAACATTCTACAACAGTTCTTCCCAAACTTTTCACTTTCGCGGACCGACATACAATTCTCCTTTTGAACCAGGGACTGGTGCCGTTTAAAAAGAAAATTGTTCTCCTTGTAATCTGGAATATTATATGACCTAGTATACATTTTAATATAAATATAAGATATAACATAAGTGTGAGTGTTATCCCGGTGCGCTAAATACTGCTTGATAATATTAATGGATGACGGTGATTTATTTAATGGTGGTCCCATTTTCATGAGTAAAAATTTTATTGTAGATATCTACAAATCAAACAAATTTTCAAATGTCAAAACTACATTTAGGTGTTTTTGTAAAGGTGTATATATTCGTATACACTAACAGTAATGAACACCAACATAAAATAAAAATAAAATATATCTTGGAAAACGATACCAAATCAGATTTTAATCAAGCTGGCTAAATTACAGTATGTTGTAATAAAAATGATTTAAGGATCAGCTGCTAACAGTAACTATTTAATGCGAGGGGTGGGCCTGTTTATTATTACAAGCTTATCAAATCGTGGCTCGATTGTAGACAGCACTATACGCAAATGAGAACACATTTGCATACTGTTTCTGTGTTCTGTCTTTAAATTGCTCATTGACGAAAAAGAAATACTCTTCTTTTAAGTTGTCTTTGTATCGATATCTCACATACACCATCGGAATCGCTAAGTTGGTAACGTTTGTGCTTTCGTCCAGCTGTAATGAAAAATACTTTGCAGATATACTTGTATCTAACACTTTCACTCTCTCAGACGATGGCAAAACGCATTAAATCGTACAACGAAAATCGCGTATGTTTTGCATTTTTTGACAATCAGCAAATTATAATGTGCATCTTTCTCACTTTTCGTCACATAGGAAACGAAAGAAAACAAACAAATGTCGTCGACCGGGCCGGCTTTTAGTATCGGTCTCAGCTGGTTATTATTTTTAGCTTTCACATTGAACCAATGATTCGCTTCTCCTTAAAAGTAAATACTCCTTGGGCTATACGGTTGCAGGCTCAATTTAGTTTAAAATTAAATCACCATAAAAACGGTGCGGATATCATGTTTTGAGAAAAAAAACAATCTTGTTGTTAAAATGTTCTAAACAATCCTCAAAGGAGAAAATATTTAACTTTTTCTTACTTTTTTTCAACTCACTTCGCGGACCGGCAAAGAAATTCTCGTGGACCGGCACCATTCCGCAGACCACCACTTTGGGAAGCACTGCTCTACAACACATATTTCTGCCAACTCTATGCTACCAATGCCAAATCTGGACAATGACAGAAAAATAGAATAGACAAATCATAACAGAAATTAGATTCCTGAGAAGAATATCCAATGTATCAAGAAGAGAGAAAATCAGAAACGAAGAAATCTGCACTATAGCGGGGATGTGTGTGTGTGTGTGTGTGTGTGTGTGTGTGTGTGTGTGTGTGTGTGTGTGTGTGAGTGTGTGTGTGTGTGTGTGTGTGTGTGGGTGGGGGGGGGGTTATAATAGCGCCAGATTTAATCAGAAAACAGGGGGTTAAGTGTTTGGCCATATAACTAGATTACCAACGGTATATCACAACAAGCAACGATGTACAAACCAATTGGAAGCAGAAGAAGAGGCCGGCGACGTAAACGATAGGCAGAGGGAATAGCATAATCCATTGGAATCTCGATACATGAAGCCCATAAACGGGTACTCTCCAGCTATTTATGCTTCACCTCGACACCACAAGGTACAAGAGGAAGGAGATGAGATAAGATGAGATGTTTATTCAGATCTTCTAGTTCAATGATCATTATTGAAGTCGTCTAGTTCAATGGGTAATATGGAAAATGTATTCTGCATTGAACAGTAAGGAAATGTTTTAATTATCATTATTCTCTCTAGTCCGACAGTATCCCAGAAGTGTATAGGTCAAATATACCACTGGGTGTTTTAGTCAGATACAATCGGATGCCGTAGTTTGTCAATTTCAGTCCCAGAAGACATTGTAATACGTGAGTGACTCTCCTCAGTGTATTCCAACTATCACTTCAAATGCAATCATGTTTGCTACATTTGTTCAGATTATATTTAGTCGCTGTGGAAGTTATGCAGTCATAATGTATGTGTATATGTTGTAAATCCATTTTTTTCGACATCCTCTGCGAAGACTTACAACTCAGAAGTGGTCAAACCACGTAGTCAGTAATGTAAATGTCCGTCTGCACGCCTAAAGCGAATAGGGCATGCCGTACTAGATCCGTATCCCGGCTCAGTGGCAGAGATTCGGACACTGTTCGCAATCCCGCAAATCGTGTTCGAATCACAGCTCCAGGCGATTTGGCAGCAGACCACCTGGCGTTGTTATGGATGCCGGTCGTTCAGAAAGCAATGACAAACTACAGAACGTAAACATGCCAAGAGATCACAAGCAGCATAAACATGCTGGTGTTGACTGCGACGTCCTGAAAAAGGATATGTAACTAACGTGTAAATAGATCCATATATTTATATACGAATACGCACTCAGGGGTTATGTGTTTAGTATCACACCGGCCCTCATTCGACTTCAAAGACAATTTCTGGTACACCTTTTTGGCTGGGTCGGCCTGAGAGGATAGGCAATGTTTATTTATTTTTAAAAAAAAAATTGAATATTCACTCATGCGATTCGAAATCATGACAACCGTACCGGGAGGAGAGTGTCTGGCCACTACGTTACCGCGGCTCCCCAATTCACTCAACCTTCTCCTGAAATGACGTTACAAGTGGGTATCTTCCATCTTGCCATTAAAACATCATTGTTATATCTATATGCCTTTTATTTTTGTGTGAATTGTGTGATTATTAGGTAATTTATTTTGTATACATACAGTCAACCTGTTTTACTAGTTGTTAATAATATCGTCGTTATATGACTGCAGGACGTCGCTGTCTAGAAAGGTTGTGTGTATTGTTTACAAATACAAAGGGTGTGTTAGCCACTGCACTATTGTGGCTTCCAATGATTACATGATTGACACACACACACACACACATACACACACTCACACATACACACACATACTTGAACCACTCACAGTCTAGAATAGACGACAGCGAAGGAAGCTGTGTCATTTAGTGGAAAGTGAAATACATCGGTCACATTACACGGCACTGTTGATTGGATCGAGCAGTGATAGAATATATGGTTTCCCTAAGAGTCAGGTGTCGACCAGCACGAAGATGGGCAGTGGACATGCATGCACTTTAAGCATGAACATGCTTCAAAGAGGAGAACTGAAACAGCAACGATAACATGTTGGGCTAGCCGTGATGAGAGCGATGTTCTAGATTCGCTACTTGATGATGACGATGATGATGATGATGATGATGATGATGATGATGATGATGATGATGGTGATGATGATGATGATAATCGACGATCTATGGCAGGAATCTGCTATACTGCACCGGCGGCGAATGATGGAGTGAATCAATAGAAAGTAAATAAAATTCAGTATTGTGAAATGTGTCGTCGTTATCTGCTCTCACAATGTATACGCGTGTGTGTGTTTGTATGTGTGTGCGCGCGAGAGGTTATCTATGTATAGGTGTGAGTGTTCAAGTGCCTCAATGCGTGGGTGTATGTGTGTGCGTGTCTATGCTTGCGCGATGTCTCGGTCGTACATATGTATGCTCCTGTGCATGTGTGTGCGCGTGTGTGGATTGGTGTGTGTATAAGCGCGAGAGTATCTATTATAGCGCATGTGTGTGTTTGTGTTTTACATGATAAAGGCAAATCTAGTTACTGGCTAAGAAGACAGTGGAAAATCCCAAATACGTCATTCTTTATTTTTAAACCGCTTTGTCTCTTCGGTTAGAATTCTCCGTATTGCATATATGATCATACTCCGCAAAGCAGTAATTAAACTGGCATTGAAGCAATGCCAACTCACCTAGTTTTAAGTATTGAACTGTACTCGAGAATATCTACATATACATTTACCAAACAATAACATAACTCCATAATTTATGGATATTATGTTGCAGCCCTGATGGTAGGGTGGTTAGAATGTCTAGATAGATACAATACATTCGTATAGGTTATGTCAACATCAAGGGCAAGGTTATTACGTTTTTTTCAGTATACATCAGATGTGGAACTATAGGTGTGAAAATGGGTTGCAGACAATTCTCAGAAGTATCTGGAGATAGTCAGTAAAGGACGAGGACGAACATATACCTTCCCTTGTATATATTACCTTATTTTCTTTTCAATCAACTACTTCAAGAATTATTTATCATGCTTGATTACTTATCTGTCTTTCCATATATTGTGTATCTTCTCGCTGTTCCTCAACGTCCTTACACTGTCTACTTAGCCATGAGTTGTGGAATGTCCTTTGTTATGTCTTCTTCGCAGTCTCTTTTTTCTCTGTCATTATTTTTATGTTATACATACTGTAATGACATATTAAGCCTGTAACGTTGTTCGCCTATAATACCTATTTCTAATTTCTACTATATCGTTTAACGGTGTTTTATATCACTGTAATGGAGTATTAATGACGAATTCATGATCTGATATAAGTATTGATAAAGCCTTATGTGGGAGAGATCATCGTATCTCTTTAGACAGCTACCACCCGCCTAAGCTTGGCAGCCCCCCCCCCCTCCCCAGTCAATAAGGTGCTGTCTAGCCACTGTTAATTTGCTCCCGAGTGTGTGTGGAGCTTAGGGACAAAGTCCTGACACATGGACCCCAATTTATACACCTAGCAACAAGTATACTGGGCATATTATGGAAAGACCATATAACAAAACAAACACGTACTTGAAAGAGCGGATATTTCCACAGTGCACTAACTCCTTAAGCAGAGACGCCTCCGTGGCTGGGCCATGCAACTCGAATAGAAGATGAACGTATTCCCAAAGATCTCCTATACGGAGAACTAACCACAGAGAAGAAGCCAACCGGAAGACCCCCAAATGCGATATACGGATGTGTGTAAACAAGTTATGAAAACCCCTGTCACAGATCTAGACACGTGGGAAAGAGTTGCAACAGACAGATATTCGCGGAGAAGAGATGTACGAAACGGAATGATGAGCAATCTGTTCCAACAAACTAACGAACGAAGACACAGGCATAAAACGCAGTCACTTACTGCGGGACCTGCCTCGTCTTACACATGCGGAAACCGTGACAGAGATTGTCATTCTCGCATTGGACTATACAGTCACCAGCGGTGAGGTCATATGCCTCAACAGCGGCACAAATCTGTAGTCCTTCAGGACTCAAAGTGGCCTACTGCTAGTACGTTTCTAATGATAATAACTTCTCATCAGACTCCTTCATCAGACTTCCGATCAAGATGGCGGCGGACGATTGTGTTGTATTGTGACCGCTCCTTTTTCGCGTAGGAGATGGATATTGTCATCTCTTGCGTGTAATTATTGTGCCAGGATGTAAAACTGGGTGTTTCTTCTCAAGATCATCGCCGATGCTACGAAGTTCGTGCATCTGAGCGAAGCAATCCTTGAGTGAATTATCGCAGCATGTGTGTTTCTGTGGTGTTTGGTTTGGTTTTTTTTTTCGTTTGTACTCCATGCCGTCAACCTAACACCCTAAAACGGCGACGGCCAGGCCATAAGCGACAAGGTAGAAGAGGTGGAACAATGCGTTTTAGACTCAAATGCGACGGTCTGGGAGTCAGGAATACACGTATTCTATATTGGAACTGTGCCAACGTAAAACAACGAGGCCGTATTAAGGAAAACCTGATATAGAGGAATGACATTGTAGCGCTTCAGTAGACGAGCCTGTGAGATGATAAAAGCATGAGTGGTGTAGTCAAGAATAGGGGTATTCCTGACTGCCAAGGTGCTAACCTCATCTGGCAGACGATTGACGAGATAAGCCTTCTTAGAACGCTATCTAAATCAGAGCAACCAGACCGACATGAGAGGTCGAAGTCTTGCCAAGGAGGGTACCTCCGATTGGTGTAAGGTCCAGAGCATTTCGGATGAAGACACAGTGACAGTGAAAGAGATCAAGGCTGTGCTACAACGATCAAGAAAAAGCGCTCAAGGGACAGATGGCATACGATATGATGACATCAATATGTGTACCGAAAACGAGCTAGACAAACTAGCACACATGTACAACAACAGTATAAGGAGTGCTAGCATCAGGGAGGAGTGGTTACACAGCTATCTGATTCCCTTGCCGAAGCCTTACGAAAGCCACACAAAAATTCAGGGATATCGAGTAATAACTATACATAATAAATGTGTTTTCCCACCTACCCTGGGAGGGTACCGTCCAAACACAGAAACCTGGACCAATGCAGCTGTTTTTGCCCATGATGTCTATGAAGGTTTCCACTCATGCATTGAAACATTTTTCTGCAGTGAGTGATCTTGAGGACGTGTACAATAGAGTGTCATTGGATGTTTAAATGTTTCAGCTTCTTGAACTCAAGATAATTCCTTTCCTCCTTAGTTGGATCGCCGAAGCCCTCATCCAACGGAAAGTAGTTGTTAGATGTGGCAGTTGGACATCATAAGCAACAATAATATATCATGGCCTACCACAGGGATCTCCATTATCTTCGGTGCTGTTCAACGCTGACACTGTGAGAATCTCCAGCGATCAAATCATAGAACGGGGGAGACATTGTCATATGCCGATGATGTTTTCATGTATCGTCAGGATAAGGATAGTGATCAGGTTGCTGTGGAATTACAAACCGAACTCAATCGCATAAGCACGTGGTGTGTGGAAGCTGGGGCAATGGTCAATCCAACAAAGGCAACAGTGACATGATTCTCTTTGAATAACCATAGCGTCCAAATCCCAACGCCAACTGTAAATCTGAATTCATAGACGATGTAAATAACGCAGGCAATGAACTAACTGGGGATAGCATTTGATCGAAGCCTAGATTATACTGAGCAGGTAGACCAGGTAATAACAAAGGCCAAGCGGGGTTTGGCTGCGATGCGGGTGATGGCGGCGGCAAACTGTGAGCAGAGTCATCTATGTCTTCATTAAGAGGGTCTGGTCCTTTCTGTTTTGGAGTATAGGTTGACGATCCTGACTCTCAGCCTTAAGCAGATAGAAAGGATGGAAAGGATACAGAACGAAGCTATGCACATTATTCTTGGATGTACAAGAGATACAGTATGCAGGGCGATGATCTACATTCTTGATTTTCCAGCCGTGAGGGACAGAATACAAATTTGCCAAGCACGTGCCTATCTCAGGGTCAACGCAAACACACAACATCCACTGTATAGCGAGATTACGAAGGTAAAGGGTAGCAGGTTAAAAAGAGGAAAGTCGTTGATGGTTCAAGCCAAAGACATTCTTCAGCAGGTGTGTTCACTTGATGACTTAGAACCTGACGAGGAGTGGGTACAAGCGACAGCAGAGTTCTGTACATCCTTTTCAGTGTGCATCCAACTAGCAGGAAAAGCAGGCAAGGTAATCAAGCTGCTGTGGAGGCAGAAGTACAGTCTCTGATCTTCGAGAATTCTTTAGACGATGATGCTGTCATTTACACGGATGGGTCGGTCGTTCGAGGAGTGAGAAGCTCGTTTACCTATATAACTGAGGCCGGAGGGAAAATTGTGAAGGACGAGTCTGGCGCTTTTGCTTTGAACACAAACATCTTGGCTATGGAAGTCATAGCAGTAAGTAAAGCAATAACATGGCTCGAGACACAAACATTCAATCGAACATGTGTCCTTATTGACTCAATGAGTATACACAGAAGGATAGAGATAGGGTGGGTCCGAAGAGAGTGGCTGAATGAGCAGGCTGACAGGGTTACAGGTAGGGCTACTGGGGAAGGCGGACGAGTCATGGACCAGGCTGACATTCTGAATGCTATACGAGAAGTAAGTCGTTTACATGTACCAAGCGATGACTGGGAATCTACAACCATGGCCAGACTGCGAGAACAGCAAGTTAAAAGAGGTGTGGCCAAACAAGAACACTACGCAGGAAGCCAAAGAAGAGTAATTAACCAACACTCAACTGGTGTCGCAAGCAGCTACACACTGCGAGATTTGCTGAGGAGGGGATCCGAGCACTTATGGACTGAATGGTTGGATGTGCAATGAGGATGATCTGTCGATTAACTAACTAACCAATGAGAAGAACTATTATACATAGAATAAATGACTACGAATTTGGAAATCAATGAAGCAAAGCATCGATTTGTCGAAGGGAAATTACAAATATTGCAATATGCACATTAAAACCACTAACAGAGACATCAGAGACACAGACAGGCATATATTTTTTTTAAATTTTATTTATTATATCAAGGCATCTGATAAACTAAAACATTAAGCAATGATACCACTGGTGGGATATATCAACATTTACATATACTAAAATAAAGCATATTTATAGGACACAGTTTGTTTCTAAATGAGAAAACATGGTAACAATAATGAATTAATAATATAAGGAGAAAGACATTGACGCTTTTTGTCGCCCGATAGCTTCTCGATAGCGAAATAATAATGAGAGTGATCATAGTCCGAGGGAGGACTATTCTAGACCTCATGAGGAACGAACGAACAAATGAACGAACGAACGGACTTTATTTTCAAAGGGTAACAAATTGGGCACGCAGGCCCGACTTACATTCCGCTCTTCCAATCACCCATCCTTCATTCATCAATAGTGCATAATACATTCACGTAGGAAAAATAAACATTGTCAAAAGAATTTTGTAAACATAAACAATGCATATTTCTATGTTATGAGACACATCTCAAACCCACACACATACACGCCCCCACCCATCCCCAACCTACACACACTCAGCCACCCACACATCCTCTACCCACCAACCCCCAGTCACCCATCCCCCAATCACACATCCCTTAACCACACATCCCTTAACCACATATCCCCCACCCACACACACACATCCCCCACACACACTTCCCCATCCAACAACGCATCCCACATCCACAAACACACACATCCCACCCACACACACACATCCCCCATCCATACACTCATCCCCCACACACTTCCATACACTCACGTACTCATCTCTCAACCACTCACACCCACACATTCCCCACCCACCCATAAACACATACACCTCCAATCTACCCACCCACACTCACACATCAAAACCACCCAGCCAAACGCACATCCGTCCCCTCACATACATCGTTTAACCACCCGCACATCCCACACCCAATCATAACCCCACCAAATACAAACACACTCATCACCCACAAATATCTATTCTTCCTCACAACATCCCACCCATATACACATCCCCCGCCCACGCACACATCCCCCACAGACATCCCACAAATCACATCCCAAACTCGCACATCCCTCACTCACATACACACATTTCCCTACCCATTTCCAACCAACCCACACACCCCCACCTTCAAACACCCTCACCACCCACACATTCATCATCCACGCACCACACACACCTCCATCCACACAGACATATCCCCCACCCACACTAACATTCCAACACCCATCACACACCTATCCCTCAACATACACAATCCCCCACTTCCCCATTCACCCACACATTCCTCACCCACCCACATACACATTCCTCACCAACGCAAACCCCCCCCCCCCCCACCCACCAACACCCACACGCATCCAACCAAATATCCCCCACCCACACATCCCTCGCCCACACATACATCCCCAACCCACCATACATCCATTCATCCACACACACATCCCCTATCCACCCATACACATCCCCCACTCACAACCCCTCCACACATACATCCCCCACACACATCCCCACACACACACATTCACCACATACACACCCACACACACATCCTCACATCGAGACACTTACATGATGCCTCACATAATCACAGAACAAAGTATGAACAAACTTCCACAATCAGCCATGTGCACATGTTGTTTGGCTCCGTAGACATCAGAGCACATACTCTAAGACTGCCCGAGACACAATATACCCAGGCATACCTTCTGGCCTAGAGAGACAACAGTGGAAGATAAACTCTATGGACTGCTGAGTGAACTAAAAAAGACTGTTAGATTCATACAGGAGACAACATTGCAGTTATAGATGTATTTCAAGCGGATGGAAGAAGAAGAATAAACACACATACACTGACGATAGAGCATTCTCGCAAATATTGTAAACATCTGATAAAAATTGTACATATACACTGTGCAACGTTAAAATTTGTCATGCAATTCAACTCTCTCTCTCTCTCTCTCTCTCTCTCTCTCTCTCTCTTTCTCTCTCTCTCTCTCTCTCTCTCTCTCTTTTCTTACACGCAAGCACACACACACACACACACACACGCACTCTCTCTCTCTCCCACACTCACTCACTCACTCTCTCACTCTCACTCACAACCACTCTCTCTCTCTCTCTCTCTCTCTCTTTTCTTACACGCAAGCGCGCGCACACACACACACACATACACACTCTCTCTCTCTCTCGCTCTCCCACACTCACTCATTCACTCTCTCTCTCTCTCTCTCTCTCTCTCTCTCTCTCTCTCTCTCACTCACTCACAACCACTAACTCTCTCACTCACTCTGCAGTAATATGCATGTGTTCGTATTATAATGATTATATCAAGTGGCATACAAAATGACAATATGAAAGATGAGAATACACAAAAAATATGCAATCAAGTGGCATTCACAATGAAAGTATGAAAGTTGAAAATACACCCAAAACAATATGGAATAGGATGTTACATGACATGCTTGAACTCAACTATCTCTGGGAACACATGGTAGGGCACTGATTCAGACTAGATTCACAAAACACAACATGAAGATCAACATTGAATTAATAGAAATTATGAATATAATAAAGACAATTATTAAATTAATATACAAATAAACGACCAAAGGCTAAAACAATGTGTAAAATCTTTACACACACATTGGCACCATGCCGCCTTGACAGTTTGTGCTTCACAAAGGCTTAATAACTTTTACCCATGGCGGTAGCGAATGTGACTGATAAGGCAAATTCGCGCTGTGAATGTTCGTCCACAGTGGGTCATTTTCACCATCATGCACCATTTTACGTCTCACACGCTCGGTGTGTGACTTATATGCAATAATTTTCTCCTTTGTCTTTATTCCATTTCTGATGTTTGCCCTACATGCAACACGTTCAGCGGCGACTTGCTCCCAATGTGCATTATCAATGCCTGTATCAATCATGTCCCGCTTACACATATCTTTGTATCGCAGTAGAGGCCGACCCTGAGATCTCTTACCAATCTGTAATTAACCCAAAAATATGTCCTTTGGTATTCTACCATCACCCATCCTCCTAATATGTCCTATCCATCTAAGTCTACGAAGACTGAGCATGGAATAAACTGTCACACAACCTGATCTTTCCAATACTTCAGTATTTGTGATTTTGTCTTGCCACTTAATACCAAGAATTCTTCGCAGACACCGCATATGAAAGCTGTTTAAACGTTTCTCTTGGTGTGAGTATGTTGTCCAGGTTTCACTGCCATAAAGAGCAGCACTAAGCACACAGGCTTGATAGACAGGTACTTTTGTTTTGGCAGTAAGCTTCCTGTTCTCCCAGACTCTATTTCTTAACCTGTTCATTGTTGTTGCTGCCTAACCAATCCTGATGTTGATTTCCTGATCAAAGGATAATTTTCTATTTACCACTGATCCTAGATATGTAAAATGGTCTACCATCTCTAGTTCGGCGTCGTCAATAAAGATTGATGGTACCCCATGTGCACCTTGTGACATAATCTGTGTCTTCTTTTCGCTAATTGTTACACCAAATTTAGAACAAGCATTGGAGAATGCAGATAGTAGACTTTGTAATTCTTCCTCAGAGTGAGTCGTAACTGCAGCATCATCTGCAATAAGCATCACTCTGATCAGTACCCTCCTAATTTTGGTCTTGGCCTTCAATCTCTGAGCATTGTAGAGGCCGTCATCTGAGCGTGAGTGAATGTAAATACCACCATCCTGATCACGAAAGGCATATTTCAATAGAAGTGAAAAGTATATTCCACAGAGGGTGGGAGCTAGTACACAACCTTGCTTAACCCCACTCTTGATTTCAAACTCTTCAGAAGTTGCACCATCAAACTTGATTGTACCCTTCACGCCTGTGTGGAATGATTCCACAATGGACAGAAGAGTTGGAGGGCAGCCAATCTTCTTTAATGTCTTGAACAGACCCTCGCAATGAGAATATCATATCAATGGTAGACCGGTTCTGTCGAAAGCCACACTGTGATTCGGGGTAGACGTGATCTCCTAGGACTTGAAGTCTGCGCAGAACAATTCTGGCAAATACTTTTCCAACAAAACAAAGAAGTGAGATACCCCTATAGTTGTTGCAGTCATTCCGATCGCCCTTGTTCTTGTACAGTGTTATGATACTTGAATCTTTGAAATCCTGTGGGATTTGTCCTTCCCGCCAGCATAGCTCTATTAGCTGGTGGATCTGTAGAGTGATTGTGTCTTGCCCACTCCTGATAACCTCTATTGGAATCCCATCCTTACCTGGAGCCTTGCCAGATGCAAGTTCATTTATAGCACACTTAACTTCTGTTATGATGGGAAGTATGATGGTCAAATGTTGGTAGAGCCTCTATGGCGTTGAGGGCATCATCCGCTAGTTTAGTCTCACTTGAGTAAAGCTCCAAATAGTGCTCTATCCATCTGTCCATCTGCTGTTTCTTATCAGTTATGATTTCTCCAGTCAAGGTTTTCAATGGTGCACTTCTTTTGATCATTCGACCACAGGCTTTCTTTATTCCTTCAGTCATGCTTGTGATGTTTGCCTTATCACTTGCGAATTGAATGGACTCACAAAACTTGATCCAATAATCACGTGCACGTTGCCAGGAAGTCTTTTGCACATCCTTCCTAGCTTGCTTTAGCTCACTCAGAGTGTTACGTGTTGGTCTTTCCTTGTTTCTTAAGAGAGCTATCTTCTTCTTATCAATCAAGGACTGCGGAGTCGCTGTTTACCGCAAACCAGTCCTGCCTCTTATGATCAACAATGCCGTAAACCCCTACGGCAGTTTTATAAAGAGTTTCCTTAAGTTGAACCCACTTTTCACTTATGTACAATTTTCTGATGTATCAGTGAAAGCGTCTTCAAGTTGCTATTGAAACTGAATGCACATTTTAGGATCGTGAGTATTAATAATATTAATCCTGTGGCTAGATTTCTGTTTAGATTTGTGTAGATTCTCTTTAGTGTCAGTCTAACCCATGCAACAACCAAAGAATGATCCGTATCACAGTCAGCACTGTGGTAACTTCGAGTCAATGATATATAGTTCAGATGTTGTCTCCGTGTGATGATGAAATCTAGCTGGTTCCAATGGTCGGATCTTGGATGTTTCCATGTGACCTTATGCAGCTCTTTTGTTTTATAAAAGGAGTTTGTAATACATAGGTCAATTCTGGTGCAATGCTCCAGCAGCCTTTGCCCATTTTCATTCACGCGACTGATGTTGTATTTTCCAAGGCACACTGGCCATGAACTCGAGTCCTTGCCCACACGAGCATTGAAATCACTGAGCATATAAATGTAGTCAGATTTTGGAACTGCCTTTATCACGGAGTCTAACTCCTCATAGAACGAATCCTTCACATCATCAGAGGAATCGGGTGTCCGTGCATATGCAGTAATAATGGTGGCAAAACCACAAGATGTTGCCAAGCGAAGGGATAATAGTCTTTCATTTCCTCCTGCTGGAATTTCAATCATTCCCAGTAGCGACTTCTTCACTGTAAAGCCCACACCGTGTTGCCTTTTTTCTGCTTGCCCTCTACCCTTCCAAAAAAAAGGTGTGATTTTTTCCCCTGAGTGGCCCTTTCTCAGCGAGGAGAGTCTCCTGCAGGCCAGCAATATCAATGTTAGGACGATTGAGTTCGGCATAAATCACAGCCGTTTTTCTCACATCGTCAATATTGGTCAAGTCAGTGGAACATCCTGGACACATGGCTCTCACGTTCCAGGTTGCAAGCCGTAGCTTGAGGTTTATATTTCTTTTCTTTTTATTAGTACCTGGTGCATTGGTTTTAAAGCCTGCGATACATATATTGTCCTAGCCCCAAGCACCCATTGAAGCAGGCAGGCTGTGGCGGATCAGCACCCAATTGGCCGGGGCTGCCCGGCTTGAGGCGGGCAGTAGCTGATCAGTGACACCTGTAGATGTTTGCCACCGTCAGAGGCAACGCGTGGCGCACCATTTCTACGCCAATTGACAGGGACTTATAACCCGTAACAGTTGGCTCCCACTTTGATTCAGAGACCGGTTAAGGCCATGGATGGAGTTATTGCCCCTCCATAGCACAAAGCCTAGGCCAAAATATAGAGATCATGTGTTGCCCATGCAGCATGATCCCTCTCTCGGCCTGCCTAGTTCACTCCAGAGGAAAGGTAACACCTCTACATCTGGAACAAGACAAGCTGCAGAATCTGCCGGATCAGCAAAGCAATGCTCTAACTGTCCGCCTGTCGGAGCTTCGATCCTAGACCAGCTGCCAACCAAAACTTAGGGCCTGGTCTGCCCTGCCATGACATTTTGTCTTTAGGTTGCATTTCCTCGCACCACGGTAAGGCTTGTACCCTTGGGGTTGCGCTCTTCCGCCCGAAGCCTTTGGTACAATGTGGGGTGTCGGGTTTTGGTAATCGCCGCCCAACGTTCGGCGCTAACAGAAAGCAGGTATTACCGTCTTCTGTTATACGGTAGCTCAGTCATATCTGACTAAGACCTGACATAAACGATCTTTACATCAGATCGCAAATTAGATAGAGAGATGAGGACCAGAACTAAACAAGATCATAATGTTACATATCAAATTACACCCATACTGAAACTTGCAGCTGTTCCCATGGAAATTAATAAAACCATTATTTATGAAATTTGAATACTAACGGTTTGCTGCCAATGCCCAAGTTAGTCACTAATTAAAGAACAAGAAAGAAAACTCATTACTTGTGAAATGAGATGCCTGAGAAAAGCAGCGAATAAATCAAGAAAGGACCATGTTAGAAACTAGGATATCTATACAACAATTGGGGCAACACCAGTTGTTGTTGAATACATTGATAGACAGAGATTTAACTGGTTCGGCCTCCTAGAGAAACTGAACCCAATGTCTCCTGCAGCAAGAGCATACAACATGTAAATGGAAACTACAAAAGGCAGGGGACGACTACAAAAGAGATGGATCGACGTAGATCTCAACATCTTAAAAACCCAAACATCTCAGCATACCAAGCGACCGAATCAGCACTAGTTCGTAAATAAATCATCAAACAAGCCTGAGACGTCTAATGGCATCGAACAGTGACAGACAGCAGAAAGAAGAAAGAAAAATGTGCTGATCACATATTTCCCATTATAGGTGTATTGCGTTACCTTTCTTCTGAAGTACATTAGTCAGGCTTAGAGAGGGATCGTGCTGCATGGGTAACACATGGTCTCTATAATTCAACCAGAATTTGTGTTGTGGAGCGTTACCGCCATGGGTTGTAGTTATTATGACAATTTTTATAGCACACTGTAACAAACTATCCTCTGTCAAGATGGCAATGTGTCAGGAAGTGAAATATAACGTAATTATAATTTGAAAATAAGTAAAGCAAGTTAGTGTACACGTATGTAATTATTGTTTTCTCAGAGGAAGTAAGATTAGACAGAGAACATGAAACTACAATAAAGAAGATACACAGACTCACAAAAAAACCACATACACACGCATCAACTATTAAATAACACTTATCTTAAAACATGAAAGTTTCAGTATATAAACAACCAGTTGACGGACGCTTTTTATTAAATCCCGACACTATGTTACCAATATAACTTATGAACATCAATATAAATGCATGCATGTATGTATGTATGTACGTACGTACGTATGTATGTATGTATGTATGTATGTCTGTATGTATGTACGTACGTACGTATGCAGAATGGACGTATGTACGTATTTATATATGCATGTATGCCGATGAGGGACTAATGTGAGGCAAGAAATGCAAACCCTGTTTGTGACCCTTTAAATATGAATTAGCTTTTTTTGTTTAATCGTTCATCATTAGGTTCTTTTAGAATAACATTCCTGTCATGGACCGTAGGAGAGATGTCTTCCTGATCAACGCTTGCCTCTTCTTCGTCTTGTTCTGATAACGTGTAAAAATGTTAGTTAAAAACGCAGCATATCCACAGCTTTTGCAATTTTTAATTTCTTCATCGTGTATCGTGAACTTTGGTTAAATTGTAGATTTATTTAGATTTTTTTTGCACTCTCACAATCACTCCAGTAACCTTTAACTTAAAGACCAAATATTTGAAATATCTGTGATAACTGGCATACCTTAAACGGCATTGAAATGGAAAACCATCTCTCTACTGTGATTGTGGCGGTGATCATTGCAGAAATCCGAGTAAATGTTGTATGAGGTATTCCAGTAACAAAGTACTGAATTTCGAACGGATCGAAAGGCAAGTCTAAGTCCATGATTGCTGGGGTTAGGCAAAGATTTGACCACAGCAATGTAGCTAAACTTCCTAAGTCTGCAACCGCGAGCCCTGAATGGAGAAACGTATAAGCGTTAATATGTACGCTTTTAAATAATGATATAACTTTTAAATTAGAAAATCGTCCTACACAACACACACACACACACACACACACACACACATACACATGTATATATATACATTGGAATGTTATCGACTTCGAACAATTTTAATAACTAGCCACATCATCAACATGTTGCTAAGAATCATCATGCAAAGGGTGGAAAAGAAAATACAAATCGAAAAAAATGGACGAACAATGTGGGTTCGTAGAAGGCAAGTGCTGGTTATATGCTGAGAAGATTAATTGAATGTCCTATAGAAATAAACAAAGACATACATCTGTGCTTTATTGACTAAACACACGCTTTTGGATAACGTAAAACATGTCAACATTATGAATATGTCCTGCAGATTAACAAATTGATAGAAAAGATCTTAAACTTGTAAGCAACATTTATTGGACACAACAAGTTGCCATAAAGAGTGATACTAATGTAGATCAATATTAGCCTATTAGGAGTGGCGAGCGACACATATATGTAATGCCTCTGTGTGATATACTTTATTTTCACAAACGTAACATGCTGTAGATATTTCCCGTCGACAATTAAAGCCTGAACACCGCAACAGTATTGTTTGTTCCACAATTGTACGATCCAAGATTTAATATACCCATTGGCAATGAAAAACGTGAACCGGAAAAGCCAGCGTGTAAATAGCAGCACGCAAATCGACATGGCCTGTTTGTTTATCAGCCAGCATGAGACATAAGACCTGAAATAGCGGGAAGGAGTGAGAGAGTTTCAAAATCAAATTCACGAGAAAAGAAAATCCTCAACCTACGACATCGCTTGTGAAAAATTGCATCTCATTCAGACAATGAAACGTGTCTACATGTTGAAGTCATTCTGATAAATAAGGTAAACATCATATTTACTTTAATTTATTCTAAATCTTAGATTAGTTGTGAGTCTGTTTTCCCAGAAGAGGAGTTGGCAAGTCGACTTGTTGAACACATGTGGTGAGTTCTTAAGAATTTAATTATAATATATGTAATTGTTATAGTTCATAGATAAATTATTCATTAAGAATAACCATATTGAGTTTTATTTTTCTCCCAAAGTAAACAACTGATTTAATGTATAAGCATTAGTCCAAGTTGTACATTTATTTATTAAGCAACTCAATATACAATGATTTAGAATGGTGAGTTCTTAAGAATTTAATCTAGTAGAAACTAAATAATATTATACTCAGTTATCATAGTCATAAGATAAACTGTACATTAGGAGAAAACTACAGTGTTTTATTTTCTCCCAGCTAAACAACTTAGTTAATGTATAAACATTAGACACATGTTGTAAACTTTATTTCTTAAGCATCAACCTCAATCTACAATGAATTAGAGTAACTTAAGACTTAAGGAAACTCATAATTCTTAGTACAGTGGTAAGTACATATGGTGCATGTACCAACACTGGTCAGAGGAAACTCATTTAAATGTGCCAGCACTGATAGAGAAATTAGTGTAATGTATATAATCAGTAGAAATTTTTTGTGACATGAGCACATAGGCAAACAAATAGTTTCTTATATTTCCTGAACATATGGGACCAAAAAAGAGTTCTATAGGTATCATAATTTGTGTGATGTTAAAGCACACATGTGGTAAGGCAAATATATAAACATGGCTGTCAACCATAGGGAATAATAATATTTGTGCCATATAATAGTTCGTAATCAACCGCCATGCAAGAATTATTATAATTCATAATGCCTGAATGTGAATTGGAGTATATCACATAAATTGTATGTATTTGATGAGAGCATGTGGTGACTCATGGATTTCATGTTGCTAAATCATGGGTGATGTTCATAAGTATACCTAATGATCACATGTCTATGTCATTGAAGAGCATGCTTGTGTCATGTGTGTTTCATTATTGTTAAACAAATGTGAATGTATTATTTGTTAAAACCCATCAGCATGCATGGCTAAATATCCAGGAAATAATATAATTTCTTTTGAAGGATGAGATTTCATAGTAATGTCATTCTTGTTGAATCTGTGAATGTATTCTGTGTAAAGCACCTACATAGCATAATTATCATTCCTACAGATATGATGTGTATGATGAGTGATTGTGCAAGAAGATATTTCATTGTGATATTAATGATGGTAAACATTTTAAGTTATCATTGGGAAATCACATGAGTATAATTACCCACCTTACATGCCAGTATAAAGGATGTGTGATGAATGATTCCTATTTGATCACCCATACCGATATGAATGTGTGTATAGACTGAGTGAAATGATCATCCATACATATGAATGATGTCTGAGATGAGTGTATTGACCCCACATGCACATATAGATATGTTGACTGGTGCATGAGGAGTTAGAGTGAGTGAGTGAAGTTACAGGCTGAGAGAGAGAGGCAGTATAGGCCAACAGTCAATCTCAGGATAGCCGGCAACTTTGATGTGTAATGAAATGACTATCACCGGGGAACCCATAAACTAAATAATAATTTAATACACTCCGGCGCACAACAACACTTTGTATAAAATATCATTCATGCTACAATCATCTGGTTTTGTGCGCTAAGCACGAAACAACCAATATCATACATTACGCATACTACCAGCATCTGTGTTTGTTATTTAAGCAAAATCCCTCTTTGTAGTTCATGTCACTCCTGCTAACACATATGGTCAAGTGTAATGATAATAATGTACTACAAGGATGATGATGATGATGACTGTAATTATTATGATAATAATGATAATGATTGTAATGACAATGATAACATATTTTGCTTCCGATAGCCGACTCCGTAGTTATTTAACAAAGCGAGAGATTGAAGCGCTATCTGAAGGTCACATGAGTTTAATTATCGGACTTTCAGACACGTTATTTACTGACGGCTTGTCAGCTTGTGACAAATATATTTTTTGTGACGGACTTGCGATTCGTTGGTAATATATTAATTTTTTTTTTCCGCGTTGTACCGTTAGGCATTTACATTCCGTATTCTATCACGTCTCCTTATCTATATGTGATTAAATATTATGTAGGTATGTCACTTCATAGTTCGTTATCGTAATAGCGTCATTGTTGTGTCAGTATATTCTTTATATTGAATATATATTTTTACTACTAATTTCTAGTGTTTACGTTTGTAACGGTTAGGACGTTATCTATCTTGCACCGAGTTGCTATTCTTCTCGCGTGTTTATACTCTTATATATTATTGATTTCGAGTTGACTTCTCATTCAACTTGCATATATATATATTTGAATACGCTTGTCATTGTCTACCTACGCATTCTATCGGCTGTGCGTCACATATCTACTATTGTAACGGCATAATTTACAGATCATTAAGACAACATGTCAACACTTCAAGACTTCATGGACATGGGTGAAAGGTCTGGTTTGACCGGTGCAGACCTCAGGAATTGGGCGAAGCAAGAATTGAAAGATTTTCAGACACAGCAACGTGAAGAGAGAGCTGAAAAATTGGCAGCAGAGAAAGAAGCAAAACAACTTCAAGCTTCACATGAACGAGAGAGATTAGCTCTTGAGAAAGAGTTAAAAGAAAAAGAAATGGCGTTGGAACGTGACAGGGTTGCCGCTAGGGAAAAGGAATTAACGCTGGAACGGGAAAGGATAGCCGCTGAAAAAGAGATGAAAGATAAGCAACTGGCATTTGAGAAAGAACAACTTTTGGCCGAACAACTTTTTAAGGACAAGGAAGTTGAAGGTAATTTGAAAGTCAAGTCATTGGAAATGGACCGTGAAGCGGAGATTGAACGAGAAAGAATTCAAGCAAAAGATAATGATCCAGTGGAAAAGTATCAAGGTCTTTTTCGCAATTTCCAGCAAGGTGATTCTGTCAGTTCTTGGATTACCAATTTTGAGGTGCTTGTAAAGTACTACAAGGTACCGGAACTAGACGTACCGATTCTGTTCCACAGGCATCTCGCATTGGAGCCTTTAAAGGTAATCGAGTTGATACCTGAGGACTTACGTACCAATTACAAATACATGAGAGATCGTGTTTTGGCACACTTTAGTTTAGATGAATCGGGCTTACGTACTAAGTTTAAAACACTCACTCCTAAATCTAACCAAACTTTCCTTGACTTTGTTTCTGAATTAACCTCATCTTTTGATAAATGGACTAAAGCCGCTGATATTGGGTCTGACTACAATAAAATTCGAGACTTAATAATTAGATATAGACTACTATCTGCGGTACCAGAGTTCATGTCTATATTTCTAGTGGAGAATAAATGCAAAGATCTTAAGGAAATGGAAACGAGGGGAGAATCATATTTCAATGCACACCATGACATATTTGCGGAATGCACACAACCTGAACTGGTAATAGGGGCTAGTGCTAGAATTCAGAATAACAGAAGTAATGGTAAGTTCAAGAAATTCTCTAATAGAAACAGGGGAACTTACCAGAACACAAACAGAGATTCTGACAGACCTAGAAAGGGTCACTTCACACGATGTCAATATTGTAAACTCTCACACGGTGCTTTGGAAATGTGTGACCAACATCCTGGTTATCCTGCGTACCTAAGAGACATCACATCTAAGAAAAAGAGTAAGTATGACTCCTACAAGAAGAGTGTTAAATGCTATTCTTGTCGGGCGTATGGACATACAAGCCGGTCGTGCGCAATGAGAAACACTTGGAAGGAGGCGAATACTGCATACGTGTTCTCCAGCAGCGATTCTGACGACTTAGAGGACACACATGCGGCTATTATTCAGACTTACAACGACAAATTAGATAAGACTGAGAAAGACATTCCTGATGACGAATGCCTAGCGACCATTCAAGAGGCCAATGCGGCTGACATACAGAATGGCACACTTAAAGTTCACCAAGCTTGGGTGAACGGGGAACCTACTACATGCGTTCGTGATACAGTCGCATCTATTATTGGGGGTAGACCAAAAGCTCATAAGAGAGCAAGACTACACAGGCAAAACTGTAGGCTGCAGAACTTTCGGCGGCACAGTTGAAAGGTATAAAATCGCCACAATCACGATAAAATCTCCATACTTTAAAGGCACAGTAAATGCAGCAGTACTCCCGAATCCTTGTGCCGGGTTACTCATTGGGAACGTACCTAATGCAAATGATCGCACTCATGAGGAGGCAATTGAGTGGGAGATTATAAACATTCCAACAAATGCTGTCACAAGAGCACAAGTGCATCGTCAAGAAGAAGAAGATAAGGACAATTCTTCATCTTCTCAGACTGTTAGTGACAATGGTCATAATATTATAACACTGACTGCGGACTTAGCTACAGAACAACAAAAAGATTCTTCTCTTAAAATCTGTTTTAATAACATGAACAATCCTTCGAAACAAGCTAAAAATGGTGATTGGAAATTTGTGTTAGACAATAATATTTTGTATAGACAATACAACAGAGGTTCAACATTGTGTTTACAAACAGTGCTACCAACAAAATATCGTAGCGAAGCACTGAAGTTGGCACATGATTCGCCATTTGCAGGGCATATGGGCATTGCTAAGACTACTCATAGGTTGTTAGCACAATTTTATTGGCCTGGTTACGCTAAAGATATCACAAATCATGTTCGTTCGTGTTCATTGTGCCAAAGAACCACACAAAAAGGCAAACACCCTACAGCTCATGTTCAGAAAACTGATTTGGCATCACGCCCATTTCAAAAGTTTGCTGTGGATATTGTGGGTCCACTTAACACTACCACTGATCGTGGTAATCGATTTATCTTAACCATGATTGATTTATGTACTCGTTGGCCGGAGGCTATCCCGCTCAAACACATCACTAGTAGATCCATCCTAGATTCATTTTTATTGATTTTCAGTAGGATAGGATTTCCATTATACATTTTATCAGACAGAGGTAGTCATTTTATATCTGCGGCTACCCAAGCAGCGATGAAAGTGCTGGTTATTCCACAGGTGTTTAGTTCACCGTGGCACCCAATGACGAATGGGGTAAATGAAAATTACAACGGGGTCCTTAAACGAACCCTAGCAAAAGTTGCGGCTGAACGTCCGAAAGACTGGGACATTCTATTGCCTGCAGTATTATTTGCGTACCGGGAGGTACCACAAGCTAGTACTGGTTTTTCTCCATTTGAGTTCGTGTAGGGAGCCAATCCTCGTGGTCCATTGATGCTATACAATGACATGCTGACTAACAAAACATATGACCACCCTAAAAGAGAAGCATATGAAATGGTTACGCAGTTGCGACATAAAATCATGACAGCTTGTCAAATTGCTAAATCAGCACTTGAGAAGGCAGGAGAGAAATATAGGCAATACGACAATAGAAAGGCCAAGACAATAGTCTTGAAAGAAAAAGACAACGTGTTACTGTTACTTCCCGACCCTCGGGATTGTCTTGTTACTTCGTGGCAGGGTCCATTTAGAGTCATCAGAAAGGTTAGCGACGTCGATTATGTCATTGAGGTAAAAGGGAAAAATAAAATTTTCCACATTAATATGCTAAAACCTTATGTTACACGTGACACTGACACTCCGTATGATAACAAACAAATACCACATAGAGTTGCAGCAGCTTGCTGGGTTATCAACGAACAACAAGAAGACGCTATTACACAACAAATACCAACACCAACAGTTAACAGTGATAAGGATTGGCAAGCAATACAAATTAATAACAAACTACCACCACAAGATAAATATAAGCTTATTTCAGCTATACAAGAGTTTGGCACAATTTTTTTCTGATAAACCTGGGCAAACATCACTTATTAAACACAAAATTACGTTACTATCTGATATTCCAGTAAAGGTGAAACCATATCCTATCCCTCTACATTATCTGGATAAGATTACAGTAGAAATATCTGAACTTAATCAAAGTGGTATAATTAGGAAGTCCATTTCAAATTATTGTTCTCCGGTAGTCATTGTGAAGAAAAAAGATGGTTCACTACGTTTGTGTGTCGATTACAGGAAAGTGAACGCGCTAACACTCCTCGATGCTGAACCAATGCCAAATATCGATGAGCTAATTGAAGGCATGGCAAACTCTAGGTTATTTTCCAAGATTGATCTTACTAAAGGATATTGGCAAATCCCCATGGATGAAGATTCCATGCATATTACAGCATTTAGTACTCCTTTAGGTTTGTACGAATGGGCATATCTTCCATTTGGGTTACAAAATGCACCAAGCACATTCATGCGTATGATGAGAAAATTACTACACGGTATTTTTAATGTTGCTACATATTTGGATGATATCTGTATCCATACTTCTAACATTGACACACACGTTAAAATATTAAAACAAGTATTTCAGAGAATACAACAACATGGTCTGAAAGCAAAACCTAGCAAAATAGAAATAGGTTGCACTGAAATACAATTTCTTGGTCATAGAATTTCTGACGGATTCCGAAAAACTGATCCACAAGTAGTTACCAAGATCTTAAATATTAAACCACCTACCACTAAGAAAGAACTTCGAAGTCTGTTGGGTCTCATTAATTACTATCAGAAATTTATTCCTAACTTTGCTGATATGACGGCAACATTTTCTGAACTTCTAAAAAAAGGTCAACCAACGAAAATTATCTGGACAGCTGATCATGATAAATTATTACAACAGATCAAAACTCTGTTCAGCACATATCCTATTCTTAAATTGCCTGATATCTCTAAAGATTTCGTTTTACAAACAGACGCTAGTTTTCATGCAATTTCAGCTGTTTTACTTCAAATACATGATGGTAAATTACATCCTATTCTATACTTCGGTAAGAAACTATCAGATACTCAGAGAAATTATGCAATTACCGAACTGGAAGCTTTAGCGTTAATTGAGAGCATTGATAAGTTTTCTAGATACCTTCTTGGAAGAAAATTCCTAGTTCTTTCTGACAATAAACCATTGCAGATCTTTAAATCTGGTCATCCAAAGAACTCCAGAATTCATAGATGGTCACTTATGTTACAGGACTATGAATTTGATATCTGTCACATTCCTGGCAAAGACAATAATTTGGCAGATCTTCTTAGTCGTCTCTAAAAAAAAAAAAAAAAAAAAAAAAAAAAATTAAATTATGTATATTATATTTTCTTACTTATTGTCTGCGTTCGTATTTGGATTTTCGTTAGGCTGATTAACATATGTTGCATACATTCACCCAGGTAGATTACTGTTGAAAACAACAAATTGCGGATTATGTGAAATTTATTAGTGTTATTCGGATATGTACATGGTTTGTTTAATTCGTTCTTTGGCAGGGACATTGTTCGCCATGGCAAGTGACACTGCACAATCGAGTGTGATTGACCATGTGCGCTGTAATTGATGAACTATACCTGAACATTTCTGGATTATCGGAAATCGTTTGTATTTCTAAAATAAAATTATGTCATATTATTACAGCATATTCGCAGTAAACATTGATAGTTATGGTGCTATTTCGTGGATCGAAACCTGGCTATTGATGAGAGTGTATGTGTTGAACACTGATACAGTAAATGAGAATAGACACGGTTTTCGTCGCGAAACGACATATGTCAATATTAATTGTACCCTTGTGATCACTACTTGAGTAACATTATTCATTTCATTAATCAATTATTAATTTATTGCTAATGCGTAGCATAGAATTATATATATATATTTTATTTCACATAAATCCAGTTCATAAAGTTAAGTAGTTACATATTCTTATTATTATTGTTCATATTAGTACTTAATTATACATATGATGGGTCATAGATTTTTCAATTCTCATTGTGATCGCCATTGCCAAGTATAGCCACCACATTATGAAATACGCCGTTAGATGATATTGTCACTAGGTCATTATTGCCACACCTACACAAAGAGTTTATGATGACGTCTCTAAAGAGCATTTACCTCGATTACGCCTAAAATTATAACGTCATAATACTGGTACCTCACCTACCCGTTTGATGAGATTAACATTCACGACATAGCAGTCGAGATAACTGCACAGATGGTTACAAGATAATAGTAGATGCAACTGGTACCTGTTTATTCCTCACGTCCCCTTACTCCAGGTTTTGACCTAGAGAAGGACGCTTGTCCTTAGGGACAAATGAGGAACTGATCTTTATGATTAGTTAGTACAGCCTCCCCATGGGCTGTATACACGACATCTACCGTTGGTGTGTAGATTGGAGGGCGTGCCCGTTATATATTTTTTTTTTACTTTGTGGGTAATCGATAGGTGTCCATAGCATCTTGCTAGTCCGATAAAAGTCATTGTGTCTGCACTGCTATGTGTCAGGTTAATTCTCTTGATGTAAAAAAATGATTACATCATTTTAAAAGGGAGGGGGGCATACTGCCACATTACGCTTAGACAGAATGACGTCATCGGAAAATGCGGTAGAAAATGATATAGAGGAAAACAACACAAGAAACTAAGAGACTGTTGATAAAGAACACAAAGGAGAGTGACGTCAGTTATCAACAGAAAGGACATTGATTGGGAAGGTACTAGCTGGCCGTGAAATGCAAATATTGGCGGTAGAATAGTGTTGGCACATGAAACAGTGGCTGCGACTGAGATAGCAAGGAAGGAAGATATACAGGGTTTGCTACAACGTGTCGCTACATAACTTACGGGGTACCTAGACCTACATCGCGCAGAGCGGCAAAGGAGAACTGCAGGCAGACCGACAGAAGGGCAACGGAAGATGCGAAGGTACAATCTCTATGTAAGCAGGTTAGTGTTGAGTATCAATGAGTTCCTGTAAATAGAACTAGGTCCCGCTTGGCAACAACAAGCACCTAGGTACGGATAGAATTGATAGAAAATCTCAAACTGACTGTGAGAACTTATTAAATGTTATTACGTTTCAAAATCTTCAACATGACAGTTGGCTTCGTCATTTCCCTGCCGTTCCAGTTTTGAACTTTGCTCGTTTACTATTATAAGTTTGTGTCGAGCCGAAATTATTGATCGTGCTATTTGGACATTTTGCATGTAATTGTTATGAATGCTGGACTTATAGCATGGCAATGACTAAACATACTTCAATGTTAGTAAACGACGTCAATGACTGTTTTAGGACATCCTCGTCCGGGTGGAACAGTCAAGTGCCACGAAAGCCACCAAAGCATCATCCAAAGACTGAAGGCAGCATCTTAATTAATTATATGAGTGCAAGAAAAACACCGCAGGGGAATTTATTAAGTAAATTACCATGTGACATTATTTTACGGCAGACAAGGCCGAAAAAGGAATGCAGACATACATATCGCGTCTCCTTGATTGTATGCGAGGCGCAATTTTTTCCACCATGGGGAACAATACGTATTGGTATAAGCAAATTGCCAAATTCTGTTTTAAGCAGTCTCGCAAATGAATTTCTAAGAATAAGATTGTAATGTGGGTAATTAGATTTCCTTATATGGATATACTAGAGAGGGACTCCTGTTAACATAAGTAAGAATGAATGTCTATAATCCTCCAGTATATCAGTTGTCTGTCTTGAAATAAGGATTAAATCGCTTGTAGTTGGTACTTATTTTTATACGTAGAATGATGTTTTATGTCTTCACCAGACATGACCTATTCTGATACGAGATATGGCGATTAAACTCTTTGATTAATTAAATTTAACTGGATCATCTTTCTTGGCTTACCCTGGAATTAAGGAAAAGATTTGCCAAGGTGGTTTTTCTTAGCTATTACCTAAATATTTCTTGTATATGTTTAATGCGCATGCCTCTTATATGATATGATATATATTTGTGTATGGGAAAATTATATTAATGTATATACTGAAAATGTCATAGGTATATGTCACGCGTATTGGGGCAATGACAGGACTAGTCTACGGGTGACTGAGTGTACTACTGAGTGTGTTGCTCGGTGCACGAAAGAGATGAAACATGTTTGTCAGACATGATAGAGGGATACTTATGGCATGTGGCTATAGGTGTTAAACATTGGTCACGTAAGATCACGAGAGTGACAATACATGCAATAGACAAATTTCTGGATGACTTACACATATGTAATAGTATACGTGCACTTTTTACATTGTTTTGTGAGTATGAGTATATTGGAGGTGTATATACTATGCTGGCAGATGTGGGAGGTGATCAGACTCTTACATATGATACCCTAATCTGGCAACATCCATATTCTTTGCGTCGAATTCATCCGGAAAGGATGGGTCTTCGCATTGTTGTTGCCATTAACAGCAGAGGTTCATTATCGATACTTGATACTCAGGACTGCCAGCACCACTCAAGAAGACAGATAAGTGGCCTAACAACCTTTAACCTCAATACTCCCTTACAACCAGAGGTCAAAAACCGTATAATCAACTAATACCTACAGTTTTCCTTCTACAAATAAACATAAACACTAGTTAGAAGACAGGGATCATCAGTACCCAGACCTACCCAGGAAATAAACAGCACTATCAGTACTTCATTTAACTAGGGACAATGACAATTAGCATTGATTTACTGTGCTAGAACTGTGACTGGTGTTTCAGTGTTACATTTTTAAAAAAATTTAAAGATAGAATATTCAGGATAGTCACATGTGTATCACATTCAAGAACAATTGTGTCAATGTATAATGATACATTTGTAATACTGATACCCCCATGGAGCATGCCCCCACGCTTTCCTTCCATTACAATATTGTAAACTTCTCCTACTGAGTTATTGAATTTCATCAGAGTCACATGTGTATTACTGTTTTCAACTATATTGTGATAGTGTTTGTTCATTAGACATCAAAATCCAAAGAGCAGGTGGCAGGGATAATACTAGCTTCCAATCTAACCAGATTGAGCTTTATTTCTTTTTCTTAAAGCAGTGACTTCCCTGTGCTCTCTTGGCCTTCTATTAGAAAACCGGCGTATAATATATATTTTATCCCATTTGTATTTCATCATACCACAGCATAGGATTTAAATATATAAGTGTTCTATAGGGGTTGTCGTAATGTCAGGTAGAGAGTGCCTGTACTGGAGAAGCTGATTTATGACTTTGATGTCATCGTGTTTCAATGGTTTTATGGAGATGATTACCAATGCCATGGATATGGCAGCCATAAAAATCTAAATTGTCGTGGAAGATATGGGCAAGTTCTGCTGGTTAAGTAGGGAAAAATACCTGCCGTTTTAGGCCTAATTCAGTGAAATAACAATGCTACAGATAGGCAAAAAATAAAGATAGAGATCATGGGTCAAAACTGGAACTTAATAAATTTGTATGCCGCGGTAAATTCTTTTGTGACAAAGGAACAATGAGACTGGCTTAAGGAGCTAGAGGAGATCCCAGGCAGTATCTTCTCATGTGTGTGTGTGGGGGGGGGGGGGGCATTAATGCAGAAACAGAGAGTTGGGCAATATTTGGGAAAACCGACAGGAACATGCCTATGCATAATTCATGGTGGATTCAGAAGTAGTCTGCACTGGCGATTGGAGGCCAGCGTGAATGCGGGATGGTGCTTGATGATGCAGACACGGCTATTGATCTGGCATTTCATGCCCAGTCGGCTGCATTTTATGTAAAATGGACTGCCCTGTGTGATCATTGCACTGATCATATACCCTGTTCAGTATTGATTTCCATTTCCAAGCCCAACAAGAGCAAGGCTGTGAGAGCAAGTAAGAACTTTAAATATGAGAGGGATGATAACACCCTTCTGAAATAGGGCATGCAGTTTAACTAGATAACGTATTTATTTGCAGCCTCCATGTTGAATATCCGAGATAGAACGGGCATTGTAATCACAGACAGCTGCAGACAAACAGTTACAGAAAGTGCTAGGACACCCCGCAACTCACAAGAGGAAATGGGCAAAGCTTCGAAAGAAAAGAACGATACGTTGGAGGACTACAAGCGCTGCGCAGATAAGGCATAGATAGCGAAATGGAAAAGCTTTATGAAGGAGATTGGAAGAGATAAGACACTGCGAAAGTTCTGGAAAGATCGTCCCATCACAGTACATATAATATGCAGAGATTGCGGTTCGCGTTTGACAGCAGACATAGAGAGGAAGGGAAAGCATTCCTGCAGAGATTTATAGCACAGACAAATCAGTATGATGGGGTATCATAGACTAATTTTAAAAAGATATATCCGGTACCATTAAAGATGTCTACTGTGAAGATATCATCCAGTCGAAAGGTATCAGAATATACTACAAAATGCAAGACACCGCACCAAGGCCCGATAGTGTTAGGCACACTCACATATGGGATATGAGTGATGGAGAACTTATGGAGATGGCTGCTTGCTTTAACATGAGCATCAGGACGCCATCAGAACCCCAGAATTAGGTGCACAACTATTTAACACCACTCCCTAAACCAGCGAAGATCATTCAAAGCTAAATGGGTTTGGTATTATTACTCTACGTAATACGTTTGGCTAGTTGCTGGAGAAGATCGTTGATGTTTAGCTTCGGGAATATTTAGAAAGGGAAAAGCTCCTCCTAGGAGGTTTGGGAAGTTACCCGCCTGGGAAAGATACTTTGTCAATTGCAGCCATTTTTGCCTATGATGTTTATGAAGGGTTCCAAAACAGACAGGACACGGCGGTGGCAGCACTCGATCTCTACGACCGTATAATGAATAGTCAGATATGATATGTTGATGTACGCTCTTATTGAGATGAGTGTCTGTCCTTAGTTGGTGAATTGCATTGTGGCTATCTTGTATTTTCGTAGAGTAGTTCTACGGTTGGGTACGTGGACCTCAGATCCATGTATCATAGACCCCAGACTACAACAGGGGTAAGCACGTTCACCGGTGCTTTCCAATGTATAAATGACGTTCATTTGAAATCCGTTCGTGCCGCACCGCGTCTAATTGCGTACGTTGAACATGATCATGACATAATCATGTGATAAGTACTGACCAATGAATAAAGGAGCTCGTGCTTATCGTCCCATGATGCATAAGTTCTGTTTCTGACCGTTGAGAAATTGACCGGGTTGATCCAAAATCCGCCAAAGAAGCTCATAGATCAGTGATTCAGTTTCTTTCATATGAAGGATGTCGACCAGTAAACATTCGTCGAAGAATGAAGGCAGCGTACGGTACCAAATGTGTGTCGAAGACAACAGTGACAGACTGGGCACGAATGTTTCGGAAAGAACGTCACTTCACGACAGATCTTCGGCGATTTGTCACCATGTTCGGACCTCTAAATAAAAGTTCTCAAGGAGCAACGATTTCACACAGATGCAGACATAATGAACGCGATGAACGCTTGGTTCAGTGTGCAAGCACTATCCTTTTTTTTTGCGGACGACAATCGCCGCCAACCTAAGCAATGGGATGCTTGCCGGAATGTCAACGGCGACTTCTTCTGACCAACCCATGGTGCATAATTCATTCAAAATGTATGCTTTGTTTAATTCTACCACACCTGTTAATGTTTCTTTCATACTTTTGTAATAAAGCCATTGGAACAAGTTTGAAATGAAAGTTCCTAATATTTACGGGCAAGGTTACAAACATGGAAGCACCACAGGCTGGAAGGATGCTAATATTTGCAGATGATGTTCTGGCTTACATGCATGGGAGGGACATACATTAAATATATCAGGAGCTGCAGGTGACATATGACAAAGTAATGTACTGTGTACGGGGATGAATGCTGTCATTAAGCCAGAAAAGGCATATCTCTTGTGGTGCTCTCTGGACAATACGAGTGTTAAAGCTGACCTCCCAAACGTCACTATAAATGGTGGAAATGTGAATAGAGAAAGCAGACTGAAGTACCTGGCTGGAATAGATTTTGATAGAAGCATGTCTTGTAGGGATCTTATTAAAGTGGTGGTTACAAAGTGTCACAAGTTGCGCAATTAAAAAGAAAATACTATTTACACTGTTTCAGCACTTGATAATGCCAGTGGTAGTGTATATATTAGGAGTGCTCACTGTTTCAAGGAGTCAGCTAGAGAAACTAGAGTGCATACGTAATGCAAATATTATTTGATCTACAATGGACACCTCATTGCGATACATTCTGGTATTGCCGACCATTGGAGGCAAACTCAAGGTTTTGCAAGCAACGACACGCCTCTAGGATAAGGATCACCTCCGGCATCATTCCATGGATTCAGTCAAGGACCACAAGCTGTACAGAGGAAGATCGTGGATGATTCAGGCAGAAGATATCACCAGAGCAATGTGCACACCTAAGAAGATTGACAGAGGCCAGAGGTGGGTAAGAGTGTCGAATAAAAATCCCGGTACATTTTTGTCAAACAAATGTCACCAGCTATATTTAGGGTCACCAGCTATATTTAGCACTGACGGTGATCTCCTCTGTGTTCGGGTACAGTGTGTGTCAGTGCGTTTCAATTGCCCCCCCCCCCACCCCCCACAATATTTCTTTGGCTTTGGCATCCGTTTCTGTGTGACTGCGTGTGTGTGTTTTCTAGAACTGACAGCAGCAGCTGTCCACGACAAGCAGAGTAGCGTTGCTTTTCTGCAGCATCATGGCATCTGACATTCTGCTAGACGCTGTTCTCATAATCATTTCATGGTGCTATCGCTGACTGAGCGTCAGGACAGATGGAGATGCCGACACATGGCTGCAAGGCTCGCGTCTCCCCTACAGGCAGATCATTCTTTTCAACTACTGCTGGTCTCAAGAGTTGACAAGCATTTCATTTTGCCAGTTACAGTTGGGGGATGTCGCTGACAGCAACTGTTGACTGGAGTAATTACCAACGAGAGGTTTGTGCCACAACAAACCTGTTAGTCAATCCCGTAGTAATCGGAGGACCAAATACCACTGTCGAGATAGACGAGAGCCTATTTACAAGGCGCAAACATCATGTGGGACGAGTGTTGCCACAACAGTGGGTATTTGGTGGCATCTGTCGTGAAACCAGCCGACTGCTTCATGTTCTGTGTTCCAGACAGAGCAGCAGCAACGCTTCTGCCGCTGATCTGGGCACACATTCGCCTGGCACAACTGTAGTCGTCTCCGACCTCTAGCATGCGTACGACGGAATTGGAAGTATTCCGGAATTGACGCATTTCACAGTCAACCATTCCTACAACTTTGTGGACCCTACCACCGGTGCACATACTCAATGCATCGAGCGCATGTGGAGAACGGCCAAGGAGAGAAACAAGAGGCAGAATGGAACACACAGGCATCTACTATAGTCCTACATTCTGGCCACCGCAAGAATAGCGCACCACCGCCGCATAGAACATTGCACACCGATAGAATTGCGCACTGAGCTACGGCGCAATACAGGGAAACCCTAGATGTGACGTCATACACTGGGATTCCGTTTGTTTTGGGGTGAATTAACAGAAAAGTTCCAAAATCCCCAATTATGTGGAGTTATAATCACATTGGGCATTGAGTGTAGAGATTGACCACACATTTTATGATAGTATAAATTCGGCAATGAATTACATTAATGACTACTCTCGCTCTGGCGATGTGATTATCTATACCTGTGGTTCTGTGTTAAGAGGCACATGAAACGTGCCTGGGGATTCATCACAACCGCAACTGTCCAATGTTTAGTAAAGGAGAGCTTAACATATGATACCACAACCGCGTGTCTGATAATGGAGGTGTAGGTGGTTACTGCAGCTTTCCGTTTGTGGAGAACAAACTGTATACCCATGTTGGGATTGCAACTGATTCCCAAAGATTGCTGTCAAAGGTGAATACGGGCTGCTTCGTGAGGAATGGAATGAGGTCGTGGGTAGTGAGCATTCCCAAGAAATTTTATCCGAAACATTATGGTGTGGTTGGAAATAAACAAATAGACAGATTGGCTGGTGCCACATCATGAAGTGTTGATTTGATGTATGATAAAGCAAATGTATTGAATTCCCACTATGAGCATGTAAATAGTGCAGAAGAGCAGACATACAATCATTGTCTAGAGAGAATGCAGAACCAAGGGGTGGTCAGGGGATCTGGTCGACAGTCGTCATTCAGAAGCAAAACGGATACATAATCAGGTTGCAACGGGCCTATTATTATTGGAACTCTTTACTGGCTGTTGAAAATGAGGACTGAGCGCTTATGGGAATGACCCAATTAAACTCAACTTCACCACATGTTAATACACAAATTCTCACTCGCGACACTTAAATAATACAGAAAACAAATACCACCGACACATTTATCTTAATTTTGACTTGTAGCGATTCAACTCAGGGCCACTATAAATGAACTTTTTAAACAATGGAGAGATTGTAGGCCGCATCTAATATCGCAGTGTAATTTACACGTTCACATGTCGTCAGTTATATTGTTTTCTAATTTATCTTCGTTTTATTATAAGCGATTACCAGTATCTGACTTGGAAAGTTGATGTCCGTAAACTTTTACTATGTAACCAATTATGAAGCTAGTAAAAGTTATCTCAGAATTAGATCCCTTGTCCACTTAATAGTTGTATAAACCCTTAATTATAGTTACACCCCATATCGACATTGGTAAATCGAGCAAACGCTCATGCGTCTTCGTTTGTTTTCCAAATATTATTTAGATAATACTCTATGAAATATAAGGAGCAGCGTGAATTGTCATTTGAAATAAGCAATTTCCCGCTGCCTATTTTATTTACAGAACGCATGTACAACAGTTAAATTATAATAATATTTTTAATTGTATCTTTCAGTTAAATATTTATAGAATGAAATATAAAATTCTTCTTAAACATCTACATCATCAGTAGAAATGCATATAATCATACTAGTATTATTTTAACATATTGTTACACTAATAACAGCCACAGTGTGTTGCGTTGCTATAATCATTTTTGTGTTACAATTGTCAAAAATACACATTTACTATAAATACACAAAAATACACAAAAATAAACATACATAACATTTACTTGCCTAGACATACTGATATTATACAACTTTTGGAATGACTGCAAAATTTAATCGTCATTATTATTTTTTCTTCTATACAATTAGGTTGCATGTTTGCTGGCTTATTAACTAGTTGAAATGTTGCCACTTGTCGAACCTTTCCAATCTAAGATAACAACTCACCAATGGAACAACAGCCATCGTGAATTTATAATACGTACGAGGGTAAGTTAATAAGTAAGTCACAAATGGCTGTAGAAAAATAACTAAATATGATAACAACTTGGAAGCAGTTTAATTTTATACATACATTGTCCCTTTATGTCTCAACATAATTTCCACCAACATTGATGCACTTTATCCCATCGTTTTATCAGTCCTCCCAAACCGGCCTCTTCCAGAAGCCGTTTCCAGAAACGAGGGGATATGACGTACTACACACATACTATGTATTTATATAATTTACATTAGACATATTATCATAATTGCATTAGGTATATATATATATATACACACACACACACATACATACAGATATATATATATATATATATATATATATATATATATATATATATATATATATATATATATATATATAGCTGAGGAAGCAGGTTAGACGAGACCGAATTTGAATTTTTTTGGGAAAATTGGAATTGGAATTGGAATATATATATATATATATATATATATATATATATATATATATATATATATATATATATATATATATATATATATATATATATATATATATCCATTCATTGGCACCTTGCCGTCTTGACAGACGATAGTTTGTGCTTTAAAAAGGCATAATAACTTTTAACTATGGCGGTAGCGAGTGTGACTGATAAGGCCAATTTGCGCTGTAAATGTTCGTTCACAGTGGGTGCATGTGAACACGTGGTCATTTCCACCATCATGCACCATCTTACGTCTCAAACGCTTGGTGTGTGACTTTTCTGCAATAATTTTCTCCTTTGACTTTATTCCATTTCTGATATTTGCCCTCCATGCAACACGTTCAGCGGCGACTTGCTCCCAATGTGCATTATCAATGCCTGTATCAATCATGTCCCGCTTGCACACATCTTTGTATCGTAGTAGAGGCCGACCCTGAGATCTCTTACCCATCTGTAATTCACCAAAAAAGATATCCTTTGGTATTCTACCATCATCCATCCGCCTAAGATGTCCTATCCATCTAAGTCTACGAAGACTGAGCATGGAATAAACTGTCACACAACCTGATCTTTCCAATACTTCAGTATTTGTGATTTTGTCTTGCCACTTAATACCAAGAATTCTTCGCAGACACCGCATATGAAAGCTGTTTAAATTGTTCTCTTGGTGTGAGTAAGTTGTCCAGGTTTCACTGCCATAGAGAAGAGTACTAAGGACACAGGCTTGATAGACAAGGACTTTTGTTTTGGCAGTAAGCTTCCTGTTCTCCCAGACTCTTTTTCTTAACCTGTTCATTGTTGTTGCTGCCTTACCAATCCGGATGTTGATTTCCTGATCTAGGGATAATTTGCTATTTACCACCGATCCTAGATATGTAAAATGGTCTACTATCTCTAGTTCGGCGTCGTCAATAAAGATTGATGGTACCCCATGTGCACCTTGTGACATAATCTGTGTCTTCTTTTTGCTAATTGTTAAACCAAATTCAGAACAAGCATTGGAGAATGCAGATAGTAGACATTGCAATTCTTCCTCAGAGTGGGTCGTAACTGCAGCATCATCTGCAAAAAGCAACTCTCTGATCAGTACCCTCCTAATTTTGGTCTTAGCCTTCAATCTCTGAGCATTGTAGAGGCCGCCATCTGAGCGTGAGTGAATGTATATACCACCATCCTGATCACGAAATGCATATTTCAGTAGAAGTGAAAAGTATATTCCAAAGAGGGTGGGAGCTAGTACACAACCTTGCTTAACTCCACTCTTGATTTCAAATTCTTCAGAAGTTGCACCATCAAACTTGATTATACCCTTCATGCCTGTGTGGAACGATTCCACAATGGACAGAAGAGTTGGTGGGCAGCCAATCTTCTTTAGTGCCTTGAACAGACCCTCACGACTGACCAAATCAAATGCCTTTGTGAGGTCGATGAAGGCAATAAACAGTGGTTGATTCTGTTCACAGCATTTTTCTTGCATTTGTCGCAATGAGAATATCATATCAGTGGTAGACCGGTTCTGTCGAAAGCCACACTGTGATTCGGGGTAGACTTGATCTCCTAGGACTTGAAGTCTGCGCAGAACAATTCTGGCAAATACTTTTCCAACAATACACAGAAGTGAGATACCCCTATAGTTGTTGCAGTCGCTCCGATCGCCCTTGTTCTTGTACAGTGTTATGATGCTTGAATCTTTGAAATCCTGTGGGACTTGTCCTTCACGCCAGCATAGCTCTATTAGCTGGTGGATCTGTATAGTGAGTGTGTCTTGCCCACTCCTGATAACCTCTATTGGAATCCCATCCTTACCTGGAGCCTTGCCAGATGCAAGTTCATTTATAGCACACTTAACTTCTGTTATGGTGGGAAGTGTGTCCAGGTGGTCAAGAGTTGGTAGAGCCTCTATGGCGTTGAGGGCATTATCCGCTAGTTTGGTCTCACTTGAGTAAAGCTCCAAATAGTGCTCTACCCATCTGTCCATCTGCTGTTTCTTATCAGTGATGACTTCTCCAGTCCCGTAACAGTTGCCTCTCGCTTT
>OY992881.1:100529628-100727128 GCA_963921405.1 Cepaea hortensis | reverse complement strand
AAAAGAGAGAGCATGCAATGGAAGCACCAAAAGCCAAACAATTCAAGATACAGGTTTCCGCATGTAAGGTTATGCTGAGCCAATTTTTTGACCATGAAGGGCTATTGTTGGCCGATTTTAAAGAACCTGGTGTCAACATTAACTCTACCAACTACTAGGAAACACTTGAGAAGCTGTAAAAAGCCATCCAGAATAAACGACCCGGCATGCTTTCTCGAGGTGCGATTTTGTTGCACGATAATGCTCGTCCGCATGTTGCAAAGATTGTGCAGGAAGCATTAGCTTGGAAGAAGTGGGAAATTCTGCAACATCCAGCCTATAGTCTTGATTTGTCACCATGTGATTTTCATTTGTTCGGACCTCTACAAAAAAGCTCTCAAAGGGCAATGATTTCACACAGATGCAGACGTAATGAACGCGGTAAACACTTGGTTCAGTGAGCAACCACTATCCTTTTTTGCGGACGATATTCGCCGCCTACCTAAGCAATGGGATGCTTGCCTGAATGTCTACGGCGACTTCTTCTGACCAACCCATGGTGCATAATTCATTCAAAATGAATGCTTTGTTTAATTCTACCGCACCTGTTAATGTGTCTTTCATGCTTTTGTAATAATGCCATTGAAACGTTTTTAAAATGAACGTTCCTAATATAGGGGTTCTGGCCGCGTCTGTGACTTACGGGGTATGTGAGCCGGTCGCTTTGAAAGCAATGGCAAACTACTGAGTGTAATCTTGCCAAGAAATCAAAACTCAGTTGAAAGATGCTGATGTTGACAGCAATGTCCTGTAAAGGATATGCGAAGGAAGAAAAAAAATATCGCTCGCCGTGGTTATTTCTCTCAGCTTCTCCATTCTTGCCGAGACCAGGACTCTCTTAATTGGCTCTACGACCTCCCGTCTTTGACTAACTTGGACTTTAATTAAGAGAATCTCAGATTACCTATTAATAATTGATGTTTATTCTCTCTCCTATCATCAGAAGCATCACAACGCGAAATGTACAAACTTGACATAATGCTTAGTCAGTTTTCATTTACTCTATTACACAGACATAATGACAAGTCAACAGATGGTCACAATTATACAACATTTCTATTGTCACACATCTAAAATATTACGCGGCACTGTATTTGGCAATTCATCACCATCATCATCATCATCATCATCATCATCATCATCATCATCATCATCATCATCATCATCTTCCACTTCTGCCGTGAAGCGCCGTGGGGAGGAATAATTTGCGTTCCAGCGCCCGTTGGTCGGCACTGGATAGCGTCATTCCGTGTGGTTGTACAATGTCTCTGATGTCGTCAATCCATTTTCTTCTTGGACGTCCTCGTGGTCTCGTCGCAGATGATCTTTGATGTAAGGCCAGTGATGGTAGTTGTTGATGTTGCATTCTAACGACATGGCCAAACCACTTGATCTTCTGTCTTTCAATAAATGTGGCACAAGGTGTTGATCCCACAGGTCTGATAATAGCATTTCTTACTCGGTCTCGGATTGTTAAGTTGGCAGCTTTCCTCGGGCATCTCATTTCGCAGGTGTTGATTTTGCAAACGTGTAATTTGGATAAAGTCCAGGTTTGAGATTGGTAGCATAGGGTTGGTGTGAATATGCTGTTTATTATCTGTCGTTTTGCGAGCATGGGTATGTTTGGATGTTTCAGTAAGTGTGATAGTTGATATGTAAGTCCACTAGCTTTTTGACATCTTATTTCAATTTCTCTGTCCAATCTGCCATCTTCTGTGATCATACTTCCAAGATATTTGAATTCTTTAACTTCTTTCAGAGGCCATTGCAATAGTTTATAACGTGGTGTCCGAACTCAACGACAACCACGGCTTGTCTGCCCTGTCACCTTCCAGAATCTAGCCCATTCGCTCCCGTGACGACTCGGCGTGCCGTTCGTGGTCCACGATCCACGCTTGTCGCGTACTTCAATGTGACTATATTTTAACATGTCATAAGCCTTGAACTGGATTAGTCAACCCAGTCGGATAGATTGTTGTTCGGTCAAAATGACATAGTTAAGCAGTGGTATAAGGCGACGACCAAGGATCGCAGAGATATGTTGGTTCATATGATCCGCGAAAAAGAGGGCGATCAGAGGGAGGACGAAGCTGCCTAACAGGCGCAGCAAAGTTGGTAGATGTCATATACTATAGAATTCCCTAACATGCGACTACGTTTCGTATTCTCATTCATCTATGATATCCTGCCATCAGCTGCCAAACTGGTAAAGTGAGGTAAATACCCCGAATCGTCCTGTCTGTAACATAATGGGTGGGGTTGTCTTCCTAAATGTCACTACATGTTCACGGGACCTCTCTGGCCAGTCACGTTATCACTGTTCTGAAGACCGCTAAGTTCTTTAGATTGCTATACCGTACAAAGTAATTAATTTACTCCAACTATAGACAATGACATTACATACATAAGAAGCCAGAATACTACACATTGATTTAATCTAGGCACGTCAACATCAGTAAGGAACGATACAAATAGATATGAGAAACACTACAATGAATATCTTCAAGAAGGATACATAGTTCAGCCAAGCTGTCCAGTATAATGACTATCAGTTCATCATAGACTTCCACTTGCCACTGTCTGTATATATGCAAGTTGCAACACTCTCACTCGGCAGTGTCAGAGTTCCTCATTCCGGTAGCAGGTGATGACTCTTGACACTCTTCTTCTTTGTCAATAGGTCGGGATTGATGACTCTTGTAGATCAGCCACGATGATGGCACTTGACAACTCTTGTTCATTGAAGACTTCAGGGCGTAAAGTCAAACTTTCTGAGGCATTATGGTAGTTGTCCTAATGTTCATTTATTCAGGTTGAGCTTACGACGACTATCAAGTGCCAAGTTCTAATTTAACATGTTTAAGAACAATGTCCAGTTAGGCAATAAGCACTATATGGTGTGCCTATGAACACGACCTGTCTAAAGTATAGACAGCGGGAGAGTGCCCGCTTATGGGCTTCATGTATCGATATGCCCATGGACTATGTTATACCCTGCGTCCATCGTTTGCGTGGTGGCCTCTTCCTCTGCTTTTCTCTGGTCTATACCCATTGCTTGTTGTGGTATATATATATATATATATACATATATATATATATATATATATATATATATATATATATATATATATATATATATATATATATATATATATATATATCCGTGGCCGAGGGGTTAGCAGCTTTCTCCGCTAACCCCGAATACTCTCGTCACGTGACGCGACGAGAATTAGCAGTGGTTCGAATCGCAAAAGTGACTTATGAGAGTATGGAGCCGGTCGCTCAGAAAGTCGTGGCGTGTTGATGAGCGTAATCTAGCCTAGGAATCAACATACAGCTGAAAGATGCTGGTGTTGACCGCAATATCCTGAAACAGGATGGAAACGCGGAAAAAAAAAAAAAAATAAAAAATATATATATATATATATATATATATATATATATATATATATATATATATATATATATATATATGGGTAAAGTATCTTTCAGTAAAGTGTTATAGACTGAAAAATAAACTTGTGCACGTGTGTGTGTGTGTGTGTGTGTGTGTGTGTGAGTGTGTGTGTGTGTTGTGTGAGTTTTGGCAGACAAAGGAAATTACTATTAATACCTAGAATAATCATGGGAAATCCCCAACAAGCCATTCTTTATTTTTAGAACGCTCTGTCAAGTCCGTTACATTCTCTGTATTGAAAATAAGTATAATTATACTCTTAAAAAAACAGCAATTAAACTGACAAAGAACCGAAACCATCTCCAGTCGTTGTAAGTAAAAGCTGTGCATGGTAATATCTACATACCCATTTATAAGGCAATATGTGAACTGCATAAGTGGTATCTATTATATTTTAGGCACGGTGGTAGAGAGGTTAGAGAGCTTGGTTGAAAAACTACGGTCTGGTTCGATCACCATTAGAGGTAGGATTATGCTGTTCTGATCAATATACCTTTAATGTTGATCTAGAGATAATGCAAATGGTCACCATACAATTTTAAGAAATATGTGGAATTTGTCAGCGAAGAACCAACGACGAGGATAGACATGAAACATCCCATTTATGTGTTACCTTCTTTTTCCATTGCAAACGAACTACTTCATGTATGCTTTCTCATGTTTGACAATTCCTGTATCTGTCTGTACATATAGGTTGTTCATCAACATTCTTACAATGACTTTATAGCCAGACTTCTTTCACACATGTTCGTACTATTTCTGTTTATTTAGGTTTGCATTCATCTTAACTTTGTTCACTTGTTCTAGTGTCCATAAGTTGTGGCATTTTCACTGTCATCCATTTCTTCTTCGGAAACGTGCTTATTCTGGCATGTTTTGTTTATATAGTAGTAATGCCTCTTTAGCCTTCACCATTGTTCGTCTATAATGCCTGTTTCTTTTATACCATTAAAAAAAAAAAAATTTTAATGGTGTATATCCTAAATTTATATAACTTAACTTCTACACGATATTATAATCATAAGAATAAGAAAGAAATTGTTTTGTTTTAAAATATATAAACTATGGGAATTTGTGAAGCACAGTATGGATTTGTTGAAGGAACATTTCAAATAATACGAGGGTCGTTCGGAAAATAATTCATCACATCGTTTTTCTTAGCTAATAATGAAGATAGAAGCATGGGCTTTTGCAAACATAAACATGGCATCTGCCAGTTGTGTGTACCATATTGCAACCTATGGTATTGTCTTTATCTTCACACATGTCCTTTGCTGCGTTTCAGAGTGTGCTGGTCGGTGGGGCCCGTGCATACCTGCACGATCTTTGATATCTACAAGTGCGCCCGTATTTGCAGTCCTTATCTGCTGGGATCTAAACTTATTGACAGGGTCTGGAACCAGGGCTATATCTAAAGATGTATTTGTAGGTTATTATATCTTTATTAAAACATGGTCAGTATACCAGAGAGGATATCTTGTTGGACAGACATAACATATTGTTCTGTTCCTGACGAGCTGATAGACCCAGGAGAGTGTTGGGAAAACGTGATACGTGAAATGGGGTATTCGAACTCTTAACTGAAGAAGTTCGCTGGTTTTATTTCGTTGCTGTGTTACAGAATCCCCCTTTTAATTACTTCCAAAAGCTGCGTCCTCAAGGGCTGGAAGACCGTTATACAATAGCAGGGGCTCCCCTAGTCAGGTGGGGACTATGTCATGGGTATTTCTAATCTAAATGTCCAGATTGAAGGTCTTTTCGAAGAGAGTCATGTGCCCAGAATATCAGAAGCCGTCCTTAAGTCGACGGTGTGAGTCCAGATGTAGAGGCATCCTAAAACCGTATAATCCTCCACCGTAATGAAAAGGACCACTCACAGCTAGTCAAAAGTAATGCCAGTGAACGTACTTAACCCTAGTGATGACGGTCAAGTACATAAGTGAGCAGTCTTACATCTGTCAGGTGACCTGTTCTACAAACTGAGACACGAACATATCTAAACATCTTGATACTACAGACAATCACTCCAGTAATTGTGATGATAAAACTCCAACAATAATGCTCTCAATTATACGTATCGGAGTCCGAGGCATTTCTAATTTTCGCCTTCAACCGCTATCAAGTATATCTTTGGAAGGGGGAGGGGTTGGTAAATGTTTCTACAATTAACATTATTTTATTTTTCTTCGTGATACAGAGTTGGGTCATTTCTTGGAATGTATCAGATGTAAATTAGAGACAGTATCTTAAAAGTATGTAGTCTGCTATTCTTTGTTTTATGTGAGGCGACGTTCGACAAAAAGTGGGATGTATGTACATATTATTAGAATAATCCAGAAATAGTGGCAGGTGACGAGGAACCCATTCCAAGGTGTTTTATATATATATATATATATATATATATATATATATATATATATATATATATATATATATATATATATATATCATGTGCCATTCCAGTAAGCGTGAGCTGTCATTATTCACCATTTCACGCGATCACCAGAGTCGTTGATCATTTCAGTGTTCGTGTCTCGACCATGCCACGTGTTCAAACCATCCAGATATTTACTTATTTATCTCCCCGTCGTTCTATTCCCATCAAAGGCCAAGCGCGGATTTGCTGCGATGCGTGTGATGGCGACAGAAAATTGTGAGCAGCACCATTTATGTCTTCTATACGAGGGTCTGGTCATGTCTGTTTTTGAGTTTGCGATTGCGATCCTGACTCTCAACAGAAAGCAAATAGAGAGGATGGAAAGGATACAGAACGAAGCTATGTGTATTATTCTTGGATGCGCAAGAGATACAGCATGCAGGGCGACGCGCTATCGTCTTGATTTTCCAATTATTGGAGACAATACAAATTTACAGGAACGTGCCTACCTCAGAGTCAATGAAAACACACAACATCCACTGCATATGGAAATTAAGAATGTAAAGGACAGCAGGTTAAAAAGAGGTCGTGGATGGGTCAAGCCGAAGACATTCTACAACAGATGTGTTCACTTGAAGCCTTAAAATCTAGCGAGGAGTGGGTATACGTGCCAAACGATTGATGTACGTCTTTTTTCAGTTTGCACCTAAACTAGACAGAAAATGCAGACAAGAAAATCCGGCGGCTGCTGTGGAAGCGGAAGTACAAGCGTTGGTCTTCGAGAATTCGTTAGACTGTGATATTGTCATTTACACAGATTGGTCGGTCGTTTGGCGAGTGAGGCGTTCATGGGCGTTTACGGCTCAAGACGGAGGGAGAACTGTGAAGGAAGATTCTGGTGCTTTTGCTTTGACCACAAGTGGCCTGACTATGGAAGTCATGGTAGTAAGTTAAGCAATAACACTGTTCAAGACGACAGGCATTCATTAAGGCATATTTCCTTAGCAATTCAATGAGCATGCGCAAGAAGATAGAGATGGGGTGGATCCGATGGATGGTTGCCGTCTCTGGAGCGGTCTTGGCTGGCAAAGATTAGTTTCATTTTAGGTGTCAGGGCATGCGGGTGTAAAAGGAAATGAGCGGACTGGACTGACAAGCTCGCAGGTAAGGCTACTGTGGATGCAGGACGCGCCATGGACCAGGCTGACATTCTGAATGCTTTACGAGACGTATGTATGTCGTTCTCAAGAACCAAGTGAAGACTGTGAATCTACAACCATTGTCAGGATGCAAGAACAGCAAATTAAAAGATGTGTGGCCAAACAAGAACACTACGTAGGAAGCCAAAGATGATTGATAAACCAACACAGAACGGGTGTCGTTAGCTGCTACACGCTGCGGGATTTACTGAGGAAGGGATCCAAGCATTTATAGATAAATTGTTCAATGTGCAATGAGGATGATCTGTCGACTAACTAAGTACGAGTATTTCCCTCGATCTTGCAAGTTGTCACCACGTTCTCTAATTTATTTTTGTTTCTCTTAAAGTGACGGGGAAAAAAAATTGCCTGTTTACGTCTACTGACTGTGGTCAATTTATATTCTTTCATTTGTCTCTTGTAGGACGGGGTCGTTGGTTTTTCTGTCTGTCCATGGTATTCTTTGCATTCTCCTCAAAAATCGCATTTATACAGCCATCAGATGCTTTTCAGCTTGACTGCTTGTTCATTGTCTACGCTTCACATCCGTACAAAAGTACATGTTCTAAGTAGCACCTCAACACTCTTTTTCTAGTAGCAATTGCCATCTTTATATTTGTCAGTATGTTTTCATCTTGCAAAAGGCTACTTTCGACATGGCGATTCTTGTTCTAATCTCTTCAAGGCATCTCCCATCAGATGTTATGCCTATTCCGAGATACTTGTAACGATTCTCTTGTTTAAGAATATTCCCATTTACATGTCTATTAAATTGTGGTATTTCGTTCTTCATAGTGACGACCATAATCTGTGTCTTCTTACAATTTAATTCTAAACCTAGTTGTTCACTATGTGTAACAATCGCATTTACTAACTGTTGTAGGTGCTGCTCATTGTCTGCAATCAATACTGTATCATCTACATAACTATTGTTATTTATGTTTCTTTCTCCAATGGTGATTCTTTTAATATCTTGTACATTTCTAAAAATATTTTCACTCTACATAGAAAACATATGGAGACATTGCACATCCCTGTCTCACACCTCTCTTAACAGACTCATATTGACCTACTTCATTGGCAATTCTGATGGCATTTTTTACTTACAAATATAAGGTCTTTCCGATCAATTCCCATCTGCAAGCATTTCTATCATGTTGACATGTCTTACTCTATCGAAAGCCTTTTGGTAGTCAATAATGCAACGATGTCTATCGTTATTTACTTCTATAGAACGTTCAATTACTGTATATATATATATATATATATATATATATATATATATATATATATATATATATATATATATATATATATATATATATATATATATATACAGTAATTGAACGTTCTATAGAAGTAAATAACGATAGATAAATAACAGCAAAACAACTCGTCGGTCCAGAGGCAAAACCATTTGACAAATCCGAAAGCATTGAATAACTCGAAGCCGGCTGACGTGATCATTCCAGCAATATTTATTTCCTGTGTACAGCTTGTGCTCCATATGCATAAAAAGATTAATAATACAATTACTGATCAAAATACCGTTCCTGTACATCCAGGAGGTTCGGTATTATAATAACAACCATAGTTACACACAGCTGCACCTAGTCTTCAAAAGCTACGACAATGTTTCATCAGCTAATGTCAGCCTCACTGCTTCTGATCCGTTGACCGTTCTGTCACCTTGGCCATTCTTGCCGAGTCGGTGCTAATTGATAATTTCATGGCCTGTGGTTGGTCCTGCCTGAGAAGAATAATGCTTTAACGATTTAACTCTTCTATCAAGTCGTTCCTAGCCATCACTGCCATCTCCTTAAGGTTTGTTGATAACATTTCTCCGTGAACAAACTCATGCCGCCCAAGCTCTGTCTGTTGTTGCTAAACTATCGCTGTGACGTTTCTACCTTCTCACGTCACACTTGACGACTTTTCTATGTCTTGTTTAGAGATTATTTCTTAGATTCTTTTTGACTTATACATTACGTCATTCATTCTGACTCGCTACTTGGCATATATACACATGTGTGTGTGTGTGTGTGTGGGGGGGGGGGGCGGTTACGGGGTGTCAGGCATTGGTAGCAAAGTGGAAAGTGAAGAGCACGTCAAGGCACGTAGAGCGCCCTGGTCATCCACTGCACCTGTATTCGTCTCCAGTCGTCTTTACTTGTCTTGCCACTGGATTCAAATGGACTCAGGCGAGAGAGTGAGGTCGACGAATTGCGCAACTCTTCCTCACTTTAATCCAATTCATTGCGCAAGTCATTCTTCATCCAACGTCACATATCACCTTCAAGCCCTGTGGCGATTGGCGAGCGGCGAAGCGGCAGGCGTGGGTACGCTGGCAGTCGTAAACGCAGACCTGCACACAGGCGGCTCAGGCCATATGGTAGTCTTCTACTGACCGGAGCAGCAGTGGGATTCGGGAGCCTCCTGAGCGACTGAGAAGTCCTCTATAGGAACACACTGCTCACCTCCATAGCATGAGGAAGGGGCTAGAAAAGGTGCCCTAAACATTGTCTGCTTCATCACTACCTAATCAACTAGCCGCGGTTGGTGGGTACCCTAACCTGCGGTCGACATACAAAGAAAGATAAAACAAGCAAAGCTAAAAGAGCAAACCATATTCCCTTAACAATGGGAACTTGGAATGTACGCACCCTACTTGACAGAGATAGCGCGTCGGGCCCAGAGAGACGAACATCACTGATTGGGAGAGAGCTGGGCAGGTACAACATCGACATTGCAGCCTTGAGCGAGACACGACTTGCAAAAGAAGGCCAAATCTGTGAAATAGGTGCCGGCTACACAATTTTCTGGAGTGGAAGGAAAAGCGAGGAAAGACGCCAATTTGGTGTGGGATTTGCCATTAAGTCGGCCCTGGTCGGCAAACTAGCTGGATTTCCAAAGGCTATAAACGACCGGCTCATGACCATTAAATTGCCCCAATAAATTGGAAGGAAGCATGCAACCATTGTGAGTGTCTACGCACCAACTATGACCAGTGAAGATGATGTCAAGAACAAGTTCTATGAGGAACTGCACAATGTATTAACATCTGTTCCCAAAGGAGACAAACTTATAGTCCTTGGGGATTTCAATGCCAGAGTGGGCACAGACACCACCTCTTGGAGTGGCATTATTGGAAAGCACGGAGTTTTTTTAAGACATGTGCCGAACACGATCTCCTGATTACCAACACAATTTTCCGTCTCCCCTTGAGAAACAGGACATCGAGGATGCACCCTCGATCGAAACACTGGCATCTTATTGACTATGTCATCGTCAGGAGGAGTGACAGACAAGACGTTCGGGTGACAAAATCCATGTGTGGTGCCGAATGTTGGACAGACCATCGTCTCATTATCTCGAAAATAAACATACACATCAAACCACCACGGCGTCCTCAAGGGATGAAAATGCAAAAAATAACTAAATGTCACCCGCCTAAACAGCAAGAAAATGCAGCTGCCGTTTGAAAATATGCTGGAAGACCGCCTCAAGTCCAATGCTGCAGCTAAACAGTCTACAGAAACAGAGTGGAGAGCCCTAAAGGACATAATTTACAACACTGCTACTGAAATCCTGGTCCAACACGCCGAAAGCATAAAGACTGGTTTAATGAAAATTCCGAAGACATCAACCAATTGCTGGCCGAGAAACATCTTCTCCTCAAGGCACATCTGAATGACCCGAAGTCAACATAAAAAAAGATGCCTTCAAGAACATTAAGAGAGTAGTGCAGCAGAAACTTCGGCACATGCGGCATGTTGATGCACAAAGCTGATGAAATTTAAGACTTTGCTGACAGACATGATATGAAAAACTTTTACGACTCACTGAGGGCGGTCTATGGTCCTACGTCACCAGGCATAGTTCCACTTCTCAGTGCGGATGGGGGGAACATTGGTCACCAATAAGAAAGAAATCCTTCAACGCTGGGCAGAACATTTCAGCAACATCTTAAATGCAGCTTCCTTCTTCGATGATGAAACCATCAACTGCCTTCCTCAAGTTCTCATCAATGATACACTTGATAACCTGCTAACAATAGCGGAAGTAAACAAAGCCATCCAGCAATTCTCCAGCGGCAAGGCACCTGGTCCTGACTCCATCCCGGCAGAGATATACAAGGCAGGTGGGCCGGTCCTAACAGAGCAGTTTCACCAAGTCTTTACAAACATATGGGTGAACGAGACCATGCCACAAGATTTCAGGGACACGTCAATAATCCACCTTTACAAACAAAAAGGAAACAGCCAATCCTGTGACAACCACAGAGACGTTTCTTTGCTTTCAATTGCAGGGAAGATACTCGCCAGAATTCTTCTCAATCGCCTGACGGCCCATCTCGATCAAGGTCTTCTTCCTGAGAGTCAATGTGGCTTCAGAAAAGAACGTGGAACTGTTGACATGATTTTCGCTGCAAGGCAGATGCAAGAGAAATGTCAGGAACAGAACTGCGAAATGTTCTCCACTTACATTGACCTTACCAAGGCTCTTGATACAGTCAGTAGAGAAGAACTGTGGAAGATTATGGCAAAATATGGTTGTCCACGAAAGTTTGTCCAAATAGTGAGGCTATTTCATGATGCATGCAGGCAAGAGTGCAGGAAAATGGTGAACTGTCTGAGCCCTTTCCTGTCATCAATGGAGTGAAGCAAGGATGTGTCCTGGCACCAACACTGTTCAGACTCATGTTTTCAGCTATGTTGACGAATGCCTTCGAGAACAGCGACATTGGAATAGACATCAATTACCGCATGGATGGAAAGTTATTCAATCTCAGAAGACTGAAAGCTAAAACCAAAATTAACAGCGACACCGTCAGAGAGCTCCTGTTTGCTGATGATTGCGCTCTATACGCCAACTCAGAGGCGGACATGCAACATAATGTTTCAGCTTTCTCACATGCCTGAGCCAACTTTGGGCTCAATATCAATTTGGAGAAGACTGTAGTTATGTACCAGCCAGCCCCAGGGAATAATCACACTGTGCTGAATATCAAAGTGAATGGTCATAGTCTAAGTGTTGTGGACAAATTCACCTATTTTGGCAACACTGTGTCACAAGCTGCCACAATTGTTGATGAAGCGAATGCAAGAATTTCCAAGGCCAGCGCGGCCTTTGGCAGACTGTACCAGAATGTATGGGACAGAAATGGAATAAGCCTGCAAACAAAGCTGAAAGTCTACAAAGCAGTTATATTATACACACTGCTATATGCTTGTGAAACCTGGACTGTTTATCAACGACACCCTAGGAAATTAAACCACTTCCACACAGTCTGCCTTAGGAAGTTACTGAAGATTAAATGGCAAGACAAGATCCAAGACACTGAAGTCCTCGAAAGAGCGTCCATGCCCAGTATCCACACTCCAATAATGAAGAATCTGATTCGCTGGATTGGTCACTTGACTCGCATGCCAGATCACAGGCTCCCTAAACGATTTTTTTAACGGCGAGTTGCGTTGTGGTAGACGCTCCCAAGGAGGCCAGAGGAAACGCTTTAAAGACACTCTGAAAATCTCTCCGAATGCTTTTGGAATTCACCATGACACCTGTGAGACTGCAGCCAGAGACCGAAATTCGTGGCGTGCATCATTACGCAAGGGTGCAGTCACTTATAAGGGAACCAGGACTGCAAGAGCTGTGAAGAAAAGACAGAACAGAAAAACCACTGCAGGACATCCTCCTCCAGAAACGTCAAGCATTCTTTGTCCACATTGTCAAAGAACATTTCGAGCCACAATAGGCCTTATCAGCCATCTTAGAACTCACGGGTCCATACTTTCAACCCCACTGGATGAAATGAATGGTCATCATCATACCTTGATGGACAAACAACAACAACGGTGTGTGTGTGTGTGTGTGTGTGTGTGTGTGTGTGTGGGTGTGCGAAGCAATAATGAAAGCGATCAAGGAGAGATCAATAAGACAAATTGGAGTCTATAATTTAAACTTTACACATCATACAGATGACACAATATTGGTGACCGAAAAATACACAAAATTTACAACCTGTGGGCATTGATAAAACAGAAACTGCAAAACAAATGTAACAGTCGTCTGTTGTTCGTTACCAATTTCTTGTTAGCAAATTCAATCTTTATTGCATTCTTGATTATGTGTATACATAATAAGCATGTCATGTAACACAAATCACAATACTGTTTGTGTGCATTGTGATGCCTACAAACATGTTACAGCAAAGAATACGATACAAGAAAATAATTAGTGTGCAGTTTGGCTTCTGAAAAAGACGAGGATGCAAAGAAGACATGTTTGCATTGAGACAGTGAAACATCTATAGAACACCACAATGATCTATGTATGGCTGTCGTAGATCAAGAAAATTTCCTTGTACAAGTAAATAAGCTGTGGAATGTGCTCAGAGAATACGATGGGATTACACATCTCTTTGATAATGTCAAGGCAAGACACAAAAGACAGTAAATGTACAGTAAGAACAAATACCGACATGGCAAACTGGTTTCAAGTAACATTAAAAGACCGAATAGGATGTGTTTTATCGCCACGTTTATTCTCACATATATGGATAAGATTACTATTGGATCAAATCCACAACCAGTCTGGTTTAATGAGTTGCTGTTGCATATAACGAGAGTTATGAGACAGTTGCCTTGACCAGTGCTGTCAGAATGTTGATATGAAGATTAATATCAAAAAGACATACTGTGAGAACATTCACCGGACAGCACGTCAGTATAGCTTAAACATAAATGGAGAAACATTAAAGCAAGTTAGTGAGTACACGTATATTGGCAATGTGCTCTCATAAGATGGCAGACTAGACAAAGGCATATAAAGCAGACAACAGATAGTAAAAACATCAACAATGAAATAAATTATTCTAAACCATCCAGACATCAACATGCATAAATAACAGAAACGGGCGGACGCATGATCAGTTTCATCTCTGCATTATGCGACGCAGAGGTGTTTCCAAGGCACCAGAACCAGGTTCTATACTGGCAAAGACCTACTAGCACGTCCTAGTCGTGCGTCCTGGGCAACAGGTCCCTTCCGGGTCCTCGCTAACGTAGTAGGATCGCTGATTCTTTCGAAGTCGAAGAGTATCTGCCTGCACGGCGAGGAACCACCAGTCTGTACACCAATAAGCCAGACATGGGACAACGGATACCCACGCAAACCTCAGGTCCGGTATTACATCACACTGATGTTGGACAACAGGATGTCTTCATCCGACATACAGGACTTCACGCTGGAGTTCACAGCCAGCGAACGCAAGCAAGCAAACTAGCAATCTCTGCATTATCAATGCCAGCCATGCAGAGCACTAGAAACACACATGCTTGAATTCATAGCATGTGAGATGAGATGCTTAAATCCGCAGCAGCTAAAACAAATAGAGATAGAGAGAGCATATTGAAGAAACAGTGTTGATGTAGGTTAAACACCCATTACTGACCTTATAACGCACCAAAGAATTAAAGGCTCTGGTTCGGGCAATTGTTTAGAATTGATTCGATCAACCATCGACTAGAGCTGTATACGTGAAATCATTGGGATACAAGGCGAGATGATGACCCAGGAAAAATAGGTTAAATGGTGTAAATAAGCCATTGAAGAAATGAAAAATGATGTGTGTACAAGCAACAAGACTAGCGAAACATCACATTGCATCTGCCGTTTCTCTGCGACGTGTCGCGGCAAGAGCAGTAAAACAAAAGAAGAAGACGTTTCCACAATTTATTTTACAGCTTATCATATATAAGGCCAATTTTCCCAATGTAATTTTGGTTACACGGTCAGTCCCATTATGTTTCATTATTCTTTTTTTCGAGTAATATGATGTATAGTATGCAGGCTTGCCAGGTCATTCGCAGGTTAAGGTCAGGGATATCTGATCAAGTAAGGTCCGTTCTCCCTGGAGAGCGAGAGTCCCGTTGTCATGGTTTCACAGTCTACTCTCCGAGGAGGTGAGACTGACTTGTGTAATATTCAGGTCATCGGCATCTACTAGTTTTCGAATTTCACCCCTCCTGGAATTGACTAGCCGATCCTAATCCTATTGGTCGCAGGGCGAGGTGCATTCCACATTTTGTAGACCATGAAATCCAGAGGACGACAGATGTGTGTCCTGTGTCTCCTCATGCTCATAACTATATAGACACTAAATTCCCTCACCCACCAATCCCATTAAAATAGGTAAACATGGACCGCAACATCACATAAAGCAGAACAGAACGCTGAAAAATTAACACAGTAGAACAAACCGACTCTTTGAGCACATTGTATCAATACTAATGAACAAATAATATCACTAGATACTAAACAAGCATTATTCAACAACATATGTCTACCAACTCTCTGCTAACAATGGCAAACTTGGACAATGCCTAGAAAAACAACAACAACAACGGGAAAAGAGATTCCTGAGAAGAATACAAAGCGTATCAACGAATGTTTTACCTCGACACACAATTCAAGAGGAACAAGATGCGGTAACATTAGATAGGTGACATTTGGTCTAGAATCATCGTCTTCATAATATTTCTATTTTGCCGTCAGGCGTTGTGGGGAGGAATAATTAGCATCCAAACGCCAAATGGGTGGCACTGGATAGTGCCATTCTGTGTGATTGTACAATGTCTACAGTGTCGTCAATCTACTTTCCTCTCGGACATTCTATTGCTCTTGTAGCAGATGTTCTTTGATGTAGAGCCATTGCTGGTAGTTGATGGTGTTGCATTCTAACAAGATAACCATACGAATTTATCTTTTGTCTTTCAATAAATGTGGCACAAGGTGCTGAACTCACTGTCTGATAACAACATTTCTTACTCGGTCTTGGATAGTTAAGTTGGCAGCTCTTATCAAGCATCTTATCTCACAGCTTTTGATGTTTGCTTTTGGGTTGTATTAGTGTTATTTGGATAAAGTCAAAGTTTTACATTAGTAGCATTGTTTTGATATTTATTATCTGTCGTTTTGCGAATATAGGTATATTTTGATGTGTCCATGTGGGTGACAGTTGATATATAAGCACACTCGCTTTGTGACATCTGCTTTCGATTTATGTTACCTAATCGGTCATCCTTTGTGATCATACTTCCAAAATATTTGAATTCTTTAACTTCTTTCAGAGATGTGTTATTTATCAGTATACTAGTGGGAGAGGAGATCGGCTAACTTTTATTACTTTAGTTATTGCTTTATTTTACTCATATTGTATCTGTCCTCGTCGTTATAAAGCAGGCACTGATCGTCTGCAAATACACGGTCATTTATTACTTGTGAATCTGTTGTTTCATCTGAAGTAAAGCGTTCAACATTTTCTGAATCTGTACTGTCAAGGCTTGCTTCTTTGGATATTATTTCTATGTAGATATTAAATAGCAGAGGGGAGAGCACACATCTATGTATTGTTTTAAGAACGGTTATATTGGCCTAGTCTTAAAGATTTTACTGAAAACGCCCCTGTAATTGCTGCTCATGCGATAATAAATGAAGATGTTCATAGATGAGTTGATAGATTCCAACAGCTGGGTAAGCCCTGCTAACATGAAAACAAAATCTTTGTATTTACCAAATGCATTATACTGGGGATACAAAGACATGAACAAAAATAGCCCACACATTGGAGTAAAACTGACAATAAACAGAACGGAGATCATTGTAACCATTTTAGCAACTCTTTGGTTCCGAATGGTAGCGCTGTCAGCTGTTATTTTCATTGAGCCAAATGTCTTCCTCCATTTGGTTGTCTTGTGCATACTCAACGCCAATAATATTGTGAAGCATAAAATAATACAGAATGTGCAATAAGGAATAACGGCGTTGTTAACCATGTAAGAAATGTTCTCAACATCCATACCATCATTACTGTAAATAAGTCCTATCATGGTTTTATTTTTATCCGGGAAAAACTTCATGCCCAGGTGGCTGACAAAATAAACAGGAGTTCCACTAGCAATGTTGACAGTGAAGATACTCAAAGTTAAGACAATAACCTTCCGTGGAGTCACAATTCGATGCACCTAAAAGATATATTTATAAACCATTTCACAAGTGTTATGATAACATGATTTCAGTATGTCCAATAAACAGTATATCATACCATAATCTATGTGTGTAAATGTTTATGTAACGTATGAATAATATGGTACGCGTGGATGCACGTCGGTCAGTCTGTTTACTCTGTGTGTGTGTGAGTGTGTGTGTCCGTCTGTCTGTCTGAATATTACCATAAGAAAGATCAATGTTCTCAAAATTGTTTCTTTATTTTTTTTTAGCTTATATCCTGTGCGTATGCTCCTCATACTTTGTTAACCTGTCCATCAGGGTTACGTGAAGCCATGGAAGGAAGTGGTGGATGGCATGTGATCGCAGTCGATAGATTGTTGTTGGTTTATGGTCTGTACTCATCTTCAGAGATAATGGCCATGGCCACCGACAAGCCCAGAAGGAAAGCATCCGTAAACTACCTTCTGCAAATCATGCCAATAAACCTAACAACCATGAAAGAAAGATCTGATCCTGAGACCACCAGGCCGGGCAGATAAAACTGGAGAAGAGTGTGAAGCAGGGGTAAGCACTAGTAATCGCGATGACGGAAATAATCTCAGCGGTTTTACCAAGAAAATATCCTGTATCAGACTAAAACGTAGAGTGAGACAAGGTACGTGTCATGTGAGAAGTCTGTATGAAGGAAAGCACAATGTAGTATGTGATGAGATTGAAAGTTTCCATATCCAAATTATAGGAATTAGTAAACATCGCTGCAGTGGCAAGGGGCGCTTTAAACATGAAAATGGAAGTATTGTAAATTATTCTGGTAGAGACGTTGCAGGTCAGAGAGGAGTGACATTTTGTTTTGATAATACAACAGCAAAAGTTTTAATGTGTTATAACCCGGTTAATGATAGCATTCTCACTATCAGAGTTAGAGACCTTCCAAGAACTCAACTCTTATACAGATATATGCACCTACATCAACGACACAGAAGGATGAAATTGAAGATGTTTACAGCACACCGCAAAACACATTAGGTAAGATTGGTCATTATGACATAACAGTAATTATGGGAGATTGTAATGCAACAGTAGGTACAGGAGGAGCTGAACATGAGAGACACGTGTTACGAAAATATCGATTGGGAACATACATGAGGCAGGCGACACATTAATTGCATGTTTCACAGAAAATTAGTTAATGATAGCCAACACACATTTTAGGAAATACCCAAGAAGACTCTTTACATTGAAGTCTCTGAACAGTAATACCAAAATCAAGATATGGTATATTTTAATACAAAGAATATGGAGATCAAGCATAGCACCAACAAAAACCATACGAAGCGCAGACTATGATACAGTTCATCTGTTATTAATAACAGATATAAAAGTAACTCTCAAAAAGCCAACACGAGGACAAAGGCCACATGGTTTTGATCTCACACAAATATCAGATTCATACTGTGTAGAAGTGAAGAACCGTTTTGAGGTAGTGATGTATTTACAGGAGAAGATGTCACATGATATATTGACAGTATATGCTAGTAATATCTTGATATCAAGTAGTATTTCAGTAAGTATAATAGTAAGTATTTCAGGATCATCGCCGGTGCTACGGAATTCGTGCACTGAGCTGAGTTTCCCAGACTCAGGTTTGAGTTAGGAGGAGAACGGAGCATTTATGGGTTGCACCCGTGTGCCGTGATGTTGATCCAGCGACTAAACTAAACTAAACTAATATCTTGATATCAGCAGCCGGAGATTTAATTACACAAGCAACACACGACATCGATTACAACCGACACTTTAGAATTAATAAAACAACTAAAGAACTGAAACAGAAAAGAGGAGAATCCGATAACAGCAGGATGAAGTATATATCTTTAACACGAGAAATAAAACAGAATACAAAATAAGACAAAAACCAATGCATACATGATTGTTGTTAGTTAAATACCCCACGATTGGCTGCATAGCTACCTGGTCCCCCTCCCAAAGCCAGGTAAGGATAATTCCAGACTTAATGGATACCGAATCATAAACCTGCAAAACACGTATGGCAAAGTCCTCGAAAAAATGGTATCACACAGGCTCCAGCAACGTTTGGAAAGTCGGAATTTGCTTCCCCAAGGACTCGGGATCTACCGGCCTGGAAAGGACACCAGGGCCAAAGCTGCAACTTTTGCATTTGATGTCTATGAGGGTTTCCAGGATAAACAGGAGACAGTGGCGGTAGCTCTTGACCTGGAGAATGCCTATAACAGGGTTAGGTATGATCGGTTAATACACACACTGTTGGACATGGAGGTCTGCCCTTGCCTTGTTAGATGGGTTGCGGCAGTCCTTTATGAGCGCATGGTTGCATTGCGCATGGGTTCCTGGACTTCTGACCCCTGTACTATTACACCTGGGTTGCCGCCGGGATCTGCCTTGTCCCCAGTGCTCTTTAATGTCTACACCAGCTCAATCGCAGCTATTGAGACACCAGGTGTTGGTAGAATCTTGACATTTGCAGATGATGTGCTGGTGTACAGACAGGGCAGAGACAGGGCCAATGTTGCGAAATACTTACAGGTGGCGGTAAACCGTATGGAGGAGCGGTGCAGGGACGCAGGGGCCATTATAACCCCAGACAAGGCATCGGTTGTGTGTTACTCCCTGGATAACCGGATCGTCAAGGCAGACGTCCCAGGTATTATGATGAATGGATGTCCTCTTAGTCGAGAGAGGCAATTGAAGTACTTGGGAATCACCTTTGACAGGTGTTTATCTTTTAAGGATCATGTGGAGGCCTTGGTGGTGAAGGGTGGTAGGGGACTTAATGCATTGAGGGCTATGGCAGCAACCGGGGTAGATCAGAGGATGCTGTACAGGTTCTTTCAGCAGTTAATAATTTCTGTCACTGAGCATGGTTTGGGGCTGCTGACAGTATCAAAGAGCCAGCTAGAAAGGTTGGAGCGCATACAGAATGCTGCCCTGCGGTTAATCCTGGGGTGCACAAAGGACACACCAATTATATGCACGAGGCATATCCTGGCGCTACCAGCAATGACGGATAGGCATAGGGTCCTTCAGGCCAAATGGTACATGAGAGTTGCAGCAGATAGGGATCACCCGCTGCATGCAGCAATGGATATGGTAAAGGGTCATAGACTAAGACGAGGCAGGTCCTGGATGGCACAGGCAGAACTTTCTATAAGTCAGGTGTGTGAACTAGAGACCATCAATCTTGAAAGAGAGTTGGTTGAAGTTCCGGTAGACATGACGGACTGGCACAAGGTAATAATAACACTGGGTCGTGAGTGCAGAGAATGGTCAGCGGGCCGCACTGAGTTTAAAGTGCAACAGCTGATCCAGAGCAACACACATCAAGGTGAGATAATCATCTACACCGATGGATCAGTGGTGAAAAACAGACGAAGTAGCTGGGGTTTTATTGCAAAGGCTAATGGGCGAGTCTCGAAAAAGGAGAGTCTGGCATATGAGACTACGTTCTCCAGCATGAGAATGGAGGTGGAGGCAGTAACAGCGGCATTCCGGTGGCTAGAGGAGACTACTGCAACACACGTTGTATTCATTACGGATTCAAAGAGTATGCTTAACAAGGTGGAGAAAGGAATGTTTCGTGTGGAGTGGCTCTCGTCGCTTCAGAGGTCACAGATTGTGAGAATTGTATGGATATTTTTCCCTGGCCATGTGGGTGTACAGGGGAATGAACAGGCTGATAGGCTGGCAGGGAATGCACCTCTTAGTAGTATTTTCCCTATGGACAAGGGGGAGGTGGTCGTACGCTTGTGGGACCAGGTGGAGAAGGCGGAGGAACAGATTGAGAACCCATATGTGGAAAGAATGAGATTGCGGGGGATCGGCAGGGGTTCTGGAAGAATCTCAAAAGTGAGAGAGAAGACCAGGAGAACTTTTAATCAGAGCGGTAGGAACGATTTGTAGTATGACTCTTCGCTGGCTGTTGAACGAGGGGATGGAGCACGTATGGGAATGTCCTGAGTGCAGTGATGTCGCTTCTTAACGCAACTAAACTCAACTCAGTTAACTAGCTAGATAGTTAGTCGAGGTTACAACTTCACGGTAAAGGGTCGCCCCATTATGCTCCGTTCTTGTGTCATTAAATATCACACAAAATGCATATACACTTCAGAGGCCTATCCAGCTCAACCACGTATCCTCCATGCTGGACCAAGTCACACACATAATTGTTGTAATAGAATAGAGCAATATCATAAGAATGGAAGAGGATACGATATGTTCAAATACATTAAGCTATTGATAAGAAATAGTCAACCTAAATTACATGTTATCTGTGACTAGTTGGGAATTCCCTAACATAATCTAGAAAAACTATAGAGCTATGGCAGGAATCAATCAATCAATCATGTGCCATGCCGGAAAGCGTGTGCGGTCATGACTCGCCATTTCACTCGATCACTAGTGTCGTGGATCAGCTCAGTGTTCCTGTCTCGTCCATGCCACGAGGCCAAGCATCCAGGTATTTTCCTCTCGGTCTTCCTCTTGGTACTTCCTCTTGACAGGAATAGTGCAGCGGAATGTATGATATGAATGACTGCAAGGATATGAATGCGATACAAGAACCAATGACAGCAATAACTTGAACCCGCATTAGGTGAAATTGTATTTGCAATAATGAATCTGTAGAATGGAAAATCACCAGGATGTGATGAGATAGTAACTGAACTAATTAATGCAAGAGAATTAGAAAGCATACAAATATATCACGCATTATGTAAAAAGATATGGAAGTATGGTATATGGCCGAAAGATCAGAAGAGAAAGTTAGTTAGTTGCATATAATTTACACGGCGTCGCAGTCAACACCAGTATTTTGTGCTGTTGTGATTTCTTGGTAAACTTACGTTTAGTAACTTGCCATTGCTTTCTGAACTACTGGGACACATCACATGTCGTAATAAATCAACGCACGGCGGTCTGCTTCAAAATCGACCGCAGGTGTGTTTCTAATGCGGGTATGCAGGAATACGAACTGCGTCCGAAACTCCTTCGCCAATACCCAAAACACCTGAAATTATGCAATAAATATAGAACTGTTGCCTTGATCAGTAATGGAATTCTACTACAAATCATAATGGTAAGACTTCCTAAGAAAATGGAAGAAGATATTAACGTGGTTCAAGCTGGATTTAGACAAGGAAGAGAAACAAGAGATCACAGACTCAACATGCGTTTAATAATAGAGTAGTTTACATTATTTAATGCAAACCTATTCTCATGTTCTGTCGATTTTTCAAAGGAATTTGAATTTGTACAACATCAGAAACTTTGGGAAATCATGCGGAAAATATACCTGGTTTGGGAGAACGAAATGAAAGAGGATACAGACTTGTAACATGAGCAAACGAGTAGGAAATTATTGTAGGAAACACATGGTTTAAACAATATGCTAGAAGATTATGGACATGGAGGAGTCCTGATAGCAGGATTAGAAACCAGATTGACTACATCCTGATTAGCAGAAGGTTGCTAAATACGTTAACAATCGCTGACTGTTGCAGTGATAACAGATTGATTATAGGAACATTGAGAGTAAAGTTACAGAAAGTCAACTATTTACCATGAAACACTAAATATAATCTGTGTAGACTGAAATATGACAAGGCAATACAAGACAATTTTAACATAGTAGTAAACATAAAACGGATTTTATATACTGTCCGATCTAGAGATCCTCGTATTTCATGATGTAGTTTATCAATTGGAAATGTTGAAGAATGCAATCAGTTTTGCTGCAGAAACAACTATTCCAAAATTAATGAAAGAATGTCGTAAGAAATGGATGGCTGAAGAAATGTTACAACTAATGGAACCAAGAAGACACAACAAAAATAATCCTGCTAAATATTAAGAAATGCACAGACAAGTCAGAACATTATAGTTTTAGTCTTTTTAGTTTTAGTCGTTGGATCAACATCACGGCACACGGTTTAACCCATAAGTGCTCCGTTTTCCTCCTAACTCAAACCTGAGTCTGGAGAAACTCAGCTCAATGCACGAACTCCGTTGCATCGGCGAGGATCCTGAAATACTTTGGGTAGATTTGTAACTCGAAATTTTGCCCGGGCCAAAAATACGAGGAGAGACCCGGAGAAAAAGCAGCCCACCTCATGGCAATGGCAGTTGCAGTGGAGACTGAAGTGGGAACCAACGAGGGCAGGGAATATCCCCTGGTACACCAGGAAACCTACAAGGATGTGCAGGTGAACCCTGATCTGACCTCCCAGGAGAGGGAAAAGATAACCCAGGTTCTCGAGTCTCATAAGGAGATACTGACTGATAAACCAGGACGATCGAGGTTGGTGGAGTTCGAGATGACTTTGACCACTCAGGAGCCTGTTCGCCAAAAGGTTTATCCAGTGCCATTCTCTAAAGAAAAGGCCCTGGAGGACGAAATACAGAAACTGCTGGAGGATGACGTGATTGCGCCATCCACATCCCCATACAATGCGGGTGTGGTTTTGTTACGCAAACCAAGTGGAGAACACCGGTTGTGTATCGACTACCGACTACTGAACAGTCATACTCAATTTCAGGTGGAACCTTTGCCGAATCCAACGCAGTTATTCGCTAGGCTCCATAAGGCAAGGCATTTCTCAAAGGTGGATCTGAGTCGAGGGTATTATCGGATTCCGGTCAAACCAGAGGTTCGACTCCTACTGGCCTTCAGTACACCCAGTGGATACTACGAATTCAAGGTCATGCCTTTTGGACCCAGCAATGCACCTAGTGCGTTTACGCGCATGATGCGGACTTTACTAGATCCCCTACAGGATCCGTCCATTGTATCATTCAAGGATGATATTCTGATTTTCAGTAACAGCTTAGATGGCCATTTTGCAATCCTTGGAGAGAGTTTTCAATAGGCTCAAGGAAGCAGGGCTTACTGCTCGCCCAACCAAGTGCATGATTGGTTTCCAGACTCTGGAATTTCTGGGTCACACCATCACTCCAGACAAATTGTCCCAGAGGAGAAGAACCTAAAAAAATCAGAAGTGCTCCAAGGACAAAAACGAAGAAGGATGTGCGATCCTTTCTCTCGTTGTGTGGGTTTTACCACAAATGTATCCCACATTTCACTGAACTGGGAGCTCCATTAACAGAAACCTTGAAAAAGGTATCCCCGGACCAAATTGTTTGGACACCGGAGTGCGAGAGTGCCTACAGTCAGTTGAAGTGCATGATTAGTTACCAGACTCTGGAATTTCTGGGTCACACCATCACTCCAGGACAAATTGTCCCAGAGGAGAAGAACCTAAAAAAATCAGAAGTGCTCCAAGGACAAAAACGAAGAAGGATGTGCGATCCTTTCTCTCGTTGTGTGGGTTTTACCACAAATGTATCCCACATTTCACTGAACTGGGAGCTCCATTAACAGAAACCTTGAAAAAGGTATCCCCGGACCAAATTGTTTGGACACCGGAGTGCGAGAGTGCCTACAGTCAGTTGAAGGAGGCTTTGGTCAGCAAACCTGTGTTACAGCTCACTGACTTTTCCAAACCATTTGTGTTGAGAACGGATGCGAGTGGGATTGGAATTGGGGCAGCCTTATTACAGGAAGGGAAAGACGATGCTTCGGTTTTGAAACCTGTAGCATACGCAAGCAAGAAACTTCTCCAGGCTGAGAGGAATTATACGACCGTCGAGAGAGAATGCTTGTCTCTCGTATGGGCCGTGCTATAATTCCAGCCCTATTTGTATGGAGTTCAGTTTCGGGTCCAGTCGGATCATCAGCCTCTGATGTTCCTGGTTGCTTCGCAGAAGCTCAACGCCCGTTTGATGCGGTGGTCGTTGCTACTTCAACCCTACCAGTTCACAGTGGAGTATATACCTGGGAAGGAAAATGTTGGAGCGGATTTTCTGTCCAGACACCCAGCTCCTGATGAGGAGGAATAAATCATCTGAATCGAACTTACAGTGGAAAAGAGTGAGATGGACTACTCTCTTAAGAGAGTATGTCGTGGAATCACTGTGAGTTAACGATCAGATGATACAAATAACAGAGAAACGGTCTGATTCCCAGCTGCAAGTTGTTTGTTACTGGCGGCGATGAGATCAAACGGTACAGCCGTCCTTGAGAGTTCCCGACAAGACAGAAAATTTTCTTCATGTTGAATTGCCCAACTCGCGAGATGAAGGGACAGGCGGTTGCTGTAGTTGAGATAAGGGAGACGATAATTCTTATGATGTAAAGGAAATGGATAGTCTGCCCTTGGGACCACCTGAGGTCGACATCAAAGGACGTCACTAGGACAATCCAAGACTGTTTGAAAAACCTATTTTCTTGCAGGATTGTAAGCAAGAGAGTTGGCCTAGACGGACGGTGTTTCGCTAGCTCTGTATGAATTTGAAAAACATCTACCATGTTCGGGATTAATTAAATTTAATATACACGTGACTGTCATGGCAAAATGTAGATGTGATTCAGGAGTAAAGCAGTGTTACATAAGGTACGCCATAGATTGTATTTAGGTATAATTAATGTATGCTAGACTGGTGATAGTTAGAGTTTAGGACTTCAACGTAGTGTGTTGCTTTGTGGTTAGGCAGTAAAAGAGTGTCAGCGACTGTAGACAGCTGCATTGTATAAACTAGCTAGGGTGATGTATTAATTAACTCTGCTAGTGAGAATAGTGTAGTAGGGTGATATTTGGAGAGATTGAGGATGGATTGGGAGATAGGGGAAATGTCCAATGGTAGGATCTTCCAGTGGGGTGCCTACTGGGGTTCTGCACTCTGTCTATTGGTTTTTCCTTGTCTTATCCTAATTCTGTCCAAGGTGATGAGCTCCTCTGCTCCATGACAGAGTTTAGTTCGCTGATACATATCTGAGCGAGGCCGTAGGCCTACACTCAGCTGGTAAGGTCAGTGACTAGTGCTCTCACCAGGTGTGTTATTTCTCTAACAGGTTCCCCGCCAGTTACGAGGAAGCTCTACACTGAGTTTGATGAAGTTCTACTCCGGGTAGGAAGAACACGAGATGAACAGTCAATGTTTTAATAGGATGAATAACTTCAGAGAAGAAAGTTTATACAATGGTGTTTATGCTGGGCCCATGATCGGGAGGGTCCACCAGAACATGGCTCATTTGAGCAAAACCATATAAACGATTCCTGTGTGATAGAGTTCACCTAGGATGGGTGATTTTCATTGTTATACTACATATCAAATGAACACTAGAGATTAAAAAGGAACACTAAACGCAGCATTCGCATGGAGTTGTAGATTCCAGTGGAATATTACAAGGGACATTGTTTTTGTGATAATCTAGACAATAGATCGAATCAAGTGTGTTACCAATAACAGTGATACCTATTTTCACAGTACAGGGATTGGTACATTTAAGAACTATAGGGACTTATAGTATACAGTGGGTAACCGATCCATGATCAGTGTTAAACTATGGACTGTATCTATTTCGGATGATCATGTATATGGATTACCAAGTAGCTGCCGGAGAAAGTCAGCGATTGGCGGGAGAGACACATCGCTCGGTGAGGTCTTTGTGTGCTGACCTAACATGCTGTGGTGTAACCTTGCTAGGATGATCTGACTTGGCTCCTAGTCTGCTGATCCGATTCTACACACATTATAGTATACGACACGCATTCTTCGCATATACTTCTCACATACATTATACTTTTCTTTTAATAAATTAATTGTTATTAATTTTTAGAAGCTGGAGTTGTTGAGTGTGTTGTGTTGGGGAGGAATGAGAGGGGGCGTGATCCAGTGATGATGGAGAGAGACAAAGAGGTGTCCATAAACTGAGGGAGTGTGGTGGACGGAATCTAGTGGATTCTCCAGGATGGTGATAGGGGGTTAAAATATAATGTGGGTGTTGATTCCCCTCACTCCAGAGACGACACTAAAGGTAATCCACGACACAAAGACCATTGAAATATTTTGGTCACTTGAACCGTCATGAAAGTTTTGAGAGAACAACAAATGGAGGGGTATATGCCCGGGAATATGGGAAGAGGAAGACCAAAGAGAAGATGGGTGCAGGATGTGGCAGATGATCTCCATATGGGTGTATCGGACTCGGGACATCTTACTTATGACCAAGAACGTTACCGGAAGGTTGTTATGGGAGCGAAGTTCTACAAGAGACGTGTTACTGAATAAATTCATTCTAACATCATTGTAATTATTTTTATGATAATGAGAATGCGGATATTCCCAGTAGTTTTTATTAATGCGAGTGTACAGGATCATGTTTGGAGCATACATGTCTTATCTTTAAGTTAGTAGTGTAGAATGTTCTCGTCTATGCTTTGAACCAAACAGAGCTGATCTCAGTCTTCCATACCATGCATGACAGATACATACAATGGCTTCCACACAAGCCATATTAGTTCAGTCTGTATATCGTCACAGTCTGACGTCTTCGCGTTCTTTACCCAACTGAACTCCCTCTACCCAGCTTCAAATAGATAACATGAAGTATCGTGGGAAGTAAAGGCGGTAGGTACGATGTTGTGGGCATCTACTATCAAGAGCCAGCTGCACTTCGTAGGGTTTATGCTGATGTTATGCTTCAAGGTCTGTAAATGTTTCCTTTACTTGACTAACTTTCCCCAGACACGGTCCTGATATATACAACTAGAGCAGTGGTTCTCAACCTTTTTTGGTCCATGCACCCCTTCACCATATGTTCAGAATCGCATTCACCAACTCTCTTCCGTATTCCCTGCCTATTAACCCCCCCCCCCCCACCCCGCTTCTACATAGTATACGTAAAAATGGAGACAACCTTTAATAATACATACTAGAATAAGTCTAGACGTCTACATAAAACGTGATTTGCGGGTCTACTTACGGTGTAAAACGAATTTCAGAAGGGCGAGAAATACATAACCGTAGTGTTTGGATAGAAAAACAATATCAAGTAATCGGTTCTTGTATTAACGCGATCTTGAAATAATCTCAACTCCCCCCCCCCTCTCCATTTAAACCCTACAATCCCCCTCCTCCCCCGGATGTGGGGGGAATTCCCCACCGGTTCAGAAACACTCAACTAGAGGATTCTAACATACAAGATATATGGCCAGACGTAGCACGGTCGTTGTCTCCCTGTGACTAATTATAGATTCAAAACTCATTATGTTACATCTAACATACAACACATACCATCTGCCCCCACATAATCACTTTTTGGTAACATTTAACTCAAACAGCAAATATGACGTATAAGTGTAAATTACAAACCTTAAACGGCATTACAGTACAAAGCCATCTCTCAACTGTGATTGTGGCGGTGATCATTGCGGAAATCCGAGTAAATGTTGTATGAGGCATGCCAGTAACAAGGTACATGGTGTCAAACAGATCGAAGGTTAAATCTAAGTCCATGATTCCTGGTGTCATGCAAACATCTGTCCATAACATTGTAGCTAAACTTCCTAAGTCTGCAATCGCGAGCCCTATGTGGAGAAAGGAGACATAGTGTGTTCTGTTTATCATATAAATACAAGCGTTAACGCGTGTTATTAATACTTCAGACAAAATCCGTTAAATTAGTAGGTGATTCAACAACAATACATTTACACAGCTTTACTAACCAATGCGGCAAACGTGCAAATAAATATAAGAAGTACATTGTGTACTCCGCACTGGATATAATCTTTAATATACGATTTAAAGACACATAATATAAAAAGATGGGCAAAAACATTGTTGTTCGTCAAATGAAAGAAGGAAAAACAGATGTGCTGGATCAATACACGGTACATAAATATGCCTAAAAATATATATATTCTTCTTCTTCAGCATTCCGAGCCATTGAGGTTTTTTGCTGCAGATACAAGCCGTGTTCATTCGTCTCTCTGGTGGACCTTCTCTTGCCAGTCGTTGATTCCAAGTGCTTGTAGGTCTATATATATATATATATTATCTCTCCACCGTCTTCTTGGTCTACCTCGGGGTCTACGGTCATTTATTTCTTGAGTGTAGTCGAGTTTTGTTTCCCTATTATCTTCCATTCTTCATATATATATATATATATATATATATATATATATATATATATATATATATATATATATATATATATATATATATATATATATATGTATGTCAGCTGGCGTAGGTGTTCATGGCTCTCCACATATCTTGGTCTTTGGTGTTCTGGATCAACTCTGCTCATGCCACTGTCTCAATCCAACCAATATCATTTCTCTTGGTCTGCCTCTGCGTCTTTCCCCTCGATCTTTCCAGTCTTCTTATCACATTACAGAACAGAAAGCTGTTTGTCTATTTCTTATTGTTGTACATAATGTTCTAGTTTCATTAGCCTGTCTCATGCGGTCGTTATATATATATATATATATATATATTAATCCTCGTGTGTGGAAGGACTCAAGTTCATGGCCATCGGTAACATGGATGACAATGGGCAAAGGCTACAGGAGCATTGTACCACTAACGACATATGTGTTGTAAACTCTTTTTTTCTTAAACAAAAGAGTGGGCATAAGGTCACATAGAAACCCATATGAGGCAGTCTCTGTGGGGAAGTGGTCAAGCCGTTTGACTCGTGTTCCGAAGGTTGTTGGTTCGATTCCGGGCCGCGCCCTTCGGTTTACGAGTTAAATGTTTCGGACACTCCGGTGGGTCGTAGCTAAAAGCTACGGAGTTCGTGCTTTGTTCGACGCTTTCCGTGCTACGGAAAGAGACCGAGCAATATGGGATAAAACCCGGTGCAATGAAGTCGACCCTGTCGACGTTTAAGCGACTTTTTTTAGAAACACCTATTATCCGGCCATTGATATCAGCTAGAATTCATCATCACACGGAGACACCCGAAGATACCACAGTATTGATTGTAATACTGATCATTCTGGTTAGGCTGAAACCAAAGAGAATTTACACGACTAAACACAAATCTAGGCCCATGAATGTCTGGATCATCGTGACGACTGCGCAGAGCTGCCTTAGAAGAAACAGACAGAGATAGAAAATTGCAGATGCCTAAGATGGTGCCATGGAGTAATGTCAAGTAAAGATCACATGAACTGAGATATGTGGAGACCACCAAGCACGGCATTATGTAGTTAGTTACTTTGCATACCGTTTACATGACGTCGCAGTCAAGCCCAGCATTTATTGGCTCTTTGTGATCTCTTGGCAAGTTTGCGTTCAGTAGCTTGCTTTCTGAACTACCGGCGATCTGCTGCTAAATCGCCCGCAGATGTGTTTCGAACGCGGTATGCGGGATTACAAAATGCGTCAGTAACCTCTTCGCCACGGAGCGGGTCATTATGCAGAACATGGTAATGTTCATTATTATGAGATCGATGGCGACAGCAAACTGTTGTACATATACATATATTATATATTAATTGTTGACATTCTATTGAGAACAATCCATGAGAATAATGGAACGTCAAATATAAAATGATAGGGACCTAAGAGTAAGTAAGTTTACTGGTCTCGAGATCATTAACTTTACACTGAGACCACATTTATGCAGAAAGTGATGTTGCTTGCTTGCTTGTGTTCGTTGGTTTGAGCTCCAGCGTGAATTCCTGTATGTCGGATGAAGGCATCCTGTTGTCCAACATCAGCGTGTTGCCATACAGGACCTGAGGTTTGCGTGAGTATCCGTTGTCCCATGTCTGGCTTATTGATGTGCAGACTGGTGGTTCCTCGCCTTACAGGCAGATACTCTCCGACTTCGGAGGAATCGGCGATCCTACTGACTTTAGCCAGGACACCGAAGGGACCTGTTGCCCAGGACGCTCGACTAGGACGCGTCAATAGGTCTTGGCCAGTATATAGTCCGGCCCTGGTGCCTTGGAAACACCTCTGCGTCCCAAAAAGTGATGTTATTGCTGGGCATGTCTGGGTGTGTAAATTATTTATAAATTAATCTACGATGTGTCAGCTATTGGGGATTAACTTGCTTTAATATGGAAATAATATTTTTTTTTTTTAATTAATCACGGAACAATGTGAACAACATAAATAACGAGTAACTTGAAGTTAATTTTGTAACGTTGCGAAATGCATTTTACCTTACCTGCACTATATAAGCGAAATACCATCTATTTCTGCAGCAAGTATCTGTTTTTCTTTGGAGGTGACAGGATCAAATCTAAGTGTGCTAACTATAACTTTCAATTTTGATGTCCCAAAATCTCTACTTTTTGGGGGGTGAATTCAAAGAGCGCCTATGTATTCAGGTGACATACATGTGCTGTGTGTTCTCAAGTTGTATATATGTTCGTACGTGGTTTATATGTTATCATGTGGCATATGTGCTCTAAAGTGGTGTATGTGTTCTCGCGCGGTTTGTGTGTGCAGACCGGTCAACTCCAAACATGCAAATGCATGCAACATTGTTAAAGATTTAAAACCGCTTGATCCGGATGCAGATTAAAACAAAACCTATAAATATGTCAAAGGAATTGACATAAACGGCTCTAATAATCAGTGTGTAAATGTCATCACAGAGGAGTAGATGGGTGAGGAACAAGGGAGAGGGGAAAATGTGGAAGGGTTGATGGAGATATATGAAAAAGACGAAGACGACATTAAAGTAATATAGTAACTTGCTTATAACATGGAACTTCTTAAATTTGAGACTCAGTTAAAACAATGGCATTTGATTAATCAAACGCATACCTAGCAGATTGATGTTGACAGGATCGTTGAAGCCTTGTTTGATGAAGCAGATTATGTTGATTAAGTTAGTACAGACACCAAAAATGTTGACTGATTGACACATTACGGTGAATACAATCCAGAAATAGATGCGTGATATATATTCAAGCGCAACAAAGAAACTGTCATCATAAAATGTCTGTTGTTTCACAAATAAAATATTCATGGTGATTTGAGAGTAATCTTCCGTATGCATTATCACTCAACCCACAGAGACTGTCCACGTAATGAAATGTAAGTCAACGATTCTGAAATATTAATCACATTTCCTGGTACCAATTGTATGTTGATTCGACCTGAGAGACCAAAACATGTTTTATTCATTCCCACTCCTTTAAGATTCTAACATGTAACCACCGTGAGGGCTGGCAAGCAAGCTAGTCACTATCCTACCGCGAATGTGTGTGTGTGTGTGTGTGTGTGTGTGTGTGTGTGTGCTTGCGTGCTATGAAAGTACAGATCTGTTTTTACTTCTATATATCTTTCTACTAGTGGCCTGATAATATATGCATCTCTGTGCTTTTTTTTTTTCCTTTCTACATAAAGATTTTAAGATTATTTATTCTGGAGGTGAGGATCGACATAGGGGAGTGGCAATAATTTTGGACCGGAAAACATCAACGTCTGTTCAGGGATATGGGGCCCTGTCGGACAGAGTTCTACTAGTTAAATTGAGTGGCAGACCTTTTAACATAAATGTTATTCAAGTATATGCCCCAACAGGAGAGTCCAGTGAAGATAGTGTAGAGGAATTTTATAATGACATAGAGTCTGCCTTAAAGAAATGTAAAAATTCAGAAATAAACATCATAATAGGGGACTTCAATGCAAAAGTAGGAAATCAAGGGGATAGATACACAGTAGGAAACTATGGTTTAGGAGAGAGAAATGAAAGAGGGTACAGACTAGTAGAGTGGGCAAAAGAACAGGAAATGATTGTAGGAAACACCTGGTTCAAGCAACACCCTAGAAGATTATGGACCTGGAGGAGTCCTGATAGCAGGATTAGAAACCAGATTGACTACATTCTCATTAGCAGAAGATTTAGAAACGCGCTAACAGTAGCAAAAACAGTTCCCAGTGCTGATTGTTATAGTGACCACAGACTACTCACAGGAACATTGAGGATAAAGTTGAAGAAAGTCAAGTATACAACAGGGAACACTAAATATGATTTGTGTACATTGAGTAATGACAAGGAAATACAAAACAAATTCAACATAGAAGTACAAAACAGATTTGAAATATTGTCTGATCTAGAGATCCTATTCCAGGATGTGGACGATCAATGGGAAATGTTAAAGAATTCAATCAATGTGGCTGCAGAAACAACTATTCCAAAATTAAAGAAGGTGGGACGTAAGAAATGGATGACTGGGGAAATTTTACTTTTAATGGAAACAAGAAGACTCAACAAAAATAATCCTGCCAAATATGAAGAAATTCACAGACAAGTCAGAATATTATGTAGGAAGGGAAAAGAATCATGGCTTGAGGAAAAGTGATTAGAAATTGAAAAACAACACAACAGTCAAAATACCAAATCAGTGCACAAAAGAATGCAGGAACTTACTAATAAAAGAAAAAGTACATCTACAGGCTGTCTAAAAACTAAAGATGGCAAAGTCATAATAGAAAAAGATCAGATTCTACATGTATGGACAGATTATGTGAAAGACCTGTATAATGATAACAGAGAGGAACAGTATGCTATTAGATTTAACAATGAAGGACCAGCAATTTTAAAGATGGAGGTTCAAAATGTTCTTAAGCATATGAAAGCTGGCAAGGCCCCCGGTGCAGATAACATCACAACATAAATGATTAAAGCTCTAGAAGAATTTGGACTAGAGAAAGTCACTATACTGCTGAACACATTATATGATACTGGAGATATACCTTCTGAATTATGTAATTCTGTATTTATTGCAATCCCAAAGAAATCAGGAGCCTTAGAATGTGATCAACATAGAACAATTAGTATAATGAGTCACATCACAAAGATTTTGTTACGAATTATCATGCAAAGAGTGAGGAAGAAAATACAACCTGAAATAGGGGAAGAACAATGTGGTTTTGTAGAAGGAAAGGGTACAGTAAATGTTGTGTATATGCTGCGAACAGTTATTGAACGTGCTTTAGAAGTAAACAAGGATATACATCTTTGCTTTATTGACTACACAAAGGCTTTTGATAGAGTTAGACATGTCAACATTGTGGATATGCTTGCAGATCTACAAATTGATGGGAAAGACATTAGACTTATAAAAAACATATATTGGAAACAACAAGCTGCCATAAGGATTGATAATGAAGTAGGACAATACCAACCTATTAAGAGAGGTGTTAGGCAGGGATGTGTAATGTCTCCAGATCTTTTTTCCCTATACAGTTGTGGCATGATGTCTTCAGACGTTCGCATCCCCAGTCCATTTACATTTCTCAATACTCAGTAGTTAACCACGTAAGCCGCCGTGATACCCTAACTAAAAATAGAATCGTAGATTCTAGATCGAGAGAGGGTAGATGAATGGTCGGGTCTCAATTTGATTGGGTAACCCTTGAGCTGGTAACGCTCCTTAATACATAATTAGCCCGCCAGTCGAAGCCTTGATTCCATCCCGTAAGGACGTGTTCAAGATGCAGTGGTAAAATTTGCCCAAAAGCATTCTTTAGGATGTGGTCATCTGCACTCCAGGTACCTAAATCATTTAATATGTTATGTGTAAACCTGATGAAGTGAGCGAGAGACGAATGGCCAATTATTTTCTTGAGAAAATGTAAAAAGAAGACAGGACTTCGGTACAGTGACTCTAAAACTGCCGCTCAAAACCTGTCATGTCTACCGCAGTGAAACCTTCTTACCATGTCTATTGTCTGTCTGATTTGATGATTTGCATATGCTTATGACTGTAAACCACGCTCAATGCATATGGCAAAACCTTTGTGCGCTCTGAACATTCGTTGAGTGCCTATCATGACCATTCTTAACCAAACTGTACATCGCTCTTGAGAGTTACCTTTGGCGGTTGTTTCAGAATGTGTGATGCTATATACTGCATGTAATTTCTCCCTTATAATGGCTGAGAATGTTTGAATGAATGAGATGGTAATTATATAATTAACTTCTCATATTTGTAAAAGTAAAGACACTTATTATATCCATGTTTGCAGGACTGCATTGCACTGTGGAAATTAACCTACCGTGTCTAGTCAGATGAATACATGGGAAGGCTCATGCTATTTGTCAGGGAAAATTCATGTTTTCTTTCATTATGTGTATTCCACATGTGAAGGCAATTCTGGTGCATGATTTCTGCCATACAATGCCTACTTCTTGGTGCTTAATCACACTGTCTGTTCTCATGGTACACCGGTCCCTGTGATCTACTCATTGTGAGAATTTACAAGATAATTGTGTGAAGCTGCCTCTGATTAGGAGTATGTGCCTATGACTTCACGGTTTTGGGGATGAACCTGGAGAAAGGATATCACCCCAAACCCCCAAATAAAATTGCACTTCATCATCAGTGAGAGGCGGGTGTTCGAATATCACACTCCCCTTTCCCCTCCCATTCCTCTCTGAATCTGTGATAGTACTGTATAACTGTGACAATGGTTCAATAGATGTAAAACACATGTTGTGCCTTTGTTTATTAACAGAGAATGAGAGAGATGGGGGAGGCCCTTTCAATTACCAGGACAACTCCAGGGAAGTCCTGAGCTCTAGCTTCAACTCCGGCTGAAAAGTCAGACTCCAAAAAGACCAAAATGAACAACAGGTTGCAAAGATTCAGCCTGAATCCACTAATTCTGGCCTATACAGATGGCACTGAAGAAAAGTCTTTCTTAAAAGCCTAAGACAGGGATACTCTCCAATTTTGTAAAAGCTCCAGGCTATATCTTCAAGATAAATTCAAGAAGAAACCTTAAGAGGAGAGATCACCTGGTTTTCAGCATGTCACTACTGGCTAAGAGTGGACATTAAAGGTGCACTTGGAGCAGACTATATCACAGTTATTATTAATATGGGCTGAAAGCTAAAGGAGCAGAAGTTAATACATAGAGCAAATTCCCAAAAATGGATTAGTGATAAGTCGGTGTGGTGATTCAATTACATCAGAACCTGTTGTGGGAGATAGACTGGCAGAGAAGAATGATGGGACATCATAGTTTTTAGATCTTCCTCTGCTGGAAAAGTAAAACTAATCCCAAATTATCAACTTTGCGAACAGTCTACTCACCCTTCGGAAGGACATGTTTGTCACTTGCTTCGGACTAGTCAAGGTAGGGAATAGCCTAAACTGGAAAAACATTATGGGGAAAGCTGAAACCTGAGACATTCCCAACACCTTCATTGGTGCTAAAAGCCGGTACACGGATCAGTATAGCAGTGTATCCCTATACTTGTGCCCGGCTATAGGTTTATCATGTGTTTTCCTCATTTGACGGTTGGAAAAGTGATAGCATGATTAAAGTGTTGTGGTGTAGGATAACCTATGGTGTAGATATGTGAAGGAGGAGGGTTTATTTAGATTGATGTTTCTGTGGGGATATTGAGTGATGTGTTTGGGTTTTCATAGATAATGTCACTATAATTTGCATATAAACATATTTGAGATGTAAATTGTTGGCAGAATATGAAGCCTGAGTCTTCACTTGACCTCATCAGACATTAATAAATGATTAGTAGTAAGAAAACAGTTTTTGAGATACATGTCTCTGTGATTGTCTTGTACATTGTTGAGAAAGAAATGTCCAACTGGTGTCAAGCATCTTCATGGTGACTGTTACTCTACTGTTGTGGTTGGTTACAGAGATTGTGAAAGTCTGTGTGGTTGTTGTCAAGTATCTTCCATGATGTATGACTTGTCTAATCTGTTGGTGTGATCATTCTTTGTGAATGTTTGTCCAACTGTTGTCAAGATCTTCTCATGTTGTCTTGTTCAACCAGTGTAAAATACAGTTGTTGTTGTTTATGTTCACTACAATGGTACAATTGTCAATGTGATCATTTGTCCAAGTGTCTTGTGTCACTTGAAATAAGTAATGAGATCAAAAATGAGGTGGGCGATCAGAGCACAGTCAGCTGGAAGATGAGAGAACTGCTTTCATTGGTTACTGTGGCTAACTGCCAAGATCTATATATATATATATATATGGCCTAGAAGAGAAATCATCTATAAATAATTCTGTGTAGAACTTAACTTAGGTCTAATTTCTCACAGTGGGGGTACTCGATGAGCCAAAATTCTGAATGGTTTCTCTACAAGGGTTATGCGAGAATAAATATCAATACCTCTAGACAACACTTGCTGTTACTAACCTGTATCTTTTATAGAGAGATATACTTTATAGAACTTCACTCATTGGAACTTCTGTAATTCTCTATAAACCCACAAAAAACCTCACAACAGTGAAAATATTTTCAGAAATGTAGAAGACCTAAATGGAATCAGCATTGGAGGACGAAACATAAATAACATTAGATATGCAGATGATACAGTATTGATTGCAGACAATGCACAGGAGCTGCAACAATTAGACGCTGTGGTTGTACACAGTGAGCAACTGGGGTTGGAATTAAATTGTAGGAAGACACAGGTTATGGTCGTCACTAGGAAGAACGAAGTACCACAATGTAATATACAAGTAAATGGGAATATTCTTCAACAAGTGAATCGGTTCAATTATCTCGGAACAGTCATAACATCTGATGGCAGATGCCTTGAAGAAATTAGAACAAGAATCGCCATTGCGAAAGTAGCCTTTAGCAAGATGAAAAACATTCTGACCAATAAAATGATGTCAATCAAAACGAGAAAAAGAGTGTTGATGGGATACATAGAGCCTATTCTTTTGTATGGATGTGAAACTTGGACAATGTGCAGTCAAGCTGAAAAACATCTGATGGCTGCAGAAATGTGGTTTCTGAGGAAAATGCAAAGAATATCATGGACAGATAGAAAAACCAATGACCAGGTACTACAGGAGACAAATGAAAATCGTAGATTGATTAGAGAAATTAGACGTAGACAGTCACATTTTTTGGACATGTTATGAGAAGAAATGGATTGGAGGACTTAGTGACAACTGGCAAGATCGAAGGTAACAGACCAAGAGGAAGACCGAGAGGAAAATACCTGGATGGTTTGGGCACATGGCATGGACGAGACAGGAACACTGAGCTGATCCACGACTCTGGTGATCGAGTGAAATGGCGAATCATGACCGCCCACGCTTTCCGGCATGGCACATGATTGATTGATTTCTACAAATATATACTTTGCATTACTAATTTCTGGTTTAATCGTGTTTCTTATTTTTCTCATAATTGCTCTCAGAATCATCTTTTTCATGTGGCACAGAAGACGTATTGTGCGATGCTCTTCACATTCTGAAGCGCCTGGTTTCTTTGTTAGAGCTACAAAGATGGATTGTAATAGACAACTTGGAATGAACCCACTAGAATAGATGCCCTATTGAAATTGTGTCAATAATTCGATTCCAAAATCACCTATAGTCTCAATTTCCTCCAATGTAATGTTGCCTGGACCGGATGTCTTGCCTTTCTATATTCGATGTAGTGCATCTTCAACATCCACTGCAAGTATTGGTGGAACCTCGCAATTGTTTTGAATATTTACATCCGGTCTGCTATCATCATACAGCTCCTCCAGATATGCCACCTACCTATTGATTATATCATCATATTCCATCAATATTGCATCTTTCCTTGATTTTAAACAGTTAGTAGTAGTTTGCGTTTTCTTAACAGTTATTGTATTTCTTTGTGATGCATTGAATGCTTGTCTTTTCCACACGTTGCCCCAACCTCCATGCAATGTTGATTCAGTCAGACTTCGTTAGCTTCCACTCATTTGTTAACTATTTCTTTATGTTTTCTAGTAAATTCTTCTGTATCTTGGTTTTCTTTATTTTTTTTTCACCCATAATCTGCAAAGTTTAATTCGTCATACATTTCATTTTTGCAGTTTTATGTTTAAGTGGAATGATTTCCTTTCATACTTCTTGGATCGATTCACGCCACATGTTCCATTATCCATCAATAGTCTGTATTAACTATTCGGCATTATATATGTTCTTTACAGAAACAGTGAACCTTTCTCTAATTTACCAGCTACTCCTGCTCTAAACTGCTTCTGAACCTCTGTAGAATTAGTATGTAGTCTATTTGATTGCGAAATATTATGTCCAGGGTCTTTCCACGTATATAATATTGTCGAGAATGTTGTTTGAACCACGTGTTACCTAATATAATGCCATGATATTCTGTCTATCCTATTCTTTGCCACATTTCAAATTCCCACCACCTAGAATGTAGGTCCTAGATGGAGCATGTGCTTGTTTTACGTTAATATCCTGATCTATGGAATTGCAGTAATAACACCCTCTCTGAGATTGTCCAAAATCCAATAACTGTAATACCAGTCATTTGCTCTAAAATAAATCAAACTCCGCTTTGGTAGTACTTTCCTCTTGAGAGTAAATAAGCATGTTCGTGTCTAAACATGTTTTTCCTTACACACAGCCATCGTATTGCAATAAAACCTAATATATTTCTCTGAATTATTTCCATGTCTTTCTTGATATTCTCTAACTTGCCATTCTGGTTAAGTGTTCTGCAACTCCACGTACCGACATTTAATGTGTTTTAACATTTAATTTGCTTACACTCACACGATCAAGATGGGTACCAACTGTAGCAGAGGTAGATTCTGTTGTCACAAGGGAACGATGGGACTAGGTTAAGGACCTGGAGGAGATCCCAGACAGTAGGCTTCTCATGTGTGGGGACTTTAATGAACGACACAGAGATTGGGACAATATTAGGCAAAATCGACAGGGAAATTCCCTTGCACAAACCATGGCTGATTCAGAAGTAGTCTGCATAAACGATGTTAGGCCAACGAGAATGGGGTCTGGTGATGCAAACACGGCTATTGACCTGGCATTTGTTACCCAGTCGGCTGTATTGGATGTAAAATGGACTGTCCTGGGTGATCACGGGAGTGACTATCTACCATTTTAAGTATTGATTTCTACGTACAACAAGACCAAGGCTATAAGCCCTTTAAATATTAGAGGGAAAACATTCTTCTATGACGCCTCAGAGGGCATGCAGTGTAAACTAGCTAACCTATTTAAGTACAGCCTCCAGGATGGACCTCCGAGGTAGAACGGTCATGGAAACCAAAGAGAGCGGCAGTCAAATGGTTACAGAAAATGCGACAGACACGCCATAGCTCACAAGAAAAAATAGAGAAACCTTCCACAGACAAGAAAGATAAGTTGAAAGAATATAAGAGCTGCGCAGCAGCGACAAAAATAGCGAAATGGGAACGCTCTATGAATGAAATTATAGGAAATAAAACACTGGGAAAGTTCTAAAAATTGCACAGACAGATGCAAAAGAAAGATCTTCCTGTCAGAGTAGAGATAGTGGTTCGCCTTTGACTACAGACTAAGAGAAAGACGAAGCTTTCCTGCAGATATGTATTGCACAGAGAGATCATTATGATGGGGGAATCAGAGATTCACTTAGAGAAGACCTATCAGCTATAATTAAAGATACCTAATTTGAAGATTATAATGTGAAACTGGTCTCACTGCCAAGAGGTTAACGGTATTGTTCGTAATCCCGTATATCCACGTTGGGGAATAGAGCAACTGAAAGAATCGGCAGCGGTTCGCGCCGCGTTGGTAACTTAGGGGGTGTGAGCCGGTCGCTCAGAAAGCAATAGTAAACTACTGATCGTAAAACTTTCCTAGTACATCAACAGCAGCTGAAAATGCTGGTGGTGACTGCAACGTCCTGTAAGGGATATGCAGCATTTAAAACACAATGTGAGGTCATCATACATGTATTGAAAAAAAGCAAATGATGATGCATCAAGGCCCGATGGGGTTAGGTGCGTTAATATGTGGGATATTAGTGATGTAGAACTTATGGAGATGACTGCTTGCTTTAGCTTGTGCATGAGGATGTCATCACTACCGCAGAATTAGATACACAGCTATTTAACACAGCTATTTAACACCACTTCCTAAAGTAGCAAAGATAATTCAAAGCTAAATGGGTTTAGCATTATCACCCTACATAATACTTTTGGCAAGGTGCGGGAAAAGGTCACTGTTATTTAGCTTCAGGAATATTTAGAAGGGGGATTCTCCTCCCGGAAGGTATGGGAAGTTATCGGCCATGGAGAGATACTTGGTCAATAGCAGCCACTTTTACCCATGGTGATTATGAAATTGTCCAAAGCAGACAGGAGACGGCGGTGGCAGAACTCGATCTCGGTGACGCGTACAACAGTCTGATATGATATTTTGGCGTGCGCTCTTATGGAGATGAGAGTCTGTCCATGGTTGGTGAACTGGATTGTGGTTGTCTTGTATTCTCGTATAGAGGTTCTCCGGCTGGATACGTGGATTTCTGAGCAATGTATCATAGCCCACAGACTACCACAGGGGTCAGCAATTTCACCTGTGCTTTTTAATGTATATACTAGCAGGACTGTAAACCTTGAAGCACGAGGGGCTGGAATGACTAACATTTGCAGATGATGTTCTCGCATACAGACAGAGAAAGGGCGGAAATAAAGTAGCACAGGAGCTGCAGGCGACACTGAACATGTGGCGAGATGAATGGTGTCAATAACCCAAAAACGCATCTGTCTTGCAGTGCTCTCTCGACTGATAAAGATTGCTAAAACTGACATCCTAAGCCTCATAATAAATGGTAGACATGTGAACAGAGTAAGGAGACCAAAGTACTAGGGAATCATTTTTAATAGAATCATGTCATTTAGGGATCATGTTGAAGTGGTGTTTACGAAGTGTTACAAAGGTTACAAAGTATTGCACTGAAGAGTATGTCAGCAAGGGACATGGAGCAGAAAATGTCATTCACACTGTTTCAGCACTAGATAATTTCAGTGGTATAGTATGGCATAGGACTGCCCACTGTCACAAAGAGCCAGATAGTAAATTGGCGTTATTTTTTGTACTGCCGATTGACTGTAATTCCGGTCCATGGTGTGTGTGTGTGTGTGTGTGTGTGTGTGTGTGTGTGCCCCCTCCCCCAACCGGAAGTACAACAAAGGATAAATTGAGGTTGGGTCTTGTAATGAAAAAAGGTGGCGGGATAACCCCGTATATAAGAATTTATCAGAGGTTCCAACCTCAAATAATAATCCAATACCGCCTGACGCACTACTCATAGAGCAGACTGATCAGAAAGACGAGCTCGCCAGACAGAGGACCACAACGACACTCTCAGTTGAGCGAGGAGACCGGGACGGGTAAAGAATATGTAATCCCTGCTGAGGAATTACCCGCAATGCTCAATAAATCACCCAACACTGCACCAGGCCCATACGGCATCCGATCTGGGGACCTACAGACGATGTCAGATGATGACATGGAAGAGCTGGCCAGAAAATTTACCACCAGTAAACAAAGAGGTCTGGTCAAAGAGGAATGGCTACACAGCTACTTGTTACCACTGCCAAAACCTAACAAAGACCATTCCAAGATATGCGGCTACAGAATCATAACGATGCAGAACACTGATGGCAAGCTACTGGAGAAAATTGTAGCACACAGACTTGCTCGTGGCTTGAAACAACTAGGCTGCTTCCCGCCCACACTTGGGGATACAGATGTAACAAAGAGTCATGGCTGAATGCGTTTACGAACGGTTTCAGAGCAGAGAAGAAGCATGGGCGGATGTCATAGACTTAGAGGACGCTTACAATAAAGTATCCTTCGAACACTTGATGCAAACTCTTCTAAGACTGAAAGTGCATCCTCACCTTATACGATGGATAACTGCAGTCCTGTTCCAGAGGAAGGTGGTGCTAAGATGTGGGAGGTGGTCTTCTGAGCCGACAACTATATGTTCAGGATTGCCGCAGGGTTCACCACTGTCACCAATACTATTCAACGTGTATAAGTTGTCGATCACTGAACAACAGTTGGACGCGAGGGGCAGGACTCTGTTATTTGCTGACGACATTCTTGTGTATCGACAGGGTCGGATAGACAGGCGGTTGCCAATGGTATGCAGGGCGAAATAGATCGAATGTCCTCATGGCGGGACATGCGGGAGTCGAGGGAAATGAACGAGCTGATAAACTGGTTCCTCTGCATCCCCTGCAGATGGCCATCCCATGGATCGCGCCGATGTTATTAACTTCCTTAAAGAGATGTTGAGAATAGAGAACATTGACGTAAGTGAATCCACATCGCTGTCCAGGATGAAAGACTTGGGAGTAAGAATTGGCACGGCCAGACACGAGAGGTACATCGGGAAGACGAGAGGCCTCGTCAACCAACACAGAACTGGCACTATTAGCCATCGGACGCTGATGCATATACTGTGGGGAGGGGGGAGGATCTGAACACCTATGGACCTGTCCGGAGTGCAATGACGATACCCCAACTGATAACTGATAACTGATTATCTATACCGATAGTTCTGTTTTAAGAGGCATAACAAAAGTGCTTGGGGATTCATCGCAAGAGCACATGGCCAATGTTTAGTAAAGAAGAGCTTGCCATATGATACTAAAACTTTAAGTCTGAGATTGGAGGTCGAGGCGGTTATTGCAACTTTATGCTGGTTGGAGAACAAACTATATTTTCATTTTATGATTATATCTGACTCACAAAGATTGTTGTCAAAGTGGAAGACTGGCATGATTCGTGCAGAATGGCATGCATCGATTCAGAGGTCACGGGTTGTGAGCTTCAGCGGGATATTTTCTCCAGGACATAAAGCAGATGTGGTGAAGCCCCTCCGGGAGCATGTGAATAATGCAGAAAAGCAGATAGACAATCAATGTCTAGAGAGAATGCAGAAGCAAGGGATGGTCAGGGGGATCTGTTCAACAGTCCTCAGAGGTAAAACAAGACGGACATATAATCAGATTGCAACGGGCTCATTATTATTGGAACTCTTAGTTACCTGTTGAAGATGGGGACTGGGTGCTTATGGAAATGGCCTGAGTGCAACTATGTCGGTTCTTGACTAAACTAAACTCATCTCAACTCCACCACGTATTAATACACAGATACTAACTTGCGACACTTAAATAATACAGGAAATGAATACCAGCGACGCAGTTAAATTAATTTTGACTTTTGGTGATTCAACTACTGGAGCAACTATAATTGACATTTTGACACAATAGAGAGATTGTAGGCAACATCTACTCTCGAAGCGTAATCTACAGTTTGATAGATTTTATGTAATATTGTTTTCTAGTTTGTCTTCGTTTAATTATAAACGATTACCAGTATATGATGTCTAAAGTTGGTGTCCGTGTAAACTTGTACTATGTCACCAATTATGAGGCTAGTAAAATGTGTCCACTGAATAGTTGCATAACATCTTTGTTATAATGACACCCCATACCAACTATCAATTCATCGATCCATCACGTCCCATGCCGATAAGCATGGGCGGCGGTCATGTTTTGCCATCTCATTCGATCACCAGAGTCGTGAATCAGCTCCGTGTTCCTGTCTCGACCATGAAAAGCCATCAAGGTATTTACTTCTCGTTCTTCCCCTTGGTCTCTTCCCTTCGATCTTCTCAGTTATCACCAAGTTCTCGAAGTCATTTCTTCTCATAACATGCCCAAAAATATTGACTGTCTACGCCTAATCAGTTTACGATCTTCATTTGTTTCTTGAAGGACTTGTTCAATGTTTTTTTTTTTTTTTCTGCCTGTTCATTGAAGTCTTTGCATTTTCCTCAGAAACCACATGTCCACAGCCATCAGATGTTTTTCAGCTTGACTGCTCATTGTCCACGCTTCACACCCAGACAAAAGTAGAGGTTCTATGTAACACTTCAACACTCTTGTTCTCGTTTCAATTGATATCTTTTTATTGGTCAGTATGATTTTCATCTTGCAAAAGGCTACCTACGCAATGGCAATTCTTATCTCCTCAAAGCATCTCCCATGAAATGTTATGAGGGTTCCGAGATAACTGTACCGATTAACTTGCTTAAGAATAGTCCCATTTACTCGTATATCATATTGTTGTATTTCCTTCTTCCCAGTGACGACCATAATCGGTGTCTTCTTATTATTCAATTCTAAGCCTAGTTGCTCACTGCGTTCAAACAACCGCATCTACTAAATGTCACAGGTCCTGTTCATTATCTGCAATCAAGACTGTATCATTTGCATATATAATGTTATTGATGCATCTTCCTCCAATATTGATTACTTCCATATTTTCTATATGCCAACTATACCATACCATATAAATAGAGGAACTATTCAAAAAGTTTTGTTTGTTTTAGAAAGATTATTTTATATAATACTTGATGAAATGTTCCAAGCAACGTGAAATCTCATTTAAAATAAGCAATCTCCGGCTGGCTTTACATTTACAGAACACTGGTACGAAAGTTACATTGATATAATGTGGGTCACTTTATGTTTCAATAAATTATTAATAGAATACGAAATAAAATTATTGAAATCGACATCGTGAGTAGAATTGCATATAATCAACCTAGTATTATTTTAAACATATCGTCCCACTAATAATACCGGCAGTATGTTTCTTTCGCTAATGTCACTTGTGAGTTACAATTATCAACGGTAAAAATTACTTAGCATTTACTTGCTAGACATACTGAAATTATACAATGTTTAGAATGACTGCGACATTAAACCGTCATTATTATGTTTCCTTGTATGCAATTGAGATGCTTATACGCTGGTGTATTGGATAGTTGAAGTATTGCCAACTTATCGAACCTTTCGAATCAAAAATAACAACTCATCCGACGAAACAACAGCTATCGTGACTTTATGTTACGTATTATTGAACCTGATAGAGTGTTACACACATGTAGTTTTTAATAGTTATTTGCACTCACAGAGGACTATATTTTTACAAAAAGCCTGGCAGAAATAAGTAAAAGAAAGATAAGAAATAAAGCGATACAGTATGTCTTCCAGAAAGGAGGAGATAGCATGTATTACACAAGGAATGTGTTGTTATATAATTTACATTAGACATATTATTATAATTGCATCAGATATATATAAGTGTATATGTGATAACATGTCTATTGCGCCGAACTGAATAACTCACCAACGGAACAACAATCATCGTGAATTTAAATTACGTACAATTGAACCCGATAGAGGGGTTATGCATATGTGGTATTCAATAATACTTCTCACAGAAGCCTATACATTGTAAATAAATCCCTGCATTGAATATATTTATCCGTTTTGATCATTATATCCTAATAATAATTACAACAAGGCGAACATATCTTGAAGAATGAGAAATAAAGCGATACATTATGCCTTGTGGAGACAATGAGATAGCATTTAATACACATAATTTGTATTTATAGAATCTTTCATTTACCTTACCAAGGCTTTTGATACAGTCAGCAGAGAAGGACTGTGGAAGATTATGGCGAAATATGGCTGTCCACAAAAGTCTGTCCAAATAGTGCGGCTATTTCATGATGGTATACAGGAAGAGTACAGGAAAATGGTGAACTGTCTGAGCCCTTTCCTATCACCAATGGAGTGAAGCAAGGATGTGTCCTGGCACCAACACTGTTCAGCCTTATGTTTTCAGCTATGCTGACGAATGCCTTCGAGAACAAACAAATTGCCACAATTGATGACGAAGTGAATGCAAGAATCTCCAAGGCCAGCACGGCCTTTGGCAGACTGTACAAGAATGTATGGGACAGAAATGGAATAAGCCATACAAACAAAGCTGAAGGTCTATAAAGCTGTTGTATTATCCACACTACTATATGCTTGTGAAACATGGACTGTTGCCAGCGACAAGCTAGGAAATTAAACCACTTCCACACAGTCTGCCTTACGAAGCTATTGAAGATTAAATGGCAAGACAAGATCCCATCACATCATTACATAAGAGTGCAGTCACGTGTGAAGCAACCACGACTGCAAGAGCTGTGAAGAAAAGGCTGGACAGAAAAACCATTGCATGAGATCCTCCTCCTGGAATGTCAAGCATTCTTTTCCCGCATTGTCAAAGAACATTTCGAGCCAAAATAGGCCTTATCAGCCATCTTAGAACTCACGGCTCCATACTTTCAACCCCGCAGGATGAATTGAATGGTCATCATCATTCTTGATGGACAAACAACATTTATAGAATCTACATTCTACATGTTATTTTAATTCCACCATATATGCATACATATGCAGTCCAATTCACTAGCCGTAGTAGGACGTGAATGGACTCAGCTTAAGCTTAAAGAAAGCGAAAGCAATATATATATATATATATATTCATTCATTCATGTTTTCATTAAGTAGCATGTCCTTTGCAGCACTTCGCTCCCATAACAACTTTCCGGAAAGCTTCTCGATCACAAGCAAGATACCCCGCGTCCGATATACCTATTTGGAGATCGTCTGCCACATCCTGTACTCATCTTCTCTGTGACTTTCCTCTTCCTCTCATCACAGGCATATATCCCTCCGCTATTGTTCTCTCCAAACTCCCAAGACGTTTGACGTGACCAAAATATATACATTTTCTTTGTTGTATCGTCTTTAAAAGCCAACCCTCTTCAATATTCAGCTCTTGAAGTATCTGTTCTTTTCTTTACCCAATATATTCTTAGAATCCAGTTATAACATTTATATTCAAAGGCGTGTATGCGCTGTTCAGCACGTTTAGTAAGTGTCCAGGTCTCACATGCGTATGTTGCAATGGGAAAGATGCATGCTCTTAAAGATCTAATTTTTGTAGTTCTATCTGTCCCACTGGCCGAGGGGTTACACGGCTTTCTCCGTAATCCCGTTTATCCACGCAGGCTCTCGCATCGCGCGAGAATTGGTTGCGGTTCTACCAGAGAACGTGACTTGCGGGATAATGAGCCGGCCGCTCAGAAAGCAATGGCAAGCTACTGAGCGTAATCTTGCCAAGAGATCAACAATCAGCTGAAAGATGCTGATGTAAAGCATCTGTAAAGGATATTCAAAACATTTTATCTGTCCCACTCCATAATTTATTCATAAACGACACGACGACCCAGACACCAAAGCACAGCGATCCCCTAACAACCTCATCAGACTAGATGAAATGATTCGCTGGAGCAAGATAAGCTTCAAACCGAGGAAATCAAGAGGCCTGTCGGTCGTGATCGGCAGAGTGGCGGCAAATGTGTTCAGGGTTACCGCCAGACAATTCCCACTGTGATAGTGGCACCGGTGTGTATGATGCTACCTTAACGGACAAAAACGCGGTACTATATATACACGAAGTAACTGTAAATAGCCTGCGTGACGTCGAGAAAAGTAGACTGATAGGCAAATTCAACATCTGGTGTTGTGAGGTTTTAAACAATTATATATATATATATATATATATATATATATATATATATATATATATATATATATATATATATATATATATATATATATATATATATATATATATAGTGGTGGTAGGAACTCCGTCGTGGAGCGATCACGGCAGGGGGCTTCTGTCATCAGAAGAGTTTCCCCAGTCATAGAATGTTTCGGCCCTTTCAACTCCTGACACTCTGTTTGAGGTTGGGCCCCGCCCGGTAATGACTCCGGACGTTTTTCCCCTGCCGTGGAGACGTTTGGTCACATTTGTTATCCCTGATTTTATTAGATGTTACGCTTTTCCCTTTTCCGATATACCTTGTCCGCTCTCAAGCCTCTCCCCTTCCGGTGGGGAAAGTCCGTGCAGCCTGTACCCGCCCCTAAGGTACATGTGGTCGTGGGGACTCAGCCACCTCCCCAGCCACGGCCTAGTCCTCTCCATTTTTTGTCACCGCTCCTCGTACCCCGTTCACGGCGTGCACTCAGTCGGGGAGCCGGCTCTCCCCTTATATTCGCATATGACTACTGGCAGGATCAACCAGATATCTATCGGACAGACGGACTATTCACGCACACGCAAGCCAAGAGTAGCATCGCTAAAGCGCGCCCTCCCGGTACAAGGTGATACATGCAAAACCACTGGACGCCTACCGACGAGCTTTCAAGCTACGCCGGCAGGACTGACCGACAAAACGTACTGACTGCAGGCCCACTCCGCCTCGAGAGAGAGAGAGAGAGAGAGAGTGGGCGCTTATCGAGACTTTGTCCTCTTTCATCTGCTAGACCCGCGCCACTGGTTTTTGCAGTCGACTTGAGTACAGCTTTTGAATGTCGCTCTGGAGGTAAGACGTCGGCCAACATTATACAGGTACTGCGCTCGGACTCGCCTTTCCCGCTTGGGGGAAGGCTAGAGAGCTGACACGAGACAATTGACAGTTCGATGGTCTTGATTGAGAGATTGATTGGTTCTGCAGTTGCCAGCTTCTAGCCAAACTAGTCCCGAGACTTATTCCACTCTAGATTCCGGCGATTCCATAGCCAGCACGACGCCCGTTCGGCAGCCTCATACAGTCGTTTCTGGGCCTTATTTCTTGCCTGACCCTTCATTCCCATTCGCTTCAGCATGTCAAACACGGAGTGGGAGACCATCCCCCTCGCACCTATCTCTACGGCGAAGAACCTGACTGTGTAACCTAGCCGCCTCAGGCCTGCGACCATGCCATCATATTTTGCAGTTTTGAACGCATGCTGCTCCTCAATATTGCTTTCGTATGGGACAGTCAGCTTGATCAGCGTTAGCTGCTTGGCTGACGAGGAGCTGAGTACGATGTCTGGTCGCAGCCCAAAGCTGCAGATCACCTCAGGGTATTTGCCACGGCCCTTTAGGTCTACGGTCAGTTCCCAGTCCCTCGCACCATCGAAGACGGTAGCAAGCGGCAACTCGTCGGCTTTCGTCTTCCTTCTTCGCCCTTCCCGGACAAATGAAATCTCCATCGGCCTCGGTCTGTTCCCCTCTTTATTTGCTTTCGTCCTAGCCCCGTTCACTATGGCGGCCAACTCGTTAAGGACCTTATTATGCCTCCTCGTGAAACGACCTTGGGTCAGGGCTGTTTTACATCCAGACAGCACGTGCTCCGCTGTCTGGATCTTTGGTGCTTTCGTACAGAGGGGACAGAGCGGGTCATCGGTTTGATCCCACTTGACTAGGTTTGCAGCGGATGGCAGGACATCGTAAAGGGATCGGACGACGAAACTTAAGCGCAGTGGAGCCATGTGCCATATGTCATTCCAGGTGAGCGACCTCTGAACAACAGCGTCCCATGACATCCAGTGCGCTTGCTGCGCCTGCTGAGCAGCCTTTCGGACTCTCTCATCGTCCTCTCCCTTGCGGATTTGCCTGACCACCATTTCTCTGCGTTGTTTGGGCTCCGCCTTGGACCACCTCGGTTCATGTGCTATGAATACGAGACCCTGCCTGCCATGCTGGGTGTGGCCGATCACTTCCTTCAGCTGAAGTGAGGCTTGGGCTTTCTCGATTTCGTCGACGACATGCCACTTCCTTCCCGTCCTCAAGGCGGGAACCGCGGCTCTGACCATTGCGCCTGGAGACTCGCGCATCATCATCGCGAGTCTGGTTTTTCCGGCTTTGAACTCTTCCATGAGGGACGTGAACGGGAGGACGAGCTTACTTTGTTTGCAGTACAATGCGACAGTCGTGAGGCAAGCTGGTGCTCCAAGCCACTTTCGTATGTGCCTGCTTACTTTTGACTCCATCGTGCTTACTACGTAAACGCCGATATCGTATATCAGCAGTGGCCACAGCAGTTTCGGGATTAGTACGAATTGGAGGCACCATATCTTGAATTTGCCTATCAGTCTGGTTTTGTCGATGGTACCCAGACCGTTCGTAAGCATTGCATGCATCTCGTCCACCGCGTTCCTGTCCGTCAGGGTTGAGTCGTTGTCATAGTCTTGCTCGTATCTAGGTAACTAAACTTGGGTTCATACAGGCAACAATAAATCTGTTCGTTATGAGATCGAAGATTTATTGTATTTACATATACAGTATGCGTTGGCGCAGTGGGTAAACAGACCCGCGCTATATTACATCTCCCGAATAGTAAACATCAAACACATAAGTATCATTTATCAGTCTAGCAAACTATCTAGCCTATGTCTATATATCTATTGATATCTATAGAGTCCCTCAAAGGCAGGCCCTGTTGCCTCTCTCAAGTCCGTCTGTCCTCTGCCGGTCTCCGCGTGTCCTAACTCGACACGGGCGGTAACTCTGTCCGAGTTCCTCGTGGACCCCGCATTAGGCGGGCCACATCAGTGTCCACGGAATCATGGACTTGGGGACCACCTCTTTCGAGAAGGGTCTAGATTACTCGGGTCCTGCTCGACTCAATGGTTTCCCTTGGGCTGGAATTGCAGCCCTTTACTAAATGTGCAAGTGAGGCGGTGACACGATCCCTCCTCCCCCGTGACATGATTTGTTGTTGGGAATTAGATCCGTTCTAATTCTGTCACCGAATCACATACAGTTGGTGTTTGTAGTTTGGTGGATAGTAACCTGGCAACCTACCTATTAGCACTAAAAACTCATGTATTCTACCATACAACACTTGTCTGATTTGGTGCAGAGATCCCTGTCTCTCGTGTGCTTAAATATGCTTATCAGACCGAAGTTACGTGGTATTTTATAAGTTGTATTTACAACTTGCCCTTCTCATAGTACCCTAAATGGTACCCAGACAAATAACCCCTATATAATAGAGGGTTAACAAGACCGAAGTCTTGGCTAAATAAGTACACCTTCAAATCTTGATCTGTGTGTGTATTTCTATACACTTTTACTCCCGTAAGTTATGTAATGCTAAATATGTAGTTACCTTGTTATTTTATCCCCCTCATACTACAAGTGTCCCTGTTGGCTTGTTAGTGTGCTTTGACTAATAAGTTGATGTTTCTAATAAAGTGACTGTATTTTAACTTGATAGTGTTGAGTTTTAAGGTTTGTGTACTGTGTGTGCTGAATGTGTGGCGTATTTCCAAGCGTCACGAGTTGGGATAACCTCAATCATGAACTACTGCACTGTGTGCAATACATGAACAGGCATTCCAAGTAGTGGTGCTTGGATGTATCCTAACTGCTAAGCTAAGTATATTAACTCACTATTAAACTAAGTACTACACATGTATTCACAAATTAGACAAGTCATACAATTTACATGAAAGACGCAGACAAATTAAAATAAATACGGTTTGCGTACAATTTGTCCGCCAAGTGTATCGTTCTCTCATTTAATCCATTCACCCAGTCATTCACTCATTTTTCATTAAAAATAGTATTTGGTTAAAATATATAATTAAAGTTGAGGTAAGTGTTATTGCCCTTAGAAAAAATGGGCTAGGCGATATTTGCCCTTTAAGAAAATACGTACTTCTTGTACGATGACTCACAAATGGGTTATAATTTAAATAGAGACAATTGTATAGGACGGTTCTTTAGCTCTTTCGCTACCGTGATCCCATCTATCGGCACAGTGTATTTCCCGAGATGGCAGTCCGCCGTTTTAGTGCCACAAAATGATCAGTGGTTTATTTCACATATTTCTGCTCCGTTTCGGAATTTTAAGTTACAGTAAACTAAAAAGTCGTACAGCCGAAAGATCTCTACGCCATTTTGGTGCGGTCATTCGTTTTATAATTTTGGATTCTTGTGAATTTTCAGTTTTAAGGTAGTGTTAATTTGTTTTTTCACAATGGAAACGCCCACCAGTTTGCGTCCACGTAGTATGACTTGAGATCAAGCTAGATTATTGTTTATAACTGTTTTAAACAATAGTGATTCCCTTATCAGTGAATATTTAGAAAGAATTTTTAGTTGTGTCTAAAGTTTTAGCACGTGGTGATAAAGAAAAACCAGTGAATGTTCGTCAACAGCTGAGTGTTTGACAACGAAGCACGAATGGCTGAAGTTTACGTCTGTCATTATTGCTATGGGACTTGATCCAAGACCATGTATCAAAGACTACTGGTGTACAAGTGCACATTTATATACTCCTTGGTATGCCACTGCCACTACGTTTCCCAGTAATCAATTAGAAAATTATAATATATTTATCACACCATGTTTCATGTATGTCAACCTGAGGGTACCCACAAAAAAAAATAAAAAAAAATTGATCCTCTTGTTGACATGATTCTGAAGAATATCCAGGAAGCATTTTACCCATTTGAAAATGTGTCCATTGATGAAATGATTATTTGGTGGAAGGGCTAAATAAAGCTAAAAAACAAACATGCATTGTTGTCTCTACAAAGTCTGTAGTTAGAACTGTTGAGAGTGGATTGCGAAAACCGCAAAGCAAGCCGAAGATGGTCTCCATGAAAATAACACGGCGATGAATGGCTGCGACAGAATGGACCAAATGGTTGGATATTATAATATCCATGATAGGAAAACCATTAAGTGGTGGAAGAAGATCTACTACTAGATCTTTGAAATTGCACAGATCAATGCTCACATCCTACATTCCATATGGCAAACAGAGAAAGGAGGATAAAAATTGTTATAGAAGGATTTCAAGTAAAGGAAAGTGCTCATCGCAAAGTAGCTCAGAGTATTCCTGAAAGTTTGACACTCTGCCTGCCGAAGAATTTCAGTCTGTTGCAGGAAATTATGCCGAAAGATTTACATGAGCCAAGCATTTAATTTAATGAATTATAATAGAAATAATATAATATAAATAATAGAATTTGTCGGTGTCAATAGAGACTGTGTTTTTTGTAGCACTCGAACTAAACGACACATATCATCTTTTGTTTGCTCCGGCTGCACTAATAGACCAGACTTGTGCGCCAAAGTTTGCTTTGCAGCCTATCACAAATAGACTGCCACATATAGTAAATAAAAACAAACAGACATGACAATTAAATGTAAATCTGCCAAGTGTTCTCCTAACTTTTGTCTGAAAAAAGAAAAATACATGATTCAGAATCTGCGGCAAAACTTCTTTTCGGATGATTGATTCGGAGCAATTGTATTTATAGTTTAGAAAAGTGTTGTTTGTGCAGTAAATTCAACAGGATTAGCAGTGATCAGGATATTGGATAACAACGCCCCCTTGGTAAGTACAATGTTTACATTATTTTTACCTACTTTTGTCCACATATTTTACAAATTATATTATTATTTTTATTTTATTTACAACCTAAAGCAGAAATTCTCCTACCAACATATTCCTTGAGCAATCCCCTTTATTTTGATATATAATACAACATTTCTGCTACAATTCTAACCATTTTCATAACATTATTGCGACATACACCAACTTCCAGATTGCGGCCATTAGTTTTTTTCATTTTTGTGACAAAGACATGGTTCAGAATATGCACCAAAACTTCCTTTTTGTTGATTTAAATGAGCAATACTGTTTATATTCTTGAAGACAAGTGGTGTTTGTTTGATTATTCAGTAAATTAAACATTATTAGCAGTATAGGAGTGTAGAAAACACATTCTAAGTGCAATGTTTACATTATTTTTACCTACTTTTGTCCAATTATTTTACAAATTATATTATTATTTTTATTTTATTTACAACTTAAAGCAGAAATTCTCCTACCAACATATTCCTTGTGCAATCCCCTTTATTTTGATATATAATACAACATTTCTTCTACAATTTTAACCATTTTCATAACTTTACTGTGAGAGACCCCACCTTCCAGATTTCAGCCATTATTTTTTGTCATTTTTTGTTAAAAAGACATGGTTCAGAATATGAACCAAAACTTCTTTTTGGGTTACTTTAATGAGCAATACTGTTTATATTCTTGAAGACAATTGGTGTTTGTTTGATTATTCAGTAAATTAAACATGATTAGCAGTATAGGAGTGTAGAAAACACCTTATAAGTGCAGTTTTTAAAATAATTTTTACCTCTTTAATTTCAGTTGTTATTATTAAACCTCTCATTATTGTCATAATATTTGTAACCTATCAATTAATTATTAACCCTGTCATGTTCCTTGTGCAATCCTCTTTAATTTGATATGTAATACAATAGATCTGCTACCATCTTAACCATTTTAAAAGCATTATTGTAACACACCCCTAGTTCCAATTTTCTGCCATAAATTTCTGTTTGGTCACAGCCCAGTTTTTGTTTGGTAGTGAAAGAGTTAGCTTAGGAATGGTACCGCCTGTAATATTAATGTCGAATATGTACAAATTACAGGTGAATACAATTTATATACAACAATAATGGAAATATAATACATATTTAATCCTAAACTAATTAATTAATTAAATCCAACGATGATGTGCGCGTCGTCCTCCTGTCGCTAGCGTGTTATGCCATGAATGGTAAAGCTAGTATGGCTGTCTCTTGAGTGTCGTAGTCGATGGGGTTCTGTTTCGGCTGTTTGTAAAGTTACGTAGTAACAGCAAGTATGGCATGTTCTTAATGTCCTATATAACGAGTTCTTACAGAATTCGGAGTTAGTTCGTTGGTTGATCTTATTGGTTGACACAAACACAGTTACTGTTTCTTGCTGGAAGTTTTCTAGCGCTTAGGCACTTGATGGTATAGTTCTCAAAGTAACGTATCATGTTCTTGGGTGTCGTAATTCAACTAATCACTGAGAGTACTCTAGCAGGTGTAGAGTTCCACTGTAATATGCAACCGACTAAAAGTATCACAGTTTATAGTATGGCTAATGGTCGATGTGATCAGAGTCATTCTACTGGCGCATTCACCTGCCGTGACAAAAGGTCAGCCACAATGTTGTCGGTGCCTCTGATGTGGCGGATTTCGAAGTCGAAATCTTGAAGTAGAAGACACCATCTTTGTAGCCGATGGTTCTTAGGCGACCCCTGGTTAAGGACTAATAATGGCGAACTGTCAGTGAGGACCACAAAGTGACTCCCTAAGAGGAACTTCGATAATCTCAATATACAAAACACTAGGCTTAAACACTCTAATTCAACTGTGGCATACCGAGTCTCAGCCTTCTTTAGTTTGCGGCTTACATAGAGAATTGGGTGTTTTATGCCATCCATTTCCTGCATCAAGCATCCTCCTATTGCGGTAGCGCTCGCATCTGTGGTCAAAATAAAGGGTAAATTTATGTTGGGTAATCGTAAGACTGGTGGATTAGAAAAAATATGTTTCAATTTACACATTGCATCAGCTAAGCTGGTACTTTTACAAATTTTTGATGGATGATTTTTAGTTAACATATCAGAAAAAACTGAGGTTAGTTCTGCCCAATGTGGAATAAATTTAGAATAATAGTTGATAAGGCCAAGTAAACTTCTGATCTGTTTCTTGGTGGTAGGCACTTCTAGATTAAGGATCTTAGAAACAATTTTATCATCTGTCAACAATTTGCCTTCAGAAATTCTGTGACCAAGTTTGTTAGAAAAGATAGCTTTATACTCGTCAAGGATAGTCAAAATGTCTTGTCGCTGTTGTTGTGTCAAAGTGTCAGAGATATGTATGTCATTTACACTTCCGTCGTCAGTCATGATTGGTACAGGGATTTCAGTGTTGTCCACGTCTGTCTGATTTACCACAGATGCCACTGTTTGTAAATTGTCTTCAATGTCATTGTCGTCGTCGTTGAGATCAATCGTTGTCAATATGTCGTCACATTTGTTGTCGTTGTCGATATCACAGATTGTCGGTAATATACATATGTCTTTGTAGTTTTCGTCGTCGTAAGATTGTGTCGTTAACGATGCTTCGTTTGTCGAGGTGTCATTTCGTTGAGAAATTGTCGTTTCGTCTCCGTCGCCAGTTCGTTGAGTCAGTTCATTTGTCTCATTGTCCTGTCTAACATAATATGGTTTCAACATATTTATATGGGATAATTTCAAGTTTCTATTTAAAGAGAATGCTGTATGGTTATTCCCCTTGTTGACCATTTTCTGACATATAACACAAGATGTACAAAAGATTTTAATGTGTTTGTCGAACTTTGGCCAATAAAACTGGGTCAGGACAATAGCCCTGGTCACTTCGCATGTCATATGACCTCCAAAATGGGAGTCATGAGCTATTTTTAGTACTTTGTTTCGATGTGCTTGTGGTAGTACTATTTGCTGTGTCGTGGTCTGGTTTGTTGTGTAAAATCTAGCTAAGATGTTGTTCTGTAGCCTAAATGTCCACGATGCGTTCTTTGTTAATTTTGGCTTAAGGCCTACTAACTTAAAGTATGGTGCTAGTGTAGGGTCATTTTTCTGTTCATTTCCAAAATTGATGTTAGTTGAGTTTGGCGCTACTATTTCTAATGATTCCTGTAGTTGGTCGGTGTTGGTTTTGTGGGTTGTCTGTCGTGTTATTGCGTTTGTGTGTTGTGTGTCTTGTTGCACATTTACAGGTTCGGTACTTGGTAGTTTGGTCGCATCCTCAATTCGAGGTTTTAATTCGGTCGTATCGTTTCTTGATTCGACCGCCCCTGCATTGTACACCTCGGTAAATTCTTCCTGAATTACCTCAGTGGTTGTCTCCCTTGGTATTTTGGCAGTTTGAGACAAGCAAGAATGGTGTTTCTCTTTTGTGTCGCTATTTCTGTGGTGGATACCGTGTTTTTGCTCCCACCTTTTTATTTCTGTTTCAGAGCATGGATGTATGTTGGGTAAATTACCAAGTATAATATCCGCGACGGGATTTTCAAGGATAGCACACAATACTCGCCCCGATATGAACGGTGTTTGAATTTCGACCAAAGCAAGGGGGTATTTCTCTATTGTACCTGAAAATGTGCGACACGTCACATGTTTGTCTGTGTAGTCTTTAGCGTCTATTAATGTTCTCCTCACTCCACAGAGAGTTGAGCCGGAATCACGAATTAACGTGCCCTTTTTGTTGCTAACAAACCCTGTATAAAAACCCAGCTTGCCTGTAGATGATAAGGCAGCGTTAGCTATTTCATTTGCAATTGTCATTATGTGACCACAATGTAGTGTTGTGTCAAGTTGGAACTTCGTACAGGTGTTGCACTTACTGTCTGTTATGGTGTTTATGACGTGTACAGCATTCCCAAGCTCGCTTTCATTGTCGTGTTGATTTTCACATTCATTTAGTGACTGAAGCTCTTCGTCAGACGACGTTTCTACTAATGCCGCATTGGCCTGTTTCAATAACTTTCGGCCTTCACAATATCTATTATAGTGACCCCAGCTATTGCAGAAATAACATTTAATTGTTCTGTGGTAAGCCATGCGTTTAGCTGTTTGCTTCTCTACCATCTTTTTGAGGTGTTCAGGGTAGGTGGGTGATTTGTCACACATACCGTAACTGTCGTGATGAAAATTGCAATATTGGCACCTTACTACTTTACCGACATTGGATCGTGGTTTAAATCTGCTCTGTGATTGTTTGGAGTATTTGGTGTTCACTACTGCAGCTGCTGTATCATTGTGACTTATATTATGTTGAAAAATATCCCTATTTGCTGTAAAAAATGCATTTCCTTTCGCCTCGATTTCCTGAATGCTCTTACAATCCATTTGTTTTAAGAACTTGGCAAAAGGTGTGGGGATGGTGCTAACTATTTTATCTATTATAATTAGTTCCTTAAGTTTATCATGGCTATTGTTGGTTTTAGCCGAGTTAATCCATTTTGTGCATATGTCTTGGACTGCACTGACATAATCTATGAAGGTTTGGTTTGGTTGTGGAGATAATTTGGCGAATTGTTGTTGGTAACCTGCAGTGTCTAAAGAAAAATGTTGGAGAATGCGTTGTTTTAGGTACTCATAGTCTTTTCGCATTTCCTGTGGTATTGTTTCTATTACTTTCAGTGGTTCAAGAGCCAAATTTCTCATTAGAATAAATGCCCAATCTGATTTACTGATTTTATGATGAGACATGAGACATTCAAAATTTTCTACGTAAGCGGAGATGGAATCTCCAGAACAGAAAGCCTTCACGAGACCTTTATATTTATTATATTTTTGTTCCTCTTCTTTGCTTCTTAACTTATTTATTGATATTTCTGTGTTGGACTCAATTTCCATCTGTTTTAGTTTAATCTGTGTCTCGGCATTCAACTGGGCCTGTTTGGCGGCGGCCTCAAGTTCCATCTGTAATTTCTTTTCATCGGCCTCGATTTGCAATTTCTTTTCATCTGCTTGCATCTGCAATTTCTTTTCATCTGCTTGCATCTGCAATTTCTTTTCTTCGGCTTCCATTTGAAGTTTCCTTTCCTCTCGTTCTATCGCTCTTTCTTCACGGGCAATGTTTTCTGCGTGTGTTTTCTGTGCCCATTCTGACAATTTCTCTTCTTTATAACCTAACTTTATTCCTTGCTCAATGCATTTATCTAAGGAAGACATTTTGTGTTTTACTTGTATTTAATGTTTCTAAAGTTAAATCCCTTAGAAAAAATCTTGTGTACTCGAAAATTTTGTTAACTCCCTTACTTATTAATGTGTAAATCAAAATGCAAGGTTATGTTGGTGAAAAGTTCATGAATATGCAATCAAATCAATATGAAACAACATAATACATTGATGAAACATGAGAAGTACAGCTTAGAAGTACAATGAGTATGAGGTGAAACTTAGCTCTGAATTTTGAAGCTCCTCGATGTTATCTTGCACTCTCGTTACTGTGGGAAAGGTTTCATCGGTTGGACGCGGCACTTGTTGCGGAACAATCTGCTCGTGGAGCGAGAACACATTAGTGACTGTCACCAAAAAAAAATGTCAAAATAGTAACATGTCAAAAAAAAAAAAAAATTGTTTACAGAATCAAAATAAAGAGGCGCTGTGGAGGCAATGGTGAGACATTGCCGAGGGACTCAGATTACTTCTATTTTATCGCTAGATAGCTACTAGTTTTATGTAACCTTGTAACGTTAACAATTTCTTTGATTTAAACAAATCAATGTGTTATCAAAAATCAATGTGATATGATTAAATAATTAATTTTACATGGCATTTAATAGGTTTTTAAGAAAACATTCTATGCCAAAACCGGAAAACTAGCCCCCAAAAAGCCTGTCATAGTCTTGCTCGTATCTAGGTAACTAAACTTGGGTTCATACAGGCAACAATAAATCTGTTCGTTATGAGATCGAAGATTTATTGTATTTACATATACAGTATGCGTTGGCGCAGTGGGTAAACAGACCCGCGCTATATTACATCTCCCGAATAGTAAACATCAAACACATAAGTATCATTTATCAGTCTAGCAAACTATCTAGCCTATGTCTATATATCTATTGATATCTATAGAGTCCCTCAAAGGCAGGCCCTGTTGCCTCTCTCAAGTCCGTCTGTTCTCTGCCGGTCTCCGCGTGTCCTAACTCGACACGGGCGGTAACTCTGTCCGAGTTCCTCGTGGACCCCGCATTAGGCGGGCCACATCAGTGTCCACGGAATCATGGACTTGGGGACCATCTCTTTCGAGAAGGGTCTAGATTACTCGGGTCCTGCTCGACTCAATGGTTTCCCTTGGGCTGGAATTGCAGCCCTTTACTAAATGTGCAAGTGAGGCGGTGACAGTCGTACACACGACCAAGACTCTTCACGGGTTCCTCTGTCACCGTGGGAATCACTTATCCTGCCACTCTATACCGCCGCTCCACCACCTTGCCCCCCACGATCGACAGACTTCTTGACTTTTTCGGCTTAAAACTCATCCTGGACCAGCGAACTAGCTCGTCCAGTCTGCGGAGGATGCTGCGAGCATCGCTCTCCCACGGTGTCAAGATAGTCGTGTCGTCCATGAAGGCCTTCAGCGGCGGAGAACGGTTGTTACTATCTTCGCTGAGCCTCGGACAGTGTGCATAGCCGGATGCCGCATCCAGTATGACCTGCATCGCCATGACAAACAGTATCGGCGAAATCGTACATCCCATGGCAATACCCACTTGCAGGTCGATCCATCTCGTCGTGAACGTTTTGGTCGAGAACCGAAGAGAGAAGCCCGAGCAGTACTGCATCAGCATTTCCTTGACGTTCTCGGGCACGTGATAAGCTTTGAGTGCATGCCACAACAGCTGGTGGGGCACTGACCCATAAGCGTTGGCCAGGTCCAACCATATCACGTGGAGCTCCTCCTTTCTCGTCTTCGCCCTCTGGATAGCATTCCAGATCATGGTACTGTGTTCGAGACATCCGGGGACTCCGGGGAGCCCCCCCCCCCCCCTTTTGAACCGCTGTCTCTATGTACTTGTTCACCATCAAGTACTTAGTGAGCCGACTAGCCATGATCGAAAAGAATATTTTCCCCTCAACGTTCAGCAGAGAGATCGGCCTGAACTGGTCAATACCAGTTGAGTTTTGCTCTTTGGGAATGTAGATTCCGTTGGCGGTCTTCCACTCCGTGGTCACATGCCTTCGCGGCCACGCTGTCATCAACATCAGGTGTAGCCTTGACAAGACTCTCGGACACCTTTTGTAGACTGTGTATGGCACAACGTTGGGACCCGGTGCTGACTTGCCTCTTGCTGTTTTCACCACCGCAACCACCTCGTTCCACATCGGCGGCCTGGCATTGAACTTCACACTTGGTTCTGCCGGGCTTTTAAGCCCCTCCATATCTCCGAGTGGGACGTCCCGCTGGGCATCGGAGTACGTCGTCACGAGGTGGTTCTCCAGCTCTTCTCTGCTGACATCGAGTACGCCGGACCGAGGCTGCTCGAACAAGTCCCGTGCAAACTTGTATGGTTCCCGGAAGAACCTCTCCCGTTCCTTCCGGGTTTTCCGCCGGTTCCTGCAGAACCTTTCGGCCCGGGCTAGGGCATTGTGCTTGGCTTTCAGGTGTTGCCAAACCTGGCGCAAACCCTCTTTCTGATGCTCTGCGGCATTTTTCCACCGTTTTCGAGCCGCATTTTTCTCTTGCCTCATTGCCTCCATCAGTCTCTGCCGCCTGGTCTTTTGCGGCAGAGCTGCTACCTTCCCCTCGCTGATGCAACCAAATTTGCTCAGCGAGTGGCGGTAGATTATCTCTCCGAACTGTGTCAACTCCTCTTCAAGGGACTTGTGCTTTAGTTCTGCATCTAAAGCACGGGATAACGCAACGTCTAATATTGCCCACTCATCCTTCCTGATGGCACTCGGGAACTTGATCTTCATCCTGGTTTCAGAAGGTTCCTCGGGAGTGTCACAGGTGACAGCGGCTTGAGTATTGTCAGCAGAAGAAAACTGGACTTCTTCACTGTAGGGTTCAACCCGTCTGACATCCTCTAACGTCTCATCGTCCCTTTCAGGACTGCGCTGCCGTGTCTCCTGTAGCACTCTCTCACACTTCATCTTTCCATTATGAATTCTCATTCCCCGGAAGGTCGAAAAGCTCCTACCACATACGCATGCATGCACCAACGTCCGTTGGGCAATACTCGTATATAATAGTGGGTGGTTGCCTAGGGCTATCCGGGATATTATGGGTTATCAGTTTATTCAGCCTTCTTTATGAAGCCTTTAAATGGCTCAGAACACACAACGTGAAGAATAAGACATACACGATATGTATAAAGAAATGGCCTCCCTAAGAAGGCGAAATTATCAGTGAAATCAACCATAAACCTTGGTGGAAAACCTCTCTCCATTAATATAAAGTGCCTATGTGTATGGGTACCTCCTTACTAATGATCACAACCTAATTGCATAACAAATGGGAACAACACATCTTGAACATAACGTCAACAATGTATCGACGCAAACTCCATGTTCCAACCTAACAATTTTCTTTAAATGTTGCATATCCCTTGCAGGACGTTGCAGTCAACACCAGCATTTTCGGCTGCTGTTGGTGTACTAGGCAAGTTGTTACGTTCAGTAGTTTGCCATTGCTTTCTGAACGACCGGCTGCCATACCCGCACGTTATAACATGACGAGACACGGTCTGCTACACAAATCTGTCGCGGCTGAGTTTCGAACACCTGGTACCCGGCTCACGAACCGCGTTCGCAAGCCTTTGTCCACGGAGACCGGCTGGCCACGGAGATCCACAGCCACGAACACCTAACAATGGATTGATTACAATGGTGGTTTTGTGGGAAATTGTCAACTGGACCTGCGGATATCAAATACCCTTTAGATATTACAACCACATGAATGACTCTGTGTAAACCATTTGATGTTTCCTCAAACAAATCCAAACAACAAACGTGTGAATTATTAAATCAATACATCTTCAAATGTATCTGCCTAATGTTGGTAACAGTATCACATTTATAAGACATTACCGAGTCTGATCAGAATACTATGTTCCTTCAACCAGCAATGGGGAAAAAAAAAACTTCTTCTTCTGTATTTTCTGTATCCCATTTCAATAACGGTTTGGTTTATGTAACTTCAGCATCACTGTCGACTATCCTGGCTCAACCCTGTCATTTCCTTCCATAGTGAGATATACTGAGTGAACATAGCTATGACTGAAAACATATGCCCACTGTATGGCCTAGCAAAGCTGAGGCCAGGGGTCGGTTAAACACCAGTAAGAGTTCCTCTTCAGACTATGCTGAAGGTTATCATGGAATGCATTGTAGATAATGACGTGTTTGACGACCGTCTAGCAGCTCTAGTTTATAAAATCAGGACACCTCAACTTTATCAGCAAGACACTTCAGCACGACCAGTTTAACAAGGCCATCCCACACTCAATCCTTCAACGCTTAAGCCTTCAATGCTGGGCAGGACATTTCAGCAACATCGTAAATGCAACTTCCTTCTCCGATGATGAAACCATCAACTTCCTTCCTCAAGCTCCCACTAATGATACACTTGATGACCTGCAAACCATAGTGGAACTAAAAAAAAGCCATCTAGTAACTTTCCAGTCGAAAGACGCTTGGTCCTGATTCCACCCCAGCAGACATATATAAGGCAGGCGGGCTGGTCCTAATAGAGCAGCCTACCAAGTCTTTACAAACGAGTGGGTAAACGAGACCATGCTACAAGATTTCAAGGACGTGTTAATAGTCCACCTTTACAAACGTAAATGAAACCGCCAATCCTATAACATCTACCGAGACATCTCCTTGCTCTCAATCGCATGGAAGATACTGAAGGTGAACGGTCATAGATTAAGTGTTGTGGACAAATTCACCAATATGGCAGCACTGTATTACAAGCTGCCACAATTGATGACGACGTGAATGCAAGAATCTCCATGGCCAGCGCGGCCTTTGGCAGACTGTACAAGAATGTATGGGACAGAAACGGAATAAGCCTGCAAACAAAACTGAAAATCTATCAAGCAGTTGTATTATTCACACTGCTATATGCTTGTGAAACATGGACTGTCTATCAGCGGCATGCTAGGAAACTAGACCACTTCCACACAGTCTGCCTTAGGAAGCTGTTGACGATTAAATGGCAAGACAAGATCCCAGACACTGAAGTTTTAGAAAGAGCGCCCATGCCCAGTACCCAAACTCTACTAAGGAAAAATCAGATTAGCTGGGCTGATCTCGTATGCCAGATCACAGGCTCCCTAAACAATTTTTTTGTTTTTTTTACGGCGAGCTGCGTTGTGGTAAACGCTCCCAAATCGACCAGAGGAAACTCTTTAAAGCACTCTGAAAATCTCAATGAAAGCTTTTGGAATTCATCTTGACACCTTGGATACTGCTGCTAAAGACCGTAATTCTTGGCGCACATTATTACATACGGGTGCAGTCACTTGTGAAGCAACCATGACTGCAAGAGTTGTGAAGAAAAGACTGGACAGAACAACCACTGCAGGAGATCCTCCTCCTGGAACGTCAAGCATTCTTTGCCCATATTGTCAAATAACATTTCGTGCCAAAATAGGCCTTATCAGCCATCCTAGAACTCACGGCTCCATATTTTCAACAGCACTCTATGAAATGAATGGTCATCATCATTCTTGATGGAAAACAACAAACAAACACACTCAGTTATATCCTGGAACTCTCTCTACTCAGTTCGCTTCAAGACTATGGACATGGCTGGTGCCCACTCTCTGAATATATTAGTTGACATAAATCCTTCAGTATTAAAAATAAATAATTTAATAGTGACGATAAATTCAGTATGGCAGTATGACCTTCAGTATGGCAGACACATCCTTAAGGATACAATTAAACAAATCTCTTCCTTCCTCAGTAATTATACTGTGGAATCAGGCACAATATGTTGTAATCAGCCCTCTGGGGTGGTAACAAGCTACTAGTCGTCTTCTGGGGTTGCGCTGGTAGAAAATTTGCCATTGAGCACACATGGTTACCTATCATGGTAGCATTTCCTTTGGGCGTTGAGGCAGGACATCAGTCTGGTTATCAGGTAATTACTCTTGAGAAATTGACAAGGTGACTTTCTCCGCTCATATACAATGAGATAGACTGTCCCCTCCGTTCAGTTGAATGTATCTGAACATCACGTCATACACCACCCGTTGATTTAATCAATCATGATGGCACTCCAATGGTAGGTTTCACGACATACGAAAAGATGTTGGGCCGCCCAAGAATATGCTGGATGACCATAACGCGGTTTTTTTTTCTGAGAATAATCATTCTTCACGCAATCTGTCAGAAGACAGTTTCGGACTTCTTTACATAAAATGTCGAGGATGAGGTGACTGAAACCCACCCCCCCCCCCCTTCCTTTACAATCAGGTATAAAGCTCCGACCCATTCATTAGTACCATTAGCAATTCAGTAGGGCTACTTCGTGAAGTTTAGGCCACTCTACACCATCACTCCCTCTGTCAAAATAAACCACAGGTCATCATAATTAAAATCTCACACACATCAAGACAAAAGAAGAAGTGGAGAAGAAGGGAGAATGTTACAATGTCACCCATCCCGCTTCTCCAGTGATGGAGAACATTCCAACCCTGATGTAGTGTGGGTGGTATTTGAACATGGAGCACTCATGTTCTCCGTGGATGTCATGATGTCATAATAATATAACTCATGAAAGACCAGGACAGCAAGATTAGATAAATTTATAAGGATGAGATCAAGTTGTCCTGATGTGTCAGAGATTTGTGGTATCAAAGACATATTGTGATAGATGTTTCCGGTTGTGATAAGGTCATCCTGTTGAAAGAGATGCATCCAGTTGAGACAATGTCATCCAATTAAGACAAAGGCATCACGATAAGACAAAAGACATATTGAGATACGGCATGTTGAGATAAGGTCAGCATGATAGCTTATCATCCCACGTACGTGACAGAAAGCCGGTCTTTATTCTCTTCAGTTGAGACCCGGTTTACCTCCATACTCACAATCCCTTTACTCTCACACTCTGTCTCTGGGAAACTTCGAACACCTGTCCCAGCAGTCACGGTGATGGTTAATAGATCACCTGCACATGTGAACCAAATTCACAGGAAAACAAAACATATAATCAATGCATGAAATAAGGCAGGATCCATCCAATGGATATTCATCAACATTAACCCAGATTCGAACACAAAACCACACTGTCAATTGTACTTCTCCCATGAACTAACAAAATAACATGACATTCGCTTAAATACTCCCAGCCCTTTCTTAATATAGATTACATGTTCAACCACACATTCTGAATACAAGAGTTATAAAATGCAGACTCTCAAGAACCTTCCACATCTGGAGGAAGAATGTGCAATGGTATGTGTCCATAGGGAACAATCCTATAGCACACAGAGATGACAGATATGCAGTGAGAGTGTGATAACATTCACAAAGCATACAGCAACTACTACTATCAGACGAAACGCTAAACATGGTAAAATTCAGTGGAATAGGCAGATCATGCCGGCAGAAGGCGAGCAAATTAGGCTATCATGTAAATGAAGTTCTGATTTCTCAATATCACCATTCACGCACAAAACACTTTTACCTGCACTCCCTTTCATCCAAAAGCACTGTCATAGCATTCACAATGAATGTATAAACATACCAGCAAGTCCTCCTTGTCTCTACGTTGATGCGAAGGTCTGAAGAAGCAAGTCCTCATCCGTAAGGCTCCGCTGTTCACCTGCATCCTCGCTTTATCGAGTATATTTACCAGCCCAGTAAGCAATTTATTGTGGCGCCATGTAAATCGGCCTTGGGAAATGAGCTTCGTTGCATGCAGGTATTACGTTCTCCGCTGTTTGGACTTTTTATTTACTGAGGGGGGTATGACGAGTCAATGGCTATACCCCATTTGACCAGGATGACAGCTGATGGCAGGATATTTTAAATGGATGGGACGAGGAAACCTAAGCACATGTTATGGACTTCTGTAGTAACCTCTCTCATGACATCCACTGGCCATGCTGCATCTGTTGGGCGGCCATTTGCAGTCTCTTTTCGGCATATTTTATGCGGATCTACTGAATAACTATGTCTCAGAGTTCCTTGGACATTGCCTTAAACCACAGCTGAGATCTGTCATTGTGACTGAAGTCCCTTCTACCCAACTAGGTGTGTCCAATGACTTCCTTCAGTTTGAGTGATGCTTGCGACTGCGCTATCAACCGTACACTACCTTCCCGTTTTGAGCTCGGTTTGTGAGAGACTGTTTCATCTGGAGACTCGATCAGCATCATAGCGAGTCTGGCTTTTCCGACTTTTAATTCATCCGTGACCGACTTAATAGGGAGGAAGAGCTTTGTAGTAAAACGCAACCTTCGCGAGATCCGGTGGTGATACAAGACATTTTATTATCTATTTGCGTATCCTCGTCTCAATGGCATCAGTCTTGATCGTGCCTGCTCATATATTAGTAGAGGACATACGATTTTCGGAATCAGCATAGTTTGGAGACACCTGCGACGTATTTTGTTATCACTGATGTTCCTGGAAAAGGAGAAAAGGGACACTCCTTATAAGGACTGGGTGTAAGTCTGAATTGAGCCCGACCATTGGTTTGCTCAAATCCCGGCCAGGCTTAAAAAAATCGGGCCGGCAAATAATTTTCTCTTGTCCAGAAATTTTCGGAGCAAAAAAGTTCCTACCTTAGGGGAGGTTTTCATACTGCCCAAACTCGCTCTCTAAGCCTCAAGTGTACTTCGACGCACGACCAGCTAGACACTCCTTGTGTGAAGGGGGAGTGTCAAGTTGGTTGTGCGTCGAAGTACACTTGTTCCTGCAGCGAGGCGCCGTCGTCATTTGGAGGCGACAGGTTCGATCCCGGTCGGTAACTATTATAGCTTTCAAATGTTATGTTGTATAGTGCGTCTTATAATCTCTATTTCCTTCTTCTTCTTCTTCTTCTTCTTCTTCTTCTTCTTTTTCTTCTTCTTCTGTGAGCGACAAATAATACTATGTGTGTCTTTTTATGTAATCGTCTTAGTGGCCTCAACGGTTCTCCCCATTTATTTCTTGTGTTGACAGCCATAAAGAAGAGTACTAAGGACACAGGCTTGATAGACAAGGACTTTTGGTTTGGCAATAAGATTCCTGTTCTCCCAGAATTGTTTTGTTTTTTGTTGTTGTTGTTGTTAACCTGTTCATTGTTGTTGCTGCCTTACCTATCCTGATGATGATTTCCTGATTCTGATATTTGTTCTCCCAGAATTTTTTTGGGTTTTTTGTTGTTGTTGTTAACCTGTTTATTGTTGTTGCTGCCTTACCTATCCTGATGATGATTTTCTGATCTAGGGATAAAATGCTATTTACCTCTGATTATAAATATATAAAATGGTCTACTATCCCCAGTTCGGCGTCGTCAATAAAGATTGCTACCCCATGTGCACCTTGTGACATAATCTGTGTCTTCTTTTTGTTAATTGTTAAACCAAATTCAGACGAAGCATTGGAGAATGCAAATAGTAGATGTTGTAATTCTTCCTCAGAGTGGGTTGTAATTGCTGCATCATCTACAAACAGCAACTCTCTGATATATTACACTCCTAATTTACGGTCTTGACCGTCTCTGGGCATTATAGAGGCCGCCATTTGAGCGTGAGTGAATGTATACACCACCATCCTGATTTTGAAAGGCATATTTCAGTAGAAGTATAAAGCATATACACAACCATGCTTAACTCCACTCTTGATTTCAAACTCTTTTGAAGTTGTACTAGCAAACTTGATTATACCCGTCAAGCCTGTGTGGAACGATTCTATAATGGACAGAAGAGTTGGTGGGCAGCCAATCTTCTTTAGTACCTTGCACGGTCCCTCACGACTGACACAACCAAATGCCGTTGTGAGGTCGATTAAAGCAATAAACAGTTATTTATTCTGTTCACGGCATTTTTCTTGCATTTGTTGCAATGAGAATAGCATATCAATGGTAGACCTGTCCCGTCGAAAGCCACACTGTAATTCGGGGTAGACTTGAACTCCCAGGACTTGAAGTCTGCGCAGAAAAATTATGGCAAATATTTTTGCAGAAGTGAGATACCCTTATAATTGTTAGTCATTCCGATTCCCCTTGTTCTTGAACAGTGTTATGATGCTTGAATCTGTGAAATCCTGTGGGACTTGTCCTTCTCGCCAGCATAGCTCTATTAGATGGTGAATTTGTAAAGAGAGTGTGTGCAGTGACACCTGCAGGTGTCTTCCACCGTCAGGTGCAACTAGTGGCGCCCCATGTCTACGCCAGTTTACAATGACGTATAACCCGTAATTGCTACCTTTCGCTTTTATTCCGAGACCGGTTAAGGCCAGGGATCGAGTTGACCTCTTCATAACACAAAGCGTGGGATTAAATATAGAGACCATGTATTTCCTATGCAGCATGATCCCTCTCTCGGTCTGCCTAGTTCACTGCAGAGGAAAGGTGACGCCATTACATCTGGAACAAGACAAGCTGCAAAAGATGCCGTATAAGCAAAGTAATGCTCAAACTGTACGCCTGTCGGAGCTTCGATGTCAACCAAGGCTAAGGGTCTGATCTGCCCTGCTGTGACATGTTGTCTTTAAGTTGCATTTCCTCGCACCAGGATAGGCTTGCAGCCTCCCAATTGCGCTCTTCCGCTCGATGCCGTTGACACAATGTGGGGTGTCGGGTTTGGTATGCGCCGCCCAACATTCAGGGCGAACAACATTCACCAGTTGACTTAATATTTCTGCTCTAAATTCTCCAAATATCACTAATGCATTTGGTGACATGATGTGTGATGTTAACTGTAAGAAATTCTGAAAACTTACGTGCACATATGATTCTAATTAAAGCTATCAAAATGTATTTAAACGTATCGGGAGGTATGCATATATTTTCGTAACTATGTTTTGCCAATTGTATACATATTATTGATTCCACATTCTCTCAATATGTGCAGTTCATCTTCATAGATTTAATCATGCCCACCAGCGTTAATTTTATTTATATGTTTCTAAGCATCAATTGCTTTTGCTTTTTAAATATGAAGCTTCTACGTTATTCTGATAATTCTCCACATTTCCTTTCCCCTGTTTTTACACGTCTTTGATTTCAAACGCCACATACTCTTCCTTGAGGTGGGGACGTAAATTACATGTACTTCGGACGTCGATATGGGTGCGTCTGACTGAGATGGAATACTGACTGGTAATGAGGAAATCTAGCCCACACGCAAAATGAAATCAGTATTTCAATAACAACAATTCAATTTAATAGAATCTAATCTTTAAAAAAAATAAAAATAAAAATCGTAGTCATGTAAACTCAAATACGTTAAAAAAATAGAATTGTGGTTTAATATGGCGGATATGATGTAAAGCTGTTAAAACTTATGTAGTGTTTATGCTACTAGCTACAGTTTGCTTAAGCATTTCCCTCATTTCTGACTGATAGCACAACCTCCTGTCGAAAGCTACCGAGTAAATTGTGTGGAGCGATACTGTGAAATATGCATATCGTGTGGTCAGTGGTGGTTTGTATTTCGAGCTGCTTATTTAAGAATAACGGCGTCGTTTACTGGACTAGCTGATTTTGCCTTATGTAGTACTGTGTGTACAACTGCTGGTTTTCTAGTGACTGCGTCTTCCATAGACGATTAACTGTAATTTTAGCTCCAACTGGAGTGCTAAAATTCTGGCAGTCGTCTTATACATGCATGCCAGAGCGTGGTGTTGCTTTGTTGTGACTGCTGTCTGTCCCAATGTTCACATGAGGCAGTGAGGAGCATTTCGTGTGATGTTTATTGGCACAGGAAAGGAGCATTATGGGGTGATCTTTTGCCATGCAGCTGGAACCGCGACTAAATAGTAATTAACTTGCGTAAGACCATATATGCCGGCTTCGTGGCTTAGAGGTTATGACTTTTCTCCGTAATCTCGTATACTCTCGTCGGTAACGTGATGACGGTGAGAATCAGCAGTGGTTCGAATCGCATCGGTAACTTACGGGGTATGTGAGCCGGCCGCTCAGAAAGCAATGGCAAACTACTGAGCGTAATCTTGCCAAGAAATCAACATACAGCTGAAAGATGCTGGTGTTGACAGCGAGGTCCTGTAAAGGATATGCAAAAAAAAAAAAAAAAAGAAAAAAAAAAAAAAAGACCATATATGCAGGAATATTGCTTTCTTTAATACTCAAAATGAAAAGTCCAGCCTTAATCTGAATGTTAGTAAAATGGTTTTGACAGTGCATTTTTGTTTATTGTTTACTTGGCACCAATCGCACTAGTTATGCTTGCAATTGCTTTTGAGCCAACTATGTCAACAACTGCGAGACATGTTAAACTGTATCTAATATTAGCAGAGTTCATATATTTTTGGAAGAATTAAACTCGTCCATGTATATATGTATTTACCATCACATGTTTAATATATACAGAGCATTTCCGTACCTATTTAACGGAATCAAAATGCATGTCACCATTTTAGTGCGATATGCTTTGAAAGAAAAATGTATTTTAATACTATTTTTTGCACTTTCCATACTTATTTACTCAATTTAACCAGTAGAACTCTGTCCGACACGGCCCACTATCCTTGAACAGATGTTGATGTTTTCCGGTCCAAAATTATTGCAACTCCCCTTTGTCGATCTTCATGTGATAGAGTGAGAAAAGAAGAGGCAGAGGGAGATAGAGGAAGGAAGGAGAGAGATAAGGTAAAGAAGGTGGATAAGGGATAAAAAAGATTTAGGTTCGTGTCTCCACGTGAGAACAATAGGTAATTATACTATTGCACCATCAATGTCTCGCGGTGTATGTTAGGTTATAGAAGAGATGTACAGCCCACCTCACAATGTCTCTAAACTACTCTAATCAACGCAACCTCAGACTGGCAAATCTAAATGAAAGGCAACTCAAACATATATTTATTTCCTTCTGAACAGTAAAATGTGACAATCTCCAACATAACAAGTAAAGTGACCATTACATCTGTTACAACAGACAAAAACACATGAAGCAAAGGAATAAAGCTAGGAAGTACACCGGCCTTTGTTTCGTAGCTATCGTTCCATAGGCTTATTAGTGGTCCCTGTATTTAACCCACATACCCAGGGATCATTTTGTTCCTAGTTAAGCTTGTTCAGAGGCTACCCGTATGTTCGGGTAACGCCGACTTACCCAGGCAAACGCCTGAAACATGAGAAAAAACTCCCAACGCGTCGTCTAAAGCCAAAATAAACCTAAAAGTATTTAACCATTTACCAGGACTCTCGTGTAGATTTGAATTCGCTGCCTGTACTTCGCAAGGCCAGCCTTTCGCCGCCGCAACAGAAACGCGCTCCCGCTTCACCTCCGTCTAGTCGGATAAAAGACACGCATTCCTTCTTGTGCCCGCCACGTCTCCGGCCGACGATCTCACCTGTCCTTATTGTCTGGTTGACCTAGTGGCCGCGAGTGCATCCATACTTTCTTCTGTCCGTTTGCAGTGTTTGGTCGCCGTGTTTATATCTTGCAGTACGGCTTTCGTTTCATATTTACAGGCTGTGTTAACCCACCTAGTTGTCATTAATTTTGTAGTCTAATTGCTTAGTTTACATGTACATATATAGTTTATCTACACTCTGCTTATCTAACCGATTAATTTGACTCCCATCACTCTATTTCAGCCAGCTAGATATAGGTCATTTGCAGGACGTCGCATTCAGTCCTGACCCTTGCCGGGTCGTGATTCCTTAGCGGGTTAACGTTCAGTAGTTTGCCAATGCTTCCTGGTTTAGACTACTATTATAGTTAGCTAGCTAGTTAGATGTGGGTCCTTTGAAGGACGTCGTAGTCAAACCTAGCCTTTATTGACTGCTCATGATTCCTTGGCCAATTTAACTACCTAGTTTGACATAACTTTCTAAACTAAGGTACCTTATTATAGTCTAACAATTATACTAATTAAGTCTAGTAGTCTTACGGAACTTACGTTCAGCTTCTGCCGTTCCATTGTCCTTCTGGGTTCCATAGTTGAAATATAATTGCTTTTTTCAACCTCTCGTTTGTCGTGGATCCCACCAGACGTCTTCCAGTCATGTTCGACCTTAGAATCCTGTGTGATTCCGATCGACCTTAGTCTCCTGTGTGAATCCGACCGCAGAGTCTCTGGCTAGTGGTTGTCCTATCTGACGTTAGCCATCATCTGCAACTAATGAGTGGTTTCCTTTGCCAACAGTCATTCTTAAATGGCTTGCACGCCATTTTGTGCTCCTCGGAATTTGCGTTCCACTCCATCAGGTTTATCTGCCTGGAATAAATGGTTCACAGATCCTAGACCATCTGCTTGTCTTCGGTGGTCTAGACGGAACTCTGATATGTGCATCTTTTCCGTCTTCAATACCACCTCGTCATCTTCCTGGACACTAAACAGCCTGGGATATGGACATCACCATCACCGAAGTTCCGAACCTATACCCCTTGGACTGGGCAATCGCCCAGCCCTCGGCTTAATGGGCCCTGTTGCTAAACCGTACTCTTGCTCGTTCCACACTGTCCAAACTTACTGGATCCTAAAGTATATATCACTTCTGGAGTTGGCACGTTTCTGGAATCACGTGATCATGCCCTCTCTCATCCCGCGAAGGTCCTCCAATCCGTACCTCGCGTACTCTGATTTATTTGCATACTCTGCTTCATATCTTTAACCCAAATCGGCATTGTTTCTAGAGTTCATGGTAGGGTCCATGTTTCCGAGCTCATGTACTTTTCCCGCTGCCATAAATTTGGAGTATGGCGTTCCTTTCCGACAGCCCTGGTCACCTCCGACCCCGCTTGTACTCATAAATCCTGCTGCCTCCAAAGTTCACCATTATCCACCTGAAAGCTTGAACCCAAAGTGTAGATTACATCCGGCATTCCTTTCCCTGAGAAGCCATTAGTTAACAATGGAAGGTGGCCTTGCCGCTATTCGGCCATGCACTCCCGCTCAAACTCTAAATATTTTTAAAACAATCCTGGTCCTTGAACTTTCTGTTTCAAAAATATTCCAGTCCATGTCCCGGCAACGCTTGGGCGGTTTGTAAAAGTCATTTCCCATACTGTCTCATTCACCTCCAGAATAAATAATCTTAAAATCTTCATCTATCTTGATGCCTGCCCCTGTCCATCTCGTTTCACATATCCCTAAAATATTAAATTTTTCTGTTTGCATTTCTTGTTTTATGTTCTCTAATTTTCCGTCATCGTTTAACGTCCTAACGTTCCATGTTGCTAATTTTAATGTCTCTGTCCTTGTCTTGCGATGAGCAGTCTTTAAGCGAATCATAATGTACTAGGCACTTTCAAAGAGGTAGTTTGACGTTGGTTTCCTCTATGGCAGTGACCATACTGGCCGGATGACCGCAACCATTGTCTCTCAAAAGAGATCCTCTGCCTGCCGTCGCGAAACTCGAGACCATAACCAACAAATATATGTCGGCTGCCCTCAAAATTTCATCCACCACTTGGAGAACGTATTGACAACTGGCAAGATCGAGGGGATCAGACCGACAGGAAGACCGAGAGGAAAATACCTGGATGGCTTGGCCACGTGGCATGAACGAGACAGGAACACTGAGCTGATCCACGACTCCCGTGATCGAGTGAAATGGCGAATTATGACCGCCCACGCTTTCCGGCATGGCACACGATTGATTGATTGATACTTCTTTACACTACACAAACACACATATACGCACACACATGCAAGCATAAATATGCATGCTTCTCTTTCTCTCTAGTCTCTCTCTCTCTCTCTCTCTCTCTCTCTCTCTCTCTCTCTCTCTCTCTCTCTCTCTCTCCAGACCTTTCTAGACTATGTATCCGAGGTCCAGAATATTTTTGACAAGTGGATAAAAGCTGCTAAGGTGCAGGCTGATTTTCATCTGTTAAAGGATTTACTAATCAGATATAAAATATGTTCTTCATTACCAACTATGTTCTCGAAATTTCTACAGGAGAACAAAAGAAGTTATGTTGAAGTAATACAAAAGAATTTAGCTTTCTATTACAACGTACACAGAGACATATTCTCCATTGCAACACCTGGTATTGCATTTGATGCTGCAGCCACAAATGTCCCAAACAGGAAATCCTTTATGGAGGACTATACTTATTGTTAAGTGTCACCTTTGTAAGGACTACGACCACGTGCAGATGTTTTGTAAGGGTAGGGCAGAGTTTAAACACGCCAATGTTATTACTGTTGATAGCAGTGGTTCAATTAGTCAGTCAGATGACGAACAACTGACAAATGCAGCCGAAGTAATGGATACATTCACCTCGTCTACTTGTAAGACGTGTACAAATGTTCACAAAGATGGTAGCCTTACATGTAGTCATACCATTACCATTCATTGCGAGCAGGCGAATGATGCCACACACCCAGATGGCGAATTAAAAAGGCTTAGTGGTTATATCAATGGTCAGTTGGTGTCCGCCCTCAGTAACACAGGCACCACAGTGGTTGGGGTACACCAATCATTGGTCAACAACAGTGACTATACAGGTGAACACATTATGTGTAGCACCTTTACAGGAAGAAAAGAAAGATATCCTATGGTATGGGCTACAATTAAGTTGCCTTGCCTATCTGGGAGGGTAAAGTGTGCTGCGCTTAAAGACCCATGCTGTGATGTAATTGTTGGAAACGTAGCATCAGCCCTTTGCTGTTCTGACGAAGGTATTGAAGAATGGAATAAAACATACATCCAGTGTCAGGACGTCACCAAAACAATGACGAACATGGAGGATTATGGGACCCAGTTTAATACTACAGAGCTATTTGACCCTAGTATTACAGCAACAAACGAACGCTATGCACATGGTACTTCCTCACAAAGACAAGATGCTTCTCTTATAAACCATTTTGAACGTATTCAGGGAAAACATAAAGTACTCCCTGATTGTAAGGAAAAAGTTCGTATGATGTGTGTGTGTGTGTGTGTGTGTGTGTGTGTGTGTGTGTGTGTGTGTGTGTGTGTGTGTGTGTTTGTTTTTGTTTTTCCTAAAATAATTGCCATTACTAGACTGAATGCAGAACCTATACCTAACTGTAAGGATGTCATATCTGACATGACAAACTCTAAAGTAATTTCTACATTGGATTCGACCAATGGGTATTTGAAAATACCCACGAGCGACAAATCGACGCACCTAACAGCATTTGCTATTCCACTAAGACTTCTCAAATGTATACGTATATTTCATTTTCATTACTTCACACACAGCGCCTTTTTCACGAATGACCAGAATTCTTTTACGAGACGTAACACATGTGGCTACATACATTGATGACATACGCATACATACAGACAACATGTCACATCACTTAAAGATACTGAGACATGTTTGGGTAGAATAATTTATTTGGCTTAACAGTAAAACCAGCTAAATTGGTCATTGTATGTACACAAATTGTTTCTAAAATCTTAAATATTAACTTCTATTTTAAACAAAAATTGAAAAGAAAAAAAAAAAAAAAAAAAACTAAGACGTTTGTTGGGGTTGGTCACCCACTACAGTTAATTCAACCCTACATTGTCAATATTAACGCACATGTTCACATAATTACTATCAAAACACCAATCAGGAAACATTGTGCACAGTGCAGACCTCGAGTTGGCTTTTCAAAAGATACAGACATGGTTTTATAATCCTCCTATTTATAGGTTATCCAATGTAAAATTCCCGTTCATTCGCAGACTAGATACAAGTGGTATGACAATCTTCTGTGTGCTCCGTCAGTGCTATGATGAAATTGTGCATCCCATCGTCTATGTCAGTCGAAAACTACTACCAGATTTATAAAAATGCTTCACATCTGTAATAGAATGTCTTACTGTGGATTTTATGGATATACAACTCAGCAATACTTTGCTTAACACTAACGTTACTTCACAGACAGACATAAAGGCAGTCCAAGGATTATTCCTATTCTCAGAAAATACACACCATCGTCCACTTGAAATGAATTCCCTGGAAAATAACAATAGATATCCACACTTTGATGGATGCAGTTAATAGACTGCAACAGTTTGACATATCTCACTAGAACATTGCTATAAGTCCAAAGACTCTGACGGTTCTTGATTTCGAGGATGCGTACAATAGAGTTCGATATGATATTATGATAACCGCACTGATGAAGAAGGGGGTCAACTGGATAGCAGCCGTCCTGCACTCTCGTCGGGTTGCTCTCCGTCTGGGTGCATGAACCTCAGAGCCACATATTTTAACCCCGGGACAGCCACAGGGATCTGCAGTCTCACCGGTGCTCTTTAATGTGTATACGAGCAAGATTGCAAACCTAGAAGCACCAGGGGTTGGAAGGATACAAACATTTGCAGATGATATTCTTGCATATAGGCAGGGAGAGATAGGGAGCAAACAGCCCAAGAGTTTTGTGGTGGTGCTCTCTGGACAACAGGATTGTAAGAGCTGATATCCCAAGCCTCGCGATAGATGGTCGAAATGTCAGCAGAGAGAACAAACTGAAGTATCTGGGGATCACATTTGACAGGAGCCTATCCTTCAAGGACCATGTGGAGACGGTTGTGACAAGATCTCAAAAATGACTCAGTGCACTTAAAACTATGGCTGCAATGGACACAAAGCAGAGAATGCTTTTCACACTATACCAGCAGTTGATCCTCTCAGTAACTGAGTATGGATTAGTTCTGCTCACTGTCTCAGAGAGTCAGCTGGTGAAGTTAGAGCGCATACAGAACGAAGCAATGCGGGACATTCTGGGATGCACTAGAGACACCCCAATAGTGTGTATGAGTTAAATCCTTGGACTGCCGACTGTTGCTGGTAGGCTCAAGGTGATGCAGGTGACGGCATACCTCAGAGTAGCTGCAGACACAGACCACCCACTGCATGAGACGCTGGACGCAGTTAAGGGTCAGCGACTGATAAGAGGGAAATCATGGATGGCTCAGGCGGAGGATACGATCAGACAGGTGTGCCCCTTTTAGAACATTAGGCGTGGAGAGGAGTGGGTCAGAGTGCCAGCGGAGCAGTCAGACTTGTGCAAAGTTATAATCACATTAAGCCGGGAGTGCAGGGAGTGGCCAGCAGGGGCCACGGAAGTAGAAATCCAGCAACTAATTCAGGACAATGCTCACTCGGGTGATGTGATTATCTACACAGATGGTTCGGTGTCAAGAGGTGAGAGAAGTGGCTGGGGGTTCATAGCCACTTATGGGAATGCGCCTAATGCTGTGATGTCGATTCCTAAATCAATCAATCAACCAATCAATCAGACTCTGACTGGGTGCATGAGACTAGCCTATCTAGATGTCTTATTTAACTACATTACTAGAAACAGTCAACCTATTGAACCATCTAGACTATTCGAACATCATTAACAATCACGTACATGGCTGTCCTGAAGCAGACATTGATGCTTAGGTTTCATTACTAACACTGGATTTCAATTCACATCAACTAACTCGTATTCCAGAAACTGTTATTTTTACAAGCTATAAACATTGAATCTAGAAATTAATAAGCTGTCTGCACTATCTGAGTAAATGATTGACATGACATGCCCTGAATTGCCTATTATCGCAGAGAACAAACTCGAAGTATTGCCAGACGGGCGTTCCTGTGTCATGGTTATTCGTTTGATATAAAACACATTCAAGGCTAGAATAACACCACTGATAATCTACTATCAAGATTGTAACCTAGTCATTCTGAACATTCATCGCATAGTATCACAATTTAAAGTCGAACATCCGTTGGAAACGACATTCATCAACACACAATTCTTTATGTTGTATGAAAATGTGCAATCCTGATTAACTACAATCAATTGTCAGACTTCATTTCAAAACTCTCAAACAACCAGACATGTCAGATATAATTCAAACCTCACAAATCTGCTACCATAATTCCTTAAATTCCCAAGTAGAAAATAGCAGATGAGAAAGCACACATATGTATTGTTATAAGAACTGTTATATTGACCTTGTCTTAAAGATTTTACTGAAAATGCCTCTGTAATTGCTGCTCATGCGATAATAAATGAAGATGTTCATAGATGAGTTGATAGATTCCAACAGCTGGGTTAGTCCTGATGACATGAAAACAACATCTTTGTATTTACTAAAAGCATTATACTGGGGATACAGAGCCATGAACAAAAATAGCCCACACATTGGAGTAAAACTGGCAATAAACAGAACGGAGACCATTGTAACCATTTTAGCAACTCTTTGGTTCCGAATGGTAGCGCTGTCAGATGTTATTTTCATTGAGCCAAATGTCTTCCTCCAGTTGGTTGTCTTGTGCATACTCAACGTCAATAATATTGTGAAGCATACAATAATACAGAATGTGCAAAAGGGAATAACGACGTTGTTAACCATGTAAGAAATTTTCTCAACATCCATACCATCATTACTGTAAATAAGTCCTATCATGGTTTTATTTTTATCCGGAAAAAACTTCATGCCCAGGTGGCTGACAAAATAAACAGGAGTTCCACTAGCAATGTTGACAGTGAAGATACTCACAGTTAAGACAATAACCTTCCGTGGAGTCACAATTCGATGCACCTAAAAGATATATTTATAAACCATTTCACAAGTGTTATGATGACATGATTTCAATATGTCCGATAAACAGTATGTCATACCGTAATCTATATGTGTACATGTTTATGTAACGTATGAATCAAATGGTACGCGTGGGTGCACGTCAGTCAATCTGTTTACTGTGTGTGTGTGCGAGTGTGTGTGTGTCTGTCTGTCAGGATATTACCATAAGACAGATCCATGTTCTCAAAATTGTATCTTTATTTGTTTGTTTGTTTGTTTGTTTTTGTTGCTTATATCTGCGCGTATGCTCCTCATACTTTGGAAACCTGTTCATCAGGGTTACCTGAAGCCATGGAAAGAGGTGGTGGATGGAGTGTGCGCGCAGCCTTATAGATTGTTGTTGTTTATGGTATGCACTCATTTTTAGGGACACTGTCCTTGACCACCGACAAGCCCAGAAGGAAAGCATCCGTAAACTACCTTCTGCAAAACATGCCAATAAACCTAACAACCATGAAAGAAAGATCTGATGGTGAAACCACAAGGCCGGGCAGATACGATAAATCTGGAGAAGAGTGCGACGTAGGGGTAAGTACTAGTAATCGCGATGACGGAGATAATCTCGGCGATGTTACCAAGAAAATATAATGTGTCAGATTAAACAGTAGAGTTAGACAAGAAACGTGGCATGTGGGAATGCTGTATGAAGGAAAGCACAATGTAGTATGTGATGAGATTGAAAGCTTCCATATCCAAATATTAGGAATTAATAAACATCGCTGCACTGGCAAGGGGCGCTTTAAACATAAAAATGGTAGTCTTTTAAATTATTCTGGTAAAGATGTTGGAGGTCAGAGAGGAGTGCCATTTTGTTTTTATAAAACAACAGCAAAAGCTTTAATTTGTTATAACCCGGTTAATGATAGCATTCTCACTATTAGAATCAGAGACCTTCCAAAAACTCAACTCTTATACAGATGTGTGCACCTACATCAACGGCATAGTAGTATGACATTGAAGATGTTTACAGCACGCCGTTAGACACATTAGGTAAGATTGGTCATAATGACATAACAGTAATTATGGGAGATTGCAATGCAACAGTATGTACAAGGAGGAGCTGAACATGAGAGACATGTGTTAGAAACATATGGATTGGGAAACATAAATGAGGCAGGTGACACATTAATTGCATTTTTCACAGAAAACGAGTTAATGATAGCCGACACACATTTTAGGAAACACCCAAGAAGACTATTTACATTGAAGTCTCTGAACAGTAATACCAAAACCAAGATATGCTATATTTTAATGCAAAGAATATGGATGATCAAGCATATCATCATCAAAAACCCTACGAAGCGCAGACTGTGATACAGTTCATCTGTTATTAATAACTGATATGAGAGTAAAACTCAAAAAGACTACCTGAGGACAAAGGCCACATGGTTTTGATCTCACACAAATTCCAGACTCATACCGCGTAGAAGTGAAGAACCGTTTTCGTGTCGTGAAGTATTTAAATGATGAATTGACAGTACATGCTAGTAATATCTTAGTATCAGCAGCCGGAAATTTAATTACATAAGCAACACACGACATCGATTACAACTGACACTTCAGAATTGATAAAGCAACGAAAAAACTGAAACAGAAAGGAGGAGAGTCCGATAACAGCAGGACGAGAAATAAAAAAAAAAGAAGACAAGAGAAGACAAAAACCAATGCATACATGATTGTTGTTAGTTAACTAGCTAGACAGTTAGTCAACGTTACAACTTTACGGTAAAGAGTCGCCCCATTATGTTCCGTTCTTGTGTCAGTAAATGTCACACAAAATGTATATACACTTCAGAGACCTTACAAGCTCAATCATGTATTCTCCATGCTGGACCAAGTCACACATATGATTGTTGTAATAAAATAGAGCAATATCATAAGAATGGAAGAGGATACGAAATGTTCAAATAAATGTAGCTAATAACAAGAAATGTATTTGCAGCAAAGAACCTCAATGGCTCGGAACGCTGAAGAAGAAGAAGATAACAAGAAATAGTCAAACTAAATTACATGTTATCCGTGACTAGCTGGGTATTCCCTAACATAATCTAGAAAAAACTATAGAGCTATGGCAGGAATTGTGCAGCGGAATGTATGATATGAAAGACTGCAATGATACGAATGAGATTCAAGAACCAATGACAGCACAGACATAACTTGAAACCTCATTAGCTGAAATTGTATTTGCAATAATGGATCTGTAGAATGGAAAATCAACAGGATGTGATGAGATAGTAGCTGAACTAATTAATGCAAGATAAATAAAAAACATAAAAATATATCACTCATTATGTAAACAGATATTGAAGTATGGTATTATTTATGTCGTATTTTATATAAGTGTCGTCCCTAGGGTGAGGGGAATCAACACCGACATCCTTTTAACCCCAAATTCTTATCCTGAGGATCTCCCAGCTTTCTGTCCACAACACCCCGTCAGTCCCTGGATCACACACACTCTCTCTCTCTCTCTCTCTCTCTCTCTCTCTCTCTCTCTCTCTCTCTCTCTCTCTCTCTCTCTCTCTCTCTCTCTCTCTCTCCCTCTCTTACCAATGGAACATGCCCCTCTCATTCTTTTCCAAAACATACTCACACAACACTAGCTTTAAAAAATTGACAAAAACAATTTAATAAAGAAAAGTGTCAGGTGTGTGCAAAGTGTATGTGTAGAATGTATGTCGTATAATCTAACGTGTATGTACAGTCAGACCGAATAGCTTAGGAGCAAAGTCAGTTTCATCACTGTACTGGCCACACAACAGCACCATATATGATGGACAGAAAACCTCACCCAAATGATGTGTCTCTCAGGCCAAGTGTCGACTTCCTCCGATAGCTCTTGAACAGTCCGGATGCTTGGTCATCAATAGTGGAAACAGTCCAATATTGATCATCAATCTAACACACACAGTGTAAATACTCTTTCATAAAAGTTCTGAGATCAAAGAATCCTAAAATTAATGTTACTGTCACTTTTGAAAAAAAAAAAAACAATGTTAATATTTTACTGTTCATAGGAATTCCCAAAATGTAACACACACAGTTAATCGGTAATGATTGGTATTCACCAATTGTAACATATACTGTTAAGTTTCCAGGAATCTAGATCTACTAGTGTTCCTGGTACATGTGTTATTGTCAGTGTCTTGATATTAAGGGGATGTAACCTATCACCTAGGAAACAATCTTATATTATCGTTTCCTGCTCAGCATAGGTCAGGTTCCTGCAGACCCTCTGGGTTCTGGGCCCAGTGCAAACGCCTCTCAGTATACTCTGCCTTCAATACTCGAACCATGACTTTTCTTCTAGCTGGTGGTAACCATGGTGAAACCTGTTGAAGAGAGAACACACCTTGTGAGAGCAACCCGAATCCAACCTTTATTAGGTGAGTGTTGGCCACCGGCCGCACTCAGAAATATAACAGAGAACCAAACTCTGTCATAAGGCCGAGGAGCTCATCACATCGGTCTGAGTCATGGTAAGACAAGGAAAGACTAAAGGAAAAGGGCAGAAACCCAGCAGATGCCCTACTGGAAGATCCTACCATTTGACATTTCCTTCATCCCCCAACAATCCTCAATCTCCCTAAATATCATTCCACCACATTGCCCTTAACTCACTGAGTTGATTGATATCTCACACCAGCTAGTTTAAGCAACGCGATAGGCTACTGTTGCCGACGCTCTCATAATACATTCTATCAACGCACATTACTACACTCGATTCCTAAGAATGATCTAATGTAGGTTTATTTAATTACTTAAATACCATATATTTATTCCTGCTTGAAATTGAGACTATTGAATAACACAATGGTTAAATGTTCGCAGATGCAAATCAACATTAGACACTATAGTCTCTCTCTAGACACAAACTAGGAATATTGCACACGTCCGTAGCGCTTCACAACTTTTGGTCGACTAACCCCAAAGTTGTTTACCTCAACTGGTTTAATACTGGGTCTGAGTGACGTCACAAAACTGTCTAGACACTAGACAGTCTAGAATCTATTTTTCTCTCTCCTGTCTAGACTGGGTGGAAATAACCCGCCGTCTACACCGCTTTCATCTGGGGACCTGTCCCGGCACATCAAAAAGTCTTGCCAGATTGTGATCTAGAGAATTCATGTTCCCACAACAACAGATCCTGCCGACTTTTACCCAGACAATCCGTCTAAAATTTCAAAGGATGGCTGCCGCCAGCCGACGTATGGCGCGATAGTTTTTCCTCGACCAACAACACATTAAAGAATGCCGACTTTTTGTAGACGTAGGACGCGACATTCTGTCATCGATCGAAAACTCCAAGATTTTGTGAGTAGCCTCCCTCTTAAGAGAGTAGTCCACATCAACTCTTTCTCCTTGGAGGTTCGATCCAGATGATCTATTCCTCTTCTTCAGGAGCTAGGTGTCTAGACAGGAAATCAGCTCCAACATTTTCCTTCCCAGGTATATACTCCACCGTGAAGTGGTAGGGCTGAAGTAGCAACGACCACCGCATCAAACGGGCGTTGAGCTTCTGAGAAGTGGCCAGGAACATCAAGGGTTGATGATCCGACTGGACCCGAAACTGAACTCCATACAAATAGGGCTGGAATTTGTGCACGGCTCATACGAGAGACAAACACTCCCTCTCGACACTCGAATAATTCCTCTCAGCCGGGATAAGTTTCTTGCTTGCGTATGCCACTGGTTTCAAAACCGAAGCATCGTTTTTCCATTCCTGTAAGAAGGCTGCCCCAATTCCAATCCCACTCGCATCCGTTCTCAACACAAATGGCTTGGAAAGGTCGGGGAGCTGTAAATAGGTTTGCTGACCAAGGCCTCCTTCAACTGACTGTATGCACTCTCGCACTCGGGTGTCAATACGATTGAATCCGGGATTCCCTTTTTCAAGGTTCCAATTAATGGAGCTCCCAGTTCAGTGAAATGCTGGATGAATTTTTGGTAGAACCCACACAACGAGAGAAAGGATCGCACATCCTTCTTCGTTGTTGGCATTGGAGCACGTCTGAACTTTTCTAGGTTCTTCTCCTCTGTGACAATTTGTCCTGGAGTGATGGTGTGACCTAGAAATTCTAGAGTCTGTTATCAGCTATCAGTTACCGGTAACTGACGCTCGGCACGGCGCTCGGCGTGGCGCTGGCGTTCGGCTTCGCGCTCGACATGATGATCGGCGTGGGGCTCTGCGGTAGGCTCAGGGCGGCCATTTACAAGTCCCAGGGTCATGGCAATCTCGGCTTCAAGCCGCTCACCCTGCAGTCATGGGTTGCGTCTGAGCATCTCGGCCTTAACCCACTCACGCGCTCTGGTTATTTCTCCCTCAAGAGCGGCTTTCCTACTCCCACTGTATGGCATCCCATACTCGCGCGCTTGCTATTGTAGCTGTCTTAGTGTAGGCATGATTTTTAGTAAACTCTATAGGATCTGTATCTCTAAAGTCCAACCTAGACACAGTATCTGGTACATTATCTTTGAGGCATGTCTCTAATTAGGTGCTTCGCTGGGGGTGGCATGGCGCAAACGTTGATGCTCCTACCTTTGTGGCTTCACAACTTGGTGGTATCTATTCACCGCCTGTAACCGATCATAGCCACAGCCCAGGCATAGCGACAGTTTGTTGGTCAACCCCTTCCTACAACTACTACAGGGCTTTGTACATGACCCTTTTCGTAGTAGTACCGCTTGAACCTTACAGTACACCCCCACACAGCCACGCTCACAGAGATCTGTGGAGTATAGCCGCAACCACTTACACTTATTATTTGCGATACGCATCTTGGTAAACCAATGGGGATATGGCTCTAATTTGTCGCAGCCTTCTCCTACAGGCGACTCGGCCTCTCGCAGCCGGCAGTATGTCACGCCGACTTGAGTCGCCTGTAGGCGACCCGGTCTCTTGCAAGCGACCTTCTCGGGCGGCGCGCCTAGGAGTCCTGGGGATGGGGCCCGTGTTTTAGTGTGACACCTGGGGGAGTTGTTTTGGCTTCCCGTGGCTCTCATACTCCACAGATCCAAAAGGTCCCTTTTCAACCTACTGGTACACATACGCAATTACGTACACTTGGAGAATATTAAGACAACACTATGAGTTAAACACACTACCACTGTGTTTATTTTCTATCAAGATAAATCTTTCAGCCGGCTCCGTGGCCGAGGGGTTAGCAGCTTTCTTCGCTAACTCCGAATACTCTCGTCACGTGACGCGACGAGAATTAGCAGTGGTTCGAATCGCAAAAGTGACTTATGAGAGTATGGAGCCGGTCGCTCAGAAAGTCGTGGCGTGCTGATGAGCGTAATCTAGCCTAGGAATCAACATACAGCTGAAAGATGCTGGTGTTGACCGCAATATCCTGAAACAGGATGGAAACGCGGAAAAAAAAAAAAAAAAAAAGATAAATCTTTCAGAACATGATAATTTTCGGTATTGTGATAGTGCAATAGTGATTTCGAGACATAAGACATGCACATGTAGCGATGTGAAAGGATGGTCTATGAAATGATGTTAACGATAATACAATATTACAGCAACATGTACGATAAAATATACTCAACTTAAAACGCTACTTGTATGACGGTAATACAAGTCTCAGAATGAGATTTAGCATTTGGCCCGGTGAGACAGTTTTCTTTCCAATGTATGTCATTTTTTTTCCACCAGGTTTCTCCTCGTTGTCACTGAACAGGATCGTGTAACCTGGTGTTCTGGTGAGAGCTAGAAATAGACGATCAAGAATGTGTAAGATTTACACATATAAAATTATAAATATACATATACCAATATACACATATACAAACATAGTGGTAATCCCTGACAATGTCACTCATCTAGGTTTACTGCCTTTACTCTCCTGTCTCTCTCCTCTTCTCTATATATCTCTCCCTCTGTCGAGTCGAAAGGACTTTTCCTTAGTCGAAAAGGCCATGTCCTTACAATTGTCGTCTGAACCTTATCAGTCATATCATGAGGAATGAGGTTCCTAAGTCTACGTCTCTCATTCAGACACATGGTTTCTTTGCAGCCGCCCTTCACCAAAGGCGGTTCAGCAGATTGCGTGTTCAGTGGTGGTAATGCAGGAGTACTTGAACTTCGGGCTTACCTGCTTTTGATCACCGTCAGCGTCAGCCTTATATGTTTTACTATGACTGCATGGTCATCACGCACTTGTTATGGCTACGCACATCATATAGCCGTCACATAGTTTGGTTAATGTATACACCACAACATCTCTGCTTCAAACAACTACGGTAGTATCGTATAATATTCACCATGTGGTGATATATTACAAGCGAAGGATACTACAATAATATGAAATGTGCATAAAGAACGCTACTCATAATCATATTACAACAAACATGTACTTTGGTGTGTTATAACTATCTTAAACACCGTGTACATTCCGTGTATAAAGATTAAAATTAAAAATATGCATAGAAACTAAACCTAGCATAGAAAGATATTCCAACTTTAGGTGGTAAGAATAAAATAACTTGCAACAGAATGAGAAAATAACGCCTTTCAATGAAGTATCATACATTGGACAGATGAAATAAATGTTCGCATACTCGTTACTTAACTGAATAGTTACTTGGAAATACAATTCCATAGGAAATTCTCAACAACACGTTTCGACAAATGATATATACATATAAAGCCACTTTTTACCTGATTCTTGCAGAAAACCATGTAATGGAGTATTTCCAAGCCCTATTATATATACACAGTTCTGATTATCGCTCTTCACTTTTGACCAGCCTTTCAACTTCTAATCTATGTTTAGCATATAATTGACAGGGCAGGTGGTTTCCTGAACCAGATGTTGGTCAGTTCACACATTATCCATGTTCAGAGTTTCCCCCATTCTCGCACTCCGCGGCGACATGTTAACTGGGAATACGTTTCGGCATTTTGTTAGATGCCAAACTGTTTAAGGTTGTCATTACAACCTTACGGCTCCTTTCGCTTGTGAAACTGGTGTAAAGAAATCGCGTCACATTTTATATATTACTAGCTGACCCGGCCCGGCTTCGCCCAGGCCCTGGCTGGGATCTATGTATCTATCTATCTATCTATATATCTATCTATCTATCTATCTATCTATCTATCTATCTATCTATCTATCTATCTATCTATCTATATATCTATCTATCTATATATCTATCTATCTATCTATCTATCTATCTATCTATCTATCTGTCTGTCTGTCTGTCTGTCTGTCTGTCTGTCTGTCTGCCTATCTGTCTGTCTGTCTGTCTGTCTGTCTGTCTGTCTGTCTGACCCGGCCCGGCTTCACCCAGTCCCTGGTGGGGATCATCTCATTTAATTCATATAGGTAGTCATATAACCCCCCGTTCCCGACTATCTATCTGTCTGTCTGTCTGTTTGTCTGTCTGTCTGTCTGTCTATCTGTCTGTCTGTCTGTCTGTCTGTCTGTCTGTCTGACCCGGCCCGGCTTCGCTCAGACCCTGATGGGTGTCAAAGTGTTAGAGACCACTAGGATAGGACTAGGGACAGAAGAGGGGCAAGGACTGATAGGACATAGAGACAGGACCACTATAAAGGTATAGACAGAGTAGAGACAACACCCAAGCTAGAACTTAAGAATAGTTATAAGACAAGACTCGGGTGGGGACACTAACGTGTCGTAACTAAGACAACAGAGGGACCAACCCCGAGGATAGGGGGTGGGGACAGTAGATCACGGAGAATATCCGTGATGACGTAAACAGGAGTAGAACTCTGGGGTTAACAAGTACTAGACGACAATACTACGTGACAGATAGGACAGCACGGAGAGTTGTTGACTGTACGGGGGTTTTGACCACGTAGGCAAGTGACGGACTGAGTTGGGTCAGACAGCGACGAGACGGATTCCCGACAGGACGTGTGTTTTCCGAACGCCTATATCGAGTGTAGTGAACGCATGTTATATTAGCGAGAGAGTTGATTATGTTTATTGCTAGATAAGCTGTGTGAAGAGAGGCGACCATTGTATTTATTTGACAGGCCGACAACGCCTTGTCGAAAGTGTGTGATTATCAGGCTTTGCCTGTAATAAAATCCTTGAAACCATCTGTACAAGTGAAGTTATCTGTAAGGTATAGATGAAGTCGCGAGAATGCCTGTGCGTGTAATGCAAGACTTTGACAATGGGGAGCATCTCATTTAATTCATATAAGTAGTCATATAAGTTCCCGTTCCCGACTGTCTGTCTGTTTGTCTGACCCGGCACGGCTTCGCCCAGTCCCTGGTGGGGATCTGTCTGTCTGTCTGTCTGTCTGTCTGTCTGTCTATCTACCTATAGCCAGGGGACTTAACTTAAGATATAGCAATGCTACTAAAAGTTATGTCCCTTGTTTTAATTTTTCTTATGTACAGTCATGTAATTACAAAATTAAATTTTAGTAAGTAAGTAGATGGTTGTACACTAAAAACTATGACAGAAGGTTGCACGGGTATGAAAAGAAGACGTGCAGAAATTTCATCTCAATCGGATGGACCGTTCGTGAACGCATAAAGAACGGACACACATACATACATACACACATACATACATACATTGCCTTTTATAGATATAGATAATTGTCGATGAAACCAACATCTGTTCGCTTTGTACAATGGCTGTTTTCTAATTTTGAAATATTACGCTATACATTTGTAGACTGAGCAGTGCGGTGAAGTTTTATTTGTCAATTTCCTCACTATTCCTTGATTATATCTTGTTTGTGGAATGAGCACATTATTCTGATATTATCTGAAGCGTTCCGTCAAAGTCTTGTACTCAATACGCTTCAATATGTAAAAACGTATCCTTTACTTTACTAACCTCTCCCAGTCACTGTCCTGATATATACAACTAGCGGTTTCCAACATACAACAAGAGATATAGGCAGACATAGTACTGCCGCTGTTCCCCGTGACTAATTATTGATTGAAAACTCATTGTGTTGCTTCTAATATATCACACATACATCTTCACCCACATAATCACACTTTGGTAACCCTTAATTCAAACAGCAAACATGAAGTATATGGGTGTAAATTACTAACCTTAAATGGCATTACAGTACACAGCCATCTCGCAGCTGTGATTGTGGCGGTGATCATTGCTGAAATCCGAGTACATGTTGTATGCGATAGTGTAGTAACAAGGTACTGAGTTTCAAACAGATCGAAGGTTAAGTCTAAGTCCATGATTGCTGGTGTCATGCATACATTTACCCATAATACTGTAACTAAACTCCCTAAGTCTGCAAACGCGAGCCCTATATGGAAAAAGGAGACAATGTATGTTCTGTTTAACAAATAAGTACAATCGTTAACATGTGTTATTAATACTTCACACTAAATCCGTAAAATCAGTATGTGACCCTACAACAATACAGTTACAGTTATACTAACCAATGCGACAATGGTGCAAATAAATACAAGAAGCACACAGTGTACGCATCAAGAGAAGTAATCTTTAATGCATGATTTATAAACGCATACTATAAATAGATGGACGAAAACAATGTTATCCGACAAATGAAGGACGGAAAGACAGTTGGGTACTACGAATTCAAGGTACATAAATATATCTACAAAAGTATATATATAAGTGCTTCCGGTAAAATGGCGTCGACGTGACGTGTTTATTCTGTGGGAGACGCTGTTTAGTGTTTTCCTGCGGATTATGCGGTGTTATTTCGTATTCGTTTATTGGAAGTGTTCAAAAGACCCACGGAAGGCAGGTGGTGGATGAAATTTTGAGGGCAGTCGACAGATATTTGTTGGTTATGGTCTCAAGTTTCGCCACGGAACGCAGAGGATCTCTTTCGCGAGACAATGGCATCGGTCAAACGACCAATATGGTTACTGCCATAGAGGAAAGCAACGGCAAACTACCCCTTTTTATTAAAGTGCCTAGTACATTATGATTCGCCTAAAGACTAATCATCGCAAGACAAGGAGAGAGACATTAAAATTAGCAACATGGAATGTTAGGACGCTAAACGACGACGAAAAATTAGATAACATAAAACAAGAAATGCAAAGAGAAAAAAATAATATTTTAGGGATGTGCGAAACGAGATGTACATGAGCAGGCATTTTGATAGTCGAAGATTTTATGATTACTTATTCTGGAGGTGAAGGTCGACAAAGGGGAGTGGCAATTATTTTGGACCGGAAAACATCAAAATCTGTTCAAGGATATTGGGCCGTGTCGGACAGAGTTCTAGCAGTTAAATTAAGTTGCAGACCTTTTAACATAAATGTTATTCAAGTATATGTAGATGAATTTTATAACATAGACATAGTCTACCTTAAAGAAATGTAAACATTCAGAAGTAAACACCATAATAGGGGACTTCAATGCACAAGTAGAAAATCAAGGTTATAAATACACAGTACGAAACTATAGTTTAGGAGAGAGAAATGAAAGAGGATACTGACTCGTAGAGTGGGCAAATGAGCAGGAAATGATAGTAGGAAACACCTAGTTTAAGCAACACCCTAGAAGATTATGGACATGTAGGAGTCTTGATAGCATGATTAGAAACCAGATTGACTACATCCTGATTAGCAGAAGTTTAAGAAACGTGTTAACAATAGCAAAAACAGTTCCCAGTGCTTATTGTTATAATGACCACAGATTACGTACAGGAACATTGAGGATAAAGTTGAAGAAAGTCAAGTATATAACATGAAACACTAAATATGATTTGTGTACACTGGTTAATGACAAGGAAATACAAAACAAATTCAACATAGAAGTACAGATCAGATTTGACATATTGTCTGATCTAGACATCCTATTCCAGGATGTGGATGATCAATGGGAAATGTTGAAGAATTCAATCAGTTTGGCTGCAGAAACAACTATTCCAAAATTAAAGAAAGTGGGTCATAAGAAATGGATGACTGAAGAAATTCTACACCTAATGGAAACAAGAAGACTCAACAAAAATAATTCTGCCACATATGAAGAAATTCACAGACAAGTCAGAATATTATGTAAGGAGGCAAAAGAAGATGGCTCTATGAAAAGTGCTTAGAAATTGAAAAACAAAAACCAGTGAAAACACCAAATTAGTGCGCAAAAGAAATCAGGAAATCACTAATACAAGAATAAGTACATCAGCAGGCTGTCTAAAAACTAAAGATGGCACACTCATAATAGAAAAAGATCAGATTCTACATGTATGGACATATTATATCCTAAACCTATATGATGACAACAGAGAGGAACAGTATGATATTAGATTTAATAATGAAGGACCGACAAATTTGAAGTTGGAGGTTCCAAATGTTCTTAAGCATATGAAAGGTGGCAAGTCCCCCAATGCAGATAGCATCACAACAGAAATGATTAAAGCTTTAGAAGAATATGGACTAGATTAAGTCACCAGACTGCTGAACACATTATATGATACTGGAGATATACCTTCTGATTATGTAACTCTTTATTTATTGCAATCCCAAAGAAATCAGGAGCCTTGGAATGTGATCAACATAGAACAATTGGTACAATGAGTCACATCACAAAGATTTTGATACGAATTCTCATGCAAAGAGTGAGGAAGAAAATACAATGTGGGTTTGTAGAAGGAAAGGGTACAGTAAATGCTGTGTATATGCTGCGAACAGTAATTGAACGTGCTACAGAAGTAAACAAGTATATTCATCTTTGCTTTATTGACTACACAACGACATTTGATAGAGTTAGACATGTCAACATGGTGGATATGCTTGCAGATCTACAAATTGATGGAAAAGACATTAGACTTATAAAAAACATATATTGGAAACAACAAGCTGCCATAAGGATTAATAATGAAGTGGGACAATATCAACCTATTAAGAGAGGTGTTAGGCAAGGAAGTGTAATGTATCCAGATCTTTTTTCCCTATACAGTGAAAATATTTTCAGAAACTTAGAAGATATAAATGGAATCAGCATTGGAGGACGAAACATCAATAACATTAGATATGCAGATGATACAGCATTGATTGCAGACAATGCACAGGATCTGCAACAATTAGTAGATGCGGTTGTTGTACACAGTGAGCAACTGGGGTTAGAATTAAATTGAAAAAGGACACAGGTTATGGTAGTCACAATGAAGAACAAAATACCATAATGTAATATACAAGTAAATGGGACTATTCTTCAACAAGTGAATCGTTACAGTTATCTCGGAACAGTCGTAACATCTGATGGGAGATGCCTTGAAGAGATTAGAACAAGAATCTTCATATATATATATATATATATATATATATATATATATATATATATATATATATATATATATATATATATATATATATATATATATGTGTGTGTGTGTGTGTGTGTGTGTGTGTGTGTGTGATGCCTGAGGAGAGCTGCCAACTTAACAATCCGAGACCGAGTAAGAAATACTACCATCAGACAGACTGTGGGATCAACACCTTGTGCCACATTTATTGGAAAACAGAAGATCAAGTGGTTTGGCCATGTCGTTAGAATGCAACATCAGCAACTACCATCACTGGCCTTACAGCAAACATCATCTGCGACGAGACCGCGAGGACGTCCAAGAAGAAAATGGATTGACGACATCAGAGACATTGTACAACCACACGTAGTGACACTATCCAGTGCCGCCCACCGGGCGCTGGAACGCAAATTATTCCTCCCCACGACGCTAGACGGCAGAAGTGGAAGGTAATGATGATGATGATGATGATGATGATGATATATATATATATATATATATATATATATATATATATATATATATATATATATATATATATATATATATATATATATATATAGGGTAGCGGGGTAGGGGTATACCCTATCAAAGGAGAAGTAAGGCGCCTCCTTCCCTCCGCTAGCCTAAGGGACACCCTTGGGCAAGGTGGAGTACCCGTTTAGCCCCCCCCCCCTCCCCCAACAGTGTAACGTGAAGCCATTGAGCAGGTGGTGGATTGGACTTGGGAGCAGCCGACAGATAGTTGTTGGTTTAGGTTTCAAGTCAGTGACGGTGGGCAGAGGATCTCTCAGTAGAGACAATGGCTACGGTCATCCGATGAGTATGGTCACTGCCAGGAAGGAAGAATGGTAGACTTCCCTCCTTATTGATTCCCGGGCAGAGGAGGCTCGTCAGCCTTGGTTGGTATCTCTTCTAAGAGAGGGGACTCTAAATCTGAAACCTCCGCTGCCTTGCGGGTATACCCATATGGGAACGGCTTCGGGAGTAAACCCTGAGGACAAATCCGGAGATGGAGTCCCTAAGGCAGTTCCATGTTGTAAACAACATAGTTCTGGCAACTCCTGCGACGGCACCGATGCCAAGTTGCATTGACTACTGCCTTTCCCTTGGTCAACATCGGAGACGTAGAGAGGGGGAACTTGCTACTTGGCAACAGCTGGTTCTCCGATTTCCATTGCCCAGGCTTGTGCCCTGAAGAGGTCACTTCAGCACCGCGTAAAGCGGTGACACAACACGGGAAGCAGCATTTGCCGGTTATAAGTCTTAATGCTTGATTGGCGTAGAGCAAGGCGCCAGGGGCTACTTCCGACGGTGGGAGAGATCATCGTATCTCACTAGACAGCTACGCCCGCCTAAGCTGGGCATCCCCCAGTCAATAAGGTTTTGTCTCGCCACGGTTCATCTGCTCCTGAGGGTGTGTGGAGCTCAGGGGGAGAATCCTGACACATGGACCGCAATCTATACACCCAGCAACAAGAAAAAAACAAAACAACCGGCCCTAAGGCTTGGAACATGGAACGTAAGAACAATGACTCCTGCCATCTCAGGCGATCTAAACGAGATTGTGGATGCCCGCAAAACTGCAGTGATAAACAAAGAACTACTAAGACTGGGGATAGACATTGTCGCCCTGCAAGAGACCAGACTCCAAGAATCTGGAAGCTTCAAGGAGAGGGACTTCACTTTCTACTGGCATGGCAAGCCGTGGGGAGAGACCAGGGAGTATGGAGTTGGCTTCGCTATCAGAAATAAGCTGCTTAATTCCATCATACCACCAAGTGATGGCACTGAAAGAATACTGAAGCTCCAACTCCAGACAGAGGCAGGCCCAGTTAGTATTATAAGCGTTTACGCCCCAACACTAACTGCAGCATCAGAATCTAAAGGCAAGTTCTATGAAGACCTTAGCAAAGAAGTCAGTGAAACACCAGAGAAACAACATCATTTTATCCTGGGGGATTTCAATGCCAGGGTTGGCTCCGGCCACAAATCTTGGCCTTCATGTCTAGGACAGATTGGCGTTGGGAGGATCAGTGACAATGGACAACGTCTCTTGGAATTATGCAGCCACTAAAATCTGTGCGTGACCAACACCTTCTTTGACACGAAACCTATACACAAGTTGTCATGGAGGCACCCCAGATCAAAGAACTGGCACCAACTCGACCTGATGCTCACTAAACACAGCAATCTCCTCAATGTACGGCTGACTCGCAGCTATCATAGTGCTGACTGCGACACCGACCATTCACTCGTCTCCTGCAAGGTGAAGATAAAGCCCAAGAGAATCTACAGAAGCCGAACAGAAGGAAGACCACGCATTGACACCAGCGGCACCCAAAATAAAGAGAAGGTCAACAAATTCACGAAGGCTCTAGCGGATACTCTGCCTGGCCCCACAAACGGAAATTCCACCGAGAGATGGAGTCATTGTCGCGACACCATCTACAATACAGCACTATCAACATTTGGCAAGAAGCAAACTAAGTCAACCGACTGGTTTGAAGCACACTCTGAGGAGATGCTCCCAGTCCTGGAGATAAAGAGACATGCATTCTCAATGCATAAAACATCACCTTCAGAGAAAACATTGCAGACATTGCGTACGATCAGAAAGAGTACAACAAATTTCAAGAATATGTGCGAACAGGTACTGGCTACAGCTCTCTGCTCAAATTCAAACTTGTGCAGACACTGGGAATATAAGAGGAATGTACGAAGGCATCAAGCAAGCTGTCGGTCCATCAAAGAATAAGATGGCCCCTTTACGATCAACTGAGGGGGTAATCATACAAGATCGAGCGAAACAAATGGATCGCTGGCTAGAACACTACTCAGAGCTATACTCAGTGGATAACGATGTCAGTGAAGAAGCTCGGAAGCCATCTATCACCAGTCCGCCATGCATGCCCTGGATAACGAACCATGCATCACAGAAATCAGCGAAGCACTAGACTCTCTCAAATCTGGCAAGGCACCTGGAAAAGATAGTATTCCACCTGGAATTTTAAAATGTAGCAAAGAAACAATCATCCCAGAACTGTATGCACTATTTCAGCTCTGCTGGAAAGACAAATCAGTATCACAAGATATGAAAGACCCTTTCGTTACCCTTTATAAAAACAAAGGCGATGAAGCGAATGCAACAACAATCGCGGCATTTCCCTACTCAGCATTACAGGCAAGATTTTTGCCAGAGTAAACCTTAAAAGATTACACATTCTTGCTGAAAGAATCTACCCCGAATCGCAGTGCGGATTTAGACCCAACAGGTCTACCATCGATATGATTTTCTCACTCTGGCAGCTCCAAGAGAAGTGCAGAGAACAGAGGAAGCCATTATATATTGCCTTCATCGACCTCACAAAGGCATTTGACCTTGTGAGCAGAAGCGGCCTTTTAAAGTCCTAGAAATGGTTGGATGTCCACCCACCCTTCTTAGTCTCGTGAAATCATTTCATGGAAACATGCAGGGGACCATTTTATTTGACGGCTCAACATCCCAGTCATTCAGCATCAGCAGCGGAGTAAAGCAGGGCTGCGTGCTTGCTCCTACATTCTTTGGTATCTTCTTCGCCGTTCTATTAAGGCAGGCATTTGGGTCTGCCACTGAAGGCATATACCTCCATAGAAGATCTGATGGCAAACTGTTTAACCCATCAAGACTCAAGGCAAAGACCAACATAAGATCAAGATGCATAAGAGAACTGCTATTTGCAGATGATGCAGCACTGACTACTCACACAGCAGAAGATCTCCATCGGCTCATAGATCGCTTTGCAGCAGCCTGCAAAGACTTCGGGCTCACCATCAGCCTAAATTAAACACAGGTAATGGAACAAGATGCTGGTGCGCCTTCGTCAATCAAAATTTCTAATTACGAATTGAAGATCGTCCACGAGTGTGTGTATTTGGGTCGGCAATATCAGATAATCTTTCATTAGCGACAGAAATCGACAGACGCATTGGAAAGTCAGCCACTACATTTTTTAGGCTTGCTAAAAGAGTTTGGGAGAATAATAGACTAACAGAGCGTACACAAGCTCAAGTATATAAAGCTTGTGTTGTTAGCACACTACTCTATGGGTCTGAATCCTGGACCCTGTACTCAAGACAGGAAGGGAAGTTGAATTCCTTCCATATGAGATGTCTGAGACGTATCCTGGGCATAACATGGAAAGACCACATAACAAACAAACATGTGATTGAAAGAGCAGATATTACCACAGTGCACACCCTCCTCAAGCAGAGACGCCTCCGGTGGCTGGGCCACGTATCTCGAATGGAGAATGAGCGTATTCCCAAAGATCTCCTATATGGAGAACTAGCCACAGGAAAGAGGCCAACCGGAAGACCCCAAATGCGATATAGGAATGTGTGTAAACAAGATATGAAAACCCTTGGAATAGATCCAGTCTCGTGGGAAAGAGTTGCAGCAGACAGATGCTCCTGGAGAAGAGATGTACGAAACGGACTGGTGCTATCTGAGAGCAATCTGATCCAACAAACTGAGGATAGGCGGCACAGGCTTAAAACGCAGTCACTTACTGCGGAACTTGCCCCGTCTTACAGATGCGGAAACTGTGACAGGGATTGTCACTCTCGCATTGGACTATACAGTCACCAGCGGTGCTGCCAGGTACCTCCCAAGCGGCACAACGCTATAGTCCTTCAGGACTGAAAGAGGCCTACTATATATATATATATATATATATATATATATATATATATATATATATATATATATATATATATATATAGAGAGAGAGAGAGAGAGAGAGAGAGAGAGAGAGAGAGATAGTGTAACATAATCATTAGGTGAGTGCCCGTTTATGAATTTCGTGGTTCCTATGGATTTTGGTATTCCCTTTGTCCATTGTTCACGTGGTCAGCTTATTCTTCTGATTCTATTTAGTCTGTACATCATTGCTTGCTGTGGAATATTGTTAGATATTTGCTAATTATACGGGCAAACCATTTAACTTGTTGATTTCTGATGAAATCTAGCGCTACTATAACCCTCACGTTAGCCTTATTTCTTCATTTCTGATTCTTTTCTCTCCATAATACATTGAGTATTCTTCTCAGGAATCTCATTTTCGTTGTAATTTTTATTTTTTCTGTTTCTTTCATTGTCCAGGTTTTTAGCATTTGTAGCATTGAGTTGGTAGGAAGATGGTGTTGTAGATTGCTTTGTTGGTGTCTATTGATCTATTCAGTTATAATGAGTAAGTCAAGAGCAACAGAAGGTGATAAGTATTGAAAAAAATATAAATTTATGAAAGGGAACGAAGCAAATAAAATAAACAATACGAACAGTGGAAGAATCGTCAAATATGACAAAACAAGAACTATGGTTGAATAGTTTAGATCACACTAACGTATTTGATTCAGTTAAAATCAGAATTTGGCTGTGTAGTATAAATGATGGAAGAGATCTCTGAATTAAATAAAGCGGACACACACTGGAAACAGTTGGTAGCAATTAAACCTGAAAAAGAAACAACGGGCTAGCATAAACAAATACATTAAGTTGCATGAACAGGATGAGTTTTGTCACAGGATGTATAAAGCGAAATAATAGTGATAACAATCAAAATAAGCAGAACAACCAGAAATACGAATGCAATGTATAATATAAACGGTTTACGACACACACAGGTAACGCAGCATTGCTATCCAAAATCTCGAAGTATCCACAACAGTTGCTATACACAGTACTAATGCAAATGAAAGAACACAATATTTCTTTAATACCAAGGAAACAGACACTATGGTTGTAGCAACACGACAACACCAACATATGGTACTACAATATATGTAAGAACGTAAAAGTACTCCACCACATGTCACAACTCTACTAAAAATAATAACATCAACGGAAAAAAAAAAAAAATCAACGGAGGGTAAGTGAAATTGGTTAAGAACAGATCCAGTATAGTCGAAGGGATATTTCAGAATATAAAGAGTATCTGATGTAATGGGGTCATGCTTTTTAAATGTCAGTCAGAGAGTACTGCAGTTTTGAATAAAAACTGCTGCTCTCCAGTATTGCAGTGACTCTTGGAATGTGAACGAACAAATTAAGAAGATTGGTTGATTGATTGATTGGTTGATTAATTAATTGATTGATTGATTGATTGATTTAGGAACCGACATCACAGCATTCGGGGCAATCCAATAAGCGCTCCGTCCCCATCCTCAGACGCCAGCGAAGAGTTCCAACCCCAATAGTATCAGTAGCAATCTGATTATATGTGCGTCTCGCCATTCCTCTAAGCGTCGAGCATCGGCCAGATCCCCTCGTCACTCCACGCTGTCGCATTCTTGCCAGACCATGGTGATCCATTTGCTCCTCCGAGGTCAAATTAAGAAGAGATTGGAAGCAGCTGACCTCTGTATTCTGAGATGAGTATGCAAAAGCTTTGGTCTGCCAGAGTAAGTAATAACGAGTGTCTGGAACAAGCTAATAAATTTAGAACATTATATGCAGCATTAAGAAGGAGACTTAATGATCAGACATATACTGGCAAGCATATTGACGACTGGGAAGGTCAGAATTAGATGAGACAGACAGGGATAAAAGACTGCGAATGCCTAAGATGATGTCATGGAGTAATGCCACGTAAAGAATTAATTAAAAACACAAAGAACTCATATCTGTGGAGAAAAGAGCAAGGTATGGCATTATATAGGACATGTGATAATGTTCATTATTATAAGATTGATTGCGATAGCAAAGAGTAGGACATCTACATATGGTCATTACAGACATTCTATGGAGAACAAAAAATGCAAACACTGATGAATGGAGAGTCAAATATAAACTGATTGTGGCCTAGGTGTTTGCAAGTAAGTGTACTCGTGTCGAGATTCTTAAGATCTGCACGGGATTTAAGTCTAGAATGTTTGTGTGTGTAAATTATTTTTAAATTAATTTAAATTATGTCATATATTAGTAATTATCTTGCTTTAATGTGGAAATTATATTAAAAATAATAAATAGCGAAGTACTGTGAACAACATATGCTATGGAAAATATAATGAGAAACCTTAATTTAATTGTGTAACGTCTCGTATATTAATTTTAAGTGCATCATAAAAGTGTGTTTCTGCAGAAAGGAACTGTTTTCATTTGGAAGTTACGGGGTCAAATCTAATTGTGGTAACTATAACTTTCATGCAATGCATAATTGTCAGGTGACTTAAATCTATAATCATAATGTATTATCAAGTTGTTTTATGTGTTCTTACACTGTTTATATTTTCTCACACGGTGTATATGTTCTCATGTGGTTTACGTGTTCTCAAGTGGTTTATGTATTCTCAAGCGGGTTATGTTTTCTAATGTAGTTTATATGATCTCAAGTGGTGTATGTGCTCTCAAGTGGTAATGCATTCTAATGTGGTTTATGTGTCCTGACAAGACAAATCGACACGTATAATTGAATGCAACATTGCTACAGATTTAAAACCGCTTGATCCGGACACCGCTTACAATAAAAGGTACGAATCTGTCAAAGGAATTGTCTTATAATCAGTATGTGTAAAATTAATCACATGTAAACAAGGAGGAGGAGATGGAGTAGGGAAAGGAGCAGGAGAAGGAGGAATAATTGAAAAATACGAAGATGAGTTTAAAGTAATACATTAACTAGAATATAATATGGGACTTCTTCAATTCCAGACTCTTTAAAACAATGGCATTTGGTTAATTAAACACATACCTAATAGACTGATGTTGACAGGATCGTTGAAACCTTGCTTGGTGAAGCAGATTATGTTAATGATATTAGTACCGATACCAAAACAGTTGAATGATTGGCACAGTATCGTGAACACAATCCAGTAATAGATGCGCGATATGTAATTTAGTACAAGAAAGAAATTGTCATCATATACTGTCTGTTGGTTCACCAACGATAGATTCATAGTTATTTGATAGTAATCTTCCGTATACATTATCACACAAAACACAGAGACTGTCCACTTAATGAAATGTAAATCAAATATTCTGAAATATGAATCGCATTTCATGATACCCAATGTATATTGATTCGACCTGGATGATCAGGGCATTGTTTATTCAATCCCAACCATATAATATTCGAACATGTGACCACCGGTAGAGCAGGCAGCAAGCACTGCTACCCTACAGCGTATATGTGTGTGTGTGTGTGTGTGTGTATATATATATATATATATATATGTCAGGGTGTTGAGGGGTAGCTACAGGACATAAGGAGGACAAGGGACAGAATAGAGTTAGGGCGACTAAGAGAACGACAGAGAAGAGATAGATTAGGACAGCTAGAATATAGTCACTAGAGTATAGACAGGACATAAGTCAAGACATCAGAAGGTCATAAGACAGGACCTAAGTCAGGACACAGAGGGTCATAAGGCAGGACATCTACAGGACAGTAGATGAAGTGGAGACAGGACGTAGTAAGGGATACTATCGTGTATTAGACAGAGTAACGGTAGGACCAGACCGGATGATACAAGGGGACCACAGTTCACGGGACACTGCCCTGAACGGACTAGATGTCAGTGACCTATACTAGCACGGACAGTTTGCAGTACAACAGGACTGTTGAGACAACACGAGGTTCACACAACGGCACGGGGTCTAGTGCGACTAGCCCAGCGGTTGAGTTTAGAATCGTCAGACCGGACTTGGGACAGCTTCAGGGAGGACCTGTTTTCTTTTGAGCAAATGCTGAATGTTTAGCGTTGCGAAAGTACTAGTCGAGTAGAGAGAGTATTGAAGTGTGAAACTATCGTGGGTTATTAGATTATGAAAGGCGGCATATGTATGTTCGCATGAAACTTACCGCCTGTATTTATTGTGTGATGATATCAGGTTCGCCTGTAAATAAATGATGAAGTTTACCATACGCTTTCTTTGAGTGCGTATGAAGGAGCTGAGTGCCTGTGTGTGTGAAGCAAGACGCTGACAATATATATATATATATATATATATATATATATATATATATATATATATATCCTCTAAAAAGTACTGGAGAGTTTTGGTAATAAACCATAACTTTATGAAGGGAAAATCCCAGCTGCACCTCCCCGCGGTAGAGGATGGAAAGCACAGCTAACACAGCTCTGGGGATCGAGTATCCACCGGAATAAGTGGACAACTCTGCAGCTGAGCAGAGCAGGGCACTCACTTGTCTTGACAGTCGGAAATGGCTTTCAAAGGTAGAGGTAAAAGACCACCATGTGGATGTGGAAGGCAAGGGGAAACCACCACATTATCTTCCCAAGACTTCTTGGCAAAACATATATCAGATTTAGTGAATGACGTTAATGGCTGTCTTACTCCCGTGTGTTGCCGGGGACCATAAGGGAAGCAAAGAATATCAACACTGTATCCTACCACGCATGTCGTAAGAGGCGACTAAGGAGGCTTGATGGTTCCGTCGCCCTGCTACTGAGTGAGTGCGTGGCGCGACACTGTGAGCTGTGAGTATCGTGTGAAATGCTTTTGAATCTGCCTGAGGTTTTTTGGAACGTGACTGCAAGTTCGGAGTGATAGCAGGTGGCTATGTCCCAGAGTTGACCGGTTTTTGCCTTATGCAGAAATGCGTGGCTGCTGGGCTTCTGGTTGACTGCCACTGCCATCAGCGATGAATTGTGTTTTCGTGGACTGTGTGGGTGAACATCTAGGAAACGTTCAGATAGGAAAATGACTGCCGATTCCATCAGAGATGAACAGGGTGTTTCGTGGGGGACTGGTGTGTTGACATTCTGGTGGCGGCATTATGCACAGTGTATCTGTTCGGGCCGTTGTTTGTCGAGATTCCTGTCTTTTCCACTTTTCACATTAGGCAGTGGGGAGCGTTTTGTGTGATATTCACTGGCACAGGAACGGAGCATAATGGGGACGACCCGTTGCTGTGAAGTTGGAACTGCGACTAACTAACTAACTAACTAACTAATGGCTGTCTTAGGACTTTCTCGTCCGGTAGGGACAGTCATGAGACACAGATGACACCAGACCGTCATCCAGCTACTGATGGCAAAATCATAAATAAAATAAATAATTTTAGGGTAGGAACATGAAATGTTAGGACATTAAATAAACTAGGAAAGTTGAACGATGTTCCAAGAGAAATGGATAGCATGAAAATGAATATAGTAGGCGTTAGTGAGATGAGATGGAAGGGAACGTGCGAACGTGTGTGTGAGTGTATGGGTGGTGAGATGTGTAGTTAAGGGATGTGTGATTGGGGATTGGAGATCGGGGTGGGATGGCTGGCGAGTGGGTGGGAGGGTGTGTGTAGGGTGGGGTGGGAGGGGATTGTGTGTGTGTGGGTGCGGGATTTGTGGGTGGGGGAGATTGTGTGGGTGGGTTATATGTGTGTAAGGGGGGTGGGTCGGTGCGGGTTTTGTGTGTGGGTAAGTGCATGATATGTGAGTTGGCGAAAATATGTGTGTGTAAATGTTGGATATGTGGTTGGGGGATGTGTGATTGGCTGAGTGGTTGGGGGTGTGGGTGGGTGGTGGAGGATACGTGGGTGGGTGGGTGAGAGTTGGTAGTTTATGGGATGGGTGGAGGATGTGTGCGTGTGGGTGGGGAGATGTGTGAAAGTGGGGGATGTGTGGATGGATATGGATGGGTGGTTGCATGCATGTGTGCCTGGGTTTGTGTGTGGCTGGGTGGGGGATGTGTGGTGGGGGATGTGTGGTGGGGGTATGTGGGGTGGGTGGGAGATGTGTGTGGGTGGGGAGATGATGTATATGGGGGTGTGTGGGATGTGTGGGTTGGGGGATGGGTGGATGGATGGGGTCATGTATGTGCCTGTTGGTATGTGTGTGGTTGGGTGGTGGATGTGTATGTGGGAGACACGCGGATGGATAGGGGATGGGTTGGTGGGTGGGGGATTTGTATCATCACATGGTAACATGCATTGTTTATGCTTACAACAGTCATCTGACAATGTTTTTTTTTTCCTATGTGAATGCACTATGCACTGATGAACGAAAGATGAGTGATTGGAAGGTCCGAATGTAAGACGGGCCTGCGTGACTAATTTGTTATCCTTCGAAAATAAAGTTTGTTTATTTGTTTGTTTTGTTTGTTTGTTAGAGCTACAAAGATGGACGCGAAAACAGTCAGATATGCTATTTTGATGTGCCCCCTTATGGAGATGAGAGTCTGTCCTTGGTTGGGCATTGCTGTTGTCTTGTATTCTCGTTACGTGAATTTCTGCGCCTTGTATCATAGCCCCCGGACTACCCCAGGAGTCAACACTTTCATCTGTGCTGTTCAATGTGTATACGAGCAAGATTGCAAGCCTTGAAGCACCAGGGGCTGGAATGGTACTAACATTTGCAGATGATGTTCTCGCATACAGACAGGGAAGAAGCCGAAATCAAATAGCCCAGGATCTACAATGGACATTGGACAAAGTAATGAACTAGTGCATGGCCATGAATGCTGTCATTAATAAAGAAAAGGCATATATCCTATGGTGCTCTCTGACATTAAGATTGTTAAAGCTGATCTCCAAAGACTCATAATGAATGGTAGCAATGTGAATAGAACAGTGAATGCATAGTGAGAACAACTGGAGGACACTCAGAACCCTTCACCATAAGATCCTGAATACGACAAGGTTGTGCCCTGTTCCCTCTCTTGTTTATAACATATAAAGACAACATATGTAAAGAAACCAGCCAAACAGAGACCGCAAGAGCATCGCATGACGAGAACACAGAAGAAGAAACTTCTGCAAATCTAACCATTAGGGAACTCCTGTTTGCGGACGACCAAGCACTAATAACAAAATCAGAAGGTGAATTACAAGGCCACATAAATAGTCTAAACGAAATCTGTAGGGAACATGACAGGAAAAGTAGCACAAGTAAAACAGAGGTATCTTATATATAAAAAAGGATGTGCGTATCTCCGTATGTCCTTTATACGCTCGCGAACGGCCCATGCGATTGAGATGAAATTTTCTACACGCCTTCCTTTCATTCCAGAGATGCCAACTGTCGTAGTTTTTTTTTCTTCTTCCTCCTCCTCCCTCCTCCCTCCTCCCCCTCCCAAAATACGTACGTCCAGGAAATGGTCTTCTACATAGACACTTCTCTCTGAGGTCCGCGATAACATCGGGAACGAGAACTTATATGACTACTTATATAAATTAAATGAGATGCTTCACACCAGGAGCTGGGCGATGTCGGGCCGGGTCAGACAGACAGACAGACAGACAGACAGACAGATAGTCGGTAACGGGAACGGGAACTTATATGACTACTTATATGAATTAAATGAGATGCTCCCCACCAGGGTCTGGGCGAAGCCGGGCAGGGTCAGCTAGTTAACTATAACTAAAGAAGAATAAGCAACAACGATTCACCTAAGCGAACGTCCCTTGAAACAAGTAAAGAGTTTTAAGCACCTAGGAAGTATAATATCGTCAAATGGCAAATCAGAAGACGAGATCGAAAATAGATGCAATAAGGCAAACCAACTCATTCTACAAATAACACTAATACTAAAGAACAAACATGTATCAATAACTACTAAGAAAGCACTTTACAACACATTCTTCCTACCAACTCTATGTTACCAATTCCAACTCTGGACAATGACAGAAAAAGAGAAACGAAAAATCACAACAACAGAAATGAGATTCCTGAGAAGAATACTCAATGTATCAAGAATAGATAAGATCAGAAATGAAGAAATCATGACTAAAGTGGGGGTTATAGCTGCACTAGATTATTTAGAAGGCAGCAAGTCAAATGGTGTGGCCATGCAAGTAGGTTACCAACTAACAGTATACCACAACAAGCAATGATGTACAAACCAGAGGGAAGCAGAGGAAGAGGCCGACCACGTAAACGATGGATGCTGGGAATAACAGAGTCCATGGGAATATCGGTACATGAAGCCTATAAGCGTGCACTCTTCCACTGTTTATACTTCACCTCGACACATCAAGGTACATGATGAGATGAGATGAATGTGAATAGAGAAAGCAGGCTGAAGTACATGGGAATCATCTATGAAATAAGCCTGTCCTTTAGGGATCTTGTTGAAGTGGTGGTTGCAGAGTGTCAGAAGGGGCGCATTGCACTGAAGAGTATGTCAGAAGGGACATGTAGCAGAAAATGCTATTCACACACTGTTTCATCACTTGATCATTTCAGTGGTAGAGTATGGACTCTGAATGCTCACTGTCTCAAATAGAATAGTCATCTAGTTAAACTAGAGCGCATACATAATGCATGCGTTCTGGGATGTATACGGGTCACATCCTGGCGTTGCCGACCATTTCAGACAGACTCAAAGATTTGCAACAAGGTCATACCTCAAGGTAGTTGCTGACAAGAAAAACCCCCTGCATGATTCCCTGGATGCAGTCAAGAACAACAGGCTGTTAGGAGAAAGATCGTGGATATTTCAGGCAGAAGATACCATCAGAGAAGTGTAGACACATGAGAAGATTGACAGAGTCAAGGAGTGGGTCCGAGTGTCAAATAGCAGTTCAGACTTGTGTGGGGTTATAATCAAACTGGGCAGTGAGTGTAGAGAATACCTGTCAGGTGCCACGGTAGTTGAAATTCGACAATTAATTTATGACTACGCTCGTTCTAGCGATGTGATTATCTATACCGATGGTGCTGTGTTAAGAGCCAAATAACAGTGCCTGGGGATTCATCGCAATAGTAAATGGCTAATGTTTAGTAAAGCTTGACATATGATAACGCCATCTAAAGTCTGAGAATGGAGTTACTGCAGCTTCCCGCTGGATGGAGAACAAACTGTATACGCACGTGGTGATTTAACTGATTTTCAAAGATTGCTGCCAAAGGTGAAGACTTGTATGCTTCGTGCAGCATTGCTTGCATCGATTCTGAGGTTGTGGGTAGTGAGGATCCGATGGATCTTTTCTCCAGGACTCTCTGATTTGGTTGGAAATCAATGCCCAGACAGATGTGCTGGTGCCGCATCATTAAGGAGTGATTTAATGCATTATAAGGCAGATAGATATAATGAAGTCCCACGGGGAGCACGAGAATAATGAAGAAGAGCAGTTATACTATCATGGTCTAGAGATAATGCAAAAGCAAGGGTTGGTCAAGGGATTTGATCTACAGTCGTCACTCAGAAATAAAGCAAGACGGACGTATAATTAGGGCCCATTATTATTGGAACTGTTTGCTAACTATTAGAGATGAGGACTGAGCGCTAAGGGGAATGTCCCGAGTGCCATCATGTCGGTTCGTGTCACAGCTCAGCTCAACGCAACTCCACCACATGTTGATATACACACTCTTATTCACGACACAGAAATAATACAGCCAACGAATAACCAGCCCCCTTGTCCACTGAACAGTTGCATAACATCTTAGTTATAGTTAAACCCCATACCGACATTGGTAAATCGAGAAAATGTTCTTGCAGTTTCGATTGTTTTCGAAATATTATTTTAGATAAAACTCGATGAAATATGCCAAGCAACTTGAAACTGCATTTGAAATAAGCAATCTTCGGCTGGCTATTTTATTTACAGAAGGCTTGTACGAAATAGTAATCGATATAATTCGGGTAACTTTTTCTTGATGTAAATTATTAATAGAGTGAACAATACAATTTGTGACATCGACATCATGAGTAGAATTGCACATAACCAGCTAGTATTATTTTAAACATATGGTTACACTAATAGCAGCCACAGTGTGTTAAGGTGACACTTGTGAATTAAGATTATCAAATGTAAACATTAAATAAAATTTACTTATCCGGCCATATTGATACTATGCAAACTTTAGAATGACAGCGACTTTAAACGTCATTATTATGTTTCCATCTATGCAATTGAGATATATCTCCGCTTGTTTATTAAATAGTTGAAATGTTGCCAACGGATCGAATCTTTCCAATCTCAAATAACAACTCACCAAAGACACAACCGACATCGTGAATTTAAGTTACGTATAATTGAACCTGATAGAGGGTTATTTTTAATAGCACTGCTGCACTCGCATAAGCCTTTGTTTTGTTCAAAAAGCCTGTCTTTATATATATATATATATATATATATATATATATATATATATATATATATATATATATGTGTGTGTGTGTGTGTGTGTGTGTGTGTGTGTGTGAGGTCTTAGTCAGATATGATTGAGTTACCGTTTAACAGTAGACGGTACTACCTGCCGAACGTTGGGTGGCGCTTACCAAACCCGACACCCCACATTGTGCCAATGGCTTCCGGCGGAAGAGTGCAATTGGGAGGGTAATGGCCTTACCCTGGGGAGAGGAAATGCAACCTAAAGACAAAATATGTTGGCGGGGCAGACCAGGCCCTAAGCCTTGGTTGGCAGCTGGTCTAGGGTCCAAGCTCCGACAAGCGGACAGTTAGAGCATTGCTTTGCTGATCCGACAGCTTCTGCAGATTGTCTTTTTCCATATGTAGAGGTGTTACCTTTCCTCTGGAGTGATCTAGGCAGGCCGAGAGAGGGATCATGCTGCATGGGCAACACATGATTTCTTTATTTTAGCCCAGGCTTTGTGCTATGGAGAGGCAATAACTCCATCCCTGGTCTTAACCGGTCTCGGAATCAAAGCGAGAGGCAACTGTTACGGATTATAAGTCCATATTAATTGGCGTAGACATGGGGCGCCACACGCATCTGACGGTGGGAGACACCTACAGGTGTCACTGATCAGATAACGCACGCCTCAAGCTGGGCATCCCCCGGCCAATTGGGTGCTGATCCGCAACAGCCTGCCTGCTTCAGGGGGTGCTTGAGCCTAGGAGAACATCTTAATCGCAGGCTGTAAAACCAATGCATAGGTACTAATAAAAAGAAAAATAGAAACCTCAAGTTACGGCTTGCAACCTGGAACGTGAGAACCCTGTGTCCAGGATATTCCACTGACTTGACCAGTATACCTAAATCAAGAAATGTGGCCCACCCAGTCCAACATACATGGCTTTAACAATCAATGCAGCATATACTTGCGGTCATGTCTCATCCCTCTCTTAAAACCATTCAAGGATCATTCAAAGCTTAGCGGCTTTAGGATCATCACCCTTCAAAATACATTTGGGAAGGTTCTAGAGAAGATAGTCGCTGTCAAGCTGCAAGGGATTTTGGAAAGGGGGAAGCTTCTTCCAAGAGGCCTGGGAAGCTACGGTGCTCTTTAACGTGTATACGAGCAAGATTGCATACCTAGAAGCACCATGGGTGGGAAGGATACTAACATTTGCAAATTATATTCTTGCATAAAGGCAGGGGAGAGATAGGGTGCAAACAGCCCAGGAGCTACATGCGACAGTAGACAAAGTGACTGACTTGTGCACTGAAATGAGAATGTTATCCACCCAGAAAAGGCGGCTGTTTTGTGGTGCTCTCTGGACAACAGGATTGTGAGAGCTGATGTCTCAAACCTCGCGACAGATGGTCAACAGAGAGAACTAATTGAAGTAACTAGGAATCACATTTGCAAGGAACCTGTCCTTCAAGGACCATGTGGAGACGGTTGTGACACTGTCTCAGAAGGGACTCAATGCACTTAAAACTATGGCTGCAATGGACACAGAACAAAGAATGCTTTTCAGACTATACCTGCACTTGATCCTTTCAGTGATTGATTATGGACTAGGACTGCTCACTGTCTCAAAGAGTCAGCTGGTGAAATTAGAGCGCATCCAGAACGAAGCTATGCAGGTCATTCTGGGATGCACCAGACACCCTAGTAATGTTTATGCGTTACATCCTTGGTCTGCCGACTGTTGCTGGTAGGCTAAAGGTGATGCAGGCGAAGGCATACCTCAGAGTAGCTGCAGACACAGATCACTCGTTGCATGAGACACTGGACGCAGTTAAGGGTCAACGACTGATAAGAGGGAAATCATGGATGGCTCAGACGGAGGATACGATCAGGCATTTGTGCCTCTTGGAGAACATTAGGCGAGGAGAGGAGTGGGTCAGAGTGCCAGCGGAGCAGTCAAGCTTGTGCAGAGTTATAATCACATTGAGCCCGGAGTGCAGGGAATGGCCAGAAGGGGCCACGGAAGTGGAAATCTAAATAATGTTCTTATGGTGCTGACTGACGCAGTGGATGTAACGAGACGCCAGGATAACGGAGAGTCAACTAACAAGGTTGGATGGATACGGTTCCTCAAAGCTGAATAAACGCCGAATATTCTGGAACGTAAGGGACGGTGGCTGATATCCATGGATATTTAGGAGGTATCAGCAGCGACCAAACAATGTTGGCCATGGGACAAGCGTAACGACGTTTGGGACAATAACATTCAGGAAATGGGTCGCAAATCCGCCATTAATGTATGTCTATATATATCATCGAAAGAAATCTCTCACTCAGACCGAACAGCAACCCGTCAATAAGACCAAAACAAACGTTACTGTCCATATCTACCCGGGAGCCACCCCACCAAGTAATCACAGGGCACCCAAGTCGTGTACACTTCAGAGGGGTTGAAACATCACAATGTAGGGATCACCCGGAGAGGAAATGTCCAAAGTCGCTGTTACAAACAGTCGCTCTCTGCAAACAAGCGATGACAACGACTTCTTATGTTAGAACAGGACGACTCTCCAGGGACCCCCCCCCCCCTTTCCCAGTTGAGGCGACGGCAGGTGGGTCAAAAGCTGTAATACTATTAGACCACTGGAAGAGCTATCTTCCGCTGGAAGAATGCAGGTTGACAGTTAACGGGGTATGAAGAAGACAACATGGCTGCAAAGTCTACTGAGTCACAACTATTGGAATGTAGTGATGTAGTTTAAGCCAATTCGAAATGCACAGGGTAAGTTTAGAGTTATTTCTAATATATATATATATATATATATATATATATATATATATATATATATATATATATATATATATATATATATATATATATATATATATATATATATATATATATATATATATATTCATGGCGGTCTCTACAATTCTCAGAGGGTGAAGACCAAGACTACTATTTGGAGAGTTGCTTTTTGACGATGATGCTGCAATTATGAAATACTCTCAGGAGGAATTACAGCATTCTTCAATGTTTATTGAGAACTAGCTGACCCTGCCCGGCTTCGCCCAGTCCCTGGTGGGAAGCATCTCATTTAATTCATATAAGTAGTCATATAAGTTTCCGTTCCCGTTACCGACTATCTGTCTGTCTGTCTGTCTGTCTGTCTGTCTGACCCGGCCCGACATCGCCCAGCTCCTGGTGTGAAGCATCTCATTTAATTTATATAAGTAGTCATATAAGTTCCTGTTCCCGACTGTCTATCTGTCTGTCTGTCTGTCTATCTGTCTGCCTGACCCTGTCCGGCTTCATTAAATTCATACAACAAAAAAAAATGTAACTTAAAAGAACGTTCTACCACACACCATCCATTATTTTTAATGAAAACTCTTTCTAATCACCTGCATGACTACAGTAACTTCTTAAGCAAAAAAAGATGAGTTACAATGTTATGCATTGTGCATCATTTTTATGAAAACTTTGAAAATGCCTTACAGATTGTATCATTATTTATTATAACTCATATGCCGGTACATAACTATGGACAAAGAGTTTATAAATCTTTGAAAACGATGCCACAATATGACTATAAGTTATACAGAAAAGTTATGCCCCTTGAAATAACTTTTACAGAGTTAGGTCCCCTGAGATATATGAAATTATGATGAAAAATGAAAAATGAAATAATACTGAGTAAGCAGGCGATTTCACACTAACAAAATATCACAGTTGACAGCTCTGGTATGAAAGGAAGGCGTGTAGAAAATTTCATCTCAATCGGATGGGCCGTTCGCGAGCGTATAAAGGACATACATACATACATACAGAGATACGCACATCCTAATTTATATATAAGATATAGTTTGACACAAAGCAAAAAGAAGACACATATTATGAAACAAGGTGGAAATGGGATACTATTAATCTTTATTGGTGATGCAAAGCTGGAGATAGCAGAACATTTTACATATCCAGCATAAAATAGGCCCATATCGGCCTATTAAGAGAGGTGTGTGACAGGAATTGTACTGTCTCCAGATATTGTTTCCATGTTGTTGCATATCCTTTACAGGACGTTGCAGTCACCCCCAGACTTTTTTTGGCTGTTAGTGATTCCTGGGCAAGTTTACGTTCAGTAGGTTGCTATTGCTTTCTGAACGATTGGCACACACACCCTTTTCATAAAAAACCAACACACAGTGACAATATTTTCAGAAATGTTGAAGGTAAGAAAGGAATCACCATTGGTGCATGTAACATCAAAAACATTAGATATGCGGATTTAGTAGATGCGGTTTTAGCACACAGTGAACAATTACTGTTATAATTAAATTGTAAGAAGACACAGGTTATGGTCGTCATCCGGAAGAAGGAAATGCGACTATGTAATACACAAGGAACTGGGTATATTATTAAACAAGTGCAATGATCTCGGAACATTCAGCCAGCCACCGGAAGCATCTCTGCTGAGGAGGGAGTGCACTGTGTTAATATCTGCTTTTTCAATCACATGTTTGTTTGTTATGTGGTCTTTCCACGATATGTCCAGGATACGTCTCAGACATCTCATGCTGGAGGAATTACACTTTCTTTCCTGTCATGAGTACAAGATCCAGGATTCAGATACATAGAATAGATTGCTACCAACACAAGCTTTATATACTTGAACTTTTATACGCTCTCTTAGTCTGTTATTCTCCCAAAATCTTTTAGTTAGCCTGGAAAGTGTTGTGGCTGCCTTTCCAAAGTGTCTGTCAATTTCTGTCTCTAATGAAAGATTATCTGATATTGTCGACCCCAAATGCGCAATCACATGGACAACCTTCATCTTGTTCCATCACATGTTTTATTTACGCTGATGGTGATCCCAGAGTCCTTGCAGGCAGCTGCAAAACGATCTATGAGCCGTTGGAGATCTTCTGCTGCATGAGTAGTCAGTGCTGCATCGTCTGCAAACAGTAGTTCTCTAATGCATCTTGATCTTATTTTGGTCTGTGCCTTGAGTCTTGATGGGTTAAAAAGTTTGCAATCAGTTCTTGTATGGAGATTTAGCCTTCAGTGGCAGTGCCAAATGCCAGCCTTAAGAGAACGGCGAAGAAGATACCAAAAAGTGTAGGAGTGAGCAGACAGCCCTGCTTTACTCCGCTGCTGATGCTGAATGACTGGGACGTTGAACCATCGAATAAAATGGCGCCCATGCATGTTTTCGTGAAATGATTTCACAAGACTTAGCAGGGTGGTTGGACATCCTATCTTCTCAAGGATCTTTTAAAGATCATTTCTGCTCACGAGGTCAAATGCCATGGTCAGGTCGATGAAGGCAATATATAATGGCTTCCTCTGTTCTCTGCACTTCTGTTGGAGCTGCTTGAGTGAGAAAATCATATCGATGGAGGACCTGTTGGGTCTAAATCTGCACTGTGATTCGGGGTAGATTCTCTCAGCAAGAATTTTTAATCTTTTTTTCTTAGGATTACTCGACCCGAAATCTTGCCAGTAATGCTGTGTTGGGAAATGCCGCAATAGTTGTTGCAGTCGCTTCTGTCGCCTTTGTTTTTATAAATGGTATCAATGTTTGCATCCCTTATATCTTGTGGTACTAAATTTTTCTTTCCAGCAGAGCTAAAATATTGCATAATTGTTTCTTTGCTACATTTTAAAATTTCATGTGGGATACACTCTTATCCTGGTTCCTGCCGGATTTGAGAGTGTGTAGTGCTTCGCTGATTTCTGTGAGACACGGTTCGTTATCCAGGGCATGCATGGTTGACTGTTGTTCAATGACTTCCAGAGCTTCTTCTCCGACAGTGTTATCCACTGAGTATAGCTCTTAGTAGTGTTCTACCCAGCGATCCATTTGTTTCGCTCGAACTTTTATGATTATCCCATGTGTTGATCGTACAGTGGCCATATTATTTTTTGATGGACCGACAGCTTGCTTGATGCCCTCGTACATTCCTCTTGTATTTTTAGTGTCTGCACAAGTTTGAATTTGTGCAGAGAGCTGTAACCAGTACCTGTACGCACATTTTCTTGCGGTCTAATGTACCTCTATTTCTGACCGTTTGCAATGCCTGCAATGTTTTCTCTGAAGATGATGTTTTATGCAATGATAATGCATGTCTTTTTATCTCCAGGACTGGGAGCATTTCTTCTGAGGGTGCTGCGTGGTCCCGGGTTCAAGCCCCGGCGAGGACCGGGTTGTTTTATTTTGTGTTTTTTTATTCACGTGGACTTCTAGCAATAAAATGTCCCCTGATCTCTGGGCAGTGAGATTGAACGCCCGTGTGTATTGTTGCGCACGTAAAAAAAAAAATCCCTTGGCAGTTGGAAATCGAAAAAGAGTAGCCTAACGGCGCTGCCCGGGCAAAATGTCGAGTTAAAAATCTACCCAAAGTATTTCAGGATCTTCGCCGGTGATACGGAGTTCGTGCACTGAACTGAGTTTCTCCAAACTCAGGTTTGAGTTAGGAGGATAACGGAGCACTTATGGGTTACACCCGTGTGCCGTGATGTTGATCCATCGACTAAACTATCTTCAGAGTGTGCTTCAAACCATGCCGTTGACTTAGTTTGCTTCTTGCCAAATGTTTATAGTGATGTATTGTAGATGTTGTCGCGCAAGTGACTCTATCTCTAGGTGGCAGTTCCTATTGTGGGGCCCGGCAGAGTCTCCGATAGAGTCTGTGTGAATTTGTTGACCTTCTCTTTGTTTCGAGTGCCGCTGGTGTTGATGCGTGGCCTTCCTTTTGTTCTGTTTCTGCAGATTCTCTTGGGTTTTATCTTCAGCCTACTGGAAACAGTGAATGATCGGTGTCGCATTCAGCACTATAATATTTAAGAGGCAGCCGTACATTGCGGAGATCGCTGCGTTTGGTGAGCACCAGTTCGAGTTGGTGTCAGTTCTTTGATTTAGAGTGCCTCCATAACACCTTGTGTTATGGTTTTGTGTCAAAGAAGGTGTTGGTCACGCACAGATTACAATGGCTGCAGAATTCCAAAAGACGTGGTCCACTATCACCGATCTCCCCAACGCCAAACTGTCCTAGACATGAAGGCTAAGATATGTGGTCGGAGCCAACCCTGGCTTTGAAATCCCCCAGGATACAATGACGTTTCTCTGGTGTTTCACTTACCTTTTTGTTAAGGTCGTCATAAAACTTGTCTTTAGATTCTGATGCTGCAGTTTGTATTGGAGCTTAAACACTTATGATACTAACTGGGACAACCTCTGTCTGAAGTTGGAGCTTCACTATTCTTTCAGTGCCATCACTTGGTGGTATGATGGAATTAAGCAGCTTGTTTCTGATAGCGAAGCCAACTCCATGCTCCCTGGTCTCTCCGCACGGCTTGCCTTGCCAGTAGAAAGTGAAGTCCCTCTCCTTGATGTTTCCAGATTCTGGGAGTCTGGTCTCTTGCAGGGCGACAATGTCTATCCCCAGTCTGAGTTGTTCGTTGTTTATCACTGAAGCTTTGCGGGCGTCGACAATCTCGTTTAGATTGTCTGAGATGCCAGGGGTCATGGTTCTTACTTTTCATGTTCCCAGCCTTAGGTCCGGTTGTTGTTGTTTTTTTTCTTGTTACTAGGTGTGTAAATAGCGGTCCATGTGTCAGGATTTTGTCCCTAAGCTGCACACTCAAGAGTAGATGAACCGTGGCTAGACAGGACCTTATTGACTGCGGGTGGGGGGGGGGGCGGTAGCTGTCTAGTGAGATACGATGATCTCGCCCACCGTCGGAAGCAGCCTCTGGCTCCTTGTTCTACGCCAATCCATCATTAAGACTTATAACCGGTAACTGCTGCTTCCCGTGTTGTGTCACCGCTGTTACGCGGTGCTGAAGTGACCTCTTCAGAGAACAAGCTTGGCAAAAGATGTTCCGTAATGACATCTATATGACCTAATTCCTGATTTGATATATGCTTTATGAAATCACCAAGCTTCTGCTCATAATTATACTCAGTAGAACTAGATACACAATTTACTACATGGAAATTGATGATGTGAAGAATGTAAAGAATATTACAAATAATGCTATGCACAGATGTTGTTTATTCCTTTAGAGGACATCGCTGTCAACATCAGCATCTATCAGCTGATTGTTGATGTCTTGGCAAGATTACGCTCAGTAGTTTGCCATTGATTTCTGAGCGACCGGCTCACATACCCCGTAAGTTACCGACTCGGCGAGAACCGCTACCGATTCTAGCGAACGTCACGTTACTCACAAAAGTATACGGGATTACGGAGAAAGACGTAAACTTCTAGGCCAGGGTGACGGCATGCACAGATTACCAACACTAATAGTGCGATCAACATTGACACACAGAGGCATACATTTGGCTTATGTATTATACCAGCGCTGTTGAGAAGGGCATGATGCGATGACATAGTTAATGGGTTATATGAACATTGATGGTAAAGATCCCAGAATAAGAAAGGATATTTACTGGTATAGCAGCACATAACATGGGAAAATGGTGATAATTATGAACGGATGAAACAAGAAGTAAGACAAGGATATGTTTTATAGCCGGATCGCTTTTCTCTCTCTCTCTCTCTCTCTCTCTCTCTCTCTCTCTCTCTCTCTCTCTCTCTCTCTCTCTCTCTCTCTCTCACTCTCTCGCTCTCTCTCCCCCTCTCCCTCTCTCATAATTCAGATGACACCATATTGAACATGGTCAAATATAACATGTTTACAACCTGTTAGTATTGATGTAACAGAGACTGCAAACAAACAATGTACTGGTATTCCATCCGTCATGTGAAATGCCGGTAAGCGTGGGCGGTCATGTTTTACCATCTCACTCGATCATCAGAGCCGTGGATCAGCTCCGTGTTTCTGTCTCGACCATGCCACGTGGCCAAGTCATCCAGGTAGTTACTTCTCGGTCTTCCCCTTGGTCTCTTCCCTTCGATCTTGCCATTTGTCACCACTTCTCCAATTCATTTCTTACCATAACATGCCCACACAATTTTGACTGTCTACGTCTAATGTCTCTAATCAGTTTACGATCTTCATTTGTTTCTTGAATGACTTGTTCACTGATTTTTCTTCTTTAAATAAACCAAAATACACAAACAATGTGTTGTACGATTTATTGCCTGACTTATTGAGCTACATCTCGCCAGGTACAAACTGCAGTGCTATATATATCATACATGAATAAATAATGAATAATACTTTGTCGGAAATACTTGAAACACATAGTCACATATATTTTTTGAATTAAAAACACACAGAACATAACTGGAACTGCACAATTGCTACGGTTTCATTATAATTGGACAATTGTTTATTGTTCGTTAACAATTGCTCGTTTGCAAATTAAATCTTCATTGTAATCGTTCTATTGTTTATAAATATTAAGCATGCCACGTAGCATAACTTCTAGTAGATACTGATATTGTATGTGTGCACAAATATTTTATAACAAAGAATGAGATACAAGAAAGAACCGCCTCTAAGCAGTGCACAATTTGACTTCAGACAAAGTCGAGGATGCACCAAGGATATGTGCGCATTGCGACATTGAAACATGTATAGAACAACACATTGGTCTCTGTATGGCTGTCATAGATCAAGGACACTTCTATGAACAAGTAAATAAGCTCTATATACACATATGCTTAAATTCATGTCATGTGAGATGAGATACTTAAGAAAAGCAGCTGCTAAAACATAGATCATCATCATCAAGTGCCATGCCGATTGGTGTGGGAGTTCATGACTCCCCACAGATATCGGTCTTTGGTTTTCTGGATCAACTCTGCCGTTGATATTCTTCCATGCTACCATCGTAATCCATCCACAGCATCATTTGTCTTGGTCTGCCTCTGGCTTTCTTCCCCTCGATCTTTCCTGTTGTCACGATGTACTCTAATGCCTCTCTTCTTATCAAATGACTAAAAACAAGCTGTTTGTCTCTTTCTTATTGTTGTATATAATGGTCTAGTTTCATTAGCCTCTATCAGGCATTCGTTGTTAGTTACTCTGGCAGTCCAAGGAATTCGCAACATTCGTCTCAGGAACCACTTCGCTGTTGCTTCGAATCTCTTCCTAATTTGTTCATTAACATTCCAAGATTCACAGCCATACATCAAAATACAGCACTCTCTTTGCTTACATTCAATGATAGTGACTTATTGCATACGATATTCTTCATTTTCTTAAATGCAGCCTTTGCTTGCCCTATTCTGTTCCTAATCGCTGGTGTGCATCTTCGATCTGATGGTATAACTGTCCCTAGATATTTAAAACTATCCACTTGGTGAAGAATTTTCCCTTCTAACTCTATCTCTTATTTGGATGTCACCTGTTTCTTTGATATCACCATTGTTACTGTTTTCTTTATATTCAAGGAGAGTCCGTTCTTTGCACTCTCTGTTACTACAATGTCCAACAATTGTTGTAGATCTTTTGCATTATCATCTGGATGACGGTTTGGTGGCACCCGTGTCACTTGACTGTCCCGACGGGACGAAGATGTCTTAAGACATTCATTGTCGTCGTTTACTGACATTGAAGTGTGTTTAGTCATGAAGACTTGGGATAGAGAGACAATTTTGAATAACCATTAAGAACAAGTGTAGGCAGAACATCCATTACTGACTTTATAAAGCACCAAAGTATTAAACATGCTGGGCAATTAGTTAGAATTGATACGATCAACCATCAATTAGAGCTTTATACATGGAAACATCGGGATACAAAGCGTGATGATGACTCAGGAAGAGTTGGCTAATTGAAGAAATTAAAAATGATATTTGTACAAGCAACAAGACAAGCGAAGCATAACATTGCAGCTGCCGCTTCTCTGCTACTCTTCGCGGCAGGAGGCGTAAAACAAAAGAAGAAGACGTTCCGCAATTTCTTTTACAACTGAACATATACAAAGCCAGTTTTTCCAATGTAATCTAGGTTACACATTCAGACCAATTATGTCTTTTTTTTCTTTTCTTTGGGCAGTAGAGAGTATATTATGCAGGCGTGTTACGTCAGTTGCAGGTTAAGGCCAGGGTAACCTGATCAAACAAAGTGTGGCCTCCCTGGAGAGCCAGACCACCGTTGGTTATAGTTTCCGGGTCTACACCCCAGGGAGGTGAAATTCACTTGTGTAATCTCTGATGGGAGATGCCTTGAAGAGATTAGAACAAGAATCGCCACGGTGAAAGTAGCATTTAGCAAGATGAAAAACATTCTGACCAATACAAATATGTCAATTAAAACGAGAAAAGGAGTGTTGATATGTTACATAAAGCCTATACTTTAGTATGGATATGGTAAGCTCGGACAATGAGCAGTCAGTTTGAAAAAAAAAAAAAACATCTGATGGCTGTGGACATGTGGTTGTTGAGGAGAATGCAAAGAATACCACAGACAGACAGAAAAATCAATGATCAAGTACTACAAGAAGCAAATGAAAATCGTAAATTGATTAGAGAGATTAGACATAGACAGTCAATATTTTATGGACATGTTATGACAAGAAATACATTGGAGAACTTGGTGACAACTGGCAAGATCGAGGGGAAGAGAACAAAGGGAAGACAGAGAAGTAAATACCTGGATGGCTTGACTACGTAGCATGGTTGAGACAGGAACACTAAGCTAATCCACGACTCTGGTGATCGATTGAAATGGCGAATCATGACTGCCCACGCTTACCGGCATGGCACGTGATGGATGGATGTAATCTTCGGGTCATCGGCAACTAAACATTTTCGATTTTCACCCCCCTGAGAGCGTCTAACCGATCCTAACCCTATTGGATGAAAAAGCGGGGCGCAGTACACATCTCGTAGACCATAACATCCGGAGGACGATAGGGGTGTGTCCTGTCCCTCCTCTTCCTTGTAACTATATGGACACAAATGCCAAAACGCTTAGCCAAACAGGGACCGCATCAATACACCGTGAGAAACAGAACCCATTTTATTGGACCCAACAAAACAAAACTGTAGACACATTACACCAACACTAATGAATAAACAGTATCACTAGATACTACACAAGCACACTTCAACAAAATATGTCTACCAACTCTGCGCTAACAAAGCTAAACATTGACAATGACAGAAGAAAAAAAAATTACAACACCGGAAATGAGATTCTTGAGATGAATATTCAAAATTTCAAGGAGAGAGAAAATTATGAATTATGAACGTTAGTCTAAAGTGGGGTACCAGAAGATCTAGATTCCATGAGAAAACAGCAAGATAAATGGTTCGTCCACATAACTAGACTACCATCTGACAGTAAACCACAACAATACATGATGTGCAGACCAAATTGAACCACAAGAAGAGGCCAACTAAGTAAAGGATGGACAGAGGGAATAACGGAGTTATGGGAATTTCGATATAAGAAGCCCATAAACGGGTATTCGCTTGCTGCATATGTTTCGTGTCAACACAAGATACAAGAGGAACAGCGTGAGATAACATTAGATAGGTGACACACAGTCTATCATCATCACCACCATCATCTTCGTTTTGCCGTTATGCGACGTGGGGAGGAATAATTGTCACTCCAGAGCCTGATTTGTGGCACTAGATAGTGTCATTCCGTGTGTTTGTACACCGTGTTAGATATCATCAATATATTTTCCTCTCGGGCATCCAATAGCTATAATAGCAGATGTTCTTTGGTGTAGCGTCAGTGCTGGTAATTGGTAGCGTTGCATTCTAACGAGATTTCCACATCCTGTGATCTTCTGTCTCTCCATAAATGTGGCACAAGGTGCTGATTCCATCTTCTGTCTTCTCGGATAGTTAAGTTGGCAGCTCTCTTCAAGCATCTAAATCTTACAGATGTTGATATTTGCTGTTGGTTTGCATAAGTGTGATTTGGATAATGTCCACCTTTGACATTAGTAGCGTAGAGTTCGTGTGAATATGCTATTTATTTTCTCTCGTTTAGCTAACATATGTATAATTGGATGTATTAGTACGGGTGATAGTTGATATGTATGCGCACTGGCTTTTTGACATCTGATTTCAATTCCTGTGTCTAATCTGAGATTCTTTGTGGTCATACTTCCAAAATATTTGAATTGTTTAACTTGTTTCAGAGTCGTCATATTTATCAGTTCACTAGTGGACCAGTAGATCTGCTAACTTACATTACTTAAGTTTTTGTTGTATTTATACTAATATTGTATTTGCACTCGTAGTTATAAAAAGGGCACTGATCGTCTGCAAATAAAAATTCTTGTGTTGCGTGTCAATATGTTGTTTAATCTGAAGTAAAGAGGTCACGATTCTGAATCTGTTCTGTCAAGGTATGCATATCTTTCGATATTCTGTCTATCTTCTTCTTCTTCTTCTTCAGCGTTCCGAGCCATTGAGGTTCTTTGCTGCAAATACAATCCGTCTCCATTCGTCTCTCTGGTGGACCTTCTCTTGCCAGTCGTTGATTCCAAGTGTTTGTAGGTCTGTACATGTATTATCTCTCCACCGCCTTCTTGGTCTACCTCGGGGTCTACGGTCATTTATTTCCTGAGTGTAAGCGAGTTTTGTTTCCCTATTATCTTCCATTCTTTCTATATGCCCCAGCCATTGTAGTCTATTAGCCTTCATGATACCAATGATTAGCGGGGACTTAAACAGATCATAAATGTCTTTGTTACTTCTTCTTTTCCACTCTCCACTTTGTGTATCCCTAATGGGTCCAAAGATGCGTCTTAAAATTTTGTTCTCAAAGGTTTGTAACAAGGCTTCGTCTCCTTTCGTTGTACTCCAGGTTTCAGAGCCATACAGCACAACTGGTCTGATCAGTGTTTTGTATATTGTGATTTTGGTGTTACGAGATAGCGCCTTTGATTTTAGTAGATGTTGTAGTGCATAGTATATCTTATTTCCAGAGTTGATTCTAGTTTGTATTTCTTCCCTTATGATGTTGGAGCAGTTGAAGATTGTACCCAGGTATTTGTATGTTTCCGTTCTTTTAATGGTCATATTATCTATTTTTATGTGGCCAGAGTTTCTAGCCATTCCGTCTCTTGAAATTACCATATATTCTGTCTTATCTTGGTTGATAACCAGCCCCATATGTTGGGCTTTTCCCTTTAAGTGAGTCAATATTTCCAATGTCTTTTGTTCACTTTGCCCTATAATATCTATATCATCTGCATAACCAAGCAGCTTGGATGTTCCTCCAATATCACATTCCTCCTTTACCTTCCTTACAACTTTCTCTAGAGCCAGATTGAAGAGTAGCGGCGATAGTGCATCACCCTGTTTCAAGCCAGATGTTATTTGGAAGGGGTCTGATTTCCTGCCTTTATATGTTACTATATTATAAGTATCTTCCATGCATAGTCTGGTCATGTTGATTAACTTCCTTGGTATTCCAAATTCCTGCATAGCATTCCATAGACTATTCCTATGGACACTATCATAAGCCTTTTTAAAATCCACAAAAATGTTATGGAGATCTCTTTTATATTCCCAATGTTTCTCGGCTATTTGTCGTAAGATAAATATCTGATCTATTGTTGATCTGTTTTGTCTAAAACCCGCCTGGTAGTCACCTAATATGTCTTCTGAATATGGTTTTAGTCTATTTAGTAATACTGCGGATAGTATCTTATAGCTTGTGGACAGTAGTGATATTCCTATATAATTTCCACATTGGAACTTGTCTCCTTTCTTAAAGATAGGTATCAATAATGACTCTTTCCAGTCATGGGGTAATTCTTCTGTCCTCCAGATTTTTATTATTAGTTCGTATAGCTTTAGATGTAATGCATGGCCACCTGCCTTTATAAATTCAGCAGCAATTCCATCAGTCCCAGTTGCCTTATTGTTTTTAAGTCGTGTGATTACATATAGGATTTCTTCAAATGTAGGTTCTTCAATTTGTGGTTCGCATGTTAGAACCTCTTCCTGTGGGAAAATGTGACTTGGAGCTTCACAATTTAGTAATTCAATAAAATATTCTTTCCATGTGTTGCACATTTCCTCATTGGTATTTATCATATTCCCATTTTTGTCTTTTAAACCATATGTGTTTTGTTGGTGCCCTCGTTTCATTGACTTCAGTTCTTTGAAAAATTTTCTGGATTCATTTTTCTGGTGATTAGTTTCCATATCTTTGATTATATTACTCATATATTCTCGCTTCTGCTGTCTGACTATTTTTGTAGCCTCTTTACATTCATTTCTATAATGCTCTTCCTTTTGGATGTTATTGATGTCATTTAACCATACATGTCTGGCATTCTTCTTCCTAATGACTGCTTCTTAACATTTTTGATTGAACCATCTGTTCTTTCTATGCGTGGTTAACACACCGAGACATTCTTCTGCGGTAGACTGAATTGTATTCTTGATGTTCAACCAAGTTTGGTCAACGCTTTCCTCCAAAGGGTTTTGCAGAGTTTCAAGTTTACATTTTATTTCATCTGTAAATTTCTCTTTGACTGTAATGTCTTGCAGTTTTTCTCTGTTATATGTTGGGTGTAATCTTTGTAATTTAGTATAGAAAGCTCTCTTAAGTTTTATTTTAAATTTTGCTCCAACGAGGAAGTGGTCACTGTGGCACTCAGCTCCTCTATAACTTCTGACTTGCTGTATGTTTGATGCATTTCTGTTGTTAATTAAAATGTGATCTATTTGATTATAGGTTCTCTTGTCACATGATTTCCAAGTTTGTTTGTGTATATCCTTTCTTTGTAGTCTGGTACTGCTAATCTGCAGTCCTTTGGCTTCTGCCAGGTTGATGACTCTCCATCCATTATCATTTGAAGTTGTATGTAGGCTTTCCATACCGGCCACTTTTTTATTAGTTTGCTCTCTACCTATTTTTGCATTGAAGTCTCCCAGCACAATCAGGATGTCCTGTTTGGGGGTTTCTTCTATGACATCTTCCAGATCATTATAAAAGTCTTCTTTAATATCATCTTCTTTCTCTTCAGTAGGTGCATGTACATTAATCATCGTTATATTTTTCCATTTACCTTTTATTCGTAATTTACTAATCCTGTCATTAAAAGCTTTAAAGTTTAAAACGTTCCCCCATAACTCTTTTTTGATGACAAATCCTGTTCCTAATTCATGTTTATTTTGGGTGTTTCCTCCATATATTATAATCATTCCATTTTGCTCTAAAGTACCCTCTCCTGGCCACCTTATTTCTTGAATTGCTGTTATATCCATTTGATATTCACCCAGCTCCCGGGTTAGTTCTTCGGCCGCTCCAGCTCGATATAGTGTCCGTACATTCCATGTTCCAAATCTCAAAAGTCCTTTAACATTCCAAGGTCGTTGTCCAGATAAGTCAGTCCGATATCGAGGCTCATGTATTTGTTTCGTAACAAAGAAAGGTTTTTACAAAGGTGGGGATGTTAACCCCACGCTTCAACACCCAACCTGGAGGACCAGGGTGTTTCTCTTTGTCTGTTCTCTACCCTTTGACCTGTCCAGCTTGGGAGGCCCTGCTGGTAGCTACGCTACCGCCGGCATAGCTCTCAGGGTCATTGAGAAACTCAAGCTCCCCCACCACGACAAGGTGGAAACACCATCGGGGGAGAATTCTGTCTATGTAGATATTAAATAACAGAGAAGAGAGCACACATCTCGGTCTTATTATATGAATTGTTATATTTGAACTTTCTGAAAGAATTTACTGAAAACGAATCTGTAATTGCTGCTCATGCTATAATAAATAAAAATGTTCATAGATGAGTTGATAGATTCCAACAGCTGGGCTAGCCCTCCTAACATGAGAACAATGTCTTTGTATTTACCAAACGGATTATACTGCGGGTTGAGAGACATGAACAAAAATATGGCACACATTGGAGTAAAACTGGCAATAAACAGAATGGAGATCATTATAACCATTTTAGAAACCTTCTGGTTCCGAATGGTCATGCTGTCAGCTCCTTTCGTCACTGAGCCAAATGTCTTTCTCCACTTGCTTGTCTTATGCATATTTAGTGCTAATAATACCGTAAAGCAGAAAATAACACAGAATGTGCAATAAGGAAAAACGGCGTTGTTAACCATGTAAGAAATGTTCCCAACACTCATTCCGTTATTACTGTAAATAAGTCCCATCATGGTTTTATTTCGTTCCGGATAATACTTCATGCCCAGGCGGCTGACAAAATAAATCGGAGTTCCGCTAGCAATGTTGACGATGAAGATAGTCACAGTTAAGACAGCAACCTTTCGTGGAGTCACAATTTGATGCACCTAAAAGAGATATTTACAAATCATTGTAACTGTGTTGTGATGACGCGATTCCATTATGTACAAGCAACAAAATGTCATTTAACATAAACAGTGTGTGCAAATGTTTATGTTAAGGGATGAATAAAATGATATGTGTGAATGCACGTCGATCATTCCGGTTTCAATCTCTATGAGTGTGTATGCGAGAGAGTGTGTATGTATGTATGTATGTATGTATGTATGTATGTATGTATGTATGTATGTATGTATGCATGCATGCATGCATGCATGTATGTATGTATGTATGTATGTATGTAGGTAGGTAGGTAGGTAGGTAGGTAGGTAGGTAGGTAGGTAGGTAGGTAGGTAGGTAGGTAGGTAGGTAGGTAGGTAGGTAGGTAGGTAGGTAGGTAGGTAGGTAGGTAGGTAGGTAGGTAGGTAGGTAGGTAGGTAGGTAGGTAGGTAGGTAGGTAGGTAGGTAGGTAGGTAGGTAGGTAGGTAGGTAGGTAGGTATGTATGTATGTATGTATGTATGTATGTATGTATGTATGTATGTATGTATGTATGTATGTATGTATGTATGTATGTATGTATGTATGTATGTATGTATGTATGTATGTATGTATGTATGTATGTATGTATGTATGTATGTATGTATGTATGTATGTATGTATGTATGTATGTATGTATGTATGTATGTATGTATGTATGTATGTATGTATGTATGTATGTATGTATGTATGTATGTATGTATGTATGTATGTATGTATGTATGTATGTATGTATGTATGTATGTATGTATGTATGTATGTATGTATGTATGTATGTATGTATGTATGTATGTATGTATGTATGTATGTATGTATGTATGTATGTATGTATGTATGTATGTATGTATGTATGTATGTATGTATGTATGTATGTATGTATGTATGTATGTATGTATGTATGTATGTATGTATGTATGTATGTATGTATGTATGTATGTATGCTCATTCCATAATCAAAATAAAATCAATGAGGCAGGCAGACAGGCTTGCAGGTAGGCTGGCAGTCAAGCAGGCAGGCAGGCAGGCAGGCTGACAGTCAGGCAGGCAGGCAAGCTGCATGCACATACAAGATTGATGTACTAGAATAGAGCAATACAATAAGCGCAGAATTGGTAGTGGTTCGCTCCGCATCGATAACTTACGGGGTATGTGAGCCGGTCGCTCAGAAAGCAATGGCAAAATACTGAGCGTAATCTTTCCTAGTACATCAACAGCAGCTGACAAATGCTGATGTTGACTGCAACGTCCTGTAAGGAATATGCAACATTAAAAAAAAGCAATATGATGCCATAAATATCGGCGGTTATGAAACAAGAGAGATTCGACATGCTGATGATATAGTTTCACTATCCACAACACTAATAACCTCATCCCAAAAGAATAGTGAAAATCACACCTTATATCTTAATATAGCAAAAACACATATACAACTATTATCGAGAAAGAAATATATGTTAATGAGGAAATATGTCGAATATCGTGGGTCATTAATTACCAATAATGGTGACACAATGAAATAAATTAAAATACGAACATTGCTCTTCCAAAACAAAACAAGTTTACGTTCAGTAGTTTGCCTTTGCTTTATGAACGGCCGACACACATACAATTTCTTTGAAAAAAAAAACAACGCAAGGCGGTCTGCTGCCAAATCGCCCGCAGTTGTATTTCGAAAAGGGGTACGGGGGATTACGAACTGCGTCCGTAACCTCTTCACCACGGAGCGAGTTCAACAACTAAAACAACCGAATAAATTGTGGATGGGGCAGATAGAACTACAAATATTAGATGTTTAAGAGCATGCATCTTTCCCATTGCAACATACGCCTATAAGACATTGGACATTTACTAAACAAGCTGAACAGCGCATATATACCGTTGAACATACAAGTTATAGGTGGGTTCTAAGAATATCTTGAATACAGAAAAGAACATATGCATCGATATGGCAAGAGCTAAATACTGAAGAATGTTGGCTACTAAAGACGATAAAACAAAGAAAATTGCGATATTTTGGTCACTTGAAACGTTATGAAAATTTGGAGAGTACAATAATGAAGGGGAATATGCCCGGGAAGAGATGCAAGGAAAGTCTGAACAGACTATGGGTGCAGGATGTGGCAGACGATTTCCAGATTGGTGTATCGGGCACGAGACATCTTGCTTATGACAAAGAAGTTTTCCGGAAGGTTGTTATGAGAGCGAAATTCTGCAAGGGACATGCAACTGAATGTATTAATACTACAATCATAACAATTATCTGTATGATGGTGTAAATGAAATGCAGATTTTCTTTGTAGTTCTATTAATGCGATAGTGTTATATTTGGAGCACAATTTTAAATTACTTATCTTTAAGAGAGTAGTGTAGAATGCTCTTTGCATGCCTTGGACCAATCAGCGCTGTTGTAGATCTGCACGTAGCATGCATAATAGATACATACTATGGCTTTTACTTAAGCCTGATTAGTTCATTCGATATATCGTCACAGCTTGACGTCTTACCGTTCTTTACCTAATTGAACTCTATATTTTTTTTGGTTCGCATATCCATTACAGGACATCGCTGTCAACATCGGCATCTTTCAGCTGATTGTTGATTTCTTGTCTGTCTGTCTGTCTGTCTGTCTGTCTGTCTGTCTGTCTCTGTCTGTCTGTCTGGCTGGCTGGCTGGCTGGCTGTCTGTCTGTCTGTCTGTCTGTCTGTCTGTCTGTCTGTCTGTCTGTCTGTCTGTCTGTCTGTATGTATGTATGCATGCATGCATGTATGTATGTATGTATGTATGTATGTATGTATGTATGTATGTATGTATGTATGTATGTATGTATGTATGTATGTATGTATGTATGTATGTATGTATGTATGCTCATTCCATAATCACAATAAAATCAATGACGCAGGCAGACAGGCTTGCAGGTAGGCTGGCAGTCAAGCAGGCAGGCAGGCAGGCAGGCAGGCAGGCTGACAGTCAGGCAGGCAGGCAAGCTGCATGCACATACAAGATTGATGTACTAGAATAGAGCAATACAATAAGAGCGGAATTGGTAGCGGTTCGCTCCGCATCGGTAACTTACGGGGTATGTGAGCCGGTCGCTCAGAAAGCAATGGCAATATACTGAGCGTAATCTTGCGTAGTACATCAACAGCAGCTGACAAATGCTGATGTTGACTGCAACGTCCTGTAAGGAATATGCAACATTAAAAAAAAGCAATATGATGCCATAAATATCGGCGGTTATGAAACAAGAGAGATTCGACATGCTGATGATATAGTTTCACTATCCACAACACTAATAACCTCAACCCAAAAGAATAGTGAAAATCACACCTTATATCTTAATATAGCAAAAACACATATACAACTATTATCGAGAAAGAAATATATGTTAATGAGGAAATATGTCGAATATCGTGGGTCATTAATTACCAATAATGGTGACACAATGAAATAAATTAAAATACGAACATTGCTATTCATAAACAAAACAAGTTTACGTTCAGTAGTTTGCCTTTGCTTTATGAACGGCCGACACACATACAATTTCTTTAAAAATAAACAACGCAAGGCGGTCTGCTGCCAAATCGCCCGCAGTTGTATTTCTAAAAGGGGTACGTTGGATTACGAACTGCGTCCGTAACCTCTTCACCACGGAGCGAGTTCAACAACTAAAACAACCGACTAAATTGTGGATGGGGCAGATAGAACTACAAATATTAGATGTTTAAGAGCATGCATCTTTCCCATTTCAACATACGCCTATAAGACATTGGACATTTACTAAACAAGCTGAACAGCGCATATATACCGTTGAACATACAAGTTATAGGTGGGTTCTAAGAATATCTTGCATACAGAAAAGAACATATGCATCGATATGGCAAGAGCTAAATACTGAAGAATGTTGGCTACTAAAGACGATAAAACAAAGAAAATTGCAATATTTTGGTCACTTGAAACGTTATGAAAATTTGGAGAGAACAATAATGGAGGGGAATATGCCCGGGAAGAGATGCAAGGAAAGTCTGAACAGACTATGGGTGCAGGATGTGGCAGACGATTTCCAGATGGGTGTATCGGGCGCGAGACATCTTGCTTATGACAAAGAAGTTTTCCGGAAGGTTGTTATGAAAGCGAAATTCTGCAAGGGACATGCAACTGAATGTATTAATACTACAATCATAACAATTATCTGTATGATGGTGTAAATGAAATGCGGATTTTCTTTGTAGTTCTATTAATGCGATAGTGTTATATTTGGAGCACAATTTTAAATTACTTATCTTTAAGAGAGTAGTGTAGAATGCTCTTTGCATGCCTTGGACCAATCAGCGCTGTTGTAGATCTGCACACAGCATGCGTGATAGATACATACTATGGCTTTTACTTAAGCCTGATTAGTTCATTCGATATATCGTCACGTCTTACCGTTCTTTACCTAATTGAACTCCATATTTTTTTTTCGTTCGCATATCCATTACAGGACATCGCTGTCAACATCGGCATCTTTCAGCTGATTGTTGATTTCTTGTCTGTCTGTCTGTCTGTCTGTCTGTCTGTCTGTCTGTCTGTCTGTCTGTCTGTCTGTCTGGCTGTCTGTCTGTCTGTCTGTCTGTCTGTCTGTCTGTCTGTCTGTCTGTCTGTCTGTCTGTCTGTCTGTCTGTCTGTCTGTCTGTCTGTCTGTCTGTCTGTCTGTCTGTCTGTCTGTCTGTCTGTCTGTATGTATGTATGTATGTATGTATGCTCATTCCATAATCAAAATAAAATCAATGAGGCAGGCAGACAGGCTTGCAGGTAGGCTGGCAGTCAAGCAGGCAGGCAGGCAGGCAGGCTGACAGTCAGGCAGGCAGGCAAGCTGCCTGCACATACAAGATTGATGTACTAGAATAGAGCAATACAATAAGCGCGGAATTGGTAGCGGTTCGCTCCGCATCGGTAACTTACGGGGTATGTGAGCCGGTCGCTCAGAAAGCAATGGCAATATACTGAGCGTAATCTTGCCTAGTACATCAACAGCAGCTGACAAATGCTGATGTTGACTGCAACGTCCTGTAAGGAATATGCAACATTAAAAAAACGCAATATGATGCCATAAATATCGGCGGTTATGAAACAAGAGAGATTCGACATGCTGATGATATAGTTTCACTATCCACAACACTAATAACCTCAACCCAAAAGAATAGTGAAAATCACACCTTATATCTTAATATAGCAAAAACACATATACAACTATTATCGAGAAAGAAATATATGTTAATGAGGAAATATGTCGAATATCGTGGGTCATTAATTACCAATAATGGTGACACAAAGAAATAAATTAAAATACGAACATTGCTATTCCAAAACAAAACAAGTTTACGTTCAGTAGTTTGCCTTTGCTTTATGAACGGCCGACACACATACAATTTCTTTAAAAATAAACAACGCAAGGCGGTCTGCTGCCAAATCGCCCGCAGTTGTATTTCTAAAAGGGGTACGTGGGATTACGAACTGCGTCCGTAACCTCTTCACCACGGAGCGAGTTCAACAACTAAAACAACCGAATAAATTGTGGATGGGGCAGATAGAACTACAAATATTAGATGTTTAAGAGCATGCATCTTTCCCATTTCAACATACGCCTATAAGACATTGGACATTTACTAAACAAGCTGAACAGCGCATATATACCGTTGAACATAGAAGTTATAGGTGGGTTCTAAGAATATCTTGCATACAGAAAAGAACATATACATCGATATGGCAAGAGCTAAATACTGAAGAATGTTGGCTACTAAAGACGATAAAACAAAGAAAATTGCGATAGTTTTGTTACTTGAAACGTCATGAAAATTTGGAGAGAACAATAATGGAGGGGAATATGCACGGGAAGAGATGCAAGGAAAGTCTGAATAGACTATGGGTGCAGGATGTGGCAGACGATTTCCAGATGGGTGTATCGGGCGTGAGACATCTTGCTTATGACCAAGAAGTTTTCCGGAAGGTTGTTATGAAAGCGAAATTCTGCAAGGGACATGCAACTGAATGTATTAATACTACAATCATAACAATTATCTGTATGATGGTGTAAATGAAATGCGGATTTTCTTTGTAGTTCTATTAATGCGATAGTGTTATATTTGGAGCACAATTTTAAATTACTTATCTTTAAGAGAGTAGTGTAGAATGCTCTTTGCATGCCTTGGACCAATCAGCGCTGTTGTAGATCTGCACACAGCATGCATGATAGATACATACTATGGCTTTTACTTAAGCCTGATTAGGTCATTCGATATATCGTCACAGCTTGACGTCTTACCGTTCTTTACCTAATTGAACTCTATATTTTTTTTGGTTCGCATATCCTTTACAGGACATGGCTGTCAACATCGGCATCTTTCAGCAGATTGTTGATTTCTTGTCTGTCTGTCTGTCTGTCTGTCCATCTGTCTGTCTGTCTGTCTGTCTGTCTGTCTGTCTGTCTGTCTGTCTGTCTGTCTGCCTGTCTGTCTGTCTGTCTGTATATATTTATGTATGTATGTTTGTATGTATGTATGTATGTATGCATGCATGCATGTATGTATGCATGCATGCATGCATGTATGTATGTATGTATGTATGTATGTATGTATGTATGTATGTATGTATGTATGTATGTATGTGTGTGTGTGTGTGTGTGTGTGTGTGTGTGTGTGTGTGTGTATGTATGTATGTATGTATGTATGTATGTATGTATGTATGTATGTATGTATGTATGTATGCTCATTCCATAATTAAAATAAAATCAATGAGGCAGGCAGATAGGCTTGCAGGTAGGCTGGCATTCAAGCAGGCAGGCAGGCAGGCAGGCTGACAGTCAGGCAGGCAGGCAAGCTGCCTGCACATACAAGATTGATGTACTAGAATAGAGCAATACAATAAGCGCGGAATTGGTAGCGGTTTGCTCCGCATCGGTAACTTACGGGGTATGTGAGCCGGTCGCTCAGAAAGCAAAGGCAAAATACTGAGCGTAATCTTGCCTAGTACATCAACAGCAGCTGACAAATGCTGATGTTGACTGCAACGTCCTGTAAGGAATATGCCTGTAAGGAATATATGACCACTCCTAGCACTCCCGGCTTAATGTAATTATAACTCTGCACAAGTCTGACTGCTCCACTGGCACTCTGACCCACTCCTCTCCACGCCAAATGTTCTCCAAGGGGCACACCCGTCTGATCGTGTCCTCCGCCTGAGCCATCCAAAACTTGGACTATGAGCAATCAATCTAAAAAAAAAAACATCTGATGGCTGCAGAAATGTGGATTCTGTGGAAAATGCAAAGAATACCATGGACAGACAGAAAAACTAATGACCGAGTACTTTATCTACTAACTGACGTCTGCAGTCGAGTGGGTCAGACAGCAGCCAATACCTTAAGAGGCGTATCGTTCTGTTGGAAGAACGACACCAAGGTTACAGCGAGCAGATACACATGACAGAAGCCATTATCTGAAGGAGCACGTCCTAGCACCTGGAGATCACTACGAATAATACTAGGACCAGATACACAAGGTTGTAATCCTTTTAGCTTGTCTTCGTAACGTGATTTGTATCACACATATTCTATTCATTAGATTATCTTATATGCATTGATAATAATATTGTTGTAATTTGTAGCACAGCCGATACATTCTAGTGTACACCAAGTATGTCCACATTAGGTGAATTTATCGCATTAGGGGAAAGATGCGGCTTAACTGGACCCGAACTAATGGCTTGGGCTGAGGCCAAGGTGCCCGATCTTCAAGCAAAACAGAGAAAGGAGAGAGGAGCAGCTAGAGAGGCAAGAGAAGCACAAGAAGCAGCAGCTAGAGAAGCCAGAATAGCTCAGGAAACAGCAGCCAAGAAAGCTAAGGAAGCCAGAGAACTTGAAAAAGAAAAAAAAATAGCTGTTCTAGGAAAACAGAAAGAAAAAGAATTGGAACTAGAAAAAAAAAAGAATATTAACTCTAGAAAAACAGAGAGAGAGAAAGAAATAGAATTAGAGAAACATAAAATAGTGAAAGAAATGGAATTACAGAAACAAAAGATGGAGAGAGAAATAGAAATGGAAAGAGAAAAATTAGTTCTCCAGGAGAAAACACTTGCATTTGAAAGGGACATGTTAGCGGCCGAGCAAATATTAAAAGACAAAGAGGTTGAGGGAAATATCAAGGTAAATATGTTGGAGATGGAGAAAGAGGCAAAAATATCTAAGAATAAGTTGGCATGCAAAGCACTGGATCCCGCCAAAAGATATCAAGGGATTATTAGATATGTTTCCCAAGAGAACCCGATTTCCCCATGGCTGACTAATTGTGAGGTCCTCTTAACTCATTACGAGGTACCGGTTGACCAGTGGGCCGTGTTACTTCATAGGCACTTGTCAGGAGAGCCGTTAAAGGTAATAGAACTCATACCTAAACAACGACGTAATGATTACCAATACATGAAACAAAGACTACTGGCGCATTTCTCATTGGACACTGCGGGTCTGCGTACAGCATACAAGACACTATGACCTAAGTCAAACCAAACTTTTCTAGATTTCGTTTCTGAAACGACATTACTTTTTGACAGGTGCCTGAAATCGGCTGAAGTAGGTAAGGATTTTGACAAACTAAGAGACCTCATGCTCAGGTATAAACTTTTCTCCGCAGTACCACAAACAATGGCAACATTCCTTGTAGAACACAAATGTGTTTCAGCAGCTGAAATGGAAGCGAAGGGTGAATCATTTTTAATGCCCATAAAGACATTTTTGCAGGCAGTACCCATCCAGAACTTGTCATTGGAGCATCCGCCAGAGTTCCTAGTCAAAAATATAACAATTCTCCTAACATATTTCAACGTCAGGACAAATATAGACAGGGCCAACAACGGTCTAACACAAAAAAGGGTATGACAGTCCAATGTAGGTATTGTCGACGCATGTACGGGACAGCAGAAATGTGTGATTCTAACCCGGAATATGAATCTTATATTAAAGAACTAGCTACGAAACGTAACTATAAATACACAGACTACAAAAACAACTTAAAATGTTTCGCGTGTAATAGTTTTGGACACGTAGTCAAGTCTTATAGGCTAAGACAGATGACAAAAAATGCTTGTTTAGCCTATGTTATGTCATGTAGCGACGACGATGAACAGCAATACGATAACGCGTCTGACAAGTATACACGACAGGAGAACAATCCGAACAGAGCATATGTGCAAGAAGCAAACTCCGCATATATAAACGATGGAAGACTGAACGTCGAACGTGCAATTGTCAATGGATTAGCAGTCAGAATCGTGAGGGATACAGGGACGTCGATTATTGGAATTGACAGAAAAATAGTGAAAGAGAAGGATTACACCAAGGAGAAGGTCATATGCAGAACGTTTGGTGGATCGCTAGAACAATTTGATGTGGCATGGACAGACACCAATTGCCCGTACTATCAAGGACCACAACCAACGACTGAACTAATTGTGGGAAACATTCCAGGAGTAAAAGAGTAGAGCAATGGGGAAAAGACAACATGGAAATACAGTAGGGACATTATGCAGCATTAATTTTCCCGACAGAAGACAAAAAGATACCTGTTGCAAGCGATGATTCAGAAATAGAGACCAACATTTATGAAATGGAAGCAAACGTCACAAGAAACAAAAAACAAACCAGACAATCAATGAACACTAAACTGACAGATGGTAGTAATGACAATACACAAAAGACATACCATAACAATTTACAAGAGTTAACACACAGAGAGATTACATGGGACTCATTACCGATAAGATCGATTTTAACTCAAGCAGAACTTGAGAAAGTTACATTTGGTATAGAGAATTTTAGGCGTATTAGTTCTTCATTTAGTGACAGCACACAAATTATTAAACAATTCTTTGCGCCATACTTAGATAATAATTGCAGCTGTAAGCATATTTCAGGCGAACGAAAGAAGAAGAAGAAGATAATAATAGCGTATGCGTAGATCGCATACACGGATGTGCAGCTAGAAGATATGAGTCAAGCTCAGATGATGAGGAGACATACAGAAAGAACAAGAGGCAACAACGTCGGTCTAAAAAGACAGCCAAAACACGGCAAACAGATGTGGTAGATTATACACAATTAAACTGGTATGAAGAAACTCCGCCAAAGATACCACAAGTACATTACACTGATCCAGACACTTTACTAACAGAATGGCAACAACAGGGTATTCCCAAAACTCAAATTGACAAAAGAACACGAGACGTGAAATTCAGAAACTGGAATCGATACTGGAAAAGCATGGGTTTATCCGATAAAAATCGAAAAGAAAGAACACGTCAAATAGGTAACCTTAAATCAGTAACAACATAATTCACACAAACAGATGATAATCACTGCCCAGTGTTGTACATTAAAGAATCATAGATTTAAAAGAGAGAGGTCATGACAGATACATCCATTAGATTCACATGCAGTACACACAGCGACAAAAGAGCATGGCATTTCAGAACACTGAATTCTTTCGTTATAAATCTGTCGAATTACTTCTGTCTATAAATGTCTCTTATATTGAAATTAAACGACACAATACAGCTGGGTACATATACAATTTAGGAAATACAGTTCTTTACAATCACGTAGTACGTCAAACACATATAACATATCAGACAAATACATACATCACAGTACTTAGATACATACAATACAACAATTCACATGGTCTAGCAGCTTGTACACATCATCAATAATATAGCATCGCATAAAGGGTGCTTGAACAACTATTTTACTCTGAATTGATGGTCATGACATTTCATACCATCGGAAAACAGATTGTAGTAATTGATATTAGCAATTGTATTATAACTATGTTATTTTTGATTTGTTCAGTTACATACATATTCGAATTATTATTGTTAAAGATAGTAGAATACGGCAGTATCTGTATCGAGAAGATGGTTGTTAGTACGCGTCTTGTCATAAAAATGAGATCCAAAGACCGTCGAGCAGACGAAATGTAATCCCACGATGCAAGTTATCTGCGAGCGAAATCGTCGTATTAAGTTAGGTTGATTATTAACATATATTAATAGCATTTCATTGCTGTTGATAATGAAAAAAAATTGAAATCATGAAAACAAGACTGAACAAATTGAATTCATGAAAAAAATGTAATCACGAAAATGAAAGAAAAAAAAAGAAATAATTTCATGAAAAAAATAAAAGCATGAAAATAAGAATACACATGAAAAAAAAGACATGACAAAACAAAAGAAAAGAACAAGATTTGTCATTATTTCGTTTAATGCATTAGTCAGTTACCACATGCTGTATTAATGATGTTTTGTCATGATATTACATATATTAGGTACACATTGACACAAATTCCACAGTTTCAGTAAGCCAAGTCACGTTGCGAGAAAAGTATAATAGGTAGGACACATGAAACAAAGGCTACTTCTAATTTGGGTTTATGAGGAAATTTGATTAATTTTCTATATACATTGATTTCATTTCAATTGTATTGTTGCACAAATTATGATATATTATTATGCATAACTTTAACATGTTATATTTCATGAACAGGATGAATCGGAATGAAAGGAATATTAGCTATCTAAGTATTTAACTTAATAATGCTATTATTATGTTGATAGAATAGGATAAAATATTGCATGTAAATATTAGGCCGACAAAAATATGCACATATGGTATGGGAAAACCCCACATAAAGTCACTACACGGAACAGTCGAAGTCGAAGCACATAATTTTTACAACAACTGTAGTCAGGTCGAAAGCACATTGGAATTTTGGAAGGTCAACTATGATTATGCACAGGAAAGGCAAGAGTGATTCAGTTACCAATGATGTTAGTGGAGGCTGGATGTGGTGAAAACACACATTTAAGGAGCTACTGGGGATGCCGCGGGAGACATTGGGATCTTAGTATGCTGGACTTCAATTCTCTGAAATACTAAGGAGTTTGGAGCTACACATTGTCTACGGGGATAGATGTGATATGTGTCCGATTTATAAAAAAAATTCTTATGTGATGATGTTCATAGCACTTCAACTATTCACATTGGAATGGGTTATAAAGATAAGGGATACGCTTTATTACAGAAACATAGTGGACAATGAAGACGGAGATGTGAGACCAAGGACAAATATGACAGGTATGTTCGACTACTGCGACGCATATCAAAGACTGGAAGACTGAGATGGTAGGAAAATTTTTTTAAACATTTTTAATGTGTAGGGGGGCAAGTGCCATGCGGCGTACATCAACGATAAAGATTTGAAAGAACTAAAATTACAAGTGCGACACGGACAGTGAACGCACACGCGTAAATATTAGAAACGGGACGTCATAGAGACATACTGGGAACAGCCATGAAAGAAGGAAGGCACACTGTTATCAGCAGGACAAGATCTTTGAGATGCGAATGGAAAAAATAATTGAACATCCAGAGAATTTAATAAAACGAAGAAGGAAGGAAGACGCAAAGACAGATTGAGCAATGAACGCGATCTGGCACAGAATACAGACTGAAGTAGAAGAGTGAAATAAGATATGATGGGCCGACATTTCAGTTGGAGAAGTCAACAAGAAGGTCATACAAGAACTTACAGGCGTGAGTAACTAAATATAAAGGTGTCTATGAACTATGAATGTTATAGTTAGGAATATTGGTAGGAGCTAACAACACTGTAAATGATTGTGATATGACAAGCGACATGTCTGTCTTTAATTATAGTCATGGTTAGTACGGCAGTGTGAGCAGGGATGACGGACTGTGTGATGGTATGATTTGCCTGCAGGTTATCTGTCTCACGGGATGCTGCACGAAAATAAATCCTCGGCTAGAAATTAAAACACTCTGTAAGTGTTATCTATATCACGGTTTAACAGTTAACTTGCAGAGTTCGAATTTGTTGTTTTGAGAAGAATGATTCTAGACAATCAAAGTCAAGAATTGCCAAGGAAGAACAGTCAAAGATATAGAATAATAGAAGTAATACTTGGCATAAGGGCAAGTGAGTGCCCTGCTCTGCTGAGCTGCAGAGTTGTCCACTTATTCCGGTGGATACTCTGTCCCCAGAGCTGCGTTAGCCACATCGTGGTGTGTTTCCATCCTTTACCACGGGGACGTTCAGTTGGGAATTTCCCTTCCTAGAGTTATGGTCTATGACCAAAACGCTCCAATACTTTTAGAGGACAAATATTATAATATTGTAACTGGTATACTCATTTGAAGGTAAATGGAAAAATATAACGATGATTAATGTGCATGCACCTACTGAAGAGAAAGAAGATGATATTAAAGAAGACTTTTATAATGATGTGAAAGATGTCATAGAAGAAACCCCCAAAGAGGACATCCTGTTTGTGCTGGGAGACTTCAACGCAAAAATAGGTAGAGAGCAAACTCATAAAAACAGTTGCCGGTATGGAAAGCCTACATACAACTTCAAATGATAATGGATGGAGAGTCATCATCCTAGAAGAAGCCAAAGGACTGCAGATCAGCAGTACCAGACTTCAAAGAAAGTATATACATAAAAATGGAAATCATGTGACAAGAGAACCTATAATCAAATATATCACATTTTAATTAACAACAAAAATGCATCAAACATACAACAAGTTAGAAGCTATAGAGGAGCTGAGTGCCACAGCGACCACTTCCTCGTTGGGGCAAAATTTAAAATAAAACTTAAGAGAGGTTTCTATTCTAAACTACAAAGGTTACACCCAACATATAACGGAGAAAAACTACTAGAAATTACAGTCAAAGAGAAATTTGCAGATTAAATAAAATGTAAACTTGAAATTCTACAAAACCCGTTGGAGGAAAGCGTTGACCAAACTTGGTTGAACACCAAAAATACAATTCAATCTACCGCAGAAGAATGTCTCGGTGTGTTAACCACGCATAGAAAGAACATTTGGTTCAATCCAAAATGTGAAGAAGCAGTCATTAGGAAAAAGAATGCCAGACAGCTATGGCTAAATGACATCAACAACATCCAGAAGGAAGAGCAATATAGAAATGAATGTAAAGGGGGCTACAAAAATAATTCGACAGCAGAAGCGAAAATATATAAGTAATATAATCAAAGATATGGAAACTAATCACCAGAAAAACGAATCCAGAAAGTTTATTAAAGAACTGAAGTCAATGAAACGAGGGCACCATCACAATACATATTGTTTAAAAGACAAAAATGGGAATATGATAAATACCAATGAGGAAAGGTGCAACACATGGAAAGAATATGTTGTTGAATTACTAAATTGTTAAGCTCCAAGTAACACTTTCCCACAGGAAGAGGTTCTAATGTGTGAACCACAAATTGAAGAACCTGCATTTGAAGAAATCCTATATGTAATCACACGACTTAAATACAATAAAGCAACTGGGGCTGATGGAATTGCTGCTGAATTTATAAAGGCAGGTGGCCATGCATTACATCTGAAGTTATACGAACTAATAATAAAAATCTGGATGACCGAAGAATTACCCCATGACTGGAAAGAGTCATTATTGATACCTATCTTTAAGAAAGGAGACAAGTTCCAGTGTGAAAAGTATAGAGGCATAGCACTACTGTCCATAAGCTATAAGATACTATCCGCAGTATTACTAACTAGACAAAAACCATATTCAGAATACATATTAGGTGACTATCAGGCTGGTTTTAGACAAAACAGATCAACAATAAATCAGATATTTATCTTACGACAAATAGCCGAGAAAAATTGGGAGTATAAAAGAGATCTCCATAACATTTTTGTGGATTTTAAAAAGGCTTATGATAGTGTCCATAGGAATAGTCTATGGAATGCTATGCGGGAATTTGGAATGCCAAGGAAGTTAATCAACATGACCAGACTATGCATGGAAGATACTTATAATATAGTAACACATAAAGGCAGGAAATCAGACCCTTTCCAAATAACATCTGCCTTGAAACAGGGTGATGCACTATCGCCGCTACTCTTCAATCTGGCTCTAGAGAAAGTTGTAAGGAGGGTAAAGAAGGAATGTGATATTGGAGGAACATCCAAGCTGCTTGGTTATGCAGATGATATAGATATTATAGGGGAAAATGAACAAAAGACATTGGAAATATTGACTCACTTAAAGGAAAAAGTCCCACAGATGGGGCTATTTATCAACCAAGATAAGACAGAATATGTGGTAATTTCAAGAGAAGGAATGGCTAAAAACTCTGGCCACATACAAATAGATAATATGACCATTAAAAGAAAGGAAACATACAAATACCTGGGTACAATCTTCAACTGCTCCAACATCATAAGGGAAGAAATACAAACTAGAATCAATTCTGGAAATAAGATATACTATGCACTACAACATCTACTAAAATCAAAGACGCTATCTCGTAACACCAAGATCACAATATACAAAACACTGATCAGACCAGTCGTGCTGTATGCGACGAAGCCTTGCTACAAACATTTGAGAACAAAGTTTTAAGACGCATCTTTGGACCCATTAGGGATACACAAAGTGGACAGTGGAAAAGAAGAAGTAACAAAGACATTTATGATCTGTTTAAGTCCCCGCTAATCGCTGGTATCATGAAGGCTAATAGAGTACAATGGCTGGGGCATATAGAAAGAATGGAAGATAATAGGGAAACAAAACTCGCTTACACTCAGGAAATAAATGACCGTAGACCCCGAGGTAGACCAAGAACACGGTGGAGAGATAATATATATATACAGACCTACAAGCACTTGGAATCAACGACTGGCAAGAGAAGGTCAACTAGTGAGACGAATGGAGACGGATTGTATCTGCAGCAAAGAACCTCAATGCCTCGGGACGCTGAAGAAGAAGACGATACTCATTTGGCACCTTGCCGTCTTGACAGACGATAGTTTGTGATTGAAAAAGGCAAAATAACTTTTACCTATGGCTGTAGCGAATGTGACTGATAAATCCATTTTGCGCTGTAAATGTCTGCTCACATGGGTGCATGTGAACACGTGGTCATTTCCACCATCATGCACCATCTTACGTCTCACACGCTCGGTGTGTGATTTATCTGCAATAATTTTCTCCTTTGTCTTTATATGCAACACGTTCAGCGACGACTTGCTCCCAATGTGCATTATCAATGCCTGTATCGATCATATCCCGCTTACACACATCTTTGTATCGTAGTAGAGGCTGACCCTGAGATCTCTTACCCATCTGTATATCACCAAAAAACATGTCATTTGGTATTCTACCATCATCCATCCTCCTTACATGTCCTATCCATCTAAGTCTACGAAGACTGAGCATGGAATAAATCGTCACACAACCTGATCTTTCCAATACTTCAGTATTTGTGATTTTGTCTTGCCACTTAATACCAAGAATTCTTCGCAGACACCGCATATGAAAGCTGTTTAAACGCTTCTCTTGGTGTCCAGTTTTCACTGCCATAAAGAAGAATACTAAGGACACAGGCTTGATAGACAAAGACTTTTGTTTTGGCAGTAAGCTTCCTGTTCTCCCAGACTCTTTTTCTTAACCTGTTCATTGTTGTTGCTGCCTTACCAATCCGGATGTTGATTTCCTGATCTAGGGATAATTTACTATTGACCACTGATCCTAGATATGTAAAATGGTCTACCATCTCTAGTTCGGCGTCGTCAATAAAGATTGATGGTACCCCAAATGCACCTTGTGACATAATATGTGTCTTCTCTTTGCTAATTGTTAAACCAAATTCAGAACAAGCATTGGGGAGTGCAGATAGTAGACATTGCAATTCTTCCCCAGAGTGGGTCGTAACTGCAGCATCATCTGCAAAAAGCAACTCTCTGATCAGTACCCTCCTAATGTTGGTCTTGGCCTACAATCTCTGAGCAGTGTAGAGGCCACCATCTGAGCGTGAGTGAATGTATATACCACCATCCTGATCACGAAAGGCATATTTCAGTAGAAGTGAAAAGTATATTCCAAAAAAAGTGGAACTAGTACACAACCTTGCTTAACTCCACTCTTGATTTCAAACTCTTCAGAAGTTGCACCATCAAACTTGACTATACCCTTCATGCCTGTGTGGAACGATTCCACAATGGACAGAAGAATTGGTGGGCAGCCAATCTTCTTTAGTGCCTTGAACAGACCCTCACGACTGACCAAATTAAATGCCTTTGTGAGGTCGATGAAGGCAATAAAAAGTGGTTGATTCTGTTCACGGCATATTTCTTGCATTTGTCGCAATGAGAATATCATATCAATGGTAGACCGGTTCTGTCGAAAGCCACACTGTTATTCGGGGTAGATTTGATCTCCTAGGACCTGAAGTCTGCGCAGAACAATTCTGGTAAATACATTTCCAACAATACACATAAGTGAGATACCCCTATAGTTGTTGCAATCGCTCCGATCGTCCTTGTTCTTGTATAGTGTTATGATGCTTGAATCTTTGAAATCCTGAAGGACTTGTCCTTCTCGCCAGCATAGCTCTATTAGCTGGTGGATCTGTAGAGTGAATGTGTCTTGCCCACTCCTGATAACCTCTATTGGAATCCCATCCTTACCTGGAGCCTTGCCAGATTGTCACGAAAAAAAACTTGATAGGTTCGATCGATGACAAAAAGAGACATTCGTCTACACAAACACCGCCAACCTTTGATGAGCAGGGAACTGTGGAACAAAATAAGTCGCATCAACTGTCTACACACGGTCGGCATTTTATTAACAAGTTGTTGCTTGAGACGGGACAATAGCGTCATCCGGCTGCAAGGTGGTAGTCGGCCTTTGATGTTGTAGACGGAATGTCTGGACAGACGTCGGATGGATTCTGTGATGTGTGGAAAAATCGCCTGGTTCACCGGCAGACCGGACTTTTGTTGCACGAGACAAAGTATTCCCAGATGAAAGCAAATTAGACGACGGATTGATTCCAGTCAGTCTAAAACAGGCGGAGAAAACCAGACTCTGGACTGATTAGCGTCTAAATTTTTGGTGACGTCACTCAAGCCCCACTTCAAACCAGTTGAGGTAAACAAGTTGAGTTAGTCGACCAAGATTTCTGAAGTTTTAAGGATCGGCGCAGTTTCCGAGATGTGTTCTAGAAAGAGACTATAGTGTCAAAGTGTGGTAATTTATCGGCGGACATAGATCCAATCTGTGATTGCATAGTCTCAATCTTCAACCGGAATAGGCATATGGTATTCTATTAATCATATCCAACTTAGAGTATGATTAGGGATAGAGTACAGTACTGTGCTGTGATATAATGTATTATAGGTGTGGTGATACAATGTATTATAGGTGCGGTGATAGAATGTTCTATAAGTGCGGTGCTAGAAAGTATTATAGGAGCGTCGGCACTATTATCCTATTGTGTGGCTTTAACTAGCTTGTGTGATATATCATTTTAGTCAGGGAGTTGAGGGCAATGTAGTGGGATAATAATTAGAGAGATTGAGGATGGTTGGGAGGGAGGAAGGAAATGTGAAATGGTAGGATCTTCCAGTAGGGCATCTGCTGGGCTTCTGCCCGTTTCCTTTATTCTTTCCTGGTGTTGCCATGTCTCAGACCAATGTGATGAGCTATTTGGCCGTATGACAGAGATCGGATCTCTGTTATAGATCTGAGTGCTGCTATTGGCCTACACTCACCTAATTACGGTCATGATTGAGTTGCTCTCACCATGGTGTTCTCTACTCAACAGGTTCCACTTGTGTGTGCGACGATATATTACCAAGAAGCAGTTTCAAAGTTATATACAATGATGGCTCACGGATTGAAGACAGGGTTACTGAGAGGCTTTTACACTGGGCTCAGAACCTAGTTGGTCTGCAGAAACCTGGCTTCTGCTGAGCCGGACTCGATGAACATAAGTGTTGTTTTTATTGAGTGATAAGCTTCATCACCGAAGATTCATAACTCATATACCAAGGACATATATATATATATATATATATATATATATATATATATATATATATATATATATATATATATATATATATATATATATATATATAGGGGGGGGGGGGGGTACGGGGTGTCAGGCATTGGTAGGACCTTTGGTAAGGATGACTCTCATGTCCTTTTCAGGACCCATCCCCCACTTGTCCAAGCCTGACACCCAGCTCGTGCCTGTGGCTCCTAGTAGCTGTCGGCATGCAACAGCGGCCATCCCCCGGGCAACAGCTGTGAGAGGCTGGCTAAACCAGGCATGGGTATCCGATTTAGTGTCAAACGAAGAGGTAAACTAGGGTATGCCTACCCAGAATGTGAAGACAGGATTCAGCAGACTGCGCGGAAGAAATCATTCCTGATTCAACGGGTAAGACGGCGTTTACCTGCAAAGCGTTGTGGAACGTAATGAGCACGGCAAGGCACGTAGAGCGCCCTGGTCATCCACTGCACCTGTATTCGTCTCCAGTCGTCTCGACTTGTCTTGCCACTGGACTCAGATGGACTCAGGCGAGAGAGTGAGGTCGACGAATTGCGCAACACTTCCTCACTTTAATCCAAGTCATCGCGCAAGTAATTCTTCATCCAACGTCACATATCACCTTCAAGCCCTGTGGCGATGGGCGAGCGGCGAAGCGGCAGGCGTGGGTACGCTGGCAGCCGTAGTCGCAGACCTGCACACAGGCGGCTCAGGCCATATGGTCGTCTTCTACTGACCGGAGCAGCAGTGGGATTCGGCAGCCCCCTGAGCGACTGAGCAGCCCTCTATAGGAACACACTGCTCACCTCCATAGCATGAGGAAGGGGCTAGAAAAGGTGCCCTAAACATTGTCTGCTTCATCACTACCTAACCAGCTAGCCGCGGTTGGTGGGTACCCTAAACTGCGGTCGACATACAAAGAAAGATAAAACAAGCAAAGCTAAAAGAGTAAACCATATTCCCTTAAAAATTGGAACTTGGAATGTACGCACTCTACTTGACAGAGACGGCGTGTCGGGTCCAGAGAGACGAACAGCACTGATTGGGAGAGAGCTGGGCAGGTACAACATCGACATTGCAGCCTTGAGCGAGACACGACTTGCAGAAGAAGGCCAAATCTGTGAAATAGGTGCCGGCTACACATTTTTCTGGAGTGGAAGGAAAAGCGAGGAAAGACGCCAATCCGGTTTGGGATTTGCCATTAAGTCGGCCCTGGTCGGCAAATTAGCTGGATTTCCAAAGGCTATAAACGACAGGCTCATGACCATGAAGCTGCCCCTGCTGAATGGAAGGAAGCATGCAACCATTGTGAGTGTCTACTCACTAACTATGACCAACGAAGATGATGTCAAGAACAAGTTCTATGAGGACCTGCAAAATGTATTAACATCTGTTCCAAAGGAGACAAACTTATACTCCTTGGGTATTTCAATGCCAGAGTAGGCACGGACACCACCTCTTGGAGTGGCATTATTGGAAAGCATGGAGTCGGAAATTGTAACAGCAATGGACTCCGCCTCCTTCATACATGTGCCGAACATGATCTCCTGATTACGAACACAATTTTTCGTCTGCCCATGAGAAATAGGACATCATGGATGCACCCTCGCTCGAAACACTAGCACCTCATTGACTATTTCATCGTCAGGAGGAGTGACAGACAAGACGTTCGAGTGACAAAATCCATGTGTGGTGCCGAATGTTGGACAGACCATCGTCTCATTGTCTAGAAAATAAACCACCACATCAGGCCACCACGGCGTCCTCAAGGGGCGAAAATGCAAAAAGAAGCTAAATGTCACCCACCTAAACAGCAAGAAAATGCAGCAGTCGTTTGAAAGTATGCTGGAAGACCGCCTCAAGCCCAATGCTAAACAGCCCCCCGAAAGCATAAAGACTGGTTTGATGAAAATTCCGAAGACATCAACCAATTGCTGGCCGAGAAACATCTTCTCCTCAAGGCACATTTGAATGACCCAAAGTCAACATAAAAAAAAGATGCTTTCAAGAACATTCAGAGAGTAGTGCAGCAGGAACTTCGGCACGTGCGGGACTCCTGGCTGAGATGCAAAGCTGATGAATATCAGGGCTTTGCTGACAGACATGATATGAACAACTTCTACGACTCACTGAAAGCGGTCTATGGTCCTTCATCACCAGGCATAGTTCCCCTCCTCAGTGCAGATGGGGGAACATTGATCACCGATATGAAAGAAATCCTTCAACGCTGGGCAGAGCATTTCAGCAAAATCTTAAATGCAACTTCCTTCTTCGATGATGAAACCATCAACTGCCTTCCTCAAGTTCCCACCAATGAGACACTTGATGACCTGCCAACCATAGTGGAAGTAAACAAAGCCATCCAGCAACTCTCCAGCAGCAAGGCACCTGGTCCTGACTCCATCCCAGCAGAGATATACAAGGCAGGTGGGCCGGTCCTAACAGAGCAGCTTCACCAAGTCTTCACAAACATATGGATGAACGAGACCATGCCACAAGATTTCAAAGACGCGTCAATAGTCCACCTTTACAAACGTAAAGGAAACCGCCAATCCTGTGACAACCACCGAGGCATCTCATTGCTTTCAATTGCAGGGAAGATACTCTCCAGAATTCTTCTCAATCGCCTCACAACCCATCTCGATCAAGGTCTTCTTCCTGAGAGTCAATGTGGCTTCAGAAAAGAACGTGAAACTGTTGACATGATTTTCGCTGCAAGGCAGCTGCAAGAGAAATGTCAGGAACAGAACTGCGAAATGTTCTCCACTTTCATTGACCTTACCAAGGCTTTTGATACAGTCAGCAGAGAAGGATTGTGGAAGATTATGGCAAAATATGGCTGTCCACGAAAGTATGTCCAAATAGTGCGGCTATTTCATGACGGCATGCAGGCAAGAGTATAGGAAAATGGTGAACTGTCTGAACCCTTTCCTGTCACCAATGGAGTGAAGCAAGGATGTGTCCTGGCACCAACACTGTTCAGCCTCATGTTTCCAGCCATGTTGATGAATGCCTTCGAGAACGACGACAGTGCAATAGACATCAACTACCGTATGGATGGAAAGTTATTCAATCTCAGAAGGCTGAAAGCTAAAACCAAAATTAACAGCGACACCGTCAGAGAGCTCCTGTTTGCTGATGATTGCGCTCTATACACCAACTCAGAGGCGGACATGCAACATAATGTTTAAGCTTTCTCACATGCCTGTGCCAACTTTGGGCTCAATATCAACTTGGAGAAGACTGTAGTTATGTACCAGCCAGCTCCAGGGAATAATCACACTGTGCCGAATATGAAAGTGAATGATTATAGACTAAGTGTTGTGGACAAATTCACCTATCTTGGCAGCACCGTGTCACAAGCTGCCACAATCGATGACGAAGTGAATGCAAGAATCTCCAAGGGCAGTGTGGCCTTTGGCAGACTGTACAAGAATGTATGGGACAGAACTGGAATAAGCCTGCAAACAAAGCTAAAAGTCTACAAAGCAGTTGTATTATCCACACTGCTATATGCTTGTGAAACCTGGACTGTTTATCAGCGACACGCTAGGAAATTAAACCACTTCCACACAATCTGCCTAAGGAAGCTACTGAAGATTAAATGGCAAGACAAGATTCCAGACACTAAAGTCCTAGAAAGAGCATCCATGCCCAGTATCCACACTGTACTGATGAAGAATCAGATTCTTTGGGCTGGTCACTTGACTCGCATGCCGGATCACAGGCTCCCTAAACGAATTTTTTACAGCGAACTGCGTTGTGGTAAACGCTCCCAAGGTGGCCAGAGGAAACGTTTTAAAGACACTCTGAAAATTTCACTGAATGCTTTTGGAATTCATCATGACACCTGGGAGGCTGCAGCCAGAGACCGAAATTCGTGGCGTGCATCATTGCGCAAAGGTGCAGTCATATGTGAGGCATCCAGGACTGCCAGAGCTGTGAAGAAAAGGCAGGACAGAAAAACCACTGCAGGAAATCCTCCTCCACAGACGTCAAGCATTCTTTGTCCACATTGTCAAAGAACATTTCGAGCCAAAATAGGCCTTATCAGCCATCTTAGAACCCACGGCTCCACACCTTCAACCCCACTGGATGAAATGAATGCTCATCATCATTCTTGATGGACAAACAACAACATATATATATATATATATATATATATATATATATATATCATCATCATCATCTTCCACTTCTGCCGTCAAGCGTCGTGGCGAGGAATAATTTGCGTTCCAGCGCCCGGTGGACGGCACTGGATAGTGTCATTCCGTGTGGTTGTACAATGTCTCTGATGTCGTCAATCCATTTTCTTCTTGGACGTCCTCGTGGTCTCGTCGCAGATGATCTTTGATGTAAGGCCAGTGATGGTAGTTGCTGATGTTGCATTCTAACAACGTGGCCAAACCACTTGATCTTCTGTCTTTCAATAAATGTGGCACAAGGTGTTGATCCCACAGTCTGTCTGATAGTAACATTTCTTACTCGGTCTCGGATTGTTAAGTTGGCAGCTCTCTTCAGGCATCTCATTTCGCAGGTGTTGATCTTGCGAAGGTGTAATTTGGATAAAGTCCAGGTTTGAGATTGGTAGCATAGGGTTGGTGTGAATATGCTGTTTATTATCTGTCGTTTTGCGGACATGGGTATGTTTGGATGTTTCAGTAAGGGTGACAGTTGATATGTAAGTGCACTAGCTTTTTGACATATATATATACGTAGAAACATTAATAGGTTGTTTTTTAAAGATGGGTAAAATCTTATAACCAGTGACTTATGAACAGTAGATTTTCCCAAGTGACATTTAAGTTAATTGAAAGATTCTCTGTTCAACAAACATTATTAAACAGAGTAACTTCACAGTGTTCGTTAGAGTGAAGACCAATATCGAACAGTGTCTATCTGATGACCGGCATCCTGTTTGTTCGAGCGTTATCGGAGAAAGTCGTCACGTGGACGGAGAAACATCTTCTGGGTGAGGTTTTCTGTCCGGAATACCTGGTGCTGTTGTGTGCTCAGCACAGTGATGTAACAGACTTTGCTCCTGATTCACTGGTCTGATTCTACATACACATTAGAATATTCGACACACATTCTACACATTACCCACATACACTTCTCACACACATACTCTTTGTTTAAATAAATTAATTGTTGTATTTATTTGTTAAAGCTAGAGTTGTTGAGTATGTTGTGTTGGGGAAGAATGAGAGGGGTCATGATCCAGGGACTAAAGTGTTGTATTTATTCACCACTACTGCTTGTTGGTGATGCATATACCTGTATAATATTTATATCTATTGGTTTGCCTTTGATTTCGTCCATAATAACTCTATCTGAAATACACCAGTATCCTATAAGTGACTTGGCTGTTTTTTTGGTCAAGTATTATTCCTACACCTGTTTCATGTGTCTCCCCTCCAGAATAAAGTATTGCGTGGCTGCCAGCTATAATTTTGCCCGATCCATTCCATCTCATCTCACTAACGCCTAATATATTCAATTTCATGCTATCCATCTCTCTTAGAACAGTGTTCAACTTTCCTAGCTCATGAAATATTTCGGCCACGTTAAAAGACATGATACTCTTATAAAAACCATACTGGAGGGCAAGGTTGAGGCAAGCGAGTAAGGAGAACAACGATATAAGTGGGAAGAAAACATCTAAAGATGGACGAAAATCAGCCTGGCAGATTGTACAGTCAGGCGAGAGACAGACATTGTTGGATATCCATTGCATTCAACCTTCATTGTAGAGACGGCACCTGGTTGATTGATACACTTTATGTATGACTGTCTTTGCTGCTAGACTGTTTGTTTGTCCCACACGTGTGTATCATTTTCTGACCATAGTATTCTCAAACTACTTTTTAAAATTAGCATATCCACTGCCATTATGTTTTTCTCAGTTTTATGTCCCCACTGCTGTCATGTCGTTTCTAGAGACTACTTAACTCAATTCTGCACGTGTCTTCTTTAACAGTGTCAATAATATTTAAATACGTAAATGCGCTTATTTCTGCCATATATCAAAGTGTACTCATTATATGAAACACACAAAGACACACACGCATACATGCACTCACACGTATATATACACACACACACACACATATATATATATATATATATATATATATATATATATATATATATGTGTGTGTCTGAAAGGTTATGTGTATGTGAGTGTACAGGTGTAGTTTTGTCGACTAACATAAATATCCCGTAAATGCACGATGTGAAATGTGCATGTGATGAAGCAAATATACCAGTGTATATGAGTTGTGACCACCTGTGTGTTTGTACCATTGTGGTCAGCGTTACACAGCTGTTTTTATTACTACTTTGAATTATTTTAACGTGTAGACCTTTCATAAGTCTCTTATGTCTCTTTTTCTCCAGAGAAATCCCCATGCATGCTTCTTATATGTGGTGTTAGTAAATTCTTTACGTCTTCTTTCACGGTTTGTGCTTTAAAGCTGCCACGTACTTTAGCCTATGTACCTCTAGTTGGAATTGCTTGAGAATAAAATACCCTCACACATGAGGAGGTAACCTTCCCAACAAAGGTCTATTTCAAATCAGACCGTGGGTGATATTCTGATTCATTGTCTGGTTATATTGTGTATGAGGGCGGATTTTCACCTATTTTCATTTGTGTTTCAGAAACGCACTTTACATTGAATTCCAGAATATATGTTTGACATCTCATGAAACCGGACATTAGATTTTTGCCTTGTAAAGTCAAGACGAAATCAGTAGGTGCCGTTAATAAATTAGGAACTAATTATTAATGGTACATTGTTAAAAAGGCACAATAGAGCAGGCATCAACATCGCAAAGTGCTTTCCTTCGAATCAAGATTATTCGGTGAATTGCCGTTAATAAATTAGGAACTAATTATTAATGGTACATTGTTAAAAAGGCACAATAGAGCAGGCATCAACATCGCAAAGTGCTTTCCTTCGAATCAAGGTTATTCGGTGAATTGCCAGGTGAATCGTCTTCATTAATTATGCCCAGAGATACACATCAGCTCGCAAATAACATGCCACTAATGCCCATACTTCCGATGATAACACTCCTATTAGAATACCACTGGGTAATGCTGATATAGTTAATGTCTATTATCTGGAGAGAGTTAAACTACACGTCATTATATTTCTTTCATAACCTTCAATTAATGATAATATACTTCCACGTTATCAGAGTTAAATTTTGTTCTATTTGGTTCTCCTATTTTATTAGTTCTCTGCAACATTATGCCTTACTTAATTCACTTTGTCAAACTAGTTGTTTAATATGTCTTTCGCTATAATATTCTATTTGGTGGTAAACATATGTGCATTGTATGTAATTCGTTAACCTCTTCACTATAACCAACATTCTGTTTTTATGTTTCCGCGAGAATATAGATTGGGCTTACCGCTAGATTAGTGCATTTGTTAGATATAATTTACTCACTGTACCGAATCCACAATGCCACACTTTGATGAAGTTCAGTTCATCACCTCATATGGAAGGAGGAAAAGTTAACACATCCGAAAACTTCCTTCCAAAACTGAAAATTGAATACATATACCTTTAGTTCTGAGCCATCACAAGCAGCCCGCATGTCATGCACTAAGATTCTAGGTCCCCAATTCAGTGAATGGGGAAGCCTGGTCGTGCAGGACTACAAGTTTAGAGACAATTACTCGGTGATTATTTAGGTATCTGTGCAGTGTTGTTTACATTATCAACAACCTCATATTCATGTCTTAGGGTGTGTTCGTGTAACTTCATGAAACCCCTGTAGGCGTCTGGCGTATGTCTATTCTCTTGTAAATGCATATTTATATTCTCTGATATATCTGTTTCTTGGGGTAAATGTAGCGAATTCCTTAAACTGCCAGAGTAACTAACAACGATTGCTGAAAACAGCTAATTAAACTAGAACATTATATACACCAATAAGAAAGAGACAAAGAGCTTTCTTTGGTCATGTGATGAGAAGAGAAACATTGTAGAACATCGTGAGAACACGGCGGATCAAGGGGAAGAGAGACAGAGGCAGGCCATAAGGAAAGTATATTGGATGGACACAGGCGGTGGCACGGAGAATATCATCAGCAGAGTTGAACTTCAAAGACCGAGAAACGAATGTCTACGCCAGCTGGCACGAAACTCGATGATTGCGATATATTTGTACACGCCTTGATTAACGTCCTCCTCTTTTCTCAAGTATTTTACCCTGGAGTACTCTGTTTGTGCCGGTCTCTCTGGCCGAAGGGTTACAACACTTTCTCCGTAATGCCGTTTATCAAGCAGTCTCGTAGCGGGCGAGAGCCGGAGGCGGTTCGACCCCAGCTGGTGACTTGCGGGATACTGAGCCGGCCGCTCAGAAAGCAATGGCAAACTACTAAGCGTAATCTTGCCACGAAATCAACAGACAGCTGAAAGATGCTGCTGTTGACAGCGATGTCCTGTAAAGGATATGCGAATTTGAAAAAAAACAACTCTGTATTGTCTTCATACCGTAGTGGATAAAGCAGTTATCTTTTAAATTCGTGTTATTTCTTCTCTTTATATTTCACATGGCATCAGCGTTAGGCCCGATGGCCATGTGTTAGTACCTCTATCGTGAAGATATTTCTTTATAAATTTATCTGGTCTTGCAGGTCTACCCAGCTGAATAATAGTAGATGAAATATTTTCTGGGAGGTAAAGTTGACCGATGTGATATTTACCACATGACCCATAGCGTGGTATCTAGCAAATGGGGCTAGCATCATTTATCATATAGGCCTCAAGTAAAGGGGCCCCATTCTTTACTTTATATTAGTCAAGAGCTTATTCACGTGTAAGTTTCTTTTACCCACTGTCTCTGGTCATAATTATACAACATTCATTCATTCATTCTTTCAGTAGCATGTCCTTTGCATTACCTCGCTCCCATAACAACCTTCTGGAAAACCTCTCGATCATAAGCAAGATGTCCCGCATCCGATACACCCATCTGGAGATCATCTGCCACATCCTGCACTCATCTTCTCTTTGGCCTTCCTCTTCCTCTCTTCCCAGGCATATACCACCTCCATTATTGTTCTCTCCAAACTTTCATGACGTTTCAAGTGACCAAAATATTTCAATTATCTTTGTTTTATCGTCTGTAATAGTCAACCTTCGTCAATATTCAGCTCTTGAAATATGGATGCATTTGTTCTTTTCTTTACCCAAGATATTCTTAGAACTCGTCTATAACATTTATATTCAAAGGCATTTATGCGCTGTTCAGCTTGTTTAGAAAGTGTCCAGGTCTCACAGGCGTATGTTGCAATGGGAAAAATGCATGCTCTTAAAAAATCTAATTTTTTTAGTTCTTTCTGTCCCATTCCATAATCTATTCAGTTGATTTAGTCTCTGAAGAGCAATTGATAGTCGTCGTTCAATTTCTTTCATTGTGTAAACGTTGTTGGTAATCAATGACCCAAGATATTCAAAATTTTCCACCACCTCCAATTTTTCCTCATTAACATATATTTCTTTCTCCATAGTGGTTTTATCTGTATGCATTATCTTTGTTTTTGCTTTGTTAAGATATAAGTTGTCATTTTCACTATTCAATTGGGTTGAAGCTAGTAGGTTTTCTATACCAGTCTGTGTTGTGGATAGCAATACTGTATCACCAGCATACCGAATATCTGGTATGTTATGACCACCGATATTTAGGGCATCATATAGTTCCCTGTTTATGTCATCTCTTACATTTCTCATTATATCTTTGGCGTACATGTTAAACAAATAGGGGGACAGCACACATCCCTGATGGACTTCTTGCTTGATGTCAAACCAATCTGACGTCTTGCCATCTATTCTAACCGCTGCTTGTTTGTCTAGATAGAGCCTTCTTATAAGTTGTATTAGATGTGGTGGACAGCCCACATTCCTCATGATTTCCCAAAGTTTCTGATGTTGTACACAGTCAAATGCCTTAGAATAATCCACAAAACATTATAATAGGTTTACATTACATTCTCTGCACTTCTCTATTATTAAACGCATGTTGATAATGTGATTTCTTGTTCCTCTTCCTTGTCTAAATCCAGCTTGAACTACGTTAATTTCTTATTCCATTTTCTTACGAAGTCTTAACATTATGATTGTTAGTAGAATTTTAATTGCATGACTGATCAGGGCAACAGTTCTATAGTTGGTGCATAATTTCACGTTGTCCTTTTTTGGTACTGGAATGAAGATAGTTATCTTCCAATCTTTTGACCATATACAATATTTCCATATCTTTTTACATAATGCATTATATATTTGTATGCTTTCTTCTCCTCCCGCTTTAATTAGTTCAGCTGGTATTTCATCACATCCAAGTGATTTACCATTCTTCAGGTTCTTTATTGCCCATGCAATTTCATCTAATGAGGGTTCAGGTTCTGTCTCTGCTATCGTTGGCTCATATATCTCATTCATATCCTCACTGTCACTCAAATCATACATTCCACTGCAGTACTCCTGCCATCTTTCTAGAATTTGTCTTGATACTGTTATTTCCCATCTTGTCACAGATAACATTCAATTGAGGTTGAACATTCCTTGTCAATAACCTCATTTCCTTGAACATGTCGTAATCTGTACCAGTCTTATGATATTGCTCTATTCTGACACATCAATCTTGTTTATATTGATTTTTGTCCGTTCTTGTGTTCTTTCTTATTTCTCGAGTTAAAGATTTGTACTGCATCCTGCTGTTATCGTATTTATCTTCTTTCTGTTTCAGTTCCCTTCGTTGTTTTATTAATTCTAACGTGTCTGATGTAATCCATGGCTTAAGTTGCTTTTTCTTGGTCGGAATTAAATCTGTGGCTGCAGTTATCAAGATATCTCTAGCTTGTACTGCCAGTTCATCAGGTGTCATTTCCTCTTGTACAGACATAAAGACCCCAAAACCATTCTTAACTTCTACGGCGTATGCATCTGGTATTTTTGTGAACCGAAGTGGCCTTGGTCCTCGGGTAAGCTTTTTGAGTTTTAATTTCAGATCTGCTTCTAATAACTGATGATCTGTATCATAGTCTGCACTTCGTAGGGTTTTTTTGTGTGTGTGTGCAGATGTTATGCTTGATCTCCATCTTCTTTGTATTAAAATATAATCTATCTGATGTTTGGTAATACTGTCCGGGGGCTTCGATGTGAAGAGTCTTCTTAGGTGTTGTTTAAAAAGTGTGTTGGCTATCATTAACTCATTTTCTGTGCAAAATTCAATTAATTTGTCACCTGCATCATTTCTGTTTCCCAATCCAAATTTTCCTAAAACGTGTCTCTCATTTTCAGCTCTTCCTGTACCTACTTTTGCATTAAAATCTCCTAGTATTATTGCCAAATCATTATGACCAGTCTTATTTAATGTGTCTTGTAGTGTGTTGTAAATATCTTCAATTTCGTCCTCCTCTGATGTTGAAGTAGGTGCATATATCTGTACGAGTGTTGTGTTTTTTGAACGGCCTTTAAGTCTAATAATGAGGACTGGGTTATATCCCAGTAAAGCTTTTGCAGTTCTTTTATCTAGACAAAATACCACTCCTCTCTGGCCTCCGACGTCTCTACCAGAATAAATGAAAAGACTTCAATTTTCAGTTGTAAAATGTTCCTTGCCTTTCCAGCGATGTTCACTGATTCCTAAAATTTGAATATTTAACCTCTCAATCTCATCACATACTACTTTAAGCTTCCTCTCATACAGACTCTCACATTCCACATTCCTATTCTCTCTTTTTCTATACGCAACATATCCCAAATACGTGTTTGATCATGTTTATCCTGTGTCCGTATTTCAGAACCATATAATATGACTTACAGAAGCACATGTGGAGATTAATTTCCGTAGAACACAGTCTAAATTATCTAAAGTCATGAATTAGCTTTATTTGTTTATTTATTCGTAAGGGGCCACCTTGCACATACAGATATAAACTCGACTTCTTCTGAGACACAGAGATATGGCGTTTGATATAGCAAATGTTTGAGAGCTACAACAGAACAAAGCAAAAGAATTATTAACAGTTAGACTCTAATAATGAATCCCCTAATGGACTATTGCATTGCTCTGCGTCGCAACGTTATTTGGCTCTTTGTGCATACACGAAAACTCGCCATTCTAAAAGTCCATTTTAGGGGTAAATTAAAGGCCATGATTGTAATTGAATTTTGTGGCTAATTGCTTCATATCCGTAAATTACAAACACACCGCTAGTACATTCTACCACTAGTACAGTTGCTATGAGGAAATGCAAGCCATACATTTTATGTGTAGTATAAAATACCGAATTCACTTTAGGAGTAATGTGGGAAATGTGGGGCGATTTCAAAGACCACTTAAAGATGCACATTGTCTTCTAAGATTAAAACAATGAATTTTTTGTTTTGTTTTGTTCGCATATCCTTCACAGGACATCGCTGTCAACATCAGCATCTTTCAGCTGATTGTTGATTTCTTGGCAAGATTACACTCAGTAGTTTGCCATTGTTTTCTGAACGACCGGCTGACAAACCCCGTAAGTTACCGACGCGGAGAGAACCCTACCTATTCTCTCGCATGTCACGTTACTCAAGAGAGTATACGGAATTACGGAGAAAGTCGTGTAACCCCTAGACCAGGCAGCCCGGCTAAAACAATGAATAAACATATTTATTTCAATGACAAAGTACACGGGACATGTGTTTTCATGACCACGCTCTTATTTTCATGTTAAAGCATGCCGATATTCACAAATGCCTGTCTTATCTATGATTATAATGAGTAAAAAAAAAAGAAGACAGACAAACAAAACACTATGGAGTACATAATTCTTTAAAGTACGGGTGCTATTTCGATTGCAAGTATACACTGTATGTAGCACACGGTATACAACTGGGGCACATGGCAGCCTTTAAACCATGTTAGAATGTCAAACTCCTAATCACCATTATCTATCATCGCCACTCGTAGATACCACTTACAATAGTCAAACATAGGAAGTAAATGACAGTAGAAGGCACGCACTGCTTGTCTGTGGCCTGACACTCATCCAACATCATACAATCAGCGTTACCAGCCGCCCAAAAGTGTCATTACTTTCTGACATTATATTTCAACTGCTAACATTTCCTTGTAGACATTGATGAATTCTCATTATGTAGATCATCACATAACAAGTATTCTTCCATGGTGACTGACCAGTTATTATCATTCAAATTGTAATAGCATCATATTTTCTGTTATATTATGTATAAATATAATTGACTTACCTTGCCGCCTTGACAAACGATAGTTTGTAACATGGGGTTATCCCTCCATAACATAAAGCCTGGTTTGAACTCAGAGACCATGTATATAATTGTATACACTAATATACACCAATTACCCAACTCCATCACATTGTAACTTAAATGCAGTGTTGCACATGTCATTTTGATTTCAGTACAAGGTAACTATGTACGTCTAAGTGGCAGTGTTTAGTTTGTGTCAGTATTTAAGTACAACAAATGTTAAATGTAATAGTTAAACTGGGGGTGTTGTATATATCTGTGTTATTATCCATTTACTGCCACATTTCTATAGTAGAATGAACATCTATCGAATGCCCGAGTCGTTTCATTATTTAACGAGAATCAAAGAACGAAAATGCATTCTTCTCTAATGCTTCATTTTTAGCTGAGATTAACATTTATGAAATGTCATATATTATTATCAGCTTACATTTATTAGAAATATTACCATATACAAAATATTGGAATAGTGTCGATGCACTAAACAACGCAACACCAGGTTTTGAAAGAATGATTGCACAAGGGAACATATCCTTTGACGAGGAAACGACACCAAGTTTTGATATAGACAATAATGTACTGCAAATATACACATATGTTGTGTTTACAGTGATAGTCCAGCTTTTAAACATATTTGGCATTATAACAAACATTATCAACATTGCCTGTTTTATTAAGCTGGGATTTAATGACTCCATCAACATCAGCCTCATAGGTATACGAATTATTACACTTTTAAAGTGAAGATTTATTACATGGGCGTTATTAATGTATACATGACTTATTATTTTTATGCATATACACTCACTCTCTCTCTCTCTCTCTCTCTCTCTCTCTCTCTCTCTCTCTCTCTCTCTCTCTCTCTCTCTCTCTATCTGACACATACACACACACATATATATATATACATACTTCTTCTTCTTCAGCGTTCCGAGCCATTGAGGTTCTTTGCTGCAGATACAATCCGTCTCCATTCGTCTCTCTGGTTGACCTTCTCTTGCCAGTCGTTGAATCCAAGTGCTTGTAGGTCTGTATATGTATTATCTCTCTACCGTCTTCTTGGTCTACCTCGGGGTCTACGGTCATTTATTTGCTGAGTGTAAGCGAGTTTTGTTTCCCTATTGTCTTCCATCTTTATATATGCCCTAGCCATTGTAGTCTATTAGCCTTCATGATACCAGTGATTAGAGGGTACTTAAACAGATCATAAATGTCTTTGTTACTTCTTATTTTCCACTCTCCACTTTGTGTATCCCTAATGGGTCAAAAGATGCGTCTTAAAACTTTGTTCTCAAAGGTTTGTAACAAGGCTTCGTCTCCTTTCGTTGTACTCCAGGTTTCAGAGCCATACAGCACAACTGGTCTGATCAGTGTTTTGTATATTGTGATTTTGGTGTTACGAGATAGCGCCTTTGATTTTAGTAGATGTTGTAGTGCTTAGTATATCTTCTTTCCAGAATTGATTCTAGTTTGTATTTCTTCCCTTATGATGTTGGAGCAGCTGAAGATTGTACCCAGGTATTTGTATGTTTCCGTTTTTTTTAATGGTCATATTATCTATTTGTATGTGGCCAGCGTTTTTAGCCATTTCATCTCTTGAAATTACCATATATTCTGTCTTATCTTGGTTGATAACCAGCCCCATCTGTTGGGCCTTTTCCTTTAAGTGAGTCAATATTTCCTATGTCTTTTGTTCATTTCCCCCTATAATATATATATCATCTGCATAACCAAGCAGCTTGGATGTTCCTCCAATATCACAATCCTCCTTTACCTTCCTTACAACTTTCTCTAGAGCCAGATTGAAGAGTAGCGGCGATAGTGCATCACCAATGTGAAAATTATAGAGGAATATCATTACTGTCCACAAGCTATAAGATACTATCCGCAGTATTACTAAATAGACTAAAACCATATTCAGAAGACATATTAGGTGGCTACCAGGCGGGTTTATGGACAAAACAGATCAACAATAGATCAGATATTTATCTTACGACAAAAAGCCGAGAAACAAAGGGAATATAAAAAAGATCTCCATAACATGTTTGTGGATTTTAAAAAGGCTTATGACAGTGTCCATCGGAATAGTCTATGGAATGATATGCAGGAATTTGGAATACCAAGGAAGTTAATCAACATGACCAGACAATGCATGGAAGATACTTATAATATAGTAATATATAAAGGCAGGAAATCAGACCCTTTCCAAATAACATCTGGCTTGAAACAAGGTGATACATATACACACACACGTATATATATATATATATATATATATATATATATATATATATATATATATATATATATATGCCGGCTTCGTGGCTTAGAGGTTATGACTTTTCTCCGTAATCTCGTATACTCTCGTGGGTAACGTGATGGCTGTAAGAATCAGCAGTGGTTCGAGTCGCATCGGTAACTTACGGGGTATGTGAGCCGGCCGCTCAGAAAGCAATGGCAAACTACTGAGCGTAATCTTGCCAAGAAATCAACATACAGCGGAAAGATGCTGGTGTTGACAGCGATGTCCTGTGAAGGATATGCAAAATTATATATATATATATATATATATATATATATATATATATATATATATATATATATATCATCTCATCACGTTCCACTTGTACCTTGCGGTGTCGAGATGAAGTATAAACATCGTGAGAGTGCCCGATAATGGACCTCATATATCGATATTCCCATGGACTGCTATTCCCTCCGTCCAACGTTTACGTGGTCGGCCTCTTCCTCTGTTTCCATTTGGTCTGTACATCATTGCTTGTTATGATATGCTGTTGACTGGTAACCTACTTGCATGGCCAAACCATTTGACTTGCTGCTTTCTAATAAAATCTAGTGCTGCTTTAACCCCCACTTTAGTTCTGATTTCTTCATGTCTGATCTTATTTCTTCTTGATACGTTGAGTATTCTTCTCAGGAATCTCATTTCTGTTGTTGTGATTTTTCATTTCTCTTTTTCTGTCATTGTCCAGGTTTCGCATTGGTAGCATAGAGTTGGCAGGAAGATTGTGTTGTAAATTTTCTTTCTGAGTAGTTATTGATACATGTTTGTTCTTGAGTATTGGTGCCATTTGTCCAATGAGTTGGTTTGCCTTATGCACCTATTTTCGATCTCGTCATCTGATCTGCCATTTGGTGATATTATACTTTCTAGGTACTTGAAACTATTTACTCGTTTCAAGGGATGTTCGTATAGGTGAATTGTTGTTGATTGTTCTTTTTTAGTTATTGCCATTACCTCTGTTTTGCTTGTGCTAATTTTCATGTTATGTTCCCTACACATTTCGTTTAGACCAGTGTTTCCCAACGTGGGGCCCATGCCCCACAGGGGGGGGGGGGAGGGGGGGGGGAATTCCATTGTTAAGGGGGGCAAAAATCGGCTGGATATAAAAAAAAAAAACGGGAAGACTTGAGACTGAAGTTAACTGAACTGGAACCTGACATAAAATCTCTTTGCAGCAAGCATCAAGTGCAAGGATCTCACTAAATTTAAATAATTGCTAATAATTAAAATAATATAGAAAATTATTTCATTAAAATATGTTTGTACTTGAATTTCAGTTCTCCATTAAATGTTTTGAAAATTTACTTACTGTGTTTGCTCAATAATTTCCTAGTGATTTCTTCCTAAAACCTATCCGTCCTTTGGCTAGGATCGGGTGCATTTTCTGCTCTCCTCCCAGTAGTGCGCATGGGCTGGTCGTGGGCCGGGATGATCAAATAAAAACCCATCGCATATCTTCACCTTTTATGTGGGCCTGGTGGACCACTGTGGGCAATATCTCACAGTGAGACTAAGGGTCCACACAAAAAAGGGGGAGACGGGGGAACCAGCATGTCTGGGGTAACGCCAAACAAAACAAGAAAATTCACCCAACACAACCGACACACAGCGACGCGGGACCTGGGGGGCGGGTTGGGGGGGGGGGCGGCTCTGGCCCCTCTGGCCCCTCTGGGAACCGTGAGCCATTCTAAAAAAAAAAGATTCAAGTTTCTTTAGTGAACATTTCAATTTATGAATATTAAAAATGATGCATATGTGGGGAGGGGGGGGGGGGGGAAATAAGAATTTTAGAAAGGCATGGCACAAAAAAGGTTGGGAAACACTGGTTTACACTATTCAGTGGTATTGTAATTCAGCTTCTGATTTTGTTATTAGTGCTTAGTCGTCTGCATACAGGAGTTCCCTAATATATATATATATATATATATATATATATATATATATATATATATATATATATATATACATATATATATATATATATATATATATATATATATATATATATATATATATTCGTGTTTGTGGTGTGCGTTTGTATTTGTGTTTGTGACCAATCATCAGTTATATACAATGTACTCGGCAATTATGATTAACATTATGTTTTATTTGAACATTCTGAAACATGCGATTTATATGTCTCTGCAAACAATACGATACTTTACACACGATTAATTTGATGTTGTTTTATTTATTCCCAGGGTTATCCGTTTCTGATTTGTGCAGTCTCCTGTTCATGGCATGCCTTTGCCTGTTTTTAACCCCTGTTTTCAATTCAGCTGATCTACCTTTCGACTGCTATGAAGTTACGTACTTGATATTTGCAATGCAACATTTCTCTTTCACTCGAGTCAGTGGTTGCATCACGGCGATGGTCACCATGGAAAAATGCTTCAGTATAGTCGCACCATTAAAGGTTTGGTTTACAATTTCTATTATTCCTTTTGTCTTCTTCTTCTTCTTCCTCTTCTTCTCCTCCTGCTTCTCCTTCTTCTTCTTCTTCTTCGCTTCTCCTTCTTTCTTCTTCTTCTTCTTCTTCTTCTTCTTCTTCTTCTTCTTCTTCTTCTTCTTCTTCTTCTTCTTCTTCTTCTTCTTCTTCGTCTTCTTCTTCTTCTTCTTCTTCTTCTTCTTCTTCTTCTTCTTCTTCTTCTTCTTCTTCTTCTTCTTCTTCTTCTTCGCTTCTCCTTCTTCTTCGCTTCTCCTTCTTCTTCGCTTCTTCTTCTTTCTTCTTCTTCTTCTTCTTCTTCTTCTTCTTCTTCTTCTTCTTCTTCTTCTTCTTCTTCTTCTTCTTCTTCTTCTTCTTCTTCTTCTCCTCCTCCTTCTTCTTCTCCTTCTTCTTCTTCTTCTTCTTCTTCTTCTTCTTCTTCTTCTTCTTCTTCTTCTTCTTCTTCTTCTTCTTCTTCTTCTTCTTCTTCTTCTTTTGTTTGCTTGAAACTTGTCTATAACTGAAATGTTGCCTATTGTATATATTTAACTGTCTTTATACTTCACTCAGTGGTCCATAGATTTTATCTCACACTGTTGTTTCTCAAGGCTAGAAGTTTTGCCTAAATATGTCGTATTTTGGGCAGTCTTCGAGTCCATGATCTGCTGTCTGCGGCGCCAATCCATATGTGCAGATCACCGATTCACGAATCTTTAATTTTGTATACATGGTATTGCGTAATCAATTGCGTGCTGTTCTGTGGCGCAAAATAATGATTTGTTCAGGTCTGTCCATTACGTTGTAGTGGCCTTGAGCAGATTGTGGTGGCTTTCTGACTGATTTAATTATTCTTTACTTTTGGTGGTGTGTATCGATCACATAAGAGTGTTCTTCTATTGCTCCATCCTAACCTAATCTAGTATCGCTCCCGTTTTAGGGTAATCCATAGTAAGATCTGTACACTGCATGGTGTCCTTACGCTGGCTGCCAATATCAGAAATTAGTGTCTGTAGTACTGGCGATTTCTCAGACAGGAGCGCTGATTGTGCATCTGTCAATGGCACCACAGGTTGTTTACCATGGCTGGCATTTAATAATTTATATGCTGCTATTTTGATTGCCTGGATTTCTGCATCATAGTTATTTACATTGGACGTGTCACTAGTATTATTTGGGTATTCTATGTACACTCCCGCTCCTCCATTTCAAACAGCATTTTGTGCTGACCTATTTGTGTAGACTCGGATCCAGAGATCATGTGGGTATTTTGCATCAACGAAGCTGTGAATAGCTGTCCTGAGTTGTACACATCTCTGTTCTTCCTTGTCAAATAGTCTATGTTCCTATTTCCACCCAGTTAGTTTTGAAATAGTTTTAGGAGGGATACCAACCGTGGGCAGATCGGTGGTTTTCCTGCAGAGTCATTTGATCTGGTGGATAAAACTCCTTCTCAACAGCCCCATATCTAGCCAATATGTTCTTTATTGGGTGGTTTCGCATGCTGAGGGACATTCTGCTTGCATTATTATTTTCGTATGTCTGCGCTCTCTCAGTGCTTGTGTCCTTTAATTGTCATTATTTTTTGAATAGCTTGATAGCATTAAAACAGAGTTATAGTTGTTAACATTTTATCAACTTAAGACACATGTCACTACGATAGTTAGTGTAGATTAAATACGATAGCAACGTGGCGGACTCAAACATAATCAGTCTCTCAGATTAATACTGTGTTATTTGAGAACATAAACCAAAGCATGAGCAGATATCACGAAGTATTGTTACTACATCTTCAATGCCATAACGCTGTTGGCTGTTGGACACTGGCTAGCACGCCAGAATGCTGGGCCGATTGGCATGTGTTCGAATCCCATTCAATCGAGAATTTCTTTTTCTGTGACTTTCCTTACTCGGGTACTGGGTAAAAGGATATTTCCTGGAAAGTAAAGTCGGCCAGATAGATGAAACAATCTTCAATTTTCGCAATTTTTACTGTAACGATGCTTTTTGTAAAATATATTTTAGACAAAGGTATTATAACATATTATTTGTAGTCTGAACTTGGATACATACAATGTTCTAACTTGTATTGTTTTAACTGTGCAGATGAAAACCATTATAATTTTCTAATTTGTATTTTTTAACTGTGCAGGTGAAAACCATTCTAATTCCAGGCAGAACACTTGTGATCGTCGTCTGTATTTTCCTCACGTTTACCTTCAGTGCCACCCCCGTATATGTCGTCAACAGACTGGACTGGAAATATTTCCCAGTAAAAAATAAGACTCTTGTTGGATTGGTTTTCAGAGAAGATAAAGATTATGTCGAGAAGATTACTTTTTTAATCAACAATTTTATTATTCCTTTTGGGGCGTTTGCAATCGTTGCCACTTGCACCATAATTCTGTCAACCCAACTACGCATCCAATCGGAATGGAGACGGACAACTATTTCTGATGCACAAGCTGATAGAATTTCCAGTCGTAACCTGAAGGTAGCTAAGATGGTGATGACCATTTCCACATTGTTCATTATTTGCTTTGTTCCCTCCACGATCGTCATGCTGGCTGTTGCTTTCGAGTCCGCTTTGTCAGTAAAAGGGAAATATATGAAAATATCAGTAATAATACTGGGTATCAGTTATCTAACGGAAGGAATAAACTCTTCCATGAACATCTTTATTTACCATCACATGAGCAGTAGATACAGAGAGGCATTTCGAAAGTTGTTTCGCAGTAAACAGGACACATAACTTCTAATTGCATTGAGCTGTATCACATTTAATGTTTTGTGTTGTTAACCCAAATGTTCTCTTCACATTGCATAATTATTAAATGTAATCTTCTCAACATAGTATAATAAATACTTTAAGCCACCCTGAACAGGAACCAGCATTACAACGTATTAAAAATGTATATTGTACGAAAGCTTGTCAGGGGCATGTGAAGGCAGTGCTAGATTATAAAAATGCATTATATGTATGTATATTTTGAAGTTACATACTTTTCGTATTTGTTTAATGCCTAAATGTAGCGAATTATATTTGAGCCGGTATTGCTTAATTTCAAAAATGTGATTCAATAGACATGATGTTAACTCTAGTTTATAAGTAACTAATGGCAAACAATTAATTGACATCAATAGGGAGCTAGCTGGTAAACCATGAGCGCGTTCGGGTGAAGGTTCGACGCCCTCGTTCTCTGTCGCGCTAAGTGATGGAAAGACTGGCCACATTGGCCCCTGTGCATTCAAGTCTACAATGTGTGATGACCCTTTCACATCACAGAACCATAGTAGGTTAATTCTACAGAACCCTGAGTGCATGAGTGTGTGTGTGTGTGTACGTGCGTGTGTGTGTGTGTGCGTGTACGTGCGTGCGTGTGTGTGTGTGTGTTATGAATGTATATATATACATACACACATATTCATTCATTCAGTAGCATGTCCGTTGCAGAACCTAGCTCCCATAACAACCTTCCGGAAAACCTCTCGATCATAAGCAAGATGTCCCGCGTTCGACACACCCATCCGGAGATCATCCGCCACATCCTGTACCCATCTTCTCTTTGGTCTTCCTCTTCCTCTCTTCCAAGGCATATACCCCATCCACTATTGTTCTCTCCACGCTTTCATGACGTTTCAAGTGACCAAAATATTTCAATGTTCTTTGTTTTATTGTCTTTAATAGCCAACCTTCTTCAATATTCAGCTCTTGAAGTATGGATGCATTTATTCTTTTCTTTACCCAAGATATTCTTAGAACTAATCTATAACATTTATATTCAAAGGCATTTATGCTCTGTTCAACTTGTTTAGTAAGTGTCCAGGTCTCATAGGCGTATGTTGCAATGGGAAAGATGCATGCCCTTAAAAATCTAATTCATTTGTTTTAGTCTTTGAAGAGCAATTGATAGTCGTCATTTAATTTCTTTCATTGTGTCACCGTTGTTGGTAATCAATGACCCAAGATATTCAAAATTGTCCACCACCTCAAATTTTTCATCATTAACATATATTTCGTTCTCCATAGTGGTTTTATCTGTATGCATTACCTTTGTTTTTGCTATGCTAAGATATAAGTTGTGATTTTCACTATTCAATTGGGCTAGGCTAGAAGGTTTTCTATACCAGTCTGTGTTCTGGATAGCAATACTGTATCATTAGCATACTGAATCTCTGGTATGTCATGACCACTGATATTTAGGGCATCATATAGCTCCCTGTGTATATCATCTCTTACATTTCTCATTATATTTTCGGTGTGCAGGTTAAACAAATAGGCGGACAGCACCCATCCCTAACGGACTCCTTGCTTGATGTCAAACCAATCTGATGTCTCGCCATCTATTCTAACCGTTGCTTGTTTGTCCAGATCAGTGGTTCTCAACCTTTTTTGGCCCGTGCCCCCCTTTACCATATTTTCAGAACGTCATTCCCCCCCCCCTTTTCCTATCAAAAATTTGGCCTATGCCCCCCTTCACCATATTTTCAGAACGTCATTCCCCCCCCCCCCCTTTCATATTTCCTGCCTAAAAATCCCCCACCCATACACAGTATACGTAAATATGGAAGGTAAATATGTTAAAACAGGTCTAGACATCCACATAAAACGTGATTTGTAGGTCTACTTACTTTATAAAATGAATTTTAGAAGGATGAGACGTGCATAACTGTAAAGTATGAAGATAAAAGCAATATCAAGTAATCGGTTCTTGTATTAACGCGATCTTGATATGATCTTCATCCCCCCCCCCCCCGGGAAACCCTAAAGTCCCCCCCCTCCCACCGGGGGGGGGGGAATTCCCCACCGGTTGAGAACCACTGGTCTAGATAGAGCATTCTTATGAGTTGTATTACATATGGTGGAAAGCCCATATTGCTCATGATCTCCCAAAGTTTCTGATTTTGTACACAGTCAAATGCTTTTGAATAATCCACAGAACATGAGAATAGGTTTACATTAAATTCTCTGCACTTCTCTGAAGGCAGGTGGTGCATGAAATTTTGAGGACAGCCGACATAAATTTGTTGGTTATGGTCTCAAGTTTCGCGACGGCAGACAGAGGATCTCTTTCGCGAGACAATGGCTGCGGACAAACGACCAATATTGTTACTGCCATAGAGGAAAGCAACGGCAAACTACCTTTTTAAAAGTTAGTTAGTTAGTTAGTTAGTTAGTTAGTTAGTTAGTTAGTTAGTTAGTTAGTTAGTTAGTTAGTTAGTCGACAGATCATCCTCATTGCACATCGAACCATTCAGTCCATAAGTGCTCGGATCCCCTCCTCAGCAAATCCCGCAGCGTGTAGCGGCTCACTACACTGTGTTGGTTTATCACTCTTCTTTGGCTTACTGCGTAGTGTTCTTGTTTGGCCACATCTCTTTTAATTTGTTGTTCTCGCAGTCTGACCATGGTTGTAGATTTACAGTCATCACTTGGTTCTCGCAACTGTCTTACTTCTCGTACAGCATTCAGAATGTCATCCTGGTCCTGGGTGCGTCCGGCCTCCACAGTAGCTTTACCTGCGAGCTTGTCAGCCCGCTCATTTCCTTGTATTTCCCGCATGCCCTGGCACGAAGATGAAACTAATGTTTGCCAACCGAGACCGCTCTAGAGACAGCAACCACTCTCTTCAAATCCACCCCGTCTCTATCCTCTTGAGCATGCCCATTGAGTCGCTAAGCAAACATACCTTGTGAATGTCTGTGTCTCGAGTCATGTTATTGTTTTACTTACTGCCATGACTTCCATAGTCAGGCTACTTGCGGTCTTAGCAAAACCACCAGAGTCCTCCTTCACAATTCTCCCTCCGGCCTGCGCCGTAAAAGACGATGAGCTTCTCACATGTCAGACGACCGACCCATCTGTGTGACCGATGACAGCATCACCGTCTAACGAATTCTCGAAAATCAAAGCTTGTACTTCCGCCTCCACAGCAGCTGGATTTTCTTGTCTGCATTTTCTGTCTAGTTGGATGCAGACTGAAAGAGACGTACAGAAATATGTTGGCACTTGTACCCACTCCTCGCCAGGTTCTAAGTCCTCAAGTGAATATACCTGACGAAGAATGTCCTCGGCTTGACCGATCCACGACCTTCCTCTTTTTAACCTGCTGCCCTTCACCTTCCTAAATTCACTATGCAGTAGATGTTGTGTGTTTGCGTTAACTCTGAGGTAGGCACGGGCTCTGCAAATTTGTATTCTGTCTTCAATGGTTGGAAGATCAAGAAGGTAGCGCATCGTCCTGCATGCTGTATCTCTTGTACATCCAAGAATAATGCGCATGGCTTCGTTCTGCATCCTTTCTATCTGCTTACGGCTGAGATTCAGGATCGCCATTGAATACTCAAACACAGACATGGCAAGCCCTTCGTTCAGAAGACATAGATGACGCTGCTCACAGTTTGCTGCCGCCATCACCCATTGCAGCCAAACCCCGCTTGGCCTTTGTTATCACCTGGTCTATGTGTTTGTTAAAGGCAAGGCTTCGATCAAAACGTGTCCCCAGGTAGTTCATTGCCGGCGTTCTTTCCACAGTGTCTTAACACAGCTTTACAGTTGGTGTTGGCGAGTTGACAATATGATTATTCAAAGGAACCATGTCACTATTGCCTTTGTTGGGTTGACCATTGCCCCAGCTTCAACACACCAAGTACTTATGCGATTGAGTTCGGTTTGTAGTTCCGCAGCCGCCTGATCTCTACCCTTATCTGACGATACACTAAAACATCATCGGCATATGACAATGTCCTCCCTGGTCCCGTGATCTTCTCGCTGGTGATTCTCACAGTGTGTGTAGGCGTTGAACAGCACTGGAGATAATGGTGATCCCTGTGATAGGCCAGGATATATTGTTGTTAGTTCTGAAGTCCAACTGCCACATCTAAAAAGTGCCTAGTACATTATGATTCGCCTAAAGACTGATCATCGCAAGACAAGGACAGAGACATTAAAATTAGCAACATAGAATGTTAGGACGCTAAACGACGACGAAAAATTAGATAACATAAAACAAGAAATGGAAAGAGAAAAAATCAATATTTTAGGGATGTGTGAAACGAGATGAAGAACAGGAGCAGGCATTAAGATAGACACAGATTTTAAGATTATTTATTCTGGAGGTGAAGATCTAGAAAGGGGAGTGGCAATTATTTTGGACCGGAAGACATCAAAATATATTCAATGATATTGGGCCGAGTCGGACAGAGTTCTACTAGTTAAATTAAGTGGCAGACCTTTTAACATAAAAGTTATTCAAGTATATTCCCCAACAGAAGAATCCAGTGAAGATAGTGTAGAGGAAATTTATAATGGCATAGAGTCTGCCTTAAAGAAATGTAAAAAAATCAGAAATAAGCATCATAATAGGAGACTTCAATGCAAAAGTAGGAAATCAAGGTGATAGATACACAGTAGAAAACTATGGTTTAGAAGAGAGAAACGAAAGAAGATACAGAATGGGCAAAAGAACAGGAAATGATCGTATGAAACACCTCGATTCAGCAACACCCTAGAAGATTATGGACATGGAGGAGTCCTGATAGCAGGATTAGAAACCAGATTGACTACATTCTGAATAGCAGAAGATTTAGAAATGCGTTAACAATAGCAAAACAGTTCCCAGTGCTGATTGTTATAGTGACCACAGATTACTTACAGGAACATTGAGGATTAAGTTGAAGAAAGTCAAGTATATAATAGAAACACTAAATATGATTTGTGTACATTGAGTAATGACAAGGAAATACAAAACAAATTCAACATAGAAGTACAGAACAGATTTGATATATTGTCTGATCTAGAGATCCTATTCAAGGATGTGGATGATCAATGGGAAATGTTGAATAATTCAATCAGATTGGCTGCAGAAACAACTATTCCAAAATTAAAGAAAGTGGGTCGTAAGAAATGAAAGACTGAAGAAATGTTACACCTAATGGAAAAAAGAATACTCAACAAAAATAATTCTGCCACATTTGAAGAAGTTTACAGACAAGTCAGAATATTGTGTAAGGAGGCAAAAGAAGTATGGCTTGAGGGAAAGTGCTTAGAAATTGATAAACTACACAACAGTCAAAATACCAAATTAGTGCACAAAAGAATTCAGGAAATTACTAATAAAAGAAAAAGTACATCAGCAGGCTGTCTAAAAACTAAAGATGGCAAAATTATAATAGAAAAAGATCAGATTCTACAGGTATGGGCAGATTATTTGAAAAACCTCTATGATGTTAACAGAGATGAACAGTATGATATTCGATTTAATAATGAAGGACCGCCAATTTTGAAGATGGAGGTTCGAAATGTTCTCAAGCATATGAAAGCTGGCAAGGCCCCCGGTGCAGATAACATCACAACAGAAATGATTAAAGCTTTAGAAGAATATGGAATACATCAAGTCACCAGACTGCTCAACACATTATATCATACAGGAGATATACCTTCTAAATTATGTAACTCTGTATTTATTGCACTCCCAAAGAAATCAGGAGCCTAGGAATGTGATCACCAAAGAACAATTAGTATAATGAGTCACATCATAAAGATTTTGCTACGAATTATCATGCAAAGAGTGAGGAAGAAAATACAACCTGAAATAGGGGAAGAAAAATGTAGGTTTGTAGAAGGAAAGGGTACAGTAAATGCTGTGTATATGCTGCGAACAATTATTGAACGTCCTATAGAAGTAAACAAGGATATACATCTTTGCTTTATTGACTATACAAAGGCATTTGATAGAGTTAGACATGTCAACAATGTGGATATGCTTGCAGACCTACAAATTGATGGGAAAGACATTAGACTTATAAAAAAACAAATATTGGAAACAACAAACTGCCATAAGGATTGATAATGAAGTGGGACAATATAATCCTATTAAGAGAGGTGTTAGGCATGGATGTGTAATGTCTCCAGATTTTTTTACCCTATACCGTGAACACATTTTCAGAAATGTAGAAGATATAAATGGAATCAGCATTGGAGGACGAAACATCAATAACATTAGATATACAGATGATACAGTATTAATTGCAGACAATGCGCAGGATCTGCAACAATTAGTAGATGCGGTTGTTGTACACAGTGAGCAACTGGGCTTAGAATTAAATTGTAAAAAGACACAGGTTATGGTAGTCACCAGGAAGAACGAAATACCACAATCTAATGTACAAGTAAATGGGACTATTCTTCAACAAGTGAATCGGTACAATTATTTTGGAACAGTCATAACATCTAATGGGAGATGCCTTGATGAGATTAGAACAAGAATCGCCATGGCGAAAGTAGTCTTTACATTCTGACCAATAAAAAGATGTCAATTGAAACGAGAAAAAGCGTGTTGAGGGGGAGTTTTTGAGATGTTATGAGAAGAAATGGATTGGAAAACTTAGTGACAACTGGCAAGATCGAAGGGAACAGACCAAGAGAAAGACCGAGAGGAAAATACCTCGATGGCTTGGCCACATGGCATGGACGAGACAGGAACACTGAGCTGATCCACGACTCTGGTGATCGTGTGAAATGGTGAGTCATGACCGCCCACTCTTTCCGGTATGGCACATGTTTTATATATATATATATATATATATATATATATATATATATATATATATATATATATATATATAGATAGATATATATATATATATATACACACACATGCCGGGAGTTTGTATGGTGTCAATACACTTTGTATGTAGTACATGTAGTACGCATTTGAAAAAAACTACATTATGTCATCAAAACATGCGCTAAGAAATTCATTAAATTTGTAACAATAGTCACTGCTATGGTTTAACTCTGTGTTGGGGAAGGTGGACAGCACCATTGAAGTATTCATTGTAACAGATGTTGGAAATGTCCACCACGGGCTTCAGGACTTGACTGTACACGTCCATTCATATTGTCAAATATTTTCTGAAACGTCTCTGTTGTTATTTTTTGAATGGTAATTCTGATTGCTTCTTTCATATCCCCAACTGTGTGTACATTCCTTTTGTAAACATTTCCTTTCAAGAAACCCCATAGATAATAATCTAATTGAGTTAGATCTGGAGATCGAGCAGGCCAAATTCCAGTGATGTTATGGGATTTACGAAACTGTTTTTCCAAACAACGCAGTGATGCTCTAGCAGTGTGTGCAGTTGCATAGTCTTGCTGGAACCAGGCTTCTTCAGTTGCCCGTTCATTCAGTATTCTAAACAAGGTTTCAGAATGTCAGTACGGTAACGATCTGCATTTATAGTTTTGTTGAAGAAAACTGGTCCAATAAAACGCTTTCTACTGACGGCACACCATACCCTTAATTTCTCATCGTGTAGAGGCACTTCATGAAATACATCGGGATTAACAGCGGTCCAAATACGATTATTTTGGCTATTAACGTCGACTGTACTACCTGCTTTCTGGTAGCGCCGAATGTTGGGCGCTGCTTACCAATCCCGACTGCCATGCAATTTGGATGGTTAATCAAATCTCGTTGCCTAGAGTCCAACACAAGGCATTGTCTTATTCAAATGATTCACCACTGACAAATAGATGCAGAACACATGCGTTTCACCGAGATGTAATCTTTTATTAGCACATCTCAGAGTATAGCTCAAGGGCTGACCAGGCTCGCCCCGCTCGATACCTTACCTTGCCATATATCAAACTACAGGCAGCCTGTTCCTTGAGTACCTATTCTAGAGTCACATCTGGCGTCATGGTCATTATCATATTTAACTTCGTGAACAATATGATAAGTGATACTAAATACCGCTACTTACAATCTCTCCATTACACGAATTAGTTGACTCGGTACACACAGGGCTAGCCGTCCAAAACGTGGCTGCTTCATCGTTACAGTAAGAATTTTAAGAATTTAGAGACACTTCAATCGTGCGATAGAAAGTCTAAATGGGCGATAATTCTATTGTCTTGGTTAATAACACTTGGAATCAGTCACTGGATTTGGATATCAAATCTGCAGTTGTATATTAGAGGTGTTCACACATAAACTACCCTGGGCCTGAATGGCGTTTTAGGTTCGTGATCATCTCACGTCGCGTGTTATCACGTGTAAACTCCCCTTGTTTTCTGACTGCTAGTCGTACTAATCGTGCTCTATGCCTATCGTGAGCTGTAATCGGTTCTTACTTAATGACCATTAGATGTTTCAACTCTGTCTCAAGTTGTTTTGTTTACCTTCTGTTCCTACCTGCAATAACTCGTTTACACCTTATTTTGTATCATGGCCTCGACACCCCACATTGTGCCAACGGCTTCAGGATGAGGAGCGCCATTGGGAGGTACAAAATTTTTTTTCATGCTGTGAGGAAATGCAACCTAAAGACTAAATGTCATTCCAGGGCAGATCAGGCCTTTAGCCTTGGTTGGCAACGGGTCTAGGATCGAACCTCCAACTTGCGGACAATTAGACCATTGCTTTGATGATCCGGCAGCTTCTGCAGCGTGTCTTGTTCCAGATGCATTGGTGTTACCTTTTCTCTGGAGTGAACTAGGTAAGCCGAGAGAGGAATCATGTTGCGTGGGTAAAACATGGACTCTACAATTCATCACAGGTATAACTCCATCCCTGGTCTTAACCGGTCTCGGTTCATTATGGTGGGATATACATTCACTCACGCTCAGATGGTGACCTCTACAATGCTCAGATATTGAAGGCCAAGATAAAAATTAGGAGGTTACTAATAAGAGAAATGTGTTTTGCAGATGATGATGCAACTACGACTCACTCTGAGTAAGAATTGCAACGTCTACTAGCTGCATTATCCAATGATTGTTCTGAATGACGTTTAACAATTAGCAAAAATAAGACAGATTATGTCACACAGCTTACATAGGGTACATCAACCATTAAGTATGTTATTTTATGGTATTATGTATGTGTTGAATATTAAATTTCTACCAAATCTTGTTGATGTTTCGCATTTGTGCCTGTACGACATGTGGTTTGGTGTGTCATATTTCTTGTTTTGGTGTGTTTCTATATTATGATCACTGTTTACCTTGACCTCGTATACGCGATGAGGGTCAAGTTAGAGGTTCTTTCCATAATTTACAGGACAGTTTCGTTGCGGAATCGTTGATACAGTCAAGGCTATAAAGTTATAATCAGGTAGTTCGTGTGTTATGAGTGTCCGTACAAGCATGCACAGCTTCCTTAGGACTTGTACCCAGCGTATGATGGTCAGGTGAGAGTATATGATTTTCAAAGTAACATTCATACCAAGTCAGATGTTACTGTCATTATTTATGAGAGGATTTGTTTAATTTGGCTTTCTACAACTAAGTTTTTTTTTTTTTTTCACTACTCAAACAGATTGTGCAATTAATTAGTTAGTTAGTTAGTCGCGGTTCCAACTTCACGGCAACCGTTTGTGCAATGTTCACACTCATGTCTCGAAAATTCGTAAATACGTTTTAGAGACGGCGTCTACACAATAGGCTGATTTAGAATTGTATGCTACACTAAGAAGCTTGGACTTAGTTTCTTTCTCTGCAGATGTTAATTGGATATGTGCATTCTTGTCCACAGGTGGGACTGAATGTAACTAGGTGATCACCTGCATAGTTGGTGGATGTGTGGCTGTAAACAGTGTGGAGTTTTTCTGGGCCCGTGCCTATAAACTGTGTGGGTTCTTTTTCTGTAGGTTATATGGGTGATCACTGGATATTTACTTGTATTATGCATTTACACAACACTACACACACACACACACACACACACACACACACACACACACACACACACACACACACACACAAATTGCTTTGGGGGCCAAACATTTTACACATGAATGTGCATAAATTAGGTCTGCTAAATCCAAATATCACATATATTTGTCTGTAGCAGTTCTAGTTTTTGAGATACATGAATTTGATTTTTTAACATTATGACAGTAAATTATATTAGTAAGTTAGTTAGTCGTGGTTCCAACTTAGGAAAATGCAAAGAATACCATGGACAGGTAGAAAAACCAATGACCAAGTACTACATGAGACAGATGAAAATCGTAAATTGATTAGAGAAATTAGACGTAGACAGTCAAAACTGTTTGGACATGTTATGAGAAGAAATAGATTAAAGAACTTAGTGACTACTGGCTAGATCGAAGGGAACAGACCAAGAGGAAGACCGAGAGGAAAATACCTGGATGGCTTGGCCACATGGCATGGACGAGACAGGAACACTGAGTTGATCCACGACACTGGTGACCGAGTTAAATGGCGAGTCATGACCGCCCACGCTTACCGGCATGGCACATGATTGATTGATTGATCACTTATGTATCTTACATGTACTCAACTGCTGATTATGCAGACCCCTTGGACCCAATAATTACAACACATGCACACGGCAGTCACCTTAGTCTGCTTCTCAAACCGTAACTCATCTCTCGTTTTGTACTGCGTGGTCTCGAGGTATGGTGTCCGCCTCGAGTGCTGGAGGTCCCGGGTTCATGCTCCGGTGAGGACCGGGATTTATTTCACTTGGAATTCTGGTAATAAAATTTCCCTTGGTCTCTGGGTAGTGAGATCGGACGCCCGTTTGTATTGTTGCGCACGTAAAAGATCTATTGGCAGTTGGAAATCGGGAAAGAGTAGCCTAACGGCGCTGCCCGGGCAAAATTTCGAGTTAAAAATCTCCCCAAAGTATTTCAGGATTATCGCCGATGCTACGGAGTTAGTGCACTGAGCTGAGTTTCTCCAGACTCAGGTTTGAGTTAGGAGGAGAACGGAGCACTTATGGGTTACACCCGTGTGCCGTGATGTTGATCCATCGACTAAACTAAACTAAACTAAATTAAACTAAACTAAACTATACTAAACGTTGTTACTTTAATTAACTCAAAACAACACACCACACCACACACAACATAGAGTTAAGTTCTATATACAGGAAAGACAGGCTACAAGAACGACAAGTAGGACTGTAAGAAGCTCAGAAGGGTCCTGGCAGATTCGTCATAGACGGGGACTTCAGTGTATCTGTCCGTCACTTCAGTTACACACTTCACTCGGTGCGATGATAGTCTTTTCAGGAATCCTCCAGGCTATAAACAGATCTGCACTAGACTCGTGTCACTTTTTGGTTTGATTTCTAGTTTTGCCTCTCTCATTGTTAAGCTGGACCCTGATTCGACTGTGGATTTGGGGCTTTCAGTAGCCCAGCCTCGTTCGAACAGATCTTCCACTATCACGGCCCTTGTGATTGATTAATTATTAAAGGTCCTAATGGTCTATGTATCCACTAGTCAAAGTTATGTTGATGAGACGTGGAATAGAAAAAAATATAACAGATAAAAGATTGAGATAAAATATTACCTCACGAGGTAATACTAAGGAACAAACATGTATCAATAACTACTAAGAAAGCACTTTACAACACAATCTTTCTACCAACTCTATGCTACCAATGCCAAACCTGGACAATGACAGAAAAAGAGAAAAGAAAAATCACGACAACAGAAATGAGGTTTCTGAGAAGAATACTCAACGTATCAAGAAGAGATAAGATTAGAAATGAAGAAATCAGGACTAAAGTGGGGGTTAAAGAAGCACTAGATTTTATTAGAAAGCAGCAAGTCAAATGGTTTGGCCATGCAAGTAGGTTACCAGTTAACAGCATGCCACAACAAGCAATGATGTACGGACCAGATGGAAACAGAGGAAGAGGCCGACCACGTAAGCGTTGGACGGAGGGAATAGCAGAATCCATGGGAATGTCGATATACGAAGCCCATAAACGGGCACTCTCACGAAGTTTATACTTCACCTCGACACCGCAAGGTACAAGAGGAACATGATGAGACGAGATGAGATGAGGTGACCGAACTATGCATATAATGAAAAGGCACACACCACTATTGTCTACTAAACAATAGATGACACTTTCGAGAGCCAATACCAAATGATTGTTGCCTACTATCATCTCGAATTCTATCCCCCTAGCACAGTACCATCTTGCTACAAAGACAGGAGTAGGAACTATACACAATTTATGTGATTTTTTATGCGCATAATTCCTCAAGTAATGTTAGGGTTAGATAAGGATTAGCAAAATGAGGCACGTAAATAAACATTAACTGAAATCCAGTTCATCATGTTGATACGTGCATTTATTATCTGCTCTAAAACTCCAGGGCGTTGTTATGGAAGACATAAGACTAGTACAGTTTATACACAAACGTGTGTTTTAATTATAGACACGCGCCGGACCAAAACACGTATATTATTACACACAGACATATAGTAATCCATTTTACAAATTGTTGGATTAAATAATTTTGACTTTGACACTTTATGATTCGTTCACATCATAATTTGTCACATTTACATGATGAGTGTCAAATGTCTTTTTGTGAACATTACTAAAGACATAGTAATTATTTTAATGCACTAATACGATTATTGTGTTACTGGAGAATCATTCACACAAGATTAAATTATTAGAACACTATATGTGCAACTTGCAACCATTTTGTTACACCTTCTTGACCCGGGGGTGTAAGTATGCAGTCTGGCAAGAAATTAGTTGCTAGCGACCTGGGATCACCCATTTGTTACTCTCTCTCTATCTATTCGATCCCTCGGTAAGGTGTGGGATTTTGTTTCTGTCAGGGGCATAAAAGAAAATTCTAACCTGCACAGTTTGCGGCGACTGCACTATCCAGGCGATCTTAATTCCTCAGGCTCAAAGATCCCTCTGTCATACACCGCAAGGTACTATGTTGGCAGTAAATGACAGTGACAGTTTGACAGTTTCTATCGAGTCAATTTTTCCTTATACATTTATTTGGGCTTGCAGGCCTACCCAGCTTAAATATAGTAATAGAATTATTTTCTGGGGGGGGGGGGGGGGGTAAAATCGACTGATGTAATATTTACCACATGGCCCATCGAGTGGTACCTTACTTAATATTTTTCAAAAGCTTATGTAGTTTGTTTGTGTGTGTGTGTGTGTGTGTTTTATTTTTTTTTTTTTTTTAACCCAGCTGTCTCTGGTCATATTGGCGGTTCATTTTCGTAGATCACATTCTAAAGTATCTGAAGTCATGAAGTAATTTTATTTATTTGTGTCACAGAATGGCCAGTATGCTGTCCTTACGTCTTTCTCTTGTACGGGAATCCCCACGCTATTGTTAGCAGGAGGAAACCGAGGGAACCGTACCTTCTATAACATTCTACAAAAGTCGATACGTTTGGTTTTGGGTGCTGTGTTTTTCACCTAGAGGGAACTAAAGATCCCTAATCCGTTTTTCTAGTTGTTTAGAATGGCAAACGCAGAAAAGTTAGGTTTCACGGAAAAATCGACGTCTCGCTCGACCTCGAGAAGTCGAAGGGAAGACGAAGGTCGAATGATAAAGCAATCACAGTTGTGTTCACTACGTTCCGACAAGAAGACGTCGTTGTGGGCGAAGCCAGCTGTCTATAAGGGCGTTAAAGAACCCCGACAGCCTATGAAGGCCGAGTTCTGAAAGCTGGTTTCTGAACATAAGGTAAAGAAACTTTATATTTCTTGCTAGTAGTGTCGAACGATGTACGCGATTGCCGGTGTGAAGCGTATAGCGGTGAGTGTAAAGAACGGCCTGGGTCATGCATATTTAATTAGATGTTATCGATAGACTGCGGTAGGCGAGTCGACCTAGTTGAGATGGTTATAAACCAATTTTTAACCGGGTCATTGGAGATAGCTGATATTAGTTCTAAGGGTTTTATGCTCCTCACAGCATTTTCCTCTGTCCCTTGAATATAAACATGAAATTTCTACCTTGCATACATGGTTAGGTAGCGGGGCCCATGACGCAGCGGGAGAGAGAATCGCTATTCCGCTTTTACATACGTCGTGTGTGTTAACCGTACGCTTCAACCATTGTAGTGCATATAAATGGGAAGGAAATTCAACCTGTTAATATATTTTATAGTGGTGAAACCAGTCTGGAAAAGAAAGGAGAAATGTTCTACGATAGCGAACGAAGTGTGCTATGGTAACCCTAGCTAGGGGAATGCAATGCACGCAGATATTGCGGTAACTCGTGACCCAGTGCAGGCTGGATCACATCGGTGTTTTATACTATTGGTTGATAGTGAGTGAATCCCGAAGCAATACTGACACTTCTGAAACCATACTCACAATACTGTCACCAGGATTGGTTGGCGGGGGAGGGTGAAGTAAAGGGGACGCAGACAGCGTTCCAAAGTTAATATCGCGGATCCAGGGAGACCTGCTTTAGCGTTCATGATGTGATCCCGCTACTAGGATAGGGTTACTACACGGGGATTGATGTTTGCCATCTGCATGGAGGAGATGCCATGTATGCTCATACCACTGTTTGCCTTCTACCTAAGAGGGGAGAAGAATTAGGTAGGCACAATACGCACACTCTGAAAGGGGGAGGGGATATGTGTCCTATAAATGGGTTCGCTTCTACCTGGGTGGGAGAACCAGGGTGCAACGACCTAAGATAATGGAATGAAAAGGGATTGTCAGGGAAGACGTGTATCCCCATTTACATGACCCCTCAAACTTCAGTAGAGGATTCTATTATAATAGATGGAATGAAGGGAGTGAGGAACAGTGGGTTTAGTCCAACTAGGTTCCTGATGTCAAAGCTGCTGCGACGACCGGACCTGTCTAAGCTGGACCATAGCCCTCCTGATACTAAGCTGATCAAGGGGCTCCCTGACGCAGGAAGGTCCAGTTCACTCAAGTCAATCTCTCTCTCTCTGTGTGTGTGTGTGTGTGTGTGTGTGTGTGTGTGTGTGTGTGTGTGTGTGTGTGTGTGTGTGTGTGCATAACAGGGTCAGATAGAACATAGTTAATATGTCTACCAAATGCTGAGGGCTTATCGGCCCGATCAAGGGTCATATTCCAATAGGTTGTTGCAGGGTTCACTCACAGGATCCTCTCATTACAGGGGCGATCTTCTGGTGGTGATGTCTGAAGAAGCCTTGATGAATGTGGGAAAGTGGACCAGCGATAGCAACCAGTGCCAGTGACCATGACGCATCCCCAGTGCTGGAGCGGTGCACTGGATTCCGGCCGATGAAGACCCTTATCAAACACCATTCGTGCACAGGCTAAGCACTATTGTTCACCATATCCCAGTATGGCTCACATCCAAGCTTGCCAAGCCATGCTGAGACCAACAGAGACATTGTCAGATACACTAAGAGAGGTGATGCTCTGATGAGAAGGTGCATCTGCAAGAGTTGTTTGAGACGTCGCCTTGAATCCGTGGTGGTCCCTACCTTTGGACAGTGCTTGATCGGGACGCTACAACCTGCCGTTGTCCACGAGGTCTACCGCAACTTATCCAAACAGTACGTTATTCGGAAGTCTTCCGGCTCCAGATAGTCAACTCAGTCTACCTGTTGAGTCTGACCATTTACTCAAGGAACGGACGCCACATCCTACCCGCCTGCCCAGTCGACGCTACAGGAAGGAGGGTCCTCAGAGATCTTGTGAGCTACCCATGACTACCGAACGGACTCATCTGAACCACATATGCCCAATGATGACACCACTGATCGTCTGATGCTGATCTTCTTCATCTATCTAATTGTTATATCGACTGCCTTCATCTCAACCTCTTCTCTTCTATACTCTTATGTATAATACATATCTACTCTGTTGGCACTTGTACCCACTCCTCGCCAGGCTCTAAGTACTCAAGTGAACACACCTGTTGAAGATTGTCTTCGGCTTGACCCATCCACGACTTGCCTCTGATTAACCTGCTGCCCTTTACCTTCTTAATGTCGCTATGCAGTTGATGTTGTGTGTTTGCGTTGAGTAATTTGTCCGCCATGGTTGAAAAATCAAGAGGGTAGCGCATCGCCCTGCATGCTGTATCTCTTGTACATCCAAGAATAATACGCATAGTTTCGTCTTGTATTATTTCTATCCGTTTCATCTGCTTATGACTGAGAGTCATGAACGCCATCGCATACTCCAATACAGAAAGGACCAGATCCCCGTAAAGACGACATAGATGGCGCTGCTCACAGTTTGTCGCCACCATCACCCGCATCGCATCCAAACCTCATTTGGCCTTTGTTATCACCTGGTCTATCTGCTCTGTATAAGCGAGGCTTCGATCAATTCGTATCCCCAGGTAATTCGTTGCCTGGGTTCTTTCCACAGTCTCTGAAACCAGATTTACAGTTTGTGTTGGAGTGGTGACAATATGGTTATTCAAAGAGAACCATGTCACTGCCGCCTTTGTTGGGTTTATCATTGCTCCAGCTTCAACACACCATAGAATACCAGAAGTGAATAGTACAGATACTAGGATGAAATACAAGTCAAACATGTTATTTGATCCGGAATGTGTAGTTTAAAATACTGAATTCACCCTATGAGTAGTTTGATAAATTTGGGGCGATTTCAAAGAGCACTTCAAATCGCGCATTGTCTTCTAGTATTAACACCGATGAATAGACATATTTGCCTAAATATTAAAGTTTATGGGGTATGATCTTTCTTGACCATGCTCTCATTTCCATTTCCAATCACGCAATTATTCACACATGTATGTGTTATTCTTGATTAGAATGCGTCGAAAGAAAAGTGGAACAGAAAACAAAAACACTGTGAAGTACATATTGCTTTGAGGAAAGGTTATTATTTCGATTACCAGCACGACCTGTAGAACTGGAGCACGCTAGAGCCTTAAACAATGGCATAATTTCAAACTTTGAATCGCCATTATATATCATCGCCACTTATTGATACCACTTACAACAGTGAAACATTGGTAGTAAATGAGAGATTAATACATGTACTGCTTATCTGTGGTTTGACGCTCATCCAACATTATTCAATCAGCTTTACCAGCCACCGGAAGGTGTCATTACTTTCTCTCATTATGATTCAGCTACAAACATTTTATTGTAGACATTGATGCATTTTCACTATATCATCACATAACAAGTATTCTTTCACAGTAACTGACCAGTTGTTATCGTTCAAATTGTAACAACAATGAAACAGACATCGTATGTTCTGTTATAATGTATATGTATACGATTACTGACACTAATATACACCAATAACTCAACCCATCAAATTGTAAGTTGAATGCAGTGTTGTACATGTTATTTTGATTTCAACATAAGATAACCAGATACGTCAAAATGACAGTGTTTAGTTTTGTGTCAGTACTGTAAGTACGATAAAATAATAATAGTTTAACATCAAGGGTTGTGTATATCTATGTTATTATTCATCAACTGCGACATTGTTACGGTAGAATGAAAATCAATGTTATGTCAGAGCCGTTTCATTATGTTACGCAAATCAGAGAAGGTATGCATTCTTAACTAACAACAAGCTTCTGCATTTTTAGTTGAGAATAACATCAATGCCATGTCATATATTATTATCACTTATATTTAATAGAAACATTAACAATTACAAAACACCGCAATATTATCGAAGGACTAAACAAAGCGACACCAGACTGTAAAACAATGATTGCAAAAGTAAACATGTCCGATGTCGAGGAAACGACATTAAATTTTGAAATAGACAATACAGTATTGCAGATATACACATATGTTGTGTTTACTGTGATAATCCAGCTCTTAAACATATTTGGCATTGCAACAAACTGTATCAATATTGCATGTTTTATTAAGCTAGGTTTCAATGACTCCATCAACATCAGTCTCATAGGTATAGGAACTAATACATTTTCATTTCACAGTTTTAAGAAATAGGTGTTATTCATTTATACATATAATATTATTTGCATTTATATATATATATATATATATATATATATATATATATATATATATATATATATATATATATATATATATATATATATATATATTACATTTTTTCGCCTTGCCGTCTTGACAGACGATAGTTTATGCTTTAAAAAGGCATAATAACTTTTACCTATGGCGGTAGCGCATGTGACTGATAAGGCCAATTTGCGTTGTAAATGTCCGTTCACAGTGGGTGCATGTGAACATGTGGTCATTTCCACCATCATGCACCATCTTACATCAATATTGCATGTTTTATTAAGCTAGGTTTCAATGACTCCATCAACATCAGTCTCATAGGTATAGGAACTAATACATTTTCATTTCACAGTTTTAAGAAATAGGTGTTATTCATTTATACATATAATATTATTTGCATTTATATATATATATATATATATATATATATATATATATATATATATGTGTATATATATATATATATATATATATATATATATATATATATATATAATATATATATATATATATATATATATATATATATATATATATATATATTACATTTTTTCACCTTGCCGTCTTGACAGACGATAGTTTATGCTTTAAAAAGGCATAATAACTTTTACCTATGGCGGTAGCGCATGTGACTGATAAGGCCAATTTGCGTTGTAAATGTCCGTTCACAGTGGGTGCATGTGAACATGTGGTCATTTCCACCATCATGCACCATCTTACGTCTCACACGCTCGGTGTGTGACTTATCTGCAATAATTTTCTCCTTTGTCTTTATTCCATTTCTGATGTTTGCCCTCCATACAACACGTTCAGCGGCGACTTGCTCCCAATGTGCATTATCAATGCCTGTATCAATCATGTCCCGCTTACACACATCTTTGTATCGTAGTAGAGGCCGACCCTGAGATCTCTTACCAATCTGTAATTCACCACAAAAGATGTCCTTTGGTATTCTACCATCATCCATCCACATAAGATGTCCTATCCATCTAAGTCTACGAAGACTGAACATGGAATAAACCGTCACACAACCTGATCTTTCCAATACTTCAGTATTTATGATTTTGTCTTGCCACTTAATACCAAGAATTCTTCGCAGACACCACATACGAAAGCTGTTTAAACGTTTCTCTTGGTGTGAGTAAGTTGTCTGGGTTTCACTGCCATTAAGAAGAGTACTAAGGACACAGGCTTGATAGACAAGGACTTTTGCTTTAGCAGTAAGCTTCCTTTTCTCCCACACTCTTTTTCTTAACCTGTTCATTATTGTTGCTGCCTTACCAATCCGGATGTTGATTTCCTGATCTAGGGATAATTTGCTATTTACCACTGATCCTAGATATGTAAAATGGTCTACGATATCTAGTTCGGCGTCGTCAATATAGATTGATGGTACCCCATGTGCACCTTGCGATATAATCTGTGTCTTCTTTTTGCTAATTTTCAAACCAAATTCAGAACAAGCATTGGAGAATGCAGATAGTAGACATTGCAATTCTTCCTCAGAGAGGGTCGTAACTGCAGCATCATCCGTAAAAGGCAACTCTCTGATCAGTACCCTCCTAATTTTGGTCTTGGCCTTCAATCTCTGAGTATTGTAGAGGCCATCTGAGCGTGAGTGAATGTATATACCACCATCCTGATCACAAAAGGCATATTTCAGTTGAAGTGAAAAGTATATTCCAAAGAGGGTGGGAGCTAGTACACAACCTTGCTTAACCCCACTCTTGATTTCAAACTCTTCAGACGTTGCACCATCAAACTTGATTATACCGTTCATGCCTGTGTGGAAAGATTCCACAATGGACAGAAGAGTTGATGGCAGCCAATCTTCTTTAGTGCCTTGAACAGAACCTCAGGACTGACCAAATCAAATGCCTTTGTGAGGTCGATGAAGGCAATAAACAGTGGTTCATTATGTTCACGGCATTTTTCTTGCATTTCTCGCAATGCGAATATCATATCAATGGTAGACCGGTTCTGTCGAAAGCCACACTGTGATTCGGGGTAGACTTGATCTCCTAGGACTTGAAGTCTGCGCAGAACAATTCTGGCAAAAACTGTTCCAACAATACGCAGAAGTGAGATACCCCTATAGTTGTTGCAGTCGCTCCGATCACCCTTGTTCTTGTACAGTGTTATGATGCTTGAATCTTTGAAATCCTGTGGGACTTGTCCTTCTCGCCAGCATAGCTCTATTAGCTGGTGGATCTGTAGAGTGAGTGTGTCTTGCCCACTCCTGATAAACTCTATTGGAATCCCATCCTTACCTGGAGCCTTGCCAGATGCAAGTTCATTTATAGCACACATAACTTCTGTTATGGTGGGAAGTGTGTCCAGGTGGTCAAGAGTTGGTAGAGCCTCTATGGCGTTTAGGGCATCATCGGCTAGTTTGGTCTCACTTGAGTAAAGCTCCAAATAGTGCTCTACCCATCTGTCCATCTGCTGTTTCATATCAGTGATGATTTCTCCAGTCAAGGTTTTCATTGGGGCACTTCTTTTGATCACTGGACTACAGGATTTATATTATATGTATATATATATATATATATATATATATATATATATATATATATATATATATATATATATATATATATATATATATATATATATATATATATATATTTCCGCGTTTCCATCCTGTTTCAGGATATTGCCGTCAACACCAGCATCTTTCAGCTGTATGTTGATTCCTAGGCTAGATTACGCTCATCAGTGTCACGACTTTCTGAGCGACCGGCTCCATACCCTCATAAGTCATTGGCGCGACTCGAACTACTTCTTTAGCCTTGGAATGTGATCAACATAGAACAATTAGTATAAAGAGTCACATCACAAAGATATTTCTAAGAATTATCATGCAAAGAGTGAGGAATAAATTACTACCTGAAATAGGGGAAGAACAATGTCGGTTTGTGGAAGGAAAGGGTACCGTAAATGCTGTGTATTTGCTGCGAACAGTTATTGAACGTGCTATAGAAGTAAACAAGGATATACACCTTTGCTTTAATGCCTATACAAAGGCTTTTGATAGAGTTAGACATGTCAACATGGTGGATATGCTTGCAGATCTACAAATTGATGGCAAAGACATTAGACTTACAATAAACAGGTATTGGAAACAATAAGCTGCCATAAGGTTTGATGATGAAGTGGGACAATATCAGCCTATTAAGAGATGCGTTAGGCAGGGATATGTAATGTCTCTATATCTTTTTTTCCTGTACAGTGAAAATATTTTCAGAAATGTAGAAGATATAAATGGAGTCAGCATTGGAGGACGAAACATCAATAACATTAGATATGCAGATGATACAGTATTGATTGCAGACAATGCGCGGGTTCTGCAACAATTAGTAAATGCGGTTGTGGTACACAGAGAGCAACTGGGGTTAGAATTAAATTGTAAAAAGACACAGGTTATGGTTCTCACTAGGAAGAACGAAGTACCACAATGTAATATACAAGCAAATGGGAATATTCTTCAAAATGTGAATCGGTACAATTATATCGGAACAGTCATAACATCTGATGGGAGATGCCTTGAAGAGATTAGAAAAAGAATCGCCATGGCGAAAGTAGCCTTTAGCGAGATGAAAAACATTCTGACCAATAAAAAGATGTCAACTGAAAAGATAAAAAGAGTGTTAAGAGGATACATAGAAGCTATTCTTTTGTATCGATGTGAAACTTGGACAATGAGCAGTCAAGCTGAAAAATATCTGATGGATGCAGAAATGTGGTTTCTGAGGAAAATGCAAAGAACACCATAGACGGATAGAAAAACCAATGATTAAGTACTACATGAGACAAATGAAAATCGTAAATTGATTAGAGACATTAAACGTGGACAGTCAAAATTTTTTGGACATGTTATGAGAAGAAATGGATTAGAGAACTTACTGGCTACTGGCAAGATCGAAGGGAACAGACCAAGAGGAACACCGAGAGGAAAATACCTGGATGGCTTGGCCACATGGCATGGACGAGACAGGAAGACTGAGCTGATCCAAGACACATAGCACTTTATATATATATATATACTAGCTGACCCTGCCCGGCTTCGCCCAGACCCTGGTGGGGAGCATCTCATTTAATTCATATAAGTAGTCATATAAGTTCCCGTTCCCGTTACCGACTGACTGACTGTCTGTCTGTCTGTCTGTCTGTCTGTCTGTCTGTCTGTCTGTCTGTCTGACCCGGCCCGGCATTGCCCAGCTCCTGGTGTGGAGCATCTCATTTAATTCATATAAGTAGTCATATAAGTTCCCGTTCCCGACTGTCTATCTGTCTGTCTATCTGTCTGTCTATCTGTCTGCCTGACCCTGCCTGGCTTCGCCCAGTCCCTGGTGGGAAGCATCTCATTTAATTCATATAAGTAGTCATATAAGTTCCCGTTCCCGTTACCGACTATCTGTCTGTCTGTCTGTCTTTCTGTCTGTCTGTCTGTCTGTCTGTCTGTCTGTCTGTCTGTCTGTCTGTCTGACCCGGCCCGGCATCGCCCAGCTCCTGGTGTGAAGCATCTCATTTAATTTATATAAGTAGTCATATAAGTTCCTGTTCCCGACTGTCTGTCTGTCTGTCTATCTGTCTGCCTGACCCTGTCCGGCTTCATTAAATTCATACAACAAAAAAAGTAACTTAAAAGAACGTTCTTCCACACACCATCCATTATTTTTAATGAAAACTCTTTCTAATCACCTGCATGACTACAGTAACTTCTTAAGCAAAAAAAGATGAGTTACAATGTTATGCATTGTGCATTATTTTTATGAAAACTTTGAAAATGCCTTACAGATTGTATCATTATTTATTATAACTCATATGCCGGTACATAACTATGGACAAAGAGTTTATAAATCTTTGAAAACGATGCCACAATATGACTATAAGTTATACAGAAAAGTTATGCCCCTTGAAATAACTTTTACAGAGTTAGGTCCCCTGAGATATATAAAATTATGATGAAAAATGAAAAATGAAATAATACTGAGTAAGCAGGCGATTTCACACTAACAAAATATCACAGTTGACAGCTCTGGAATGAAAGGAAGGCGTGTAGAAAATTTCATCTCAATCGGATGGGCCGTTCGCGAACGAATAAAGGACATACATAGATAGATACATAAATACGGACGCACATCCTAATTTATATATAAGAAGATATATATATATATATATATATATATATATATATATACGTATTTGTGTGTGTGTGTGTGTGTGTGTGTGTGTGTGTGTGTGTGTGTTTAGTCATTATAAGCTTTCTATGCCGTTTCAAACAATACTATTCTTTACACATGATTAATCTTTTTTGTTTTCTACTTTATACACAGGATTGTCAGTTTCTGATTTGTGCAGCCTCGTGTTCATGGCATGCCTATGCCTGTTTCTAACCCCTGTGTTCAATTCAGCAGATCTACCTTTCGACTGCGATGATATTACGTACTTGGTGTTTGCAATGCAACATTTCTCTTTTACTCGAGTGAGTAGTTGCATCACTGCTATGATCATCGTGGAAAAATGCTTCAGTATAGTCGCACCGTTAAAGGTTCGTGTTAGAATGTCTATGATTGCTTTAGTCTTCTTCTTTCTTCTTCTTCTTCTTCTTCTTCTTCTTCTTCTTCTTCTTCTTCTTCTTCTTCTTCTTCTTCTTCTTCTTCTTCTTCTTCTTTCCTCCTTTTTTCGTTCGCTTGAAATGTGTCTATACGAATGTTGTCTCTAAATTGTAGTTGCATTAAACTATCTTGTTAGTTCACTCATTGGTCCGTAGAGGTTATCTTCCATTGTCGTTTCTCTAAGCTAGAAGATATATTTAGATGTGTCGTATTGTGTGCAGGCTTGGATTATTCTATCAGCTGTCTACGTCTCAAATCCACATGTGCAAATTGTTGATTCATACATCTTGAACTGTGTATATCTGTGGTTGCATAATCTATTGTCCTGTTCTGAGGCGCAGAATAACGATTTGTTGCGGTCTGTCTAAAACGTGGTAGTCTTATCAAGCAGGATTTTGTGGCTTTCTGACTGATTTGATTATTCTTTCCTTTTGGTATTATGTAACACGCGCATCAGGTTGTTCTTCTATCGCCCCTTCCTAAGCTAACCAATTAGCTCTTTCGATATGTCCAGGCTCTCAACCGTGAGATGATATCCACTGTATGGTTGCGTTACGCTGGCTGCCAAGTCCAGAAATTAATGAACGGAGTACGTACGATATCCCAGACACTTGCACCTTTACTATTGATCTTGCTTCTGTCAATAGCACCACAAGTTGTGTACATAGGCTGCCATTTGGTAATTTCTCTGTTGCTATTGTTATTGCATTGATTTCTCATCATAGTTATGGCATTATTTGTCTGTTTTAATTTTTTTTGTTAACTCTTACCGTGCCTCTAGTATCATTTGGGTATTTTATGCATACTCCGGCTGCAACATTCCGAACATCATTTTGTGCAAACCCATCTATGTAGACTCGGATTCAGTGGCCATGCGGTATTCATCAAAGAACCTCAGAGTGGCTGTTCTTCCTTGTCAAATATTCCTCTCACCTTTGTCTGGTTTTGTAGTGATAACCATTGTTCCTCTTTCAATGAATTTCGTTCTGGAATAGTTTTCAGGGGGATACCATCTTTAGGGCAGATCGGTGGTTTTTCTGCAGAATTGTTTGGCCGTGGTGATACAACTGCTTCTTTTCAATCGCCCCATAACTAGATTTTAAAATCTGTCCTTCATAGAGTGGCATGGCAAGCTGAGGAACTTTTCTGTTTTCATATATCTACGCTCTGTCAGTGCATGTGCCCTTAATTATTATTTGTTTATACACACACACACACACACAATATATATATATATATATATATATATATATATATATATATATATATATATATATATATATATATATATATATATATATATAATTGATGTCAGTAACACAGTGACATTTACAACTATTGGGATATTTTACTTCTGAGAATCGTTGTAAAGTATTTGCTAAAATTGCTCTGCGCAGGCTTCAAGTCCTGTGGGATCAGGTCTGCCCCGAAACCCAGTGTGGCTTTCGACGGAACCGAACTGAAATTGATATGATATTCCCATTGCGACAAATGCAAGACAAATGCCGTGAACAGAATCAACCATTGTTTATTGCCTTCATCGACCTCAAAAAGGCATTTGATTTGGTCAGTCTTGCGGGTCTGTTCAAGGCACTAAAAAAGATCGACATCGAAATAACTCTTCTGTCCATTGTTCAATCGCACCACACGTAATTAAAGATATAATCAAGTTTAATGGTGCAATGTCAGAAGTGTTTGACATGAAGAGTGGAGTTAAAGAAGGTTGTGTCTCCCATCCTCTTTGGAATATACTTTTCACTACTACTGAAATATGCCTTTCGAGTTCAGAATGGTGGTATATACATTCACTCACGCTCACATGACGTCCTCGACAATGGTCAGAGATTGAAAGCCAAGACCAAAATTAGGAGGGTACTGATTAGAGAGTTGCTTTTTGCAGATGAAACTGCAATAACGACCCAGTCTGAAGAGGAATTTCAACATCTACTATCTGCATTCTCTAATGTGTGTTCTGATTTTTTATTTAACAATTATCAAAAATAAGACACAGATTATGTCACAAGGTGCACACAGCGAACCTTCAATATTTATTGATGACGCCAAAATGGATGTATTAGACCATTTTGCATATCTAGGATCATAGGTAAATTGCAAATCATCCCTAAATCAAGATATCAATATAAGGACTGGTAAAACAGCAACAAAAGTGAACATGTAACAAAAATAGTGAGAACAAAAATAGTGATAACAGGAAGCTTACTGCCAAACAAAAGTTCCTGTCTATCAAACATGTTTGTGTCCTTATTACTCTTCTTTATGACAGTAAAGCCTTCTCTACTTACACACACACGAGTAACGTTTAAACAGCTTTCATTTGCATTGTCTGTGAAGAATACATGTTAGCAACTGACAGGACAAAATCACAAATAATGAGGTATTGGAAATGGTTGTGTGGCGGTTTATTCCATGCTTAGTCTTCGTTGACTAAGATGGATATGACACATTAGGAGGATGGATGATGGAATAATACCTAAGGGAGTCTTTTTAAAAAAATGAATTACAGACGTGTAAGAGATCTCTTGGCCGGCCTTTGCCACGATACAGAGATGTGTGTAAGAAGGACATGATTGGTACAGTCATTGAGATTGCACATTATGAGCAAGTCGCACTGGACGTGGTGCATGGAGGGCAACGATCAGAAACGGAAGAGACACAAAGGAGAAAATAATTGCAGATAGGTCACACACTGAGCGTTTGAGACGTAAGATGGTGCATGATTGTGGAAATGATCATGTGTCACAAGCATCCATTGTGGACGAACATTTACAGTCCGAATTGGTCTGATCAGTCACATTTTCTACCGCCATGGAATAAAGTTAGTATGCCCGTTTGACGCACAATGAACAAACTATCATCTGTCAAGACGGCAAGGTGCCAATGATTATGTAAAAACAGAGTTACTGTTGTTAACATTTTATTAAATTAAGACACATGCAACCAGGAACATTAGTTTTGATTAAATACCACAGCAACGTAGCAGACTGAAACGTAATCTGCCTCCGATTGATAGTGTTTTGTTTGAGAACATAAAACAAAGCATCAGCAGATATTACATTGTGATGTTAGTACCTCTTCAAGGCGATAACGCTGTTGCGCACTAGCTAGCACGCAGCATGCTGGACAGATTGCCATTTGTTTGAATCCTAATGCGGCGATTGTGTGTGTGCGTGTGTGCGCGAGTGTGTGTGTGTGTGTGTGTGTGTGTGTGTGTGTGTGTGTGTGTGTGTGACTTTATTTACTCGGTGCATCCAGGCTGAAATGGGTGACAGAATATTACCTGGATAGAAAATCCGCCAAATAGTTAAAATAATCGTCAATTTGCGCCTTTTGTAGTCATATCATTTGTTATATTTTAGACAAAGGTAGTATAACATATTATTTGCATTGTGGTCTTGTATACATACGATGTTCTAACTTTATGATTTTATTGGTGCAGGTGAAAAGTATCATAATTCCGGGCAGAACACTTGTGATCGTCGTCTGTATTTTCCTGATGTTTACTTTCAGTGCCACCCCCATATACGTCGTGAACAGACTGGATTGGAAATACTCCCCAGCGAAAAATAAGTCTCTTATTGGACTGGTTTTCAGAGACGATACAGATTATGTCGTTACGATAACTCTTTTAATCAACAATTTTATTATTCCTTTCGGGGCGTTTGCAATCGTTGCCACTTGCACCGTAATCATATCAACCCAACTACGTATCAAATCGGAATGGAGACGAGAAACCGTTGATGATGCACAAGCTGATAGAATTACCAGTCGTAACCTGAAGGTAGCTAAGATGGTGATGACCATTTCTGCATTATTTATTACTTGCTTTGTTCCTTCCACGATCGTCATGCTTGCTGTAGCTTTCGAAACCGCCCTGTCAATAAAAGGGAAATACGTGAAAATATCAATAATAATAGTTGGTATCAGTTATCTAACGGAAGGTATAAACTCGTCAATGAACATATTTATTTACCATCACATGAGCAGTAGATACAGAGAGGCATTTCGAAAGCTGTTTCACATTAAACAATACAAATAACTTCTAATTGCATTAAGTTGTATTGCATTTAATGTTCAGTTTTGTTAGAACGAAGGTCCTTTTCACGTCGTATCATTATTAAATGTAATCTTCTTAACATTATAATGAATATTCACGGTCATTATGAACAGGCACAAAGATTAAAGTGTGTTACAAAGTGGATATTATAATAACGCGTGCCGAGTTCATGCTAGAAATGAAAATTGCATTATTTGTATGCAAACTTCGAAGTTACATACTTTTCTTACTCCTGTAATGCCTAAATGCCTAAAGAAAGTAAAGGGCAGCAGGTTAATAAGAGGAAAGTCGTGGGTGTGCCAAGCCGGAGACATTCTTCAGCAGGCGTGTTCATTTGAGGACTTAGAACCTGGCGAGGAGTGGGTACCAGTGCCAACATAGTTCTGTACATCCTTTTCATTGTGCATCCAACTAGACAGGAAATGCCGGCAAGACAATCCAGCCGCTGTGGAGGCGGAAGTACAGGCTCTGATCTTTAAGAATTCTTTAGAGGATGATGCTGTCATTTACACGGATGGGTCGGTCGTCCGAGGAGTGAGAAGTTCATGGGCCTTTACGGCTCAGGCCGGAGTGAAAATTGTGAAAGAAGGGTCAGGCGCTTTTACTTTGACCACAAGTAGCCTGACTATGGAAGTCATGGGAGTAAGTAACACAATAACATGGCTCGAGACACTGACATTCAATCGGGCATGTGTCCTTACTGACTGAATGAGTATGCTCAGGAGGATAGAGATGGGGTGGGTCCGAAGATAGTGGCTGCTGTCACTGGGGTGGTTTCGACTGTCAAAGATATACATACATACATACATACATACATACATACATACATACATACATACATCCATCCATCCATCCATCCATCCATCCATCCATCCATCCATCCATCCATCCATCCATCCATCCATCCATCCATCCATCCATCCATCCATCCATCCATCCATCCATCCATCCATCCATCCATCCATCCATCCATCCATCCATCCATCCATCCATCCATCCATCCATCCATCCATCCATCCATCCATCCATCCATCCATCCATCCATCCATCCATCCATCCATCCATCCATCCATCCATCCATCCATCCATCCATCCATCCATCCATCCAGACAGACAGACAGACAGACAGACAGACAGACAGACAGACAGACAGACAGACAGACAGACAGACAGACAGACAGACAGACAGACAGACAGACAGACAGACAGACAGACAGACAGACAGACAGACAGACAGACAGACAGACAGACAGACAGACAGACAGACAGACAGACAGACAGACAGACAGACAGACAGACAGACAGACAGACAGACAGACAGACAGACAGACAGACAGACAGACAGACAGACAGACAGACAGACAGACAGACAGACAGACAGACAGACAGACAGACAGACAGACAGACAGACAGACAGACAGACAGACAGACAGACAGACAGACAGACAGACAGACAGACAGACAGACAGACAGACAGACAGACAGACAGACAGACAGACAGACAGACAGACAGACAGACAGACAGACAGACAGACAGACAGACAGACAGACAGACAGACAGACAGACAGACAGACAGACAGACAGACAGACAGACAGACAGACAGACAGACAGACAGACAGACAGACAGACAGACAGACAGACAGACAGACAGACAGACAGACAGACAGACAGACAGACAGACAGACAGACAGACAGACAGACAGACAGACAGACAGACAGACAGACAGACAGACAGACAGACAGACAGACAGACAGACAGACAGACAGACAGACAGACAGACAGACAGACAGACAGACAGACAGACAGACATACTGTGAGGTTTTTTTTGTGGGTTTATAGAGAATTACAGAAGTTCCAATGAGTGAAGTTCTATAAAGTATATCTCTCTATAAAAGATACAGGTTAGTAACAGCAAGTGTTGTCTAGAGGTATTGATAGTCATTCTCGCATAACCCTTGTAGAGAAACCATTCAGAATTTTGGCTCACCGAGTACCCCCACTGTGAGAAATTAGACCTAAGTTAAGTTCTACACAGAATTATTTATAGATGATTTCTCTTCTAGGCCATATATATATATATATAGAGATCTTGGCAGTTAGCCACAGTAACCAATGAAAGCAGTTCTCTCATCTTCCAGCTGACTGTGCTCTGGTTGCCAGCCTCGTTTTTGATCTCATTACTTATTTCAAGTGACACAAGACACTTGGACAAATGATCACATTGACAATTGTACCATTGTAGTGAACATAAACAACAACAACTGTATTTTACACTGGTTGAACAAGACAACATGAGAAGATCTTGACAACAGTTGGACAAACATTCACAAAGAATGATCACACCAACAGATTAGACAAGTCATACATCATGAAAGATACTTGACAACAACCACACAGACTTTCACAATCTCTGTAACCAACCACAACAGTAGAGTAACAGTCACCATGAAGATGCTTGACACCAGTTGGACATTTCTTTCTCAACAATGTACAAGACAATCACAGAGACATGTATCTCAAAAACTGTTCTCTTACTACTAATACTTTATTAATGTCTGATGAGGTCAAGTGAAGACTCAGGCTTCATATTCTGCCAACAATTTACATCTCAAATATGTTTATATGCAAATTATAGTGACATTATCTATGAAAACCCAAACACATCACCCAATATCCCCACAGAAACATCAATCTAAATAAACTCTCCTCCTTCACATATCTACACCATAGGTTATCCTACACCACAACACTTTAATCATGCTATCACCTTTCCAACCGTCAAATGAGGAAAACACATGATAAACCTATAGCCGGGCACAAGTATAGGGAGACACTGCTATACTGATCCGTATACCGTCTTTTAGCACCATGAAGGTGTTGGGAATGTCTCAGGTTTCAGCTTTCCCCATAATGTTTTTCCAGTTTAGGCTATTCCCTACTTTGACTAGTCCGAAGCAAGTGACAAACATGTCCTTCCGAAGGGTGAGTAGACTGTTCGCAAAGTTGATAATTTGGGATCAGTTTTACTTTTCCAGCAGAGGAAGTCCCATCATTCTTCTCTGCCAGTCTATCTCCCACAACAGGTTCTGATGTAATTGAATCACCACACCGACTTAACACCAATCCATTTTTGGGAATTTGCTCTATGTATTAACTTCTGCTCCTTTAGCTTTCAGCCATTATTAATATAAGCTGTGATAGGTCAGCTCCAAGTGCACCTTTAATGTCCACTCTTAGCCAGTAGTGACATGCTGAAGACCAGGTAATCTCTCCTCTTAAGGTTTCTTCTTGAATTTATCTTGAAGATATAGCCTGGGGCTTTTACAAAATTGGAGAGAATCCCTGTCTTAGGCTTTTAAGAAAGACTTTTCTTCAGTGCCATCTGTATAGGCCAGAATTAGTGGATTCAGGCTGAATCTTTGCAACCTGTTGTTCATTTTGGTCTTTTTGGAGTCTGACTTTTCAGCTGGAGTTGAAAACTAGAGCTCAGGACTTCCCTGGAGTTGTCCTGGTGATTGAAAAGGGCCTCCTCCATCTTCCTCATTCTCTGTTAATAAACAAAGGCACAACATGTGTTTTACATCTATTGAACCATTGTCACAGTTATACAGTACTATCACAGATTCAGAGAGGAATGGGAGGGGAAAGGGGAGTGTGATATTCGAACACCCGCCTCTCACTGATGATGAAGTGCAATTTTATTTGGGGGTTTGGGGTGATATCCTTTCTCCAGGTTCATCCCCAAAACCGTGAAGTCATAGGCACATACTCCTAATCAGAGGCAGCTTCACACAATTATCTTGTAAATTCTCACAATGAGTAGATCACAGGGACCGGTGTACCATGAGAACAGACAGTGTGATTAAGCACCAAGAAGTAGGCATTGTATGCCAGAAATCATGCACTAGAATTGCCTTCACATGTGGAATACACATAATGAAAGAAAACATGAATTTTCCCTGACAAATAGCATGAGCCTTCCCATGTATTCATCTGACAAACACTGTAGGTTATTTTCCACAGTGCAATGCAGTCCTGCAAACATGGATATAATAAGCGTCTTTACTTTTACAAATATGAGAAGTTAATTATATAATTACCATCTCATTCACTCAAACATTCTCAGCCATTATAAGGGAGAAATTACATGCAGTATATAGCATCACACATTCTGAAACATAACTGCCAAAGGTAACTCTCAAGAGCGATGTACAGTTTGGTTAAGAATGGTCATGATAGGCACTCAATGAATGTTCAGAGCGCACAAAGGTTTTGCAATATGCATTGAGCGTGGTTTACAGTCATAAGCATATGCAAATCATCAAATCAGACAGATAATAGACATGGTAAGAATGTTTCACTGCGGTAGACATGACAGGTTTTGAGCGGCAGTTTTAGAGTCACTGTACCGAAGTCCTGTCTTCTTTTTACATTTTCTCAAGAAAATACTCGGCCATTCGTCTCTCTCTCACTTCATCAGGTTTACACATAACATATTAAATGATTTAGGTACCTGGAGTGCAGATGACCACCTCCCAAAGAATGTTTTTGGGCAAATTTTACCACTGCATCTTGAACATGTCCTTACGGGATGGAATCAAAGCTTCGACTGGCGGGCTAATTATGTATTAAGGAGCGTTACCAGCCCAAGGATTAACCAATCAAATTGAGACCCCACCATTCATCTACCCCCTCTCGATCTGAATCTACGATTCTATTTTTAGTTAGGGTATCACGACGGAGGTAGGGGATATATGGGTGTAGGGGGAGCGAACGTCGAGATCATGCCACACATAATCATACATACATACATACATACATACATAACATACAGACATACATACATACATACATACATACTACATACATACATACATACATACTACATCATACATACATACATACATATACATACATACATACATACATACATACATACATATACATACATACATACACATACATACATACATACATACATACATAC
>OY992881.1:100504946-100526928 GCA_963921405.1 Cepaea hortensis | reverse complement strand
TCATCAGCAACGAGACAAAGAGTGTTGAAGTGCTACATAGAGCATGTGCTTTTGAATGAATGTGAAGCGTGGACAATGGTAGACACACTAGTATATTTGGCCACGTTATGAGAAGAAATAGTTTTGGAGAACTTGATCACAACTGGCACCAGGTTGTGTATGAGTGAGTGAGAGAGAGAGAGAGAGACGAGAGAGAGAGAGAGAGAGAGAGAGAGAGAGAGAGAGAGATAGAGAGAGAGAGGGAGAGAGAGAGAGAGACAGACAGACAGACAGATTGTAGTGTGTTAAAAGCATACCATGAATTGGACTGTACACATATTGTGGAAGGACACATGGCACTTTGTTCACAGAGGACAGTGTATGAGAACTCCGTGAATATAGGTCATAGTGAGTGACTCAGCTGGCTAAGGGTGTTTGTTTGGTGTACATCATTTAGGAATAAACTGTATGTCACTGCCACCGTGTGTTGTGTTAAATACATTTATCTCAGCGTGAACGAGCCACGTTGTTGTGTTTACAGTCTATCATCTACGTCACAACCACCTGGATCTACATAGTAGCTTCTTAGCTATTTATCTAGACATACAAGAAGTTGGAAACAGAAACATATGTGTGACAAACAGGATACCCTATGCGCCTTGCCTTCCATCGTATGTAAATTAGCAATCACATCTTGAATATATGTACGCTATGGTCTTTCTGTACGTACCCATTTCGGTACACTTCCTTTAATAATTATGTTTCCTAGACTTTAATTATTTTATAAATACTAAAATTTTTCACGTTCCTCATTTTTATTTTCATAAAAACCTGTTTTCTTCATTACTGAGTTCTTATTGGATATATATGTTTCTCCAATACATTTTCTGTAACATCTATATTCAATGATGGATGTGTGTTTGTGAGCTTCATTGTTAAATATACAATTCTCGCTACGATATATTGCCACAGGAAGTATACATACTTCTAGAATGTGGACATTTTCATATAATTGTTTCAATAATATTAGCTTTTGCAGAACGATGCTTTTTCTTGTTTTAATTTATAACATCTTTTTTCCATATTGCCTATCAGAAGAATTCCTAGATATTCAAAACTACTGAAATTCTACAATTTCTCTCTGTTAATAATTACTTTTGTTGTCATGTTTGTTTTATCAGTTATCAGTATTTTAGTTAAAGATGCATAGCATGCGTTCATTCAGTAGCATGTCCTTTGCCGAACCTCGCACCCATTACAACCTTCCGAAAAACCTCTCGGTCATAAGCATGATGTCCCGCATCCAACTAACCCATCTGGAGATCATCTGGAGATCATTTGCCACATCCTGCACATATCTTCTCTTTGACCTTCCGCTTCCCCTCTTCCCGAGAATATACCCCTCCATTATTGTTCTCTCTAAACGTTCATGACTTTTCAAGGGACCAAAATATTTCAATTTTCCTTGTTTTATAGTCGTTAGTAGCCAACATTCTTCAATATTCAGCTCTTGTCATATGGGTGCATTTGTTCTTTTCTGGAGCCTATATATTCTTTTGAACCCGTCTATAACATGTATATTCAAAGGCATATGTGCGCTTTTCAGCTTGGTTAGTTACGTGGCCTGGTCTCACGGGCGTATGTTACAATGGGAAAGATGCATGCTCTTAAAAATCTAATTTTTACAGTTATATCTGGCCCACTCCACAATTGTTTCAGTTGTTTTAATGTTTTAAGAACAATAGATATTCGTCTTTTAATTTCCTTCATTGTGCAACCATTGTTGGTAATTAATGGCCCACGATATTCAACATTTTCCACCACCTCCAATTTTTCCTCATTAACATATATCTCTCTCTCCATATTAGTTTTATTTATATGCATTATCTTTGTTTTTGCTATGCTAAGATATATGGTACCGGCTTCGTGGCCGAGGAGTTAGCAGCTTTCTCCGCTAACCCCGAATACTCTCGTCACGTGACGCGACGAGAATTAGCAGTGGTTCGAATCGCAAAAGTGACTTATGAGAGTATGGAGCCGGTCGCTCAGAAAGACGTGGCGTGCTGATGAGCGTAATCTAGCCTAGGAATCAACATACAGCTGAAAGATGCTGGTGTTGACCGCAATATCCTGAAACAGGATGGAAACGCGAAAAAAAAAAGAAGATATATGGTGTGATTTTCACTATTCTTTTGGGTTGAGGTTATTATGTTTTCTATACCACTCTGTGATGTTATTACTGCTTCGATGTATTTCGACTTGGAGACCTTTCAGACATCTCTTATGTCTCTCTTGGTCCAGAGAAATCCTCATGCATGTGTTGTTTATGTGTTGTTAGTAGATTCGTCACGTCTTCTTTCAAGGTTTGCGAGGTAAAACTGACATGTGCTTTAGCCTAAGTACCTCTGGCTTGAATGTGTTGAGAATTGCATACCTCACACATGAGGAGGTAATCATACCAACTAAGGTCTATTTCCAGTCAGACGGTGGACGATATTCTGAATCATTGTCTTTTTCTATTGTTTATGGTGAAGGATCTTCATATGTTTTCATTTATGTTGCAGAAACCCACTTTAATTATAGGACATATTTTTTAAAATTTTAAGAAACCTAGAACTAGATTTTGCCTTGAAAATACAAGTCAAGCCGGAATCAGAAAGTTATGTCCATCAATTAAGAACGAGCTATTAATGGTACATCGTTGAAACGAGACAATAGAACAAGCATCAACATCCCAAATGGTCTTCCTAGGAATTAAGATTATTAAGTGAACTGTAGGTGAATCGTCTTCATTATTTCAGCCCAGGGATACACTTCAGCCCGCAATTAACATGCTACTAACCATCGTAATTCCGATGATGACAATCTTATCAGAATACCACAGAGTGATGTTGATATAGTTGTTGCATATTAAGTGGAGAGAGTTACTACACGTCATGATGTTACTTTTATAAATTAGAATTGCTAGAGTTATACTTCCATGTTGTCAGAGTTAAATTCCGTTCTATTTGGTTCTCCTATGTGATTAGTTCACTGCAGCATTATACCTTGCTTAATTCACGTTACCAAACTAGTTGTTTATTATATCTTTCTCTGTAATATTTAGTGATGTGTACGTGTTCAATGTGGCTAATTCGTTAACCACTTCACTACGCCCAACATTCAATTTTTTTATGTTTTCGCAAGGAATATAGATTGTGTGACTTTCAATGTATCCTTAATGTTTTGTAGAGACTTTTATTGGCTTGCCATTTTTATAAACTTTTAATTTAAATACAATCGTAAATGTTTGAGTCCTCATCGTTTGTTTTATTGAGCTGACCATTAGATTAGTGTATTTTTTAGATATAATTCACTCAATGTACCGAACCCACAATTTCATACTTTGAAGAGGCTAAACCAATCTCCTAACACAGATGGATGAAAAGGACGCGCATCCAAAGGCTCTTTCTAATAATGAAAATCGAATACATATCCCTCCAGCTCTGAGCCACCACAAGGAGCCCGCATGTCATCCACTCAAATTCTAGGTGCCCTCTTCAGTGTATGGGAACGCCAGGTCGTTCAGGTCTCCACGTTCAGAGAGGTCACGGGTGACAAGCATCGCCTGGATCTTTTCTCCGGGGCATGCCGGTGTGCTAGGAAATGAACAGGCGGACAGATTGGCTGGCTCTGCAGAACTTGGTGGAGTATTGATAGATGACAAGGCAGACGTGGTTGCGGCCTTGTGGGAGCACGTGCACACCTCGGAGGGGCAAATGGATAACCATGGTCTGGCAAGAATGAGACAGCGAGGAGTGACGAGGGGATCTGGCCGACGCTCAACGCTCGGAGGAAAGGCGAGATGGACTTATAATCAGATTGCTACTGGTACTATTAGTGTTGGAACTCTTCGCTGGCTGCTGAGGATGGGGACGGAACACTTATGGGAATGCCCCGAATGCTGTGATGTCGATTTCTAAATCAATCAATCAATCAATCAATCCACGTTCAGATACATTTACATGGTGATCGTTTAGTATGTGTGCAGTGTTGTTTTCATCCGCATCACCATTCTCATATTTCAAGTCTTGGTGAGTGTTCGTGTACTTTCATGAAAACCCCATTCTGTTAGGGGCTGGTGTATGTAATTCTCTTGTAATTGCACATTTACATTATGTGATATATCTGCGACATATGTTGCGAATTCCTTGGACTGCCAGAGTAACTAACAACGATTGCCTGAAAGCGGCTAGTGAGTCTAGAACAGGGGTGGGTAAACGTTTTGTGCGTAGGGCCGCATTAACAAATGTAAAGCTATTGGCCGGTCTCTCTGGCTGTGGGGTTACAACACTTTCTCTCTGTAATCCCGTTTATCACGCAGAGTCTCGTAGCGGAGCGAGAACTGAGGCGGTTCGACCCCCGCTCGTGACTTGCGGGATACTGAGCCGGCCGCTCAGAAAGCAATGGCAAACTACTGAGCGTAATCTTGCCAAGAGATCAACATACAGCTGAAAGATGCTGGTGTTGACAGCTAAGTCCTGTAAAGGATATGCTAAAAAAAAAAAAAAAGCTATTGGCGGGCCGCACACTCACACACACACACACACACACACACACATACAATATATATATATATATATATATATATATATATATATATATATATATATATATATATATATATAATGTCCATTTTATTTACAGCAACCTATCACAATAAGTAATTATTAATTATGTATAGGTTACTAAGCAGTATAATTAAATAATTATTGCAATTTTATTTTTCTTATACACTTATACATTATACTTGACAATTTGGACAAACACTTTTACTAATTTGATAACAAGATTTTACAACTTGTCATTATAACAATTATTCTTTATTATCTCTCAATGGCTTTAATTTAGACACAATCCGACAGCATTGCCACTATAATTGTTGATTTCTAATAAGATGTATGAAACTGCTTGCACATTTTGACAATATTCTTGAACATCTGGAGCAAGTTTACTTGTTGAAATTCGCATGGTAGCATGCAAGTTGCAGTCCGACAATAAAGATATATTCTTAGATTTGTTGATCATTATGCAATAAAATGCTTGTTCGCAAATGTATGTTCATCCAAATAATGATACAAGTTTAGCTGCAAAGTGTTTCAAGTTGGGAAATAAATCTTTTGATAAAGATCCATATAAATCCAGCAAACCATCTGACTTGAATTTATCTTTCAGGTCATGATCTGCTTGTAAGTCAATCAGCTCCATCTGTTTGTCCTCTGTGGCTATATCAGCTTCTGCACTACAAGGGGAACTGGGAATATTGAAATGTGGCTCTAAGTTCTTGAAATCTTGGAATCTCCATCCAAATTCGTCAATCAATGCATTTAACTGGGCTTTGTAATTTTCAGTCATTTGACCAGAAATGGTTTCTTGTTTCAGCAAATAGAAGTGACAAAAATCTTTGTTTTTCACTTGCTTGTCTGGAGAACAGTGAGAGTTTTGCCTGAAATTATTTTTCATGTACATACAATTCATGTGCAAACACACCATTGCCCTGAAGTTTGACATTCAGTTCGTTTAACTTTTTCATAATTTCAATGGCAAACATAAAGTCTAACTTCCACTCTTTATTGACAATGTTAGTATTACAGTCACATTCAATTCCCTTCATCTCTAGGAACATCACTATTTCTTCTCTTAGTTCTCACCCTCGCCTCAACAACTTGCCGAGACTCAGCTATCGAACACTGGTGTGGTACAGGACATCGAAATGTTCAGTTTCCAAATCATCAAATAATGCCTTGAACTGCCTGTGATTAAGTCCTCTTGATCTGTTGATGTTGATGACACTGACAACAGTGTCAGTAACATGCTTGATACTCAAAACAGTTTTACATAGACTTTCTTGATGAATCACACAGTGAAGTTGTAATAATGTGTGGCCTGGATATTCTGCTTTAATATTATTACTTATCAACTTTACCAGACCTAGATTTTTTAAAGTCAAAGCACGAGCTCCGTCAGTTGTAACACTTGCCATCTTGTTCCAAAACAACCCAGTTCTTTCAATACAGTCAGTAACAGCATTGAATATATTATGGCCTGTGGTTGTGTCTTTGAGTGCCTCAACACTCAGTATCTCTTCAGTGAGTTTGAAAGAAATGTTTATTCCACGTTTAAATATCAATAATAGGGCAGTATCATGTACATCGATACTCTTATCCAGTGCAAGAGAGTATCACAAAAATTGTTTACTTGCATCTTGAAGTGTATGCATCAAATTGTCACGAATCTTGTCAACACGTCTGATCACAGTTCTCCTTGATAAAGTAATGTTGTCAAATCTTTTTTTTTTTTTTTGGTTTGTTCTGGACACATAATGTTTGCTGCATCAAGCAAACATTCCTTGGTGAACTCGTCATCAGAAAATAGCTTGTTCTGTTTTACAATTCTCTGTGACAGCACAAGACTAGTTTCAGTTGCAGCATCTTGAGTTGAAGAATATTTAGTGAAAACAGTTTGCTGTTTCTCAAAATTTTTCACTAACTCCAGGCATTTCCTTTCCCTCACTTGGGGTGTTAAAGGGTATCCGAAATCGGAATGTTGTGTTTGATAATGTCTTTTTAAATTGTACTCATTGAAGACAGTAACTGACTCACGACACAACAAGCAAACTGATTTACTACCAACTTTTATAAAACAGTATTTAGTTGTCCATTCACCATTAAAAACACGGCATTCATCTTCAATCTTACGTTTGTTATTGACACTCATTGATGTAATAAAATTCGAACAGTTAGAATTGTACAAAACTTTAAAAACGGAAATGAAACAAAACCTAGTTCCGGCTGTGTGTGAAAATAAAATATTCGGAAAACAAGTAGTAAACTCAGAATAAATTTCAGACATATATATCAAGATTACTACAACAAATAAATGAATTTGAACATTGTAAATGTGGAAATAATTTATAACAGCAAAAATCCTGTAAATTTAATATTTTTTTGCAAAATAAATCATTTCATTCGCCGGAGAAATATCTGTTTTTCATAAAATCATCCTTATTAAATGTTTAAATGTCGATAAATATTTCGCTACATGGAAATCAATAAATTCGCATTTTAGCATTACATTGTTGCTGTATGTAGCCAGGGGCGGGATTGGGGTGAGCGCCCAACCTTGCATAAATACCCTAATGGTTCATGCATTCATCACCTATGCAGCAAAAGTTCAACTCTTGACCTTTTCGTGGGGAACTGTTTTAACTAACAAGGAATTGGGCGGCGGGAGTCACTGGCGTCGAGAAATAACCAGAACGCTCTAGATGTGTATGCACGTACATGCATGTGGAGACATGTGTGTGCGTGCCTACACACCTAAACTCGAGTAAAACCACAGTCTGCTCTAGCAAAGGAAATGTGCTGAAGACGAAGTCAATCAGCCAGGAGGCGCACCACAGAAATCAAAATGCCACGCAATCATGCGTTATGCGTCCTCCAGCTATTGGAGGTCCTTCTGTAACAGAGTAGCCCCTGGGAAAGAGGATACTGGCGGGAGAAGAATATTAGCAAGAACTGAAAGATAGGAAATGAGCGTATCTGCTTATTTGGGCTCGAAAGAGCAACAAAGAGCAATTACGTAGAGAAATTGTCAACAACAACAATGCGGTTGTTGACAAGGACAGTTGTGACCAAGTCTCCATCAAAGAAGGACGTGTTTGTTTAGAAGCTGATCCGTACTGGGTGACATCGAGAAGAAGAAGTTAAATATCATATAATATAATATCAATGAGAAGAGATTTTATGACGTGAGGATGCTGTTTTTGAATATAATTCCAATTGTTCTTCATGATCTTATTGCTTGTTTTGGAGCGTGAAATAAATGCTGGAAACGTCCAAGATGAAAGTTGTTGTTCTTCGAATGTTGAGTTCGCAGTAAGCTTACAGGGTTAAGAATTACCACCTGAAGGTCAATATCACACACACAACGATGAAGAAATACTTGTCGTGAACGAATCACGGCGCTACCACTCTTACGAGCAACCGGCCATAACATCAAGAAGATGAAGTTGAAACACTGAAAGGAGACACTATGGGCTAACTGGTTGAATGCGTGCGGACGTGTCATGGCTCTGTTAGAGAAAATGTGTCATGGGTTCTGGCTAAATACGAGAATGGTTAGAGACAGGGAGTAGGTATTGTAGAAAAGAGGGTTGAGGAGTCGACACTCTGGTCTTCTTTTTTTTTTTTTTGGGGGGGGGGGGGGGGTAATATTTACACTTCTGAGAGATAATGAAAAATAGATAGAACTCACCATTTGAATAGTTTGAAAGGACCGCGTGAGAGATTTGATACGGTGCGTTGTGCGTGAGAAATTGTTGGTAATGTATTGACAAACTTCCGAGGAATCTTCGGGAGCATGCAATGTTAAAAGTTATGGGAATGATAACTTCTGATGGTAACCTTGATTTCTTTTACTTTCTTGAATGACCCGACAAATTATGCAATTAGTAAATGATTATGCTGTTGTCTGTTATTCGTATATATGTGGGGTACACTGTCCGTAATAGCGACAGAACTAAGGGGAATGTAGGGTGTCTTGATATATTGTCTTGTGTTTGAATTCCACAACGTTTGCATTACAGTGTTGCCATTATTTTAGTGGTTCATAATTGTGTACATAATTTGTATATTTGTGGGGTACACTATCCGTAAAAGCGACAGAACCGGGAGGGAAGTTATTACGTATTGTTTTGTCGTTGATCAGTCGTTTGCAATTGATTTGCGGTTTACAAATGAGTTTTAAGATACTGTTATATTGCTTTTATTTGCGGTAGTGATTGTTGCAATTATCATTCACCGTTGAGTTAAATTAGCAAAAGAGTTATGAAGTGACATTCAGTTGGTGGAGCCATGATATGTAGTGAGGTCCATAGCGAATGTACATGATGATAGTATTTTCGGGTTAGTGCGGATAGCATCTAAACCTGAAGTGACGTTCAGTTGGTAGAGCCATGATATGTAGTTTTTTAAGAGGTGGGGTCCATAGCGAATGGACATGATGATAGTATTTAGGGTTAGTGCGGATAGCATATAAACCTGAAATGACTATGGGCTAAGAGAAGTTCAAGTGGTAGAGACATGAGAATTGGTGAGCTGAGGTCCATATAAAATGGATATGCAGCTTTCGGGTTATTGCGGATAGCATTACCACCTATTAGACGTAGACAGTCAAAATTTTTTGGACATGTTATGAGAAGAAATGGACTGGAGAACTTGGTGACAGCTGGCAAGATCGAGGGGAACAGACCAAGAGGAAGACCGAGAGGAAAATACCTGGATGGCTTGGCCACGTGGCATGGACGAGACAGGAACACTGAGCTGATCCACGTCTCTGGTGATCGAGTGAAATGGCGAATCATGACCGCCCACGCTTTCCGGCATGGCACATGATTGATTGATTGATTGATTACCACCTGAGAGGATTGTAGTCTAAGTAAAGCCATGGAATTTGATCCATGTGGAGTGGGTATGGTTGTTTTGGGGAGACTAAAATAAGTTTAGATTGGGGAAGGGGGGGGGGGGGGGTAGGACGTATTTTAAAGACTTTTTAAAAAAAAAGTCTCAAGGTAACAATAGAGGGTATGTAACAAAGTAGCCCCTGGGAAAGAGGATACTGGCGGGAGAAGAATATTAGGGAGAACTGAAAGATAGGAAATGAGCGTACCTGCTTATTTGGGCACGAAAGAGCACCAAAGAGCAATTAAGTAGAGAAATTGTCAACAACAACAATGCGGTTGTTGACAAGGACAATTGTGACCAAGTCTCCATCAAAGAAGGACGTGTTTGTTTAGAAGCTGATCATACTGGGTGACATCGAGAAAAAAAAGTTAAATATCATATAATATAATATCAATGAGAAGAGGTTTTATAACGCGAGGATGCTGTTTTTGAATATAATTGCAATTGTTCTTCATGATCTCATGGCTTGTTTTGGAGCGTGAAATAAATGCTGGAAACATCCAAAATGGAAGTTGTTGTTCTTCCAATGTTGAGTTCGCAGTAAATTTACAGGGTTAAGGGTTACCACCTGAAGGTCAATATCACACACACAACGCTGAAGAAATACTTGTCGCGAACGAATCACGGCGCTACCACTCTTACGAGCAACCGGTCATAACATCAAGAAGATGAAGTTGAAACACGAGGGTCACCCTGAAAGGGGCCACTATGGGCTAACTGGTGGAATGCGTGCGGACGTGTCATGGCACTATTATACTTCTCAGATGTCCTGATGAGCCAGGGGACCTGAGAATAGAGCGTCTGGCCATACCAAACAAAGACTAAAACTAATGCAGTGGAATGCGGAGGGAGTCAGCAACAAAAAATAGAACTAGAAAACATCTTGGACCGAGAAAAGGTAAGCGTATGTTTTTTGCAAGAAACATTCCTCAACGAAAACGAAATGATGCCTGGGAAATTGCCAGTACTTTCTGAACTTAGCAGTCAGCGTAAGGTCACCATACAGTGGATACAGTCCCACTGTGGAGTACCCGGAAATGACAGAACTGATCGATTGGCTGAGGAAGGGGCAAAGGAAGAAAATCCTGATGTGTCGGTTACATACCACCAAAAGAAAAGAATTATCAAATCAGTTAGAAGGCCACCAAAACCTGCGTAATGCTGGGGCGACCATCCCCAACTCAGCGCGTCCACAGGTGGCGGATCGTGGAACGACCTCTAGATATGGAGGTTAGCTGCAAATACCCAATAAGCAGTCGCGGACCAATTGGCGGTGGCACAGATGGCGAGGCGGGATCTCAGGGAGGATATGATTTCCTTAGAAAATACCTCATATGCTCAGAGACGTGCATGCCCAGCGAGTCAGGGGCGCTTTAACCCCTCCCCCGGGTTTGTGGAACCCGTTAGCTTTGAACAGCAGTCCATCTAAGAGACGGAAAACTCCAAATATAAACCCCCAAGTTCAAGATGGACCAGCGTGCTGAGGAACTGGATGGCGACGGGTAAGCTGGTCGTGAACGTTGGACGTCTGGCAGGCGCGCCATGCATATGGTCTCCTGCGGGACATCCCCTGTCACTTCCCTACCAAGCAGGCCATACTAGGGAGACTGGTTATTTCCTGCAATATCCAAACTTTGCATTTGGAATTAATTAAACACTGGAATCGTCGCCGGAGCTACGGAGCATATGCTCTGCGCTTGACACATCTTTCAGAGGTTAGCGAAGACAGCGTAAGGAGGAGAAGCGAGGAAATGGTGTGAGAAGAGGGCATACCAAGACGCCAAGAGAACAAGACGAAAAGTGGAGAGACTAGGTTTCAATCATGTAAAAGTAGGATACTGAAACTGTCGTAGTGCCAGGCAGAGAGGGCCTGTATTGGAGAGGCTAATATATGATTTTGATTTCCTCATGCTCCAGGAGCTAAATACAGACACATACTATTGCTCTGGGTACGCCAGTTATATAAACCCTACTGGGCAGAAGAGACATGGGCAAGGTCTGCTGGTGAAGGAAGGAGTGAAGCATGTGGTACTTGACTTGAGCCAGTGTTTTATCCACTTGAGTGGATTCAAAGTGCAAGAGTTAAGTTGGAACATCGTAAACGTATATGCCACAGTGAACTGTTTTGTCAGAAAGGAACACTGGGAGTGGCTTAAGGAATTGGAGGAATTACCAGGTAATAGGCTACTCATATGTTGAGACTTCAATGCGAGGAACAGGTAATGGGACAGTAGTGGAGAAAACCGACAGGGAATTGCCCTTGCGGATTCCATGGTGGACTCCGATGTTGTCTGCATAAATGATGGGAGGCCGACTAGAATGGCAATGAGGCCTGGCGATGCAGACACAGCTATTGACTTGGCACTTGTCTCCCAGTCATCATTCCTTGATGTAAAGTGGACTGTTTTGAATTACCATGGGAGTGATCACATACCGTGTTCAGTCCTGATCTCTAAATTCAGCAAAATTTAAGACTGGGAGAGCGTGCAAGACCTTCCAGTATGAGTGGACCGACAGCCTTCTTGGACTCCTGAGACAGGAGGCATGCAACAGGACTGTTAAAACTCTTTTTTTTTTGCAGCCCCCCATGGTGGACTTAAGAAGTAGACCATGCTTGGAAAGCAATGAGAGCTGCAGTGAAGCAGCTAAGGAAAGTGCGACAGAAACCACGAAGCTCAAAAGAGGAAGTGCATACAGCGGAAAATGTCAAGAAAGATAAGGTGGAGGTTTTCAAGCCCTGTGCTGCAGAAGCCAAAAAACGCAAAATGGGAATGTTTCATGAAGGAGATTGGATTTGATAAAACACTGCGAAAATTCTGGAAGCTGCACATACAAATACAAAGAAAAGCTCGGTCTATGACAGTGAGAACAATTTATAGAGATGATGGTGTGCGCGTGACAACAGACAAGCAGGAAAGGGATGTGTTTCTCCAGAAATTCTTAGAGAAGACCAATCATAATGATGCGGATACCAGGGATGCAGTTAGAGGGGTTATATGACACAATGAAGAATATGCATCATGAAGACATCATACGGGTTGAAGCTGTTAAATATATTTTGAAAAAGGCAAAAGACACGGCACCAGGGTCTGATGGGGTTAGGTATGGCCACATGAAGGCTTTGAGCGATGTAGACCTGAAGGAGATGACAGAGCATTAGGACAGCATCGGTACCGCAAGATTGGGTGCACAGCTATCTCATCCCTCTCCCAAAACCATTCAAGCATCATTTAAATCTTAGCGGCGTTAGGATCATCACCCTTCAAAATACAATTGGAAACTTTTAGAGAAGATAGTCGCTGTCAAGCTGCAAGAGCTTTTTTTTTTGGAAAGGGGGAAGCTTATTCCAAGTGGTCTGAGGAGCTAAAGGCCAGGAAAATATAGCTGGTCAAATGCAGCCACTTTTGCCTTTGACGTTTATGAGAGGTTCCAGAGTAGACAGGAAACGATGGCGGTGGCGCTTGATCTCGAGGATGCACACAACAGAGTTAGATATGATATTTTGATGATCGCACTGATGGTGAAGAGGGTTGCTCTATGTCTGGGTGCATGGACCTCAGAGCCACATATGTTAACCCCGGTACTGCCACAGGGATCTGCAATCTCAAATGTGCTCTTTAACGTGTATACGAGCAAGATTGCAAACCTAGAAGCACCAGGGGTTGGAAGGATACTAACATTTGCAGATGATATACTTGCATACAGGCAGGGGAGAGATAGGGTACAAACAGCCCAGGAGCTACAGGCGACAGTAGACAAAGTGCTTGACTGGTGCACTGAAATGAGTGCTGTCATTTACCCGGAAAAGGCGGCTGTTTTGTGGTGCTCTCTGGACAATAGGATTGTGAGAGATGATGTCCCAAGCCTCACGATAGATGGTAGAAACGTCAACTTAGAGAACCAACTGAAGTATCTGGGAATCACATATGACATGATCCTCTGCTTCAAGGACCACGTGGAGACGGTTGTGACAAGATCTCAAAAGGGACTTAATGCACTTAAAACTATGGCTGCAATAGACACAGAGCAGAGGATGCTTTCTTGTCACACTATACCAGCACTTGATCCTCTCAGTGATTTATTATGGATTAGGACTGCTCACTGTCTTAAAGAGTCAGCTGGTGAAGTTAAAGAGCTATGCGGATCATTTTCTGGGATGCATCAGAGACACCCAAGTAGTGTGTATGCGTTACATCCCTGGTTTGCCGACTGTTGCAGGTAGGCGCAAGGTGATGCAGGCGAAGGCATACCTCAGAGTACCTGCAGACGCAGACCACCCACTGCATGAGGCGCTGGACGCAGTTAAGGGTCAGCGACTGATAAGAGGGAAATCATGGATGGCTCAGGCGGAGGATACAATCTGACAGGTGTGCATCTTGGAGAACATTAGGCAAGGAGAGGAGTGGGTCAGAGGTCCAGCGCAGCAGTCAGATTTGTGCAGAGTTATAATCACATTGAGCCGAGAGTTCAGGGAGTGGCTTGCAGGGGCCACGGAAGTGGAAATCCAACAACTAATTCAGGATAATGCTTGCTCGGGTTATGTGATTATCTACACAGATGGTTCTGTGTCGAGAGGTAGGAGACGTGCCTGGAGGTTCATTGCAAAAGCAAATGGCCGACGTTTGGTACAGGAGAGCCTGGCATATGATACCTCAACATTTAGCTTAAGAATGGAGGTGGAGGCGGTTACTGCAGCTTTCCGCTGGATCGAGAATGCGATACAGACATACTTCGTGATTGTAACTGACTCAGAAAGCATGCTGAGGAAGGTTAGGACAGGCATGCTTCATGCAAAGTGGCTTGCTTCGCTTCAGAGGTCACGGGTGGCAAGCATCACCTGAATGTTTTCTCCGGGGCATGCCGGTGTGCTGGGGAATGAAAAGGCAGACTGATTGGCTGGGTCTGCAACACTTGGTAGAGTATTGATGCATGACAAGGCAGACGTGGTTGCGGCCCTGTGGGAGCTCGTGTGCACCTCGGAGGAGCAAATGGATCATCATGCTTTGGCAAGAATGAGGCAGCGAGGAGTGACGAGCTGATTTGGCCGACTATCGACGCTCAGAGGAAAGGCGAGACGGAAATATAATCAGATTGCTACTGCTACTATTAGTGTTGGAACTCTTCGCTGGCTGCTGAGGATGGGGACTGAGCGCCTATAGGAATGCCCCGAAGGCTGTGATGTCGGTTCCTAGATCAATCAATCAATCAATCAATCAACCTGCTCAAGATGACTACCACGTTATGGACAGACCAGGACAAGTCATTATTCTGCACCTCAGAACAGGACACAATAGATTAAGCAACCACATGTATACAAGATTCAAGATTAGTGAATCAGCCATGTACACATAAAGATTGGCGTCGCAGACAGCAGAGCACATACTCAAAGAATGCCCAAATTACAACATGTCTAGGCAAACATTTTGGCCTAGAGAGAGACAGTGGTAGATAAACTCTATGTACTGCTGAGTGAACTAAAAAGGACAATTAAATTTATACAAGTGGCAACATTGCAGTTATTGACATATTTAAGGCGAACGAAAGAAGAAGAAGCAGCATTACATTACGAAGGTCAAGGACTGTTTACAAAAATAGATAATTAGAAATAAATTTTATCAAAAATGTAAAAAACAATCATAACGGTAGATGAAATTCTGTAAAATTCAACAAAATAACTTAAAAACGAAGTAAATTTTTTTATTTCTATATGCCCTCGCGGGCCGCATAAAATCAGTTGGCGCGCCCCATGCGGCCCACGGGCAGTAGTTTGCCCACCCCTGGTCTAGAACATTATATAAAACGATAATAAATAAACCATCAGCTTGCTTGGGTCATGTGATGAGAAAAGAGGCATCGGTGGACATCGTGAGAAAAAAAAGATAAAGGGGAAGTGAGTCAGAGGCAGATAAAGAGAAAATATACTGGATGGACTGAGATGGTTAGTTAGTTAGTTAGTCTTTCCTCTTGAGCCTAAGGCGGCGCATAGGGCAGAAGTCCTGTCTCTCCATGCTTGGCGGTTCGCTGCTACCTGTTGTAGATCTTGGATATTTACTTGGCCATTGAATGAGCCTTCTCTAATGATGGTTCTACGCAGGGTCTCTCTTGGTCTTCCCCGTTTTCTTTTCCCTACTGGTGACCATATGAGGGCTTGATAGGGGAGTCTTGACTTGTCCATTCTGAGTACATGGCCGATGTAGTTCCAACGGATTTCTTATGAAATTGGATACTGTATCTTGCTTAGTCTCTTGTCTTATTTGCGAATTGGTTCTGAAGTCTGTCCAGTGGATGTTTAGAAGTCTTCTAAGACATTTGTTCTCAAAATTGTCTAATTTTTTATCTAAAGCTACCGTTGATTTTCAACTTTCACATCCATACGTTAACACTGGAATCACACAAGAGTTGAAGATTTTAAGTTTTGTGTGTTTGCTGAGTGTCTTTGACTTCCAGATGTTTGACAGTTTATTGAAGGCACTAGATGCCAGTGCGATTCTAGATGATATTTCTGCTGTTGAGTCCCCTGTAGATGTCATTTTGCTTCCTAGGTATGTAAAGCTGTTGACTTTTTCAAGAACGTAGCTGTTCAATTTGGTGTCATCTGAACTGTTGGTAAGATCAATAGTCTTTGTTTTTGTGGTGTTAATTTGGAGACCAATTTGCCCTGAAACATTTTGAAGGTGGTTTATTTTCTCTTGGGCATCCGGGTGTGTTGAACTCAAAAGCACTATGTCGTCGGCAAAGTCCAGGTCTTCTAGAATTTTGTCAACCCAATGGATACCCATATTTGTGTTGTTTGTGCATTTGCACATGACCCAGTCGATAGCTATTCCAAAAAGCATCGGTGATAAGACACAACCCTGTTTCACTCCTGTTTCGACTGAGAACCAGTCAGAGTTGCTTGTTTCTGTTCTTACGCAGCAAGAAGTTACGTTTCTTTGTAGAAAGATTTTATGACGTTGGTATATTTGGTAGGAAAACCATAGATGTTAAGTAGATTCCAAAGTGAAGGACGGTGGATACTGTCGAAGGCTTTTTGAAAGTCGACAAAGTTGGTGATTAATTTCGACTGGAATTCTTCGGAGTCTTCAATGATTATTCTGAGGGTGAAAATGTGGTCTATGCATGACCGTTTTGGTCTGAAGCCTGCTTGTTCTTCTCTGAGCCTTTCATCTATCGCCTTTTTCAATCTCTCAAGTAACATGCTACAAAAAAGTTTTCCTGGTACTGACAATAGAGTGATACCACGCCAATTATTGCAATCAGACATATCGCCCCTTTTAGGCAGTTTGAAAATTACACCATCTATCCACTGTTGTGGTGGGGATTCGCTTTGCCAGATTTCATTGATCAGCTGTAACAAACGTTGTAAGGTGTTCTCATCTGCTGCTTTGAGCATTTCTCCTGAGATTTCATCTTCACCAACAGCTTTGTTGTTCTTCAATTTTTTGATGGCTGCTTTAATCTCTTCCATTGTGAATGACTCGCAGGAGGCATCTAGTGGGAGCATAGTAATTTCTCCATCCAGGTTCGGAACAGTGTCAGGCTGCGGTCTATTTAATATTTCTTTGAAATGTTCTGCCCATCGTTGCTTTTGAAGGTCATCGGATAACAATTGATTGCCTTGTTTGTCTTTGATGGGTATATTTGGTGTAGGTGAGTGATTGCATAGTTGCTTCATGATATGGAATACGGCTCTGTTGTTTCCAGTTCTGGCAGCTGCTTCGGCTTCGGAGGCCAGGCTGTGAATGAAGTTCTGTTTGTCTTTTCGTGCATTTGATTTCACCTCTTTATCCAACATAGAGTATTTTTGCTTATGGGTTTCATATGTAGATGTGTCTTTTGCAGAAAGAAGTGTTAGTTTTGCTTGTTTTCTTTCTTGTATCTTCGTCCAGGTGTTATCGCTTAGCCACTTCTTCTTCTGTCTTTGTACGTAGCCGACTGTGTTTGTTGCAGCATTTAGCAAGGTATTTTTTAGGAAATTCCAATTTTCTTCAATGTTGTTTTTAATATTTGCATTGCTCGATACACTTTCTTTGTTAGCATAGCTGCTTCGTACCTCTGAATTGAATGCGAGTTGGTGTTCTTTAGTCAGTAGGGACTGTGAGTTTATTTTCTTAATTCTGGGTGATCTGTGCAGAGTCTTGAGCTTTATTTTTAGTTTGGCAATGCATAGATTGTGATCACTGCCAGCATCTGCACCTCTGTAGGCTCTAACGTCTTGTACTGATGAACGGAATTTGGCATTAATGCAAAAATGGTCTATCTGATTTTTTGTGATGTTATCAGGCGAGTTCCACGTGACTTTGTGAATATCTTTGTGCGGAAATAAAGAGTTTGCTACTATCAGATTTGTTATTTCACAGAATTCTAGTAGTCTCTCTCCGTTTTGGTTCATATCCTCTAAGCCGTGAATTCCCATATATCTTTTCAACACCCTTATATGCATTCATTGAGATGGTGCCATAGAGGAATATCATAAGCATAGTTGTTCCAGAAATCCAAAGATCGAGATCTGTGGAGAGACACGTACGCCTACGTCAGCTGACACGGCACTTGATGATTATGATATATATGTACATGCCTGCTGTACACACATTGGCCTTGGTTAGCATTCTCTTCTTTTCTTGGGTATTTTACCCTCGAATTTTCTATTTGCATTGTCTTTATACCGTAGGCTATAACCCAGTCGTGAGTCTTCTCTTTCTTGATTACCTTCTGGATTCGTGTTTCTCCTTCATTTATATTTCCATGGTAGCGGCGTTAGGCCAGTGACCAGTTTAAGTGTGTTAGTATCCCTATGGAATCGATGTTTTTTTTTTTTTTATTTTTAGATTGATCTGGGCTTGCCGATAGACCCGGCTTAAAAATAGTAAATGAAATATTTTCTGGTAATTAACGGTGACTGGCGTGATATTGACCACATGACTCACCGAGTGGTCCATATGGAGCTAGCAGAATCTATCATGTAGGCCTCAAGTAAAAGTGCCCTCTACTTTGCTTCAAATTTGTCTAGAACAGTTTCATGTATTAGTTTATTTAACCCACCTGCCTCTTGTTATATTTATACAGCAATATATCTCAAACACGTTGTTCATCATGCTTATCCCGTGTCCGTGCTTGAGAACCATATAATATGATTGTCAGAAGCACATGTGGAGATTTATTTCCGTAGATCACAATCTAAAGTATCTAAAGTCGTGGTGCTATTGTGTGTATGCATTTATTTGTAAGTGGCCACTTTGCACGTACAGATATACACTTGACTAAATCTGAGACACAGAGACGTGGCTTGTAAAATAACAAATGTTGGGATACAGACAGAATAATTATATGGTCACTATGGTGATATAACTGGTGAATCAAATGCCCGCTGTGCTACAACAGCACAAAGTAAACTAATCACATAATATTAAACGTTATTCTCGAATTATGTATCTTGTTTTATTTGTTTGCATATCCATTACAGGACATCGATGTCAACATCAGCATCTTTCAGCTGATTGTTGATTTCTTAGCAAGATTACTGTCAGTAGTTTGCCACTGCTTTCTGAGCTACCGGCTCACATACCCCTAAGTTACCGACGCGGTTAGAACCGCTACAAATTATCGCCGTCGTCACTTTACTCACGAGTGTATACGGAATTACGGAGAAAGTCGCAAACTCCAAGACCAGGGAAACTGCCATTACAACAGGTTATTTCATTGCTCTGCTTTGCAATGTTGTTTAACTTATTTTGTATACAATGAAAACCCGCCATTGTAAAGGCTTATTTTAGGAGTATAGTAAACGTCATGATTGTAGTAGAAATATGTTGTTAAGTGTTTCACATTGGCATATTACAAACAATCACACACTCCAACACCAGTACATATTAAAAAATATTACCAGAAGCGATTAGTACACATACCAGGATGAAATACAATGAATACAATTTATCTGGACTGTGTGATATAAAAGACTGAATTCACTGTAAGGGTTAGTTAGTTAGTTGCATATCCTTTACTGGACGCTGTAGTCACATGCACCTACTGTGGGCAAACATTTGCAGCAAGAATTGGTCTTACCAGCCACACTCGCCACCGCCATGGATCGTAGTTATTGCCATATGACAGTTATTAAGCCTTTTTGAAGCACAATGTACCAAACTATCGTCTGTCAAGACGGAAAGGTGTCAATGTAATGTAAAATGTATATAGTCAACACCAGCAGTTTTTGCTGTTGTGACCTCTTGGCAAGTTTATGTTCAGTAGTTTGCCATTGCTTTCTAAACGACTGGTACCCATACCAATTCGTAAAAACCCAACACAACTCGGTCTGCTGCCAAATCGCGTGTAGCTGTGTTCCGAACGCGGGTATGCGGGATCACAAACTGCGTCCGTACTTCCTTCGCCGTGGAGAGAAAAATTTTAGTAAATTTGAGTCGATTAAAAAAGCCACAGCAAGTTGCGCATTGTCTTCTGAGTATTAACACCACTGAATAAACGTATGTGTTTTAATGATACAGTCTATAGGGCATGCTTTTTCTTGACCATTGTCCTCTTCAGTCTTGGAGGCATTCACAAATGCCTGTGTTATCCATGACTGCAATGCCTCGAAGAAGAAACAACAGTAAGACAGGGAAAACACTATGAAATGAATAATTCTCTGATGTAAGATTACTACTTACATGTACAAGATTGCAAGAACACACTGTAGCACATGGTGTTGCAATTGGCTTTCTGACATTATGTTTCAATTAGCAACATTTTACAAGGGGCTTCTCATAAGTCTTTAGCCTGACCATGAAGGAGTAGGCTGAGAAAATTGAAATTTGGCACAGTGCTTATTCTTTGTTGCCAAGGAGCGGAGACGTTGATATATATAATGTTGTCTCATTCTCCTTGTTTGTTAATTAAAAAGTGAAAACCAAAAATCGGCCACTTTAACCAAACCTTCACAAGACGACGCTGTATAGTTTTCTTCTCACAGTCCACTTTAATACGACGATTTTCACATGTCGGAAAACAAAGCAGTTGCTCCACAGAAAGTTCCAGTTATACCTAATAACACATACATCCTAAAAAAGCTGCATAGTATTAGCCGTGCTGTAGTGACAAGAAGCCATGTCCGACGTGGACGCCAGCACCAAAACGTCTTGCACACTTATCATTCTTTTGAAACTAATGCCGTGCAAAGTGTGTCTTACAATCCATAGCTTGATCCAGGTATATGGCACTTGTCAATGTAACCACCACCTGAATTTATGCATTTCTGCCATCTCTGCGTAACCGTTAAAAGACCTTCAGAATAAAACAAACCAATTTCTCGAACTAAACCAGTTATCACAAGCCAGTATGACATCTTCGTCACTGTCAAACCGATTTCCTTTCAGCTGTTTTTTTTTAAGATTTGGGAAAAGACAAAAGTCTGATGGAGCCAAATCTGGAGAATATGGTGGGTGTGGAAGAATTTCAATATTCAAATCGTTGGCAGTTTGCAGCATAAGTCGTGCTTTATGGGAAGGTGTGTTGTCTTGAAGCAAAGGCAGAATATGCGTACGCTAAATTACGTTACTTTAGGAGATCTGCATTGTACTGCCCATTAACCGTGTTGCCATGAAGCATGTAATCTTTCAATACGACACCTTTGAAGTCCCTAAAAACAGTCAGCATCACTTTTCTTGCAGATTTTTGTGCTCTTGGCTTGACATATGTTGGCGAGCCCGGGGTTTTCCACTGCATGATGGCAATTTTGGATTCTGGGTCATAATGGTAAATCCAAGTCTCATCTACCGTCACCATAGTCGTCATCATGTTTTACGACCGCCACATGTTGAGCAACTGGCCACAGCAATCAACCCGTGTTTGTTTCTGTTCACATGTCAGCAGGCGCGGGACCCAGTGGGCACACACTTTTCTCATGTTCAGTCTGTTGTGTAAAATTCTAAAAAATGTACTCTTACTCAGTTTTACTGAACCAGATATCTCTGCAATTGTCATTTTCCTATCCTGGTCTATGATGTTCTTCACTTTTGCAGCATTTGCATCATTGCACTCTGAGGACGGTCGTCCTGATATTGGCAGATCAGCAACTTGGGAACGGCCACACTTAAACTGCAAACACTAATTTTTTACAGAAGCATACGAAGGACAGACTTCCTCAAACACTGGCTCCATCTCCCTGTGTATTCTGTAGGTGTTTTTCCCTGTAACATCAAGAATTTTATCACAGTCCTGGCGTCTGATTTCTCCATTATTCTGACAAACCGTTGGATGTGCAAATCTGGTCAATAGAGTGTGTTGTGCCATGCATCATATCGGGAAAACTAGCTGAGGAGGGAAATTCATTATCATATGTCCATTACAAATTGAATGTGCTATATATGTGCCAAATTTAAATTTTCTCCGCCTACTCCTTCATGGTCAGGCTAAAGACTTATGAGAAGCCCTTTGTATTGTAGACTGCCATGTCTTTACTAGGGGCTCATTGATGATTACGCTCGTTGCGTTATATCAGTTCAACT
>OY992881.1:100449356-100504746 GCA_963921405.1 Cepaea hortensis | reverse complement strand
TTATAACATGTATTAGCTTCGTATCTCAACTCAGTTTATGTATTGATTAATTTCGTAAATTTATATCACTTTTTTTATTTACTAAGAGCTCGAAATATGAACGTTGCAAGTATTGTTCAGCTCTCTTTGGCTCCTTGCATAACGCAGCTTTCTGGCTTCACCTCTTTTCCTTTGTGTTTTTGCAGTCTGGTCAAGGTTGCAGATTCACAACCGTCTCTTAATTAGTTTAATTGTCCCGCCTCTCTGGCGGCATTAATTATATAGGAATGGCTCATTGCATGTCAGCATTGCAAGTCTGCATTGCAAGTCCGCATTGCAAATCCGCATTACCAGTCTATTCGCAATCCATCTTACCGCGTTCGACATCCGCTGCAGGCGATCTGGCCGCAGACTGCTTTGTTTTGATTTTCAACAATGGTATGGGCGTTGGTCCTTCAGAAAGCAATGACAAACTACCAATGGCAAATAAATGAACCTAATCTTACCAAACATTTCGGTGTTGATTGTGGCGTGTTGTAAGGGAGGTACAATTAATGTTTCTATAAATAGATGGAACAATGTATCCGTAAAGAAAGTGTATATGTTTCCATCTTGGTGGGTTCACGGTTTCTGTGTTTTCGTTCACGCGATTTGAAGTTTTCTCATCTGTCATTTACTTCGTTGATAACTAGGAAAACACAATATATGGAGTCTCTTTTATTCACAAATATCAGGAAATATGCATTCTTATCGGAACGCTACTACTCTTATAACTCTCATATTTTCCAATCTCTCTCCGGGTATTTCATAAGAAGGGGTTTCGGTAGTCGCTCAAGCAATTTAAAAAAATCCTCCTTTCTGACTTCCTCTGTTTTGGAAAGTTAATCAAAAACACTACAATGTATCTCTTTCATGGCGAAGACAAGGTGATATAAAATTGTAAAAATATATTTTTGCAAGTTATTGCAATGGTAAACACATACATTTAGAGTATACATCAGGTTAGCTTGTGCTAAAAGATAATTAGTATGATTGATATCAGTTTCAGACTGACTGTCCACCACATTTTCTCGTGGGCGGGTGATCTTCTTTATTGTTTTTTGTCTCCACTTACTGGCCGCATAAAACCGTGTCGAAGAGGTACACACAATGTCAATGGTGTAACCTTACCTAGCTCTGTGGAGTCAAGGTAGGGTTAGAGCTATTGGCCTACTATCCTGGGCACTCTACATAATACTTGGAGTGCTCAATGAGTCTTAAATTAAGAGAGAAAAAAGTCCACTAACATATCGCATTTGTGAAGACAAAATTATATGGCTTACATTCAAGACAGTTACTTTATATATATATATATATATATATATATATATATATATATATATATATATATATATATATATATAGAGAGAGAGAGAGAGAGAGAGAGAGAGAGAGAGAGAGAGAGAGAGAGAGAGAGAGACCAATATAAATTTAAATATCTAAATTGCAGTTGGGCGAGAAATATAGTCATATAGGCATGGAAGGCAACTATACTTGTAGCAGTTTCGAAGAAAGGAAAAGCCCCTTTAGAATCAAATGGCTATCTTCTCAGTCTGCTAGTAACTACAAGTACAGGACCACTGTAAAAGCCTTAAAGCATAAAGGGAACCAACAGTGCTAACACTAAATTCTTCAAAGAACAATCAGCACGGGATGGTTGATGTGGTCAGTGTTACTCCGGAAGCCATTAATTCCTAAGACTTCCTGACACACATGTTAAGCTGTATCGACCTGGCAGCCCAAATGTAGATTCGATCCTGTGACATTCGGGCATAAAGGCGAGTCTCTCCATACGGTACTGAGGCTATTACTATTCGTAGTACTTTTGGAAAATTAACGGAATGCATTAGCAGTTCTCCCTGGACAAGGATTTAACGACATTGTTCGTAATCCCGTATATCGACGTGGGGAAAACATCGCTGTGAGAATCGGCAGCGGTTCCCGCCGCGCTGGAAACTTACGGGGGTATATGACCCGGTCGTTCAGAAAGCAATGACAAACAACAGAACCTAAAACTTGCCTAGTACATCAGCAGCAGCTAAAAAAATTCTGGTGTTGACTGCAACGTCCCGTAAGGGATATGTAACATTTAAAAAAAAAAAAATATCAAGACCAGGCTAAGGTGGCATCTGGGAAAAGGGGATGGGGTTGGGGTGGTGATCTTATCTCCAGAACAAGCAGTGGCATGACAAAAGGACATTGACTAAGCCAGGAAAAAGGATGATGTTTGAGCAAGGTGTCGGCAATTGGGAATTCTGTCGCCAAAAATTTTCCTAGCAAATAAAATAACATTTTAAAAAAAAATATATATATATATATATATATATATATATACTCGGTAAGAGCCGCCTCCGTGGAGGTGGATTTACGAAGGCCGTTCATGATCCCGCATACCCGAGTTCGAAGCACAGCTGCACGCGGCTTGGCAGCAGACCGCGTTGCGTTCGTTTTTACGAATTGGTATTGGTACTGGTCATTCAGAAAACACTGGCAAACTACTGAATGTAAACTTGCCAAGAGCTCACAACAGTAAAAATGCTGGTGGTGACTGCAACCTCTTGTAAAGTGTATGCAACTGAATTAATTTGGTAAGAGTGTAGACCTCGTTTGAAGAAGATCTGGTCGTATGGACTGACGAAGAATGTTTTAGTGTAGGTAACAACAGCTGCAGCAAGACTTATCAGTGAACGCGGAATAATACAAAATATGAGAAGTGTAGAAAGCCGAGGAGATAAAGACATCCACAACAATGTCCCTCTCCAAATAAAATGCAACACTTTAAGCTAGTGTTAAATGGTAAAATACAGCATCGGAATGAAAATCTACATTCTTCACCACTCATGGTCGTCTAACATGCAAGATGCAGTTTGAGATAGTACGAGCAATACACACAAAAAAGGGGGGGGGGGGATCATGCAATTGCTTGCTGGGACCCTACAACATGTGAGAAACGTGATAAAGAAACTGTATACTGGAGATCACCAATTCTTGAATGTGGTAATGCAGCTTTGGCAACAAAAGCTAAGTAAAACTTTCACAAACTAGTTAGAGTTCAGAATCAAGGAATGCAAATCATAAATGGAAGCCTGAATACATCGATTGTGTACGAAGATCATGCGTCTACAAGAAATACAGTATAGAAAAAAAAAACAGCAGAGTAGAGCAATATACAACAAAAGTTAACATACCAACCCATGAAACATGGATTTTATGGTCTTGACAGTAGAAGACAGTAGCGAAAATATGTGCAGAATATACAAAATGAACGATGTGGATATAGCTTGCGTTCACCATATCAACCATGTCAATAGTCAAACCCATCTGTAATGTTCACAGTTCGGAGACAGAAGTACCTGTCCAAAAAAATAGAAAAAATTTCCGGTTTTGTAAAAATGAAAGCTCCCAATGTGAAAGAAAGTTGGACTCGAATAGAGTAAAGATAGCTAAAGACAGGTGCTTGGTATGAGTTGATTGGGATACTAAGTCACAGTGGAGGACAACGGGTGAAAGAACCTGTGTAAAAACATCAGACAAGTAACTCAGCATATGTCTGCATGCATATTATTTTCATCTTTTAGTTATAACGTTACTTGTGTTTTCCTTCTCAGGGTTGGTCATTTCTGACTTAGGATGTTTAGAAACGCTGATCTTACTTAACATCTGCTAATGCCTGCCTTTAACGATGCAGATTTACCTATCGAATCCGTGGCGTTAAATTACCTGACAGGTGGGATACCACATACAGCCTACACTGGAGTAACAGCCTGGCTGACAGCTTTCATCACCTTATAGCGATACTTGTTTACTACTGCACCATTTAAGGTTTGTGTCTGGTAGAAATAATAAATAGTGCTATACGATTAAGTAATGTAAAATAACTAAAGTGAAAGAGTTTCTTCAGCGCCTAGAGACGTAATAAGAATATAATACTAACAAGCCATGTTAATACACTTACTGAAACACGATGGATTATATGGCAAAATCACAGGTCAACTTTACTCCCCATGAGATTTCATAGTACCCATTTTAGGCTGGTCGACCTGAGTTCAGTTTGATTGCAAATAATATCCCACCCTGATGGGGATTTCAACACTTGACCAGCGGGACTACCGGCAAACCCGATTTTCACTGCACTACGACGGCGCACACTCTAAAGTCTAAATGATAGATCGCTTACTATTGTTGCATAATCGTTTGCCCAAATGTACCTTTAATTTTCATTACATCACATGGTTCAGAAAGGGAAGTATGAGTATGTATATGTGTGTGTGTGTGTGTGTGTGTGTGTGCGCGTGTGGGTGTGTGTGTGTGTGTGGGTGTGTGTGTATGTTTATGGTAGAAAGTGAACACGTGATGAGTAGTCTGTCCAGCTGAAAGTGAAAAGACAGGTGCTTAACTGTAGCTGGAAACATGGTCAACTATATATGCGAACATACAACAAAAAAAATATACAAATAGAGCAAGAGGACAATAGATAAACAACATCGAAGGCAGTTTATAAAATCACGAATGCAACTCAACCAAGGCAACATGTTTGGCCATGGAAGGCAAGCTTAGGCTAGACACCAAACAAACATTCACGAAACGTTGTTTGGGACAAAAACAGAAATAACATTCGCTTCGGACTAAACAAAGGTAATTCAATATATTGTTCATTGTTCTTGTGTCCACAAAAGAGAAACTGATACACTGCATGTCATATGTCTAGTTACTTGCACACCAAACTGGTGAACACCGATATGTTTCATGGCATAATATATTGTAGGCAGTAATTTCACTACCCTGGGCTGCCAGGTCTATCCAGCTTAACATAGGTACAAGAACTATCTTGGGAAGTGAAGACGACCAACGTTCAATCAACCATATCATCCCTCAATCATCAAATATTCTACAACATCATGGGCTTAGCACCATATGTCAAGCACGCCGCCAGGAGTGTATAAATGGCCCTCTAATTTGTTTACAGGATATTTTCTTTCCGAGCTGTACGTCGAGTCATTCTGTAACACGCATCATCTTCACCGTGTACTCTGCCAACTGGCGTAGGCGTGCATGTGTCTTCGCAGATCTGGGTCCTTTGTGTTCTGGATCAACACGGCAGGTGATATTCCGCGACGCCATCGACTAAACACTCATCCAGCATCAATTATCTCGGCTTGCCTATACTCATTCTGATTGTTCAAGTAGTCACGATGTTTACAAATACCTCCACTTTGCACCAAATGTCCCAACAGTTTTTTATTTTTTTCATGGGGATCAAATATCGGCCTAGCCAAGGGGTGAGCAAACTATGGCCCGGGAGCCGCATGCGGCCCGCCAGCTGATTTTATGCGGCCCACAAGGGCATTTAGAAATAAAAATGTTTACTTCGTTTTTTTAAGTTATTTTGTTGAATTTTACAGAATTTCATGTACCGTTATGATTGTGTTAACATTTTTGATAAAACTTATAATTATCTATTCTTGTAAACAGTCCTTGACCTTCGTAATGTAATGCTTCTTCTTTTTCTTCTTTCGTTTGCCTTAAATATGTCTATAACTGCAATGTTGCCTCTTGTATGAATTTAATTGTCCTGTTTAGTTCACTCAGCAGTCGATAGAGTTTATCTTCCACTGTCGTCTCTGTAGGCCAGAAGGTTTGCCTAGACATGTTGTAATTTGGATAGTCTTTGAGTATGTTCTCTGCTGTCTGCGACACAAATCCACATGTGCACATGGCTGATTCACCAATCTTGAATCTTGTATACATGTGGTTGCGTTGTATATTGTGTCCTGTTCTGAGGCACATAATACTGTCTTGTTCTGGTCTGTCCATAATGTGGTAATAATCCTGAGCAGGTTTTGGTGGCTTTCTGACTGATTTGATCATTCTTTTCTTTTGGTGGTATGTAACGGGCACATCAGGCTGTTCTTCTTTTGCTCCTTTCTTACCCAATCGATCAGTTCTGTCGTTTCCGGGTACTCCACAGTGGGATGGTATCCACTGTTTGGTGACAGTATGCTGACTGCTAAGTTCAGAAAGTAGTGTCCTTATTACTGACAATTTCCCAGACATCATTTCGTTTTCGTTGTGGTGAGTTTCTTGCAAGCAACATACTATACCTTTTCTTCGGCCAAGATGTTTTATAGATCTATTTTTGTTATTGTTGTTGTTGTTGTTGTTGTTTTTGTTGTTGTTGTTGTTTTTGTTGTTGCTAACTCCGTCCGCATTCCAGTGCATTAGTTTTATTCTTTGTTTGGTATGGCCAGACGTTCTATTCTCAGGTCCCCTGGCTCCACAGTACATCTGAGAACGACCTCCAGTAGCTGTGGTTGGACCCTTTCGAGGCATAGGGCTCGGCACTGCACCTGCCTGGGGGTCCAAAGCATATCGAGCAAATTAACATTTAGCAGTAGTTGACATATTTCATTACGCGTGATTGCGTGGCATCCTGATTTCTGTGGTGCGCCTCCTAGCTAGTTGCTTCCGTCTTCAGCACCATTCCTTTGCTAGAGCAGAGTTTGGTCTTACTCGAGCTTAGGTGTGTAGGCACACACACACACACACTCACACACACACACATACACACACACACATATATATATATATATATATATATATATATATATATATATATATATATATATATACATATATATATATATATATATATATATATATATATATATATATATATATATATATATATATATATATATATATATATATATATATATATAGCGTTCTGGTTATTTCTCGGCCCCAGTGACTCGCCGCCGTTCCTTCTCCTGTTAGTTAAAACAGTTCCGCCACGAGGAGGCCATGAGTTGAACTTTTGCTGCATAGGTGATGAATTCACGAGCCATTGGGGTATTTATGCAAGGTTGGGCGCTCACCCAATCCCGCCTCCGGCTACATACAGCAACATTTGGAACCATGTAATGCTAAAATGTGAATTTATAGATATTCATACAGAGAAATATGTATCGATATGTAAAAATTTTATAAGGCTGATTTTATGAAAAACTGATATTTCTCCGGTGAATAAAATGGTTTATTTTGCAAGAAAATACTCAATGTAAAAGTTTTTTTTTTTTTTTTTTGCTGTTATAAATTCTTTCAACATTTACAATGTTCAAATTAATTTATGTGTTGTAGTAGTCTTGATATATTTCTGAAATTTATTCTGATTTTACTACTTGTTTTCCGAATATTTTATTTTCACACACATCCGGAAGTAAGTTTTGTTTCATTTCCGTTTTAAAGTGTTGTACAAATCTAAAAACAATGAATGTCAACAATAACAAACGTAAGATTGAAGATGAATGCCGTGATTTTAATGATGGATGGACAACTAAGTACTGTTTTATAAAAGTTGGTAGCAAAACAGTTTGCTTGTTGTGTCGTGAGTCAGTGGCTGCCTTCAAGGAGCACAATTTAAAAAGACATTATTAAACAAAACATTCCGATGTCGGATACAATTTAACAACCAAAAGGAGGGAAAGGAAATGCCTGGAGTTAGTGGAAAATTTTGAGAAACAGCAAACTGTTTTCAATAAACATTCTTCAATTCAAGATGCTGCAATTGAAACTAGTCTTGTGCTGTCACACAGAATTGTAAAACAGAACCAGTCATTTTCTCATGGCGAATCAAGGAATGTTTGCTAAATGCAGCAAACATTATGTGTCCAGAACAAACAAACAAAAATAGAAAAGATTTGACAACATTACTGTATCACGAAGAACTGTGGTCAGATGTATTGACAAGATAAGTGACAATTTGATGCATAAATTTCAAGATGAAAGGAAACAATTTTTGTGGTACTCTCTTGCATTGGATCGATGTACATGATACTGCCCAATTATTGATATTCATACGTGGGATAACACTTCTTTCAAACTCACTGAAGAGGTACTGAGTGTTGAGTCACTCAAAGACACAGCCACAGGCCATGATATATTCAATGCTGTTACTAACTGTATTGAAAGAACTGGGTTGGTTTGGAACAAGATGGCAAGTGTTACAACTGACGGAGCTCGTGCTTTGATATGGAAAAAATTTAGTTCTGGTAAAGTTGATAAGTGCTAAGATTAAAGCAGAATATCCAGACCACACTTTATTACCACTTCACTATGTGATTCTTCAAGAAAGTCTGTATAAAGCTGTTTTGAATATCAAGCAAGTTATTGACCCAGTTGTCAGTGTCGTCAAACCTCATCAGATCAAGAGGACTTAATCACAGACAGTTCAAGGCATTACTTGACGATTTGGAAACTGACCATTCCAATGTCCTGTACCACACCAGTGTTCGATGGCTGAGTCTTGGCAAGGTGTTGAGGCTACTGTGGGAACACAAAGAAGAAATTCTAATATTCCTATAGATGAAGGGCATTGAATGCGACCTTAATACTAACATTGTCAATAAAGAATGGAATTTAGATTTTATGTTTGCCATTGAAATTATGGATAATTTAAATGAACTGAATGTCAAACTTCAGGGCAATGGTGTGTTTGCACATGATTTGTATGTACATGTACAATCATTGTAGGCAAAACTTTCACTGTTCTCCAGACAAGCAAGTGTAAAAAGATTTTGTCACTTCCCTGTGCTGAAACAAGAAACCATTTCTGGTGAAATGACTGAAAAGTACAAAGCCCAATTAGATGCATTAACTGAAGAATTTGGATGGATATTCCAAGATTTCAAGAACTTAGAGCCACAATTCAATATTCTCAGTTCCCCTTTTAGTGCAGAAGCTGATACAGCCACAGAGGACATACAGTTGGAGCTGCTTGACTTACAAGCAGATCATGACCTGAAAGAGAAATTCAAGTCAGATGGTTTGCTGGATTTCTATGGATCTTTATCACAAGAATCATTTCCCAACTTGAAAAACTTTGCAGCTAAACTTTTATCATTGTTTGGATCAACATACATTTGCGAACAAGCATTCTCTTGCTTAAAGATCAACAAATCTAAGAAAAGGTCTTTAATGTTGGACTGCAACTTACATGCTGTCATGCGAAATTCAACAAGTAAACTTGCTCCAGATTTCCAGAATATTGTCAAAAAGTGCAAGCAGTTACATACATCTCATTAGAAATTAACAATTATAGTGACAATGTAGTCGGTTTGTGTCTAAATTAAAGCCATTGATAGATAATACAGAATATTTGTTATAATAACGAGTTGTAACATCTTGTTAACAAATTAGTAAAAGTTGTTGTCCATATTGTCAAATATAATGTATAAGTGTATAAGTACAATACAATTGCAATAATTAGTTACTTATTCTGCTTAATAAACTATAAATAATTAATAATTACTTATTCGTATAGGCTGCCGTAAACAAAATGGACATTATATATATATATATATAGGCACTGTTCCGATTGACGGTCCCAAATAGTTCCGCAGTGAATGATAACTCTTACGTGTAAACAGTTTCCCTTACAGGGCCTCATTGGGTGATTGGAGTGATTTCCCCGGTTGCTAGACACAGATTAATACGAAACACAGCAGAATGTTAACGTTGCCAACGTCCGATGTCATTAGTTTCGGGGGTCGAATGTTTTGACAGATTTTCGTGGCGGTGTTGTCAATGTCATTTCATTCTTTGCCAACTCCCAACTCCCAAGTGAAAAAGTTGTGATGATAATGTTTTACTGGTTGTTCGATGTGAAGTTGAAACATGTGATGTTTTTCGAACGCCTGACAAGCCGTGACACTATCGTCAACTACAATAACTATTTTCGGGTAGAATGTTACAACTGGTTGCTGCGTAACAATCCACTGTTGGGAGGATTTGATGCTCAGGGACAGTCAGTGGTCGTTGAAGTTGATGAGAGCTACTTGTTCCACCGAAAGTAGCACCGTGGTCACTTTCGTCGTGGTCAATGGGTAGATGGCCTGGTTGAACGGGGTAGTGGTCGTTGCTGGTTGGAAGTTGTGGAAAGGCGAGATGTGACAACACTGGAACGCATTATAAGTGATCACATCTTACCAGGAACGAATATTGTCACCGATGCCTGGCGAGGCTACAACAACGTAGGTCAACTAAACCATGGCATCTACGATCATACAGTTGTTGTTCATGCCAATAACTTTGTTGACCCTGTACACAGTGACATTCACACCTAAACAATTGAAGGGTTGTGGATGCAAGTAAAAAAGGAAACAAAGATACCAAGGTGGCACTAGTCGTGCAGTGTTTAACACTTATTTAGCAGAATTTCAGTGGCGCCACAGTCACAAAGTACATGTTTTCGGACATTTACAACTTTTGTGCCACAATTTTGAGATATAACTTTTCCTTATAATTGGACCTTTCTGACTGCTGAGACATTTATGGAAGTTTATGACTATGATAGGACATATCTGTCAGCAGGCTGCTGTGGGTTGGATTGAACATTAACATTGTCAGCAGGCTGCTGTGGGAATGATTGAACCATAGCATTGTCAGCAGGCTGCTGTGGGTTTGATTTCCAAGTTTGTTTGTGTATATCCTTCCTTTGCAGTCTGGTACTGGTAATCTGCAGTCCTTTGGCTTCTGCCAGGTTGATGACTCTCCAGCCATTATCATTTGAAGTTGTATGTAGGCTTTCCATACCGGCAACTTGTTTATGAGTTTGCTCTCTACCTATTTTTGCGTTGAAGTCTCCTAGCACAATCAGGATGTCCTGTTTGGGGGTTTGTTCTAAGACATCCTCCATGTTAGACAAATCAGTGCTGAGATGTTGTGTTTGCTTGTGATGTGTGATGTTAGTGAATCTAATGAATAAGTGTCAGGATGTTGCATCTTGTGTCTATTCATCACAAGTACAAAAGTGTTGTCTGTCTTACGTAGAAAGACTGGGTGTTGGTGTTGTCTTGTTGGGTCATCATGTTGATATGTTTGACTTGTCTTTGCCTAATAGTATTTTTGTTGGTTTTTATTTTATCTACAGAATAAGCCAGAATTCTAGGTTTAGATGTGAGATGTTCCTGGGTTTTTAGTGCACTAGAAGTGTTTGGTAAATTCAATTATTATACTTTATTATTGTTATTACACACATTTTTCTATATTTTTCTTTGTTTGCTTTTGCTGTTCATGTAATTAAAAGTAACGTGTTATTTGATAGTGATAATAAAGGATTTGAAAATCAGACTTTAAAAAATGTTTTGTTTTCTTTTGTGCTTCACATATATTTTTGTTTGCACTTCTATCTGCACATACATTCTTTCTACCAATCCATGTAGATTATTTCTCATCAACAAGATGTGTCATGACGAGAGAGAGAGAGAGAGAGAGAGAGAGAGAGAGAGAGAGAGAGAGATAGAGAGAGAGAGAGAGAGAGAGAGAGAGAGAGAGAGAGAGAGAGAGATGGATAACTTTCTGACAGGCAGACAGGCAAGCGCATGTTCTTAAGTGTGTGTGTGAGAGAGACAGATTTTTATAGGTATAACTTTATGAAATGCAGACAGCTGACGGTGTGTTCTTAAGTGAGAAAGGAAGGGGGAGGAAGAGAGATAGAGGAGAGAGAGAAAGAAAGAAAGTTATTGGGATAATGTTATGGCAGGAAGACAAATGAGGACTTTCAAATGCAAGAGAGCGAACGATCGTGTGAGAGAGAGGAGAAAGGTATAGAAAAAAAAGAGAAAGATGTGGAAAGAAAAATAAAGGTTGTTGTCATTATGAGTTTATGCAAGAAGACAGATGACGACATATTCTTAAGTGGGTACGTCAGTTATATAAACCCCACTGGGCAGAAGAGACATGGGCAAGGTTTGCTGGTGAAGAAAGGAGTAAAGCATGTGGCACTTGACTTGAGCCAGTGGAATCACAGTGCAAGAGAGGTCCAGGGTATACAAATGGAGATTGGTGGCTTAAGTTGGAACATCATAAATGTAAATGCCACAGTGGACTGTTTTGTCAGAAAGGAACAATGGGACTGTCTTAACGAACGAACGAACAGGCTTTATTTTCAAAGGGTAACAAATTGGGCACGCAGGCCCGTCTTACATTCGGCCCTTGCAATCACTCATCTTTCTTTCATCAACAGTGCATAGGGAAAAAAACATTGTCACATGAATTTTGTAAACATAAACAATGCATATTATTATGTTATGAGACACATCAACCACCCACCCACACATCTCCCATTCACTCCAACTCCACCACCCAACCACACACATAACCCACTCACACACATACATGCCCCTACCCATCCACCACATCCCTACACCTACACATATCCCCACCCACAAACACCTCTCACCCACCACACACCCCAAGCACACATACATTCCCCAACCCACACATCCCCCACCCACACACATCCACCCACCTACACACATCTCCCCACCCACTCACATATCCTCTACCCGTCCCATTACCCACCAACAATAACTCACCCACATATCCTCCTCCACCCACACACCCAGCCAAACACACATTCCTCAGCCACAAATTCCCCATGCACACACACATCTCCCGGTCAACTCACATATTCCGCACCTACTCACACACAAATTCCGCACCCAGCCACATAATCTCCCATCTCCCCCAGCCCACTCACAGTTCCCGAACCCACCACTACAAACATCCCCCACCATCTCCTAACCTACACATACTCACCCACTCACATAACCTCTACCCACCCACACATCCTCTCCCCCCCCCCCCATCCCCAACCAAACATCCCTTAACCACATACCCTTACTCATATACAATCACCCACCCACACATCCTCTACCCAACCACACATCCTCAACCCACTCATCCCTCAGCCACACATCCCTTAACCACACATCCCTACCCATAAACACACACATCCCCACCCACGCACAATCTCACCGCCCATACACACATCCCTCACACGCATTTCCACCATCCAACACATCCCCCATTCACAAACACACACCTCCCATCCACACACACACATCCCCAACCCATACACTCATCCCCTCACACATCCCTAGACACACATACTTATCCCTCAACCACTAACACCCACACATCCCTCACCCACTCATCAAAACATACATCTCCTATCTACCCACCCACACTCACACACCCCAACCACCCATCTAAACACACATCCCCCACCCTCACACACATCCTTCACCCACCTGCACACCCAATCACACCCCACCCACCCACACATACATCCTTTATCCACACCCAGCTCCCCTCACACACAACACCACACCCACACACACCCCAAAGACACATCCCTCACCCACACACACATCTCCCCAGACATCTCCTACCCATCCACACATCCCCCAACTACAATCACCCTCACTACACACACATACATCTTCCATCTAGCCACACACACACCCACCCAGCCAGACATATCCCCTACCCACACACACATCCCCAAATCCATCACCCACACGCATCACGCACCCATCCCCAACCCACACCTCACACACATTCACCCACACACACACACTCCCCACCCATCCACCCAAACATCCCACACCCATACACATCCCCAAACAAACAACCACCCCACCTGCACACATCTCCCACCCACCACATACCCCCACATACGCTTAAGGAATTAGAGGACTTACCAGGTGATAGGCTACTCATATGTGGAGACTTCAATGCGAGAAACAGAGATTGGGACAGTAGTGGAGAAAATCGACAAGGAATTGCACTTGCGGATGCCATGGTGGACTCCGATGTGGTCTGCATAAATGATGGTAGGCCGACTAGAATGGCAATGAGGCCTGGCGATGCAGATACTGCTATTGATTTGGCACTTGTCTCCCAGTCATCAGTCCTTGATGTAAAGTGGACTGTTTTGAATGACCATGGGAGTGATCACATGCCATGCTCAGTCCTGATCTCTAAGTCCAGGAAAGTCAAGGCTGGGAGAGCGCGCAAGACCTTCCGGTATGAGTGGAGCGACAGCTTTCTTGGACGCCTCAGACATGGGGCATGCAACAGGACTGTTAAAACTCCTTTTTTGCAGCCCCCATGGTGGACCCCAGAAGTAGACAATGCGTGGAAAGCAAAGAGAGCTGCAGTGAAGCAGCTAAGGAAATTGCGACAGACACCTGTAGCATAACGCTAACCACCATTATTCATTTACCAACACCTGCCGCAAAAAGAGGACACAACATTAAAAGAAATTGACTTCACAACCGCAAACGGAGACTAGGACTTAAAACTTAACATCGAAACTGGAACTGAACAAGTGACAGATGACGTGGATTATTAGAAAGATTTCATCAGCCCATTGGACGGGACAGACACGTGACACGGCTTTCGTGCCAACGCCGGTATAGATTATGATAAGCACCGCACTCCTGCAAGAACATGCCTGGCGAACAGACATCAGAAATTGTGTGACCAAATTTTCAAATAGAGGAGGCAGAATGTCTGAATTCCAGGTGAGCTTGTTAGTCCCGAGATTAGACTAAGAACCCGATGTATCAAGTATCAGGTAATGGTATCCCGTGTTTGTAATGTCAATTGAAATGTATTATTATTAATTAAAACCTCTGAAATGTAAAAATGCTCGACTGTAGATTCTAACGACGCAGAGCCGTTCCCGGGCAAAATGACTCTCCAATCCTCTCTTCGATGAAACTGCAATCTCTGATATTCTTAGAGATAATTATTAACTTTAAGAAGTGCATTATACTACTACATTCTATTCTGAACAACTGTGAGAAGTGATGATTCTAAAGCAATCTTGTGCATTTCACCAGAAACACTGATAAAAGATGCTATCACTACCTACAGCTGAAATGACAGTTCGTGTACTAGAATAAGTGCCTTGTCCTAAAACAGACTTATCTATGCCTATTTACAATCTAGAAAGCTGAAAGAGAAATCAATCTTTCCTTTCTCCTTTATCTATTGAATCAATAGGGTTTGACGGAATAAATATTTATATTTATGTCAAATTTTAATTAGATAAGGGCACACATGAACTGCATTACATGAGAAAGTTGTGCTTCGCGGAACACCATCACGCGCAGTGAACTTAACTCATTACTCAACATAACTTAAAACTCAACACCACTCATCACCACACAACCAAACACTCAACATCACAACAACAACAGATAATGGGAGAGAGTTATTAGACACAGAAGAAGAAGAAGAAGTTGGTTAATTGGGAAAACACAGATAATTATTTATACATATTATAAACACCATTTAGTGGAAGAAATGTTATAAATGTATGTCATTTATTTACATGCATCTTGACATATTCTCACTCTTGTCACTGTCTTACTGTACACGTTCACTGACCCCAGGTCAAATGAGAACTTACATACAGCAGGTACCAACTGAGACAAGGCGTACACCGTGTGATAAACTCTGACCACCCCAAATTAACCCAACACTAGCTTAGAGAGAAAAGGAGGGGAGGGGAACTAGTTCCTACTTCAGGAATTTAGATTTCTTCCGACCTACTTCTAGAATATTATATTGGTAGGAATGTATATATTTATGTGAATATTCATCAGTGATCTTGGTGGCTACATACCAACAACCACCCAACCCATCAGCAAACTAACCACCTAATTCAGACATGAGAGAGGGAAGCCGAGAGAAAGAGATGAACCACAAGTGAGATGGAGGATGACTTGGCCATGAGCAGAGTATGGGGAGGCCTTCAGAGGAGCTATATGGGCAGACCTGAAGTGGATCCATCAGTCAATGGACCCTGGCTTACCTAATCTTCCAGTCACCAGGTTACATTTTCCTTGGTACACACCACACCCAATTTCAGGAAACTGATAGTTAATTGTTGATTCATCACCATCACACTTAATATGTACAACATCAAAATGTTTACTATGTTTCACACTTGTTGACATCTCATGCATTGATGCTTGTTTATTGATGGTCTGTGTGTAAATGGTCCAATGTGCAACTTTTCTATTGACTTGTGTAAATCACAATAGAGATGTATGTACTGACCAGAAGGCTCAGGCCCAGTCAATAAATGATTAACATGAATTGACCTTCTGTTAATTTATCAGTTCAAACCTATCTGTGAGTCAACAACTTCTTTGTACATCATGTTGTCAGAATCTAATGTGATTGATTATGTGTTTGATTGTTTAAAAATAAATTAACTCATAATGACTTAATAAAATGGGGGAGAGAAGACTCTAGATCTATCAACTGCTCAATATCCATGTTTTCTTCATCTAAATCAGGCTGAGAAAATTCTCCAGACTTTCCTCAGATTTGATAACCAATAAAAGGGGGCTCCAGAGCTATCAGAATCATTGGAGAAGGGGCAGATTCCCAGTTAGTAATTATCATTCTCACCAGGGCCATAATCTATATCTCCTAGACATACTTAATAGAACGAGGCCTGCAGATAACTCAAGGTTCATATTCTGGGGTTATTGAAGATAGAAGAGGATGGGGCTCTACTTCTTTTGTTAGAGATGGGGCATGCACTACAGTGATCTCCCACTCCCTTCAAAAATATATGACAACACCCCTAAGCTCACGAGAAGAAGTGGACATAGCGGAAAATGACAAGAAAGACAAGGTGGAGGATTTCAAGCGATGTGCTGCAGAGGCCAAGAAAGTAAAATGGGAATGTTTTATGAAGGAGATTGGAGGTGATAAAACACTGCATAAATTCTGGAAACTGTACAGACAAATGCAAAGAAAAGATCGGCCTATGACAGTGGGAACAATTTATAAAGAGGATGGGGTACGCGTGACAACAGACAAGGAGAAAGGGGAGGCGTTTCTCCAGAGATTTTTAGAGCAGACCAGTCATAGTGATGCGGATACCAGGGATGCAGTTAGAGTGGAATTATCTGGCACAATAGAGAATATGCCTTACGAAGACATCATACTGTTTGAAGATGTTAAACATATTTTGCAAAAGGCAAAAGACACGGCACCAGGTCCTGATGGTGTCAGGTATGGCCACATGAAGGCTTTGAGCGATGTAGACCTGAAGGAGATGGCCGGCTGCTTTAATCAGGTGCAGGACCACATCTCCCTTGTCCATAGGTAATCTACCACCAAGAGGTGCATTCCCTGGCAGCCTATCAGCCTGTTCATTCCCCCGCACTCCCGCATAGCCAGGGCAAAAAGAAATTCTTAAAATTCTCACAATCCGTGACCTCTGAAGCGAGGTGAACAATTCCACACGAAACATTTCTTTCTCCGCCTTACTAAGCATACTCCTTGAGTCTGTAATGAATACAATGTGCGCTGCAATGGCCCCCTCCAACCAACGGAGTGCCGCTGTTACTGCCAAATTCTAATGCTGGAGGTTGTAGTCTCATATGCCAGACTTCTTTTTCAAGACTCGCCCATTAGCCTTGTCAATGAAACCCCAACCACTCCGTCTATATCTCACCATTGTCCCATCGGCATAGATCACTATGTCACCTTGATGTGTCTTACTCTGGATCAGGTGATGCATCTCAAACTTTATGCGGCCCGCTGCCCATTCTCTGCACTCACCACCCAGTGTTACTATTACATTGTGCCAGTCTGTCATGTCTTTCGGTACTTCAACCCACTCTTTTTAACGATTGATGGTCTCTACATCACACACCTTACGTGTAGATATTTCTGCCTGTGCCATCCAGGACCTACCTCGTCTTAGTCTATGACCATTGACCATATTCGTGGCTTCATACAGGGGGGTGATCAGTGATCCCTATCTGACGAACTCTCAGGTACCATTTGGCTTGAAGGACCGCCATTGTTGGTACAACCAGGATATTCCTCATGCATATAATTGGTGTGTTCTTTGTGCACCCCAGGATCACCCGCATGGCCGCCGGGCACTTATAAACACACGTCTAAATAATGTATACTGTCCACTTATCATCAAATGTCCAAAGAATGTAGATTGTCCACTTATCATCAAATGTTCAAAGAATGTAGCTTATCCATTTATGATCAAATGTCCAAAGACTGTAGAATGTGTACTTATCATCGTATGACCAGAGAATGTAGATTGTTTACTTATCATCACATAACCAAACAATGTCGATTGTCCACTTATCATCAAATGTCCAAAGAATTTCGATTGTCCACTTATCATCAAATGTCCAAAGAATGTAGATGATCCACTTTTCAACAAGTGTCCAAAGAATGTAGACTGTGTACTTATCAACACATGACCAGATAATGTGGATTGATTACTTATCATCACATAACCAAAGAATGTCGATTGTCCACTTAGCATCAAATATACACAGAATGTAGACTGTCCACTTATTATCAAATGTTCAAATAGTGTAGATTATCCACTTATCATCAAATATCCAAAGAATGTAAACTGCCCACTTATTATCAAATGTTCAAAGAATGTAGATTATCCACTTATCATCAAATATCCAAAGAATGTAAACTGCCCACTTATTATCAAATGTTCAAAGAATGTAGATTGTCCACTTATCATCAAATGTTCAAAGAATGTAGCTTATCCATTTATGATCAAATGTCCAAAGACTGTAGAATGTGTACTTATCATCGCATGACCAGAGAATGTAGATTGTTTACTTATCATCACATAACCAAACAATGTCGATTGTCCACTTATCATCAAATGTCCAAAGAATTTCGATTGTCCACTTATCATCAAATGTCCAAAGAATGTAGATGATCCACTTTTCAACAAGTGTCCAAAGAATGTAGACTGTGTACTTATCAACACATGACCAGATAATGTGGATTGATTACTTATCATCACATAACCAAAGAATGTCGATTGTCCACTTAGCATCAAATGTACACAGAATGTAGACTGTCCACTTATTATCAAATGTTCAAATAGTGTAGATTATCCACTTATCATCAAATATCCAAAGAATGTAAACTGCCCACTTATTATCAAATGTTCAAAGAATGTAGATTATCCACTTATCATCAAATATCCAAAGAATGTAAACTGCCCACTTATTATCAAATGTTCAAAGAACGTAGATTGTCCACTTATCATCAAATATCCAAAGAATTAGACTGTGCACTTATAGTCACATGACCAAAGAATGAAGATGTTCTTATTATCATCACATAAGCAAAGAATGTAAATTGTCTACTTATAATATTTTTTAAAATAATTTGCACATCCTATTTTACAGGACATCGCAGTCAACATCAGCATTTCTATCGCTGTGATCTCCTGGCAAGTCCACGTTCAGTAGTTTGCCATTGCTTTCTGAACGACTGGCACTGATACCAACGCAAAACCAACGCAATGTGATCTGCTGTCAAATCGCGTTGAGCTGTGTTTCGAACACGGGTATACGGGATTACGAACCGCGTCCGCAAATTCCTTCGCCACGGAGACCTACTTATTATTACACGTCCAAATAATGTAAATTATCAGCGTATCGTCACACGTCCTAAGAATGGGGATTCTCTATTTATCATTACTTGTCCAGACATGAAGAATGTAGATTGTCTTCTCATTATCATACGTCCAAAGAATGGAGATTATCTATTTATCATCACATGCTCAAATATGAACCGGTCTCCCTGGCCTAGGGTTTAGCAGCTTTCTCCGTAACCCCGAATACCCTCGTGGTTGACGTGAGAGCACCAGAATTGGAAGTGGTTCGAGTCGCGCCAGTGACTTATAAGAGGATGGAGCCGGTCGCTCAAAAAGTCGTGGCGTGCTGATGAGCGTAATCTAGCCTAGGAATCAACATACAGCTGAAAGATGCTGATGTTGACCGCAATGTCCTGAAACAGGATGGAAACGAGGGGGGGGGGGGGGGGGGGGAATGCCCAAATATGAAGAATGTAGATTGTCTTCTCATTATCACACGTCCAAAGAATGGAGATTATCGATTTATCATCACACGTCCATACATGAAGAATGTAGATTGTCTTCTCGTTATCACACATCCAAAGAATGTAAATTGTGCACTTCCACTTATCATGTCGCGACTGCCAATATCGAGCAAAGACTGCTAATACGTCTGTTCCAAGGACTGGTGCTTTCACCCATCCAGTATGCCCTGGCCATACTCACTGTCAGCCCTACACAGATTGGAAGACTTGAAAAGGTACAAAACGAAGCCATGCGCATCATCTTGGGCTACACGAAAGACACCAGCTGTGTAGCAATGAGATACCTCCTTGACTTCCCGACAATGGAACACAGGATCAAGATCTGGAGAGCTCGTGCATAGTTAAAAATAAGTGCAGATGAGCAGCACCCTCTGCATGACGCTATATTCAGAGAAAAGGGTGCCAGTCTAAAGAGAGACAAATCATGGATGGGTCGGGCGGAAGATGTCGTCAGACAGGTCTGCAGTCTTACCAGTATCAACCCCGGCAAGGAATGGGTGCCGATGCCTCCAGCTTTTAAGTGCACTTTCTCCTGCATTATCACACTCGACAGACGGTGCAGAGAGCAGAACCCTGCCGCTGTCAATGCAGAAGTCAACGCGCTCATCTATGAACACTCAGATAGCCCCGAAGTGCTCATCTATACAGATGGATCTGTTGTAAAGCAGCAGAGAAGTGCGTGGGCATTTACAGCCCGTTCAGCGGGCCGAACCGTTCAAGAATCCAGTGGTGCCCACTCTATGACCACGAGCAGCATGACGATGGGGAAAGAGCACGGGGAAGACAAAGACAGGAATAGCCGGATGATTTGGTCGCCTATCATTATCGGGACAAGAACACTGACCTGATGAAAGACTGATGATTGTGTTGAGATCACGAACCATGATCTTCCACGCTTATCGGCATTGCACCTGATGATGATGATGATGATGATAATGATGATGATGAATGAACCAACACTGCGAAAATGCGTTACTGGTTGTTTTTTTTATTTCTTCAAGACTATTACTAAAGGTGATATATTAACCAACATTCTGCTGTGTTTCGTATTTTAGCATCACCCAATGAGGCCCTGTTTTACACCTAAGATTTAGTATTCACTGCGGAACTATTTGGGACCGTCAATCGGAACAGTGCCTATATATATATATATATATATATATATATATATATATATATATATATATATATATATATATATATATATATATATATATATATATATATATATGCCGGTCTCTCTGGCTGTGGGGTTACAATACTTTCTCTCTGTAATCCCGTTTATCACGCAGAGTCTCGTAGCGGAGCGAGAGCTGAGGCGGTTCGACCCCCGCTCGTGACTTGATACTCGGATACTGAGCCGGCCGCTCAGAAAGCAATGGCAAACTACTGAGCGTAATCTTGCCAAGAGATCAACATACAGCTGAAAGATGCTGGTGTTGACAGCTAAGTCCTGTAAAAGGATATGCTAAAAAAAAAAAAAAAAAAAAATATATATATATATATATATATATATATATATATATATATATATATATATATATATGCGGCCCGCCAATAGCTTTACATTTGTCACTGCAACCCTACGCACAAAAAGTTAATCACCCCTGGCCTAGCCCATATGATTTACATGTGGCCTGCGTTACACTGATATCGCCAATTGAGTGCCGATTAGACATTATTACAAATATGGGGTTGTAGAATGTATGCAATTGTCCTCAAATGGGGAAAAGGACTGTGTCAATATATTTTTATTTCACTTTACATTTACATTATTAGTGTGTAAGAGTGTATCTTGTCTCATATCGTTCATCCCCATTATGTAAAGTTAATTATCACAAGGAAACGTCTGACTTTTACAATCGCTGCTATATTTATTGTTTTCATATTCAGCCTGGCCCCTCTGTATGTTGTCCACACGTTGCAGTTGAAGTTTGTAGACATAAATACCCCACCCCACCCCGGTCATTGTTTTCAGCGAGAATCGAGAATTTGTTGAGATAATATCCTTTACAATTAATCATGTTGTCACTCCAGTTTCGCATTCGGCGTTACCATTGTTTGCATATTCATCTATCACACGAGTAATAACTACAGATAGACATTTAATAGATTATTTAACAGAAGTCAGAACGCTAAATTAGCAATCGACATGCTAGGTGTCATATGGCAAATGACAAGCGTCTAAAGTAAGAACTGATGTGCACACACATCAGTTAATAAAAATAGATAAAACAATACATGAGAGCACTCAGTGGCATAGTGAACGCTACGTCACGACATCGCATTGTATGACAACGCGACTGTCACATACACACTTCAGCTCTACACTTCAACCCGTACAGACGCTCATTGCAGACTTGCCATTAGGAAACAGTTTACAGATATGCTTCAACACTTTGATCATTACAACTCACTAGTTCAACCAGACAGACGACAACAGATACGTTCAGTCTTCAGTACTAAGCCACAGAAAGCCGTTGGTATCAGGTGCTAGGCAGTTGCAGTCCAGCCAGTTCGCTTTGAACGCCGACTGCACATACTGCGAAGATGCTGGTGGTCTGACCGGCCGTGGGTGACAGCGCCAGACGCCGGCCACACTCCACAGGGTTGCATGGCCACAACACGGACAGACACTGTAGGAGGCATGAGACTGGGTCAGGAGTGATTTGTGGCGGGAGTACATGTCGTCAAGTCGATGATGTAAACGCGAGATATGAGGCAGCTTGAGAATGTGCTTGTTTACCGTGTAGAACACATCGTCCTGGAATAGAATAAAATCAGCCTTTCATTGCTTCACGGTGCGTTCCTCAGTGGCTCTTCCTTTGTTTGGCTGTGTTGGGTTTTGGTCGCAGAGCGCAGCCCGCCAGGTCTTGACCATTAGTCTCGGGATCTATAGAGGTCATCATTCCCCTGGACAACCTAAGAGTCGACTGGTTCCTTCATTATCACTGGCAGCGTATGTAAGCTCCCCATGAGAGAGAACCCACGCCGTGACACTAGGTATTAAGACTGCAGTGACGCTCTATCTGGTTATGCTGTGGTACGGGCTAAGGACTAATAGGCTAATAATTTAAATATGATCACTCTACGATTGAAGCTGGCTGTTATTATGTATTCACCGGATTAACTGGTGCAATAACAACATGTCGGCGTCACACCACAGCTCACACAGGACAGCAGATACAAAGTATCCTTTACGTTAGTCGCATAATTAACATGATAAAATACAGTGTATGCTATTAGATAATGATGTGTCGTCTGTCAAATATCATTTGCCATCTTTAGTATTCATGAGCCGGTGGAAGTCACCCATCGCAGATGCATCATTGGTAATCTATCGTTAGCAACTTGGAAGCGGGTAATTGTGTACATTTGGCGGAGCCAAAGGCCGATTTCTACAAGCTCTGAGACACTTTACTATACAGACAAATACTACAATTGTCGGATCGAGTCCAAAAAAGGCTCAAAGGCCCCTCTGCCATACACCGCAAGGTACTATATTGGCAGTAAATGACAGTCGGATCGAGTCACTGATTCAGTCCTTCGTAGACTGTTCCTTCAAATTATCATTCAATTCTCACGAATCAAAACACCTTCTTCCAACACGCAAACCAAATGCCAATAGACTAGATAACAAATTAAAGGAATTGACGGAAGGGCCGTTTGCACGAGGCTCTAGGCTACCATATATATATATATATATGGATGTTCGTCCATCAAGAATGATGATGACCATTCAATTCATCCAAGTTCGTCCTTCAGGATCTTCTTCATTTCCAAGTTCGGCTGCACACGAATCCAGCAGCTTGCTTCTTCTTTCACGACCGTGCGCGATGCCACACTAGTTTGGCAACACATGAAGCAATAATCAAATTGAATTAGACGGTGCTACACTATTCACCCTATAGTCCCGATTTGGCACCTTCTGATTTTGATATATGTGGTCCGCTTAAAGATACAATCTGTGGGAGAAGGTTTGAAAATGGCGGAGGCGTGATTCATGTGGCGAAGAAATGGCTGCTTGATCAAGACAATATCAGGTACGGGCAAAGAAAATACGCATTTGGTTCGTGCTAGAATAAGGGCGAGCAGGTTGATGGGGGATTATGTTGAATAATACACGACATGTTTACACGACATATCCGTGTACAGTGTATATACATGTCATGTTGTTTGAATAAAGAGCTCCTGAAATAAAAATGATGAGGTGCATTACTTTCAGAACGCCCCTCGCATTATGATAAGCAACGCACGGCGGTCTCCTTTCTACAAATGGTTTCGAACACGGTATTTATAGACTGTAAAACTTCGTTTACTACCCATAAGCTTAAGAAATCAGAAAGACTAAACATTCTATATTTGTATCTATCCATCATCACTCAGACATTATATATTCAAAATGAAATTCAATACTAGATAGTCTCAAAGTATGAAATTTTATTTTTTGCTTGTTTTAATACACAAGGGACATGTAGAACGATTAGTGAAGTAAACATATATCTTCCTCTTCTTCCCCGTCTGCAACTTCTTTTCTTCCTCTTCCTCCTCCTCTATCTCAATACACATTTTTGTGTGTGTACTTCTTCTTTCCTATAGTTAGGGTTGTTATCATAATTGCCAGTGTATTATTATTATTATTGTTATTATTATTATTATTATTATTATTATTATTATTATTATTATTATTAGATATGGAATCACATGTGGACACGTATGTGAGAGAAAATGAGGTAAGTTGTAAGAACAAGTGAGGAAGACATGACATCACGATTAGCCAATTTTGTGAGAGCACGATGGGTACGTTATAACAGCAAGTCGACAATTTATGAGAGCAAGTGGGTAAGTTGTTAGCACAAGTGGGCTAACAAGTGATGAGGGAAAATCGATCAGTTGTGAAAGCAAGAGGGTAAGATCAGAGGACAAGTGGGGCAATTGTGAGGACAATTCAAATCATCTCAAAGCAAATCAACTTTATTAGGGTCACAAATTGGGCGCGCAGGCCCGTCTTACATTCGGCCCTTCCAATCACTCGTCTTTCCTTCATCAAGACCATTATACATTTACATAGGAAGAAAAATAAACATTGTGAAATGAATGTTGTAAACATAAACAAGGCAAATTATCATGTTATGAAGCCCATCTCCCACCTACCCATACATCACCCCACACACACACACACACACCCACCTACCCACACACACGCACACCAAGGGGCACATACATACCCCACCAACCGACCCATCCCCCACCCACACTCCCCTCACCTGTTCCCCCAACCAAAACACACTCGCCACCCACAAACATTCCCCTACCAACCCACATATCCCACGCCCACCCACATTCACATCCTAACCCACACATCCTCTCCCCATCCACACCTCAAACCACCCATCCCCCAGCCACATCTCCATTGACCACATATTTCCCACCCACGCACACAATCCCCCACCAACCCACACATCGCACATCCACTCACACATCCCTAAACCATACACACACATCCCCACCATCTGGCATCTCCCTACCTCCCCCCACACACACACATCTCCCTAACCACCCATACATCCCCAATCCACTCACACACACACCCCACCACCCACACAAGATGTGCTAGCAGGTGGGCAAGATGTGAGAGCAATTGGGGAAGTTATGACAGCAAATAGACAAGATGTGAAGGCAAATGTTGTGAGAGCAAGTGGGGAAGGTGTGATATATATATATATATATATATATATATATATATATATATATATATATATATATATATATATATATATATATATATATATATATATATATATATATATATATATATATATATATATATATATGATCTTTCAAATACTGAAGTATTGGAAAGATCAGGTTGTGTGAAGTGTGTCCCATGCTCAGTCTACGTAGTCTTAGATGGATAGGACACGTTAGGAGGATGGATGATGGTAGAATACCAAAAGGCATATTTTTTTTCAGTGGTTCTCAGGGTTGGCCTCTACTACGATATAAAGATGTGTGTAAGCGGGACATGATTGGTACCAACATTGATAATGCACATTTGGAGCAAGTCGCCGCTGAACGTGTTGCATAGAGGTCAACTATCAGAAATGGAATAAAGACAACAGAGACAATGATTGCAGATAAAGCAGACACAGAGCGTGAGAGACGCAATATTGTGCATGATGATGGAAATGACAATGTTCACATGTATCCACTGTGGACAAACATTTACAGCACGAATTGGCCTTATTAGCCACACTCGTCACCGCCATGGGTCGTAGTTATTAGGCCATTTTGAAGCACAATGTGCCAAACTATTGTCTGTCAAGACGGAAAGGTGCCAATCTTATATATAAAAGGCGATCTCCGTCTGTCTGTATGTCCGTATGTCCTTTATGCGCTCGCGAACGGCCCATCCGATTGAGATGAAATTTTCCTTTCATTCCAGCGCAGCCAACTGTCATATTTTTTTTAGTGTGAAATCGGCTGCTTACCGAATATTATTTAATTTTCCATTTTTCATTATAATTTATATACAGCGAGGGGGCCTAACTCTGTAAACGTTATTTCAAGGGGCATAACGTTTAGTAATTTTTCTGTATAACTTATAGTCATATTGTTGCATCGTTTTCAAAGATTTATAAGCTCTTTGTCTATAGTTATGTACCGGCATATGAGTTATAATAAATAATGATACAATCTTTAAGGCATTTTCAAATTTTTCATAAAATTAATGCACAATGCATAACATTGTAACTCATCTTTTTATGCTTAAGAAGTTACTGTACTCATGCAGGTGATTAGAAAGAGTTTTCATTAAAAATAATGGATGGTGTGTGGAAGGACATTCTTTTAAGTTACTTTTGTTGTTGTATGAATTTAATAAGACGTTACCGCCAGAAGCTGGGCGAAGCCACGCCGGGTCAGATAGACAGACCCACCTTTTCGCTGCAGTTATCTACAGGCATATGCGTTATAATCCACCTCCTCCTCCTCTCCCCTCTTCCTCCTCCTACCCTCTTCCTCTTCCCCTCCTCCCTCTCCCTCTCCATCCTTCTCCTCCCTCTTTCTTCTCCTCCTCCCTCCTCCTCCCTCTTCCTCCTCCTTCCTCCTCCTCCTTCCTCCTCCTATACCCTCCTCCTCCCTCTTCCTCCTCCTACCTCCTCACCATCCTCCCTCCTCCTAATCACTCCTCTTCCTTCCACCTCCCTTCTCCTCCTCTCTCCTCGTACTCCCTCCTCCTCCCTCCTCCTCCTACGTCTTCCCCCTCATCCCTCCTCCTCCCTCCCCCCTTCTCCTCCCTCTTTTTCCCTCCTCCTCCTATCTCCTTCCTCTCCTCCTCCCTCTCCTCCTCCCTCCTCCTCATCCTTCCTCCTCCCTTCTCCTCCTCCCTCCACATCCTTCTCCTCCTCCCTCCTCCTCCTCCCTCTACCTCCTCCCTCCTCCTCCCTCCACATCCCTCCTCCTCCTCCCTCTTCCTCCTCCTCCCTCCTCATCCTTCCTCCTCCTCCTCCCCCTACTTCTCCTCCCTCCTCCCTACTCCTTCTCCCTCCTCCTTCTCCCTCTTCCTCCTCCCTCCTCCTCCCTCCTCCTCCCTCCTCCTTCTCCCTTCGCCTCCTCCCTCCTCCTCCTCCTCTCTCCTCCTCCTCCCTTCTCCTCCATCTCCCTCCTCCTCCTCCCTCTCCTCCTCCCTCCTCCTCCTCCCCCTCCTCCTCCTCCGTTCTTCTCCTCCCTCCTTCTCCCTCCCTCCTCCTCCTTCTCCTTCCTCCTCCCTCTTCCTCCTCCCTCCTCCTCCCTCATCCTCCTCCCTCTTCCTCCTTCCTCCTTCTTCCTCCTCCTCCCTCCTCCCTCCTCCTCCTCTCTCCTCCTCCTAATCCCTCCTCCTCGCTCCTATTCCTCCCTACTCCTCCTCCTCCTTCCTCCTCTTCCCTCCTCCTCTCTCCGCCTATCTCTTCCTCCCTCCTCCTCCTCCCTCTTCCTCCCTCCTCCACCTCCCTGTTCCTCCTCCCAGCTCCTACTCCTCCTTTTTCTTCTTCTTCTGCTGCTGCTGCCGCCGCTCCATTTACCCAAGTTAATTGTTGGGGAAGATGTAAAGATCTTTCAAGTGCTCTTTCTAAAGCTTTTTGTAAGTTGGTCTTCGTTTATCTAAGGTTGTTCTAACTGCAACCAATAAATGATTAGACAGACAGGCAGGCAGACAGACAGATAGACAGACAGACAGACAGACAGAGAGGGACAGACAGACAGACAGACAGACAGACAGACAGACAGACAGACAGTCGGGAACGGGAACTTATATGACTAATTATATGAATTAAATGAGATGCTCCCCATCAGGGGCTGGACGAAGCAGGGCTGGATCAGACAGACAGACAGACAGACAGATAGACAGACAGACAGACAGACAGACAGAGAGGGACAGACAGACAGACAGACAGACAGACAGACAGTCGGGAACGGGAACTTATATGACTAATTATATGAATTAAATGAGATGCTCCACACTAGGAGCTGGGTGATGCCGGGCCGGGTCAGACAGACAGACAGACAGACAGACAGACAGACAGACAGACAGACAGACAGACAGACAGATAGTCGGTAACGGGAACTAGAACTTATATGACTACTTATATGAATTAAATTAGATGCTCCCCACCAGGGACTGGGCGAAGCCGGGCCGTGTCAGCTAGTATATATATATATATATATATATATATATATATATATATATATATATATATATATATATATATATATATATATATGGATGTTCGTCTATCAGGAATGATGATGACCATTCATTTCATCCAAGTTTGTCCATCAGGAATGATGACGACACTAGAATGAAGAATGACTTGCTCGATGAATTTGTATATAGTGAGGAAGAGCTGCGCAACTTCATCGACCTCACTCTCTCGCCTGCATCCATCTTATTGCAGTGGCAAGAAATGTCAGGACGACTGGAGACGGACGCAGGTGCAGTGGACGTAAGGTTGCCACAGGCCAGTTATCCCTGTATGTATTGGCTCTCAAAAACAGATGTAGCCTAGAGCCTCGTGCTTACGGCCCTTCCGTCAATTCCTTTAATTTTCAGTTTTAAGACAAGCGTAGAGACAAGCGTATGGACAAGCGTATGAATATATATATATATATATATATATATATATATATATATATATATATATATATATATATATATATATATATATGTGTGTGTGTGTGTGTTTGTGTGTGTGTGTGTGTGTGTGTGTGTGTGTGTCTTATTTACATGTTGTAGCTCTCATCTGCCAGTGTAGTATAGGTCATCATATACCCGGATTTCTTTACTAACGCTTAATATATAATAGATAGCAGTCTCACACCAGTCTGATATTACAAAATCACTATCTCAGTCTCACTGTCCTCTGACCAACCTAAATCAACTTAGTCTACTAGATGTCCATGACTGGCCTTGCTAAACTGACTGGCTTCTATATAACCCTTAAGATAGTTCGGTGTGTCTTTGCCACATATATGATAATAATCTCACAGGTATTATCCTTGCTTTTTTGCAGCATCCTGTTTATGACGTTACAGCAACAAAGAAGGCAGAGAGCCGCAAAATCGACCTAAAATGTGCCTATATAACAACTTATATGTCCTGTTTACTGTGAAACAGCTTTCGAAATGCCTCTCTGTATCTACTGCTCATGTGGTGGTAAATAAAGATGTTCATGGACGAGTTTATTCCTTCCGTTAGATAACTGATACCGACTATTATTACAGATATGCTCATGTATTTCCCTTTTACTGTCAGAGCGGGCTCGAAAGCAACAGCCAGCATGACGATCGTGGAGGGAACAAAGCAAATAATGAACAACGTGGAAATGGTCACCACCATCTTAGCTACCCTGAGGTTACGACTGGAAATTCTGTCAGCTTGTGCATCAGAAATAGTTTTTCGTCTCCATTCGGAGTTGATACGTAGTTGGGTTGACAGAATTACTGTGCAAATCGCAACGATTGCAAACGCTCCGAATGGAATACAAAAATTGATGAAAAAAGTAATCTTCTCGACATGATCTTTATCATCATTGAAAACCAGCCCAACAAGAGTTTTATTTTTCACTGGGAAATATTTCAAGTCTAGTCTGTTTACGACGTATATAGGGGTAACACTGAAGGTGAACGTCAGGAAAATACAGACGATGATCACAGCTGTTCTGCTTGGAATTAGAATGCTTTTCACCTGCACCAAATAAACAACACAAGATGGAACATTGTATTCAAGAACGGACTTCAAATAGTATGCTATAATGCCGATATCTAAAGTATAATAAATAATGTGATAGTAGAAATGGTGAAAGTTGGAGATTATTTATCTATTTGGCCGACTTTATTTTCCAGGAAATATCTTGTTAACCATTTTAGCTTTATCGAAAGACTAAAAAAATCACAGAAAAAGAATCCACCATTCAATAAGATGTAAACACATGACAATTGGTCCAGCACGTGGTGTGCTAGTCATGCGCAACATCGTTATCGCCTTGAAGATGTGGTAACATTACATCATTATATCTACTGATCCTTTGTTTTGTGTTCTCGAATGAAACAGTATAAATCTTAGACATATAATGATTCAGTCTGCTCCATTGCTGTCTAATCTAATCTACACTAACTATCCTGGTGGCATGTGTCTTAAGTTGATAACATGCTAACAACATTAAATCTGGTTTACTGCCTCCAATCTATAAAAATATAGATTATAATATATATAATAATTATTATAAAATAATTAATAATTATAAAATAATATATATAATAATTATTAAAGGACACAATCACTGAAAGAGCGCAGAGATACAAACATACTAATACAAGCAGACGCGTTCCTCAGCATGGGAGGCTACCCTATGAAGAACATATTTGAAAACCCAGCTGTAGGCGGTTGAAAAAACAAATGTTTTATCCACAAATCCAACGAATCGGTAGAGAAACCACCGATATGACCACAGTTGGTATCCTCCTGATAACTATTCAGAACGAACTCTATGGGAAGAGGAACATAGTCTATCACTACAAACCCAGAAAAAAAGTGAGAGAAATATTTGGCAAGAAACAACAGAAAGTTTAAGACGCAGAACAGCCACTCTCAGCTTCCTTGGTGAAGAATACCCCACAGGACATCTGGAACAGAGACTACACAGATGGGTCAGCACAAAATGCTGTTCTAAATGAAGGAGCGGGATTGTGCATAAGATAATGAAATAATACTAGGGAGACTGTCAGAGCAACAACGACAAAAAAAAAAAAAAAACTGGAATGCACTGTCATAACTGCGAGCGCCGTGGTGATGGCGCTACAAATGCAATTCTAAATCCAGCGTACGACTGCTGCGGACGATTTGGCAACTGACTGCATTGCCTTGGTGTTATAATAAGGTCGTTCAGAAAACTATGGCAAACTACTAACAGTAAACTTGCCAATAGATCACACACTGCCAAAAAATGAAGCTGTTGACTGCGACGCCCTGTACTGTATGTGCAACTTGCTTTCTAACTAAGTGTCATCAGCAATCCAGGCAATCAAAATAGCAACAGAGAAATTATTAAATCAACAGCCATGGCACACAACCTGTGATGCTATTGACAGACGCACAATGAGTACCCGAGGCGATCTTGACTGAGAAATTGCAATTATCACGGACAGTACTTTCTGAACTTGGCACCCAGCGTAAAGTCACCATACAGTGGATACCATCTCACAGTGGTATTCCCGGAAACAAGAGAGCTGATCGATTAGTTAAGGAAGGAGCAATAGAAAAACAGCCTATTGTGCCGTTACATACCACCAGAAGAAAAGAATGATCAAACCAATCAGAAAGCCACCAAATCTTGCTCAAGACGACTACCACCTTATGAATAGACCAGAACAAATTATTATTCAGCGCCCCAGAATAGGTCACAGTAGATTACGCAACCACCTGTATTCAAGATTAGTGACACAAACATCTGCACATTTGGAATGGCACAGCAGACATCAGATGAAATACTCCAATAAATAAATAATGTTTGCATATTGTCAAAGACTCGACCGCATCCCCTCCGCCAGGGAGAGCGGTCAATCCTGAAGAGACCAGGAGGAGATACGGTGCCCGAGGCAAGGGCAGGGGAGATGAGGTAATAGGAGAAGGTTAGCCACTCCCTCATGAGACACGCAGGCGTTGTTCAGAGAGTTAGCACTCTCATCACGATAACATCACACCTCGTGTAGCCACAGCACAGTTGAGTAGACACTCAACAGGCCACGTTTGCCAGCAGCGTGCGATGTGAGGTAACACGCACGAAGGTGAAGGTCACCCCGCGTGGTGTGTAACCACGGGAGAGATGTTAGGCAGACGGGAGACTGGACTTGAGGCGTTCACATCGTTTAGAATAGCGTTAGGAGTTTTGTGTTCACTAATAGATAGAACTAGCATAGGGTTAGCAGTTTGTGTTAGATAATTCTGTGGCTGTATATTGTGTATTGCATTAGCGACTGTTTACCGCTTGTAAGCGAGCCAACGGCAATAAAATGGACCATGCATTTTGCCTCCCACACGACTTGCAAGTTGTCTTGTATGGGTGTGTGAGAAGTATCCGATGATGCCTGTCAGTTGAGTTGTTGACAGGACAGGGTAATTGTGGTGTCAGAAGTGGTGCTTGGACGAAAGCGCCAAGCTAATACCCACAGTAAAAGGGTAATTGTGGTTGTCAGAAGTGAAGCTTGAATGTAATTCCACTCGTCCACGAGGCTCTAGACTAGGGTTTAATTTGTGTAGTGACGGTGATTTGTGCAGACGAGAGAAATTTTGCAAGCTAGAAATGTGCCTATCGTGACGTATTAAACTGTTTAATTGTGTTTATGAAATATTTATTTAGTCAAAGTATGTATTCATCAAAGCTGTAAGTATTAATATTCTTGTTTTCTCATATTTATTTATATATTTACCTTTTTGTTGAGAAATGAGTACCAAAAATGATTCACGGCGGAGCGATACAAAGCCAGCCGACAATATCGATTTTTCATCGCGCTGTGCTGTGACGTCAGATGATTGACAAACAGTCGTCTGGGCTCATTAGCATACAGCAATCGAGTGTGTAGAGAATTGCTAAACGGCTGCCCGCCTGAATCGGTACGTTATATCATTTATTAGTTATTTATTTCAACTACTAAAGGAATATAATTATTTATTTACACATTATTATGTTATTTTGATTTCTTTACAAGCATTTATTCATTTTTGGGTCTATTTTCTCTTTGCTTATCGTCACGATGGAACTATTTTCGGGCTAAGCATCTGATACTTAGCTGCACAACGTTTACAGAAATTAACTAGTTTAGTAACGAAAGGCAATTATTATTTAAAACAAAGACAGGACATTGACATTAAAATTAATTAATACATGTTCTAGTTGTTCGTAAGTCTGTCATTGTCTAAGTCATTGTCCTTAGTGGTCGAGTAAATCATATCGTTTAGTAGGCGTGTTTACTGCTGCCCTACATATCAGAGGGCAAACAACAGCTGTGCACATACACCTGTGGGCCAAATACAGTGTGCTACTTACGAAACGTGTCTCCACCCCAGTGTACCAAACAAGGTGACCTGTGTCAAAGGAGCTTCGTTCCCACATTAAGCTGAGTACAACTATATTTTTGGCATGCATTGTGATTAATAGTGCATCTCTTTTTCAGCTTGTGATACACTATAATATTTTTGTGCTCTGATTTTCCAACATAGAAGTTTGTTCAACATATAAACTGTAAATAAAATTAATATTCCTTAATGAGGAACAAATAGATAACATCATAGATAAATAGATAATTAAACAAATCAGTGTAGGTCAACGCGAGTAAATAATTACCAAACAGCATGTCAACGTTACGTGATTTTATAAGAGAAGGCAAAGCATTAGGATACACAGGAAAAGAATTAGAAAAGTATTCTGATCAGAAATATAAAGAAGCAAGAGATGCTGAGAGAGAGGAACGTCAAAAAGAAAGGGAAATAAAGCAGCAAAAACATATGGCACAACTAGCTGAGATAACAAAACAACAACAGTTAGAACATGATAACAAGATTAGACAACAACAAAAGGAAAAAGAAGAACGAGATAGACAACAACAAAAGGAAAAAGAAGAACAAGATAGACAACATCAAAAGGAGATGGCACAACTAGCTGAAATAACAAAACAGAAACAGCTAGAAGATGACAAACAAATTAAGCTAAAGCAATTAGATCAGGAGAAAGAACTAAAACAAAAGACATTAGATCAGGAGAGAGAACTAAAGCAAAAAGAGATAGATATAATGGCTAGAGTTAAGGAAAAACAAGGACAAGTTGAATCACAATCAGAGACACAATTAAATATGAAAAGTAGGGATGTAGACTCACACGCAGAAATATCTGCCACTTATCTAAGAAATCAACAAGAAGGAAATAAGCTCTATAAATACAAAAATATTATCAAACCATATTGTAAAGAGGACTCCATATCTGCCTGGACAGAGAATGTAGAGTATCAATTTAAATATCACCAAGTTCCTTTAGAGATGTGGGCTCCTATTTATATGAAGAATCTGAGTGGTGAGCCCCTTAAAGTAATAGAGTCTATTCCTATTGAACTTAGATCTAGCTATCAATACATCCATGATAGGATTATGCAGCACTTTTTACTTGATGCCCCTGGGTATCAGGTTCAGTTCTCAAATTTAAAACCTAAACCTAGTGAAACTTTTATAGATTATTTTTCAAATGTGCAGAGTGTACTAAACAGGTGGCTTAAAGCAGCTAACATAGGAAAAGACTTTGATAGATTAAAAAACCTAATAGCTATGGACAAGTGTATATCTACTATACCTTCTCCTTTTGCTAAATTTTTGCAGCAGTCAGACATAGAAAACATAGAACAGTTTGAAAAGAAAGGGTCAGCATATTTTTCTTCTAACAGAGATGTTTTTAAGACCTCAAATGACTCTGAAATAGTTTCATTTGTTAAAGACCAAACCAAAAACTACCAATGTAATAGGAAACCCTTTCAGAAAAACGGCAAGAAAAATATAAAAGTTTCAAAATGTATTTACTGCCAATTTTTCCATGACACTGACTCTATGTGTGACAAATCGCCTAACTATCCGGCGCATCTTGAAAGTGTAATTAGGAAGCAACAAAACAAGAGAACTGCATACAGGCGTGCAGTCAAATGCTTCTTTTGTTCCAGCTACGGCCATTACTCCAGCAAGTGCCTGGGCCGCCAGAGAATGAGGGCTAACAGTACAATGTTGATGAATATACCTTCTAATGTTAGGAGTCAGTCTGAGTGTGAAATCAATAGTGTATTACCATTCAGCCAGTGTGAAAATGTTTGTTCTGTAAACGATATGTTAAGCTGTGACAGCTGTGAACGATGTCACCAATTCCATGCAGACGCAAGACTAGAATGTGAGCATACAGTACCATGCTCATCTGAGAATGTAAACGCAGCATTAGCCTCCAGAGGCAATCTTGTGTTCCACAATGCAATGGTCAATGACGTACCATGCCAATGTTTGCTGGATAGCGGCAGCACCCTTATTGGTCTTCGAAAAGAACTAGTGAGTCCGGGTGATTACACAGGTGACACTGTGAAATGCCGAACCTTTTCGGGTAACGTTGAAATTTACCCTTTGGCAAAAGCCCGTATTGATTCTCCTTTTCTTTCCGGTACCTTTACTTGTGCAATACTTAACAACCCGTGTACAGATTTAATTTTGGGGTGCTTACCTCAACTGAAACAATGTACTAGTGAAGAAATAGTTGCATGGGAGAAATTAAATGCAGCTAAGGCAACAACCAGAGTTGACACTTCAAAACATCATGACCCATTACAAAATGAGACACTACTAATGCTTCTTCCAACCAGCACGGATGACACAAACACACAGAAATTTATACACCAGCAGAAATCTGATCTTAATGTGTCTCCATATTTAAATTTAACGAAACAAAGAGCCAAAATCACCAAACATTCATCAGTGTTCGCTAGACTGAAGAATGACATTTCAACCAGATGTCATACTACAGGTAACCATGAACAGGGGTTACCTGAACAACACCGTTTAACTGTGCTAAAGAATGCACATAAAACAACGTGTGCTGGTCATCTTGCATACAATAATAACAGGCCAGATTTTTTCAATAATATAAAATTATTTTGTCATAATGTATTTGCTTGTAGTGTCTGTCAACAAGTAGTACGAAAGTTTAAGGGTGGACATCCTACAGTTGAAGTACAACCCTCTACACTGGCACCCAAGCCATTTGATAGAGGAAGGGTTAGTTCTACCACAAGCACACAAACAAAGGTGCGAAAACAAGTAATCTGGAACTTGATCAAGACAGATTTAGGCTATTTCCATACAAACGAAAGGGCAAGGACCATTCAAAGTGGCACATAACCATGGTACATGTTGACTATGAAATATCGATAAACAGACACTTAGAGATATTCCATGTCAACATGCGGAAACCTCACTTTTCAAGACAAGAGACAGAAGTAGTGACAGACGAACAGAGTGCACCAACATTTAGTGATCAGACGACAGACATACATAGCGCAACTACACTAGTTAGTGAGACTGGCAAATCCGACGAGGGGCATACATGTAGTGAACTTATAGAATACACATGAATAAATCAGAATACTGATGACTGGACAATACACCTACTGAAACTGAGACATGCCTTTGACAGAGTGCTACTCGTCGGTCTCACTGTCAAACCAAGCAAAGTCAAATTATGCCTAAAATAAATTTATTTTTGGGTCATGTCATTTCTCAAGTCCAACTGTAGACTGACCTGAAAAGTAGTACCAAAATTATGAATCTGACCATGTCTAACAGAAAGAAACAGGTCAGAAACCTTTTGGGATTAATAAATTACTAAGAAATTATAATTCTATATTCCAATGTTTTAAAAGCATCTGTAAAAATGAAATGTCAAAGATGCATTATTAATTTCTGCACTGTCAAAAATGAAAATCCTTTTTTGTAATATTCCAATCCTCCGCTTGCCTAATCCTAGGCTCGTTTATTATTCTAGGACAGATGCCATCAGTACTAGGCCAAAGTTTTGAGAGCATCTTCCACCCGATTTGCTACGTGAGCCGTAAGATCACACCTGCTGAGTCCAGAGATTCCATATCACAGCTGCGAACCCTAGGCGTCATCTATGCGGTGAGAAAGCCACATCGAGTTCTGGCGGATGTTCACTGCAGTGTCCAGACCGACAACTCCCCAATCACGGTCATACAGAGTGGTGTGCATCAAAATGACCGGATATTCAGGTGGTCACTAGTTTTACCATCTGGGGTAGAAATACCTGAAATCCAACAGTTAAATGTAGAGTGATAGTTAGTACATGAATATTTGATGATATAAGATGTAAAATAGCTTACATACATATCCACATTATTGGCGTAATCATGTACCAAAACACTGAACTATCATATGTCCGTAGACATCAGATTAAGAACTGTGCTGCTATACTTAGATACCACCGTGTGAACGAGGACAGCTCATTTCCAACTAAGCTCCATTCCGGTGTATCATGTGTGTTAAACGCAGAAAACAGTGTCAGAACAGTGCTTAATTTCAGACACAAAAAGGCTGAACTACGACACCAGTTAACTCTACACGTGCACTACCGAGAGAACATTAAGATGACTATGTGATGTATTTCAGATACCCAGGCAAAGTGTGTAGATATATTATGCCTATACAACAAATGTACAAACGTTAAGGCAACTACTAACCTGTGGAAACTGAAGACCATGTATATAAACTTATTGTGATATGTAAAAATTATTTTAAGATAACGATCAGGTAAATTTTAGGTTAGACGTAAGAATAGTTAATTACAAGCGAAATTAAAATTATGATAGAAATAGTACCATTTAAATTATTACATTTCATTTAGCTTTAGTGCAGTTTAATTTATTCCATCCTAAGGAAAACCATACCATCGACCTAACATTACCAATTATTAGTATTGTCATTTTACATCATAATAGGCTAAAAACATTAGATAAGGTAACATACATCATTTACACCATTTAGATTAAGAATATCACTCATATAATTCCTTTGTGCAGTTAAAAACATTATTTAGCATAGTATTTAGAAACATACATAAATTATGTTCACATCACCCATTTAATTAAGGTACATAACTCACATCACAACAATCACATTTAAATAGTTAGATTACATCCCTTAGATTAGAGAAAAATAAGAAGTAATATAATAAATTTAGGTAACACATTAAATGCTTAGGTATAGAATTAGAATAGTATGTTAGAATGTAGAGTTTTATGTTAGTATAATATAGTGGATGATGAGACCAAGGGGACAAACCATAAACCCTTTCTCGTCCATGTAAATATATTGTAAATACATGACTCGTGCAGCGATTTTCGCACAGTCATTGGGCTCAACTATCTCAAACTGAGCAAAACCTGTATAGTGTCACTACAAGGGTTTTAAATAATCGGAAGGATTAGTGTGGAAGGATAAAAGATGTGTGACAGAATTAAGGGTGAAAGGAGTGTGACAGAGGTGTGGAAGTGAGAGCGAATGTAAAATAGATGGGAGAGAGTGAAATCAGTCAGCGAATTCTTCTGCTGCCTGGCGCAAATTTTGGTATTTCTCTATGTTAATGTTGGGTTTCGTTAGTAAAAATGTACTAGTGTGAATGTGTTGTCTGTAATATAGTTTAGAACGTAGATTACCGTATTTTGGGTTTCATAACAAGGGAATGTAGTCACGAATTAGTGTTATACACCTGTTTGTGGCCACATTGAACCAAATTATGACACTCAAAAAACTAACATACATACACATAGAATTTATAAATAGAGGATATAAATTAGATTAGTAGATTTATTACATCCAAACACGCAAACAACCAGAAAAACAAACATATAAATTGCATACACGATTTGTAGATCAAAGGCAGATAACTTTGGGGCCAGGGGACATAATAGACAACGAAGAACTAAATTAACAGTGAAATAAAGTCTTACGCGCGGAAGCGAAGGAGGTAAAGCCTGTCGCACACACTCTTGTAGAATGGTTGTTAAATATTATATGGGGGACATGAAGCAATTCATGTGTTGACCCTAAGAAAGTCAACTTTGTATGGGTAGTAAGTTAATTTACTATGTGAGGGCAGGTCTTATAAGACAACGGTCCGGTTCAGACATACCTCTAATAAATATAATATAGCATGTGAGAAGAGGGCTCACGCCAACCAGTCAAGTTTGTGGCGATTGCCAGTAGCCAAGTAAGGCTTTGCTACATTGTGACAATAGTTATTAATAGTCTATTGGAATGCCCAAAGCCAGGTTATCTAGAGTCTTTGACAAAAATTAGAGACACTAATTTTTTGTTTAGGAACCTCTTGCGTCACAACCAATGATTGAAAGTTGATGACGCAACACAAGAGGGGTGGGTGTGTGTCAAAGACTCGACCGCATCCCCTCCGCCAGGGAGAGCGGTCAATCCTGAAGAGACCAGGAGGAGATACGGTGCCCGAGGCAAGGGCAGGGGAGATGAGGTAATAGGAGAAGGTTAGCCACTCCCTCATGAGACACGCAGGCGTTGTTCAGAGAGTTAGCACTCTCATCACGATAACATCACACCTCGTGTAGCCACAGCACAGTTGAGTAGACACTCAACAGGCCACGTTTGCCAGCAGCGTGCGATGTGAGGTAACACGCACGAAGGTGAAGGTCACCCCGCGTGGTGTGTAACCACGGGAGAGATGTTAGGCAGACGGGAGACTGGACTTGAGGCGTTCACATCGTTTAGAATAGCGTTAGGAGTTTTGTGTTCACTAATAGATAGAACTAGCATAGGGTTAGCAGTTTGTGTTAGATAATTCTGTGGCTGTATATTGTGTATTGCATTAGCGACTGTTTACCGCTTGTAAGCGAGCCAACGGCAATAAAATGGACCATGCATTTTGCCTCCCACACGACTTGCAAGTTGTCTTGTATGGGTGTGTGAGAAGTACCCGATGATGCCTGTCAGTTGAGTTGTTGACACATATCCTTTACAGGACATTGCTGTCAACATCAGCATCGTTCAGCTGGTTGTTGATTTCTTGGCAAGATTACGCTCAGTAGTTTGCCATTGCTTTCTGAGCGACCGGCTCACATACCCCGTAAGTTACCGACGCGAAGAGAACCGCTCCCAATTCTCGCGCAACGTCACGTTACTTACGAGAGTATACGAGATTACGGAGAAAGTGGTGTAACCTCTAGACCACAAAGACACATACTCCAAGACTGACCAAAATACGACAAATCTAGACACACCTTCTGGCCTAGAGAAACGACAGTTGAAGATAAACTCTATAGACCACTAAGTGAACTAAAAAGACAGTTAAATTAATACAAAACACAACATTCAAATAGACATATTTTAAGCGAAAGGAAGAAAAAGAAGAAGAAGAAGAAGAAGAAGAAGAAGAAGAAGAAGAAGAAGAAGAAGAAGAAGAAGAAGAACAACAACAACAACAACAACAACAACAAAAGGAACCATATGTATTCTAATACGAACCTTTAACGGTGCGACTATACTGAAGCATTTTTCCATTGTGATCATAGCTGTGATACAACTACTCACTCGAGTGAAAGAGTAATGTTGCATTGCAAACACCATGTACGTAACTTCCTCGCAGTCAAAAGGTAGATCTGCTGAATTGAACACAGGGGTTAGAAACAGGCAAAGGCATGCCATGAACAGGAGGCTGCACAAATCAGAAACGGACAACCCTGGGTATAAAGAAACAATAACAACAGATTAATCATGTGTAAAGTAGTTTATTGTTTGCATAGAAATTGAAATAATATGCTTCAGAAAGTGAAAATAATACACATCGTTAATCACAGTTATCGAGCACATTGTATTTATTTATTATGCATATCCTATTTGCAGGACATCGCTGTCAACACCAGCACTTTACCGCTGTTAGTGATACCTTGACAAAATTACGCTCAGTAGTTTGCCATTGTTTTGTTTTCTGAGCGAACGGCTCACACCCCCCCCCCCCCCCCACGTAGGTAACCAATGTGGCTCAATCTGCTACCGAATCTCGCGCAGATGCGTTACCCTACGTGGCTATACGGGATTAGGGAGAAAGTCGATACCCCTAGGTATTTTCATGTATATAATAAGTGAAGTATAAATTAAGAATGCCCATTTCTTAACATTTTGAAATGAGAATGAATTAGTTCGTATACCAATGAGGCTGATGTTGATGGAGTCATTGAATCCTTGCTTAATGAAACAGACAATATTGATAATGTTTGTTGCAATGCCAAATATGTTTAACAGCTGAAGTATCACAGTAAACACAAAATATGTGTATATCTGCAATACTGTATTGTCTATATCAAAATTCGGTGTTGATTCCACGACAATGGATACGTTTCCATTTGAAGTCATTGTTTCGAAATCCGGTGGTGCTTTGGTTAGTGTATCGACATTATTGCGATGTTTTGTATATGATAGTTGTTTTGTTTTTTAAAAATAAATATAAGCTGATAATAATATATGAAATGTCATAAATGTTAACTTTAGCTAAAAAAAAAGTAAGCAGCTACACATTAGAGAAGAATACATACGTTCTTTGATTCGCGTAAAATAATGAATGGCCTCAGACATTAAATTGATTTTAATTCTACTATAGCAATGTGGCAGTCTGTGGATAATAACACAGATAAAAACAAATCTCGCTGCTTAACTAACTATTACTATTGACATGTGTTGTATTTACAATATTGATGCAAAACTATACACTGTTACTTAGACGTACGTGATTATCCTATTCTGAAATCAAAATAACATGTACGACACTGCATTCATGTTACAATTTGATGGAGTTGAGTAATTGGTGTGTATTAGTGTCAGTAATTGTATACATATACACTATAACGGAAAATACGATGTCTGTTTCATTGTTATTGCAATTTGAACGATAATAACTAGTCAGTCACTGTGGAATAATACTTGCCCTGTGATAATTTATATAATGAGAATGCATAAACGTCTACGTCATGGACCGAAATGTTGTTCAAGAAGACGAAACCCAGGTGAACAGTAATCACGTATGACAAACGGCAAGACATGAATTTATTTATTTTTTTCATTTGTTTAATCACGTATGACAAACGTCAAGACAGGAATTTATTTTTGTTTTTTGTTCCATTTATTTGCAAGTCCTTCGCAGGACGTAGCAGTCAACTCTATCATTCTGGCTGTTCGTGATTCCTGGGCAAGTTTTACGTTCAGTAGTTTGCCATTGATTTCTGAACGACCGGCTCCTATACCTTTTTCGAAGAAAGAAAGACGGAGAAAAAAAAAAAGAAAAAAAAACAGCACCACTGTATTTCGAACCCGGGTATACGGTATTATGAATTGCCTCCATAACATTCTTCGCCACTGAGAAGACAGACATTGAAAGAGTTATTTGACCGTCGACTAAGGACAAAGACGGGTTAGTGGGATTAACACATTAAAACAGCTCACAGTTTCAGGAAATATCTACGGCGACCTTTACTCGAGAGACGATTCATTCGAGGTACAGGCAGCCGGCGGAGTACACACACTCTCCAAAATCTCCAGTTACTAGCTACATACGACGTCAACCTTTAATATCAAGAAGTACAGGCAAAGAACGATACACCAGTCACTTATATCAACTATTAACTACAGTCAGACGGGAACTGATTGATCAGCCCAACAATAGAGATAAACCGTCAGTTGGTCATTGTCTGTTATTCATATTTAAGTCATCCGTGACTTCACCAGGATCTATGACGAACAGTAAAAACAGTACCGGTGTAAACAACATAGATATAGCTTACCAATAGCCAATTATCGGACGATCAGTATTGAAAAGGTGTCTTACAACAGTAGATGTGGTGTATGGGATGTATGGCCGGTTGCTGAAGCCTGATGTGTGATTGTTACGAATAAACATTCTTTGAGCTGATGCTGATCGTTCTGTTAAGTGTATTATGAGCATCGGTCAGCGAGCGAGCTAGTACGCCAGGGTGAGAAGAACTGCCATAACGTAACGAGCCTAATCGTCAATGAACCCCTTGTAAAGACATGGCAGTCTACAATTAAATGTTACTAGTTGATATATAATGTCAGAAAGTAATGACACTTTACGGCGGCTCGTAAGGCTGAATGTATGATGTTGGATGCGTGTCAAACCACAAAGAAGCAGTAGCTGTATTATGCTGTCATTTACTTAGTATATTGACTGTTTAAGTTTTTTTCTATGAGTAGCGATGATAGATAAAGATGATTAGGAGTTTGACATTCTAACTTGTTTTAATTCTGTCATATGCCCCATTTCCGTGTTCTACAGTGTGTACTTGCAATCTAGTACTTGTAAGTAACAATTTTACATCAAAGAATTATTGCTACTGGTACTATTGGGATTGGAACTCTTCGCTGGCTTCTGAGGATGGGGTCGGAGCACTTATGGGAATGCCCTGAATGCTGTGATGTCGGTTCCTAAATCAATCAATCAATTGATCTTTATTTACACATATACGCACGACCTCAAACGATTACCATGTTCGTTGAGAATACACTTTAGATATAGGCACGGGGAATGTAATTGCTAATGTCTTGTTGATGAAAAGTACTTATCGATGTAAATATATCTTTTAGTGTAACGTTCTTGCGTGTCTGCTTTGCGCCTAACACGTGACCTGTCTAAACTGTGTGTCGTATCTAACTTGCATAACTTCTTTAACTTGTTCTATCTAACTTCTTACGCGTGTATGTTGGCTGCGATATTAATGTAACCCCTTTCGTTTGTTACAAAATAAGAATAACAATATGACATATTCGTAATGCATCGCAACAATACACAGTTCTAATCTCGTTGTCAGATCACTTGTTAATGCACTATCATAGTGGATCGTGCATGGAACATGAATTAGTATTGTATATTTCAGTTGGTGCGGGGTGAGACAATTATGTTGCCTGCTTTCAAACATATTTTTTCAAGGAACAATATGGACTCTCCAGTTTTATTTATCCTTATATCTTCTTCCTCTAAATGTACAACATTTAATTAAAGCCAATGGGCCAACATTATAAATGTAATTGTCGCACTCTAGCAAGTTCTGATTCCCAGATTCTAGTATGTGTAAGAATTTACACTATGGGCAACGCTTTTAAGATGGCTACTATAACAGTGTGTGATGAAACGATGGCTTAACAAGTCTTGTAGAATTTATAAATCAGGTTTATTAAACGTTATGGCCGATACAATGTCATGGTAGAATACAAACGTGTTGACGGCCTGCCTTCTAGGGCTTGGTTCAGATGTAAACTGATTCTTGACAACAAACTACGTCACGACTTGAGCATCTCTCCTCCCATTCCATCCCGATGCTCAGTCGTGCTGTAGCCTTTTCCCACCTAAAACCCAACCTCTGTTACACCTCCCTATGTTTTCTAAAGAATTTTTCCTGTAAAGGAAAAATTCTTTACTCCCAATTCCCTTACTCTATTCCCTCTTTTTCCTTACCTCCCACAGTTCCACTATTCTTCCCCAAACCAACTCCAATTTGAGTAAATATTCTATTCTTTAACTCTTCTCCCTGTCATATTGTCATATAGTAACCCACTATAAACTTCTTCTTCGTTTCTGCCTCTTCATACTTTGACACATATAAATCTCAACTTTATACAATACCTCATAACACATATGGTTACCTTTTTTTTTAAACTAAACCTTCCTTCTTCCCTTTCCTTACTTCCCACCGTTCCTCTAATCTCCCCAAACCACGTTATTTTAAGTAAACCAATCTATTCGTAACTCTTTCCCCAAACCATATAGTAATCCACTAGGTAATTCGGGTTCGTTCTTTGCACCTCAAGTTCCTGTATCAAATATACATATCATAAGAATAATAGCTCGTATAATCGTTATTGTACACATGGCATTATGAAATCCCTCACTCTTTCACAACACAGGACAAACAGAAATAACGTAGTTAGTAAAAGTAAAGAAGGGGTGCGCACCCAGTGAAAAGCATAAAGAATGAATAGTCAACATGATCACATTTACCTAAAGTAATGCATAGTCCACATAATCACATTTACCTCCCTTGCCAATAAAAAAATTGTGTACAACAATTTTTTAAAATACATCTTATGAAATAGATCTTTGTTCTCTATAAATCAAGTTGTCATAAGTTTTCTCAACATTTATATATTCAAATTTATATTGCCATCCACAATCTTGTCTATATTTCCGTTACCTCATCCTTTACCACAAGCCAATGTTCATATTCTATGAACATTTTTAATTTAATAAACGCTGGTATTTCACAGCTCCTATATCTTACCCCCTCACATCCCATAATGTGCTTCTTTGTCTACCTATATCAACACTCCCGCTTATATGCTGCCATTCACAGTCTCCCCCTCCTTTTTCTTCATATAATGCTGACTTCAATGCAGCTCCTATTTTATTTTCTAATACTTCATATCCATAAGAACCTCTTCATGCCGACTATCTATATGTCTCTCTATTAGCCCTCAGTATGTGTCTCTCTATTAGCCCTCATATATTTTCTTTATTCCAGCCAAAACCATAACTACTTGAAGAATAACTTATTTAATTAAATTTATAACTAGGTAACATAATACACTAAACAACTTAATTAAATTAAACGAAATAAAATCAAAATAAGATATCATACCCCCCAACTCATTCAAAGAAAACAGATTTTAAAATGACATAACATGCATTTTATCAAATCAAAAGAAAATATTCTATTACTACCTATCACTATTGGTCTCTTTTACGGACCAATAGTTTGTACGGAAAATCTAGGAACACAATAATCCTATTCTAAAATCACATAACAACCATCATTTCACAGGACCAAATCAAGCAAAAAAACATATTATATATGAGGCATTTAAAACTCAAACTCAATAAAACAACTGTCTTCTCGCTAAAGAGAAGGTTTTCAAACAAAATTAACTCACATAGAACTACCTACTTACAGTGCCTAAGCAACATTGTCCTCCTATACGAATCGATGTAACTCATATCTATTCACTCAAGTTATTCCATTGTTTTTATAACCGAGAAACTAAAACAACTCACTGCCAATTATATATATATATATCTGCTATCTACAGACCAATTTCCAACTTAAAACAATATCTATTCTTCTCACAAAAGTCTTTAACTAACAATGAGCGTATTATCTACCAACAGAACCTGTGGTTCGACACACCAACTGTTTCTTCTGGATTTGTTCCACATATTCTTATAACTACTTATTCATTACCACCAACCACGGTATTTCTTAGCACCAATCAACACTTGTCTATTTACTATAGAGTACATCTAACTGTTGTAACATTGACTAACTTAACTATCTGATAAGAAGTTTAACATATAATCAACCAGCCATTCCATCACAGAGAGAGAAAAAAAAATATATATGTCTCACTCGAACCTACATCCATATTAGTTATCTTAATGCTTAACTACTCCTCAAGATCACTTATGAAAAGTATCAACAGAAGCCTTTTCTATTTCCACCGTCTCATATACTTCATCCAGTATCTCTTTTCTCATATCTTCCTATCTGCAATATTGTCTATCCATTTACCTCCTACGTTTCCACTTCTTCAATAACTCCAAGTTTCTTTGAATAAGTGCTATTTCCACATCAATATCCTCCTCCTCGTATAACCTATCAGCTTCCTCCATACTACTATTTGACTCTGACTTCTCATCCATTTCTTCTTCTTCATCTGTATGTCTCTCGCTAGCAGCCGCTAATCTCTTCCGTTCAATATCCCATCTAATTTGTCTATCATTATTTCTTAAGGACCTTTCTAGTAAAGGCATATCTTCACCGCTTGTTGAATATTCTCTAATTCTCCTCTGTCTTTTCACTTCTCTTTCTCTTTGTTTATCCATTCTTCTTTTTGTCGCTTGTCTAGTATTCTTAAATGGAGCACCTACTTCCTCTTCCATAGACTCTATACTATCATAATGACTCTCATTCACATTTCCTTCTTCTATCGTTTTCGGTATTGTCTGTTCTTGAGCATCATCGAATACTGGAGTTGTTTTTACCTGACTGTGTGTTGGATCTTTTCTAACACCTGGGGTTATTGTAGTTCCCCTGACGACTCGTTCACCTAAGTATCCGGTGTCTGAACAATAATTATTATTATCATTATCATTTTCCTTCTCATCGTCATCTCTTCTTAAGTGTTCCACGTGTGCCCTTGCCACATGTCCCGTAACCTGGTTCTTGATACTATACGATACATTTCCTAGCTTTTCCAAAACGTAATAACCTGGGACCCAACGAGCATCAAATTTAGAGTTCCTTCTATGCTTCTTGTAATAAACTCTATCACCTACTTTAAACTCCTGTAACCTTGTATTTACGTTTTTGTACTTTTTCTGTTTTTCTCTAGATTTAATTATATTATTCTTTAATCTTACGTGTGCCTTATGCATTTCCTGTATTATGGTCTCTTGAAAGTCTTCCCCCATATATTTCCGTCTTGGTTTTAATAGATTATCTATAGGTAGTATTGGTTCTCTCCCGTGTATTAAATAGAATGGTGAAAACCCCGTGCTCTCGTTTTGATTTGTGCGAATAGCACTAAGGGCAGGTCCTAAGAATAGATCCCAATCTTTTTCATGTTCATCAACAATCTTTGTTATAACGTCGTATAACGTCCTATGTTGACGTTCGTTCTTAGCATTTGAAGAAGGTCTATAGTATGAGGTCTTTATATGTTTTATATTCAAAACTTTTAATAACTTTTCAAATTTTTTATTTACAAATTCTTTACCATTATCCGTAAGTATACTTTGTGGACAATTAAATCTTGGTACGAATTCTTGTAAAAAAATATTAATGACAGTATCTGCACTCTTATCTGGTATTGCATAAACTTCCGGCCAAAGACTGTAGACGTCCACTATATGAATTAAATACACGTTCCCTGACAATGTCCTAGGGTGAGGACCTGATATATCTAAACTAATCTTTTGCATTGGAAACTAAGGAATATCTGTATCTTGTAATGGACACTTAATTGCTTTCATATTCCTTAATCTGCATCTTTCACACTTATCTACATATTTACAGGCAGACTTGAATAAGTTCGGCCAATAATATTTACTCGTAAGCGCTTTCACCAATTTATCACGACCGAGATGACCATTCTCATCATGATATGCTTTTAAAACTTCATTTTCCAAATGTGTGGGAATATATTTCCTTAGCTGTTCAGTCTTTTCGGTCATATAATATAACTGTTCATCTTATGGTAAAACTAAGTAATTCTTCTTATATTTATTCTCTTCCGTTTCTTTTAATTTCTGTTTTATTTGTAATACTTTTGGATCTAATTCTTGTTCTTCTTTCATATTAAACTGTGCTAAATGTGGGTCTTCTGCTCTAGGTTCAACCTCTTGATCCGATGGTAAACTCTCAAACTCTTGTCTATTTATTATGGCAGAGTCTAATATATTTACTTGCCCGTTTCGGTCGTCGATCTCTGGTTCACCTTCATCTTCTGTGTCACCTGATGACTGCGGATAGGGGATTCTAGACAATAAATCAGCACACGTGTTAATCCTACCTGGAATATATTCAACTCTGGCATTGTATCCTTGTAGATTCAACGCCCAGGTCTGTATTTTCCTGTTCTGCACTGGAGCTTCTAATAGAGACTTTAAAGGCATATGGTCAGTTCTAATAACACAATTTGCATTATGTAAGTAGTAATTTAATTTCTGTAGAGCATAGTGCATTGCATAAACCTCCTTCTCAATAGTAGTCCATTTCCGTTGAGACCTGCTAAGTTTATGAGACAAGAAATAAATTGGCCTTTCATTTTTAACCCCTGGTATTCCAGATTCTTTTCCTTCATATGGTTGAACCAAACACGCTCCTATAGCATTATCAGATGCATCTGTGTATAGTATTAACTGTTTATTCAAATCTGGATGCGTCAATAGCGGTACCACTGTTAAACTGTTTTTTAAGAACTCAAACGCTTTTTGACACTCATCATCCCACTTAAATCTAGCGTATTTGCCCGTTAAATTCGTAATAGGTTCTGCTATCTTTGAAAACGCCGGGATAAACCGCCTATAATACCCACAAGTTCCTATAAACGCACGCACTTCTTTTACGTTAGTTGGAGGAGGTAATTCTTTAATAACTTTTATCTTGTCTTGGTCTGGTTTAATTCCGTCTCTATTTATAATATACCCCAAATATTTTGTTTCTGTCTTTAAAAACTGGCATTTACTAAGCTTCAACTTAACGTCATGTACTCTCAACCTGTCGAATACTAATCTAATATGTTTTAAATGATCATCTACATCCCCTGTCGTAAATATCAGAATGTCGTCTATGTATGCTAATGCAAACTTTTGCATACCCTCTAATACCTCATTTATTAACAGCATGTAGTGAGACGGGGCCGTTCGAACCCCGAATGGCATTCGTAAGAATTCGTAAGAACCCATATGAGTGTAGAAAGCACTTTTCTTTTGAGCGTCCTTCGACATCGGAATACACCAGAATCCTGATCTTGCGTCCAGTGTCGTGAAAAATGTAGAGCCATTAAGCAACCCTAAAATATCATCAATCACCGGCAGTGGGTACGCTACATTCTTAGTGATTTTGTTCAACGCCCGATAGTCACAGCAGAACCGACTTGAACCATCAGGTTTGGCTACAATTACAATCGGAGACGACCACTCTGACTTTGATCTTGTTATTATTCCTGCTTTCAACATATCTTCTATTGCTTTTTCGACAATTTCTCTATTTCTTAAGGGAGTTCTATATGGTTTTAAACTAATTGGTGGATGGTCTCCCGTATCTATTTCCATTGTAACTGTTTTTGTCCTTCCCAATTCTAAATCATTAATTGCAAACACATCCTGGTTTTCTTTTATAAGTTGTTCTAATACTTTCTTATTTTCTGGTGGAGCTTTTAACTGTGCCAACAATTCTTGTTCTCTTGTCCTTTTGTCTAGTGAATGTATTTGGGCTGTATTTCTTCCGAATGGATGGATCAATTCATCCATGTGTGCGTTCCCTCTACTTCCGCGTCCGCGTCTGTTATTAATTCTTTCACTAGAAGTTTGTGAATAGTCTGCTCCCGGCATTTCTACTCTATCTGTTGCCAATATATCACTAATGTTATGTTCCAGTTTAGCTACTACACACCCTCTGTATAATTTAATTTCTCTACCTGTGTTGTTAATCACCATTACTGGAAAGGTTAAGTGTTTATCTAACGCTATTATTCCATCCGGAACTTCCAAACCAGGCTCATCAATTACCTCCTCTTGCAACTCAGTGATTCTGACTGTGTCTCCTGCCACATAATATGGGTTTCTCTTTACCTTTGCTTGTATGAAATTAACCGACTGTGGTTTTAATGTCGTGGACATTTTAACTCTAACTAGTGCTGATATATGCATGTCTTCTTCCATATCTACATAGACGTCCTTGAATTTTAATTTATGTAAATCAAAGAAAAGTCTTACTCCATTTTTTTATTAAAAAATCTCTTCCTAACAGCATGTTTCTATTTAAACCTTTCACTACATGAAAAAGATGTCTTACGTTGAGCCCTCCTAACTTAAAATTTATCATTGTTTGTCCAATTACTTGTAAATTCTGTCCTGTAACAGAGTGAAGATTATTATGACTCTTAAATATTCTACAATTTCTCACTATCTTGTATAGAAAACTTTCTTTTACCACACTAACCTGAGCTCCCGAATCAATTAATGTACGAACTCTATACTTTCCTACTTCTATTATACATGAGCTATAATCTGTTTTATTTTCTGTAAACTGTTTGACTTCATCTAGTTGAAAGTATTCTCTGTTCGTTCTACTATGCCTGTTATTAACATATTCTTTAAACCTTGGGACCGTATTATTTTCCCTCCTATCACAGGTCCTATTTAATAGGTAGGGCGCCAGTTTTCCTGCGTTCTTGTACCTGTAAAACTCCTGTGTCTATTTTCAACATTCCTATTCAACCTGTTATTGTCATTTCTACTTTGTGTATTCGACTGGACCCGCCTATTATCACAAAAACGAGAAACGTGTCCGCGTTGACCACAAAACCAACAGACTACATTTGTGTTATTTGTTTTACCCACTGTCTCACCGGTAGAATACCTCATTTGTCTTCTTTCATCATACGCATTTCTATTACTACCTTGTAACGCCTGTACACCTCCTCTCCTATTCCATCCGAACCTCGTTTGTCCTATCTCCATAGGCTCCTCAATTCTATCTTCTCGACTAGTTCCTATTTCTCGTCCTGTTCTCAATCTAAATCTACGTCTCAAATTTTCTTCTTGTACTGCAATATCTACAGCTTGTGACAACCTCTCTGGGTTTTCTCTCATCAGCTTAAACTTCAGTCCATCGGATTTTATGCCATCCACAAAAATCCCGACTAACATCCTCTCCACCTCTTCTCCTCGTACATTCTGTCCCAAGAATGCCTCTTCAGCCAGGTTAATCAACCTATCGCTGAACAATTGTACCGTCTCTCCATTATTTTGTTTAGACTGCCTCAATACCGAAAACGCATGTTGTGGATCTGTTATTTCCGAGTATTTGTGTGCCAGGTCTTCTTTGAATTGTTCCCATGTCTCATCTACTCTAGCCTCCAATTTTCTTCTGATATGATCCGAAACCGGTTCTGTTGCCGCCTTATAAGCAAGTCTCATTTTCTCTTCATCTGATGCAGACACTAAATATGCATATTTCTCTATGGAAGTTATCCATTTCTTAAACTCTCTGGCCTGTCCACTAAACTTAACAATTTCAGTTGCCATTTCTTGTTGTTTTATGACCGTATGAAGTCTACCTACCGCTGTTCCTACCCCCGTCAAAACTTGTGCTAATGAATCCTGTTCCGTCATGCTGAAATATTATTGTACAAACCAAACAATCAATTTCACATTTGTAACCAGCTAATTTAAGAAATACAAATCACATTTACCTTATACACCAAGAACAGTTCGACCAGCTAATAGGTTTACTGATTACCCTACTCTCGGTTCCCGATTCAAGCAAGACGTACTCCTCTAGGTTCGCCGTCAGGTTGAACTTAAACGCCTGGAGTCTGTATAAGTTGAAACCAATCGCGCACTTCAGGTAGTTCCTTCTTCCAAGGGATCTCGCACTCTTCAGGTAGTTTCTCTTCTTAGGATGCCTCAATACTTCAACCCCTGGTTGGGTCCCTACCAGACTTCTGGCTTCTGACTTCGCCCCGGTTGGGGTACATCAAATCGACGTCTTGAGAACGACTCACACGCAACAGAGCCCAAAAGGATTAGCTCTCATATGCAGCGGAGCCCAGAGATAGTCTGACTGCGTCAAAAAGATATGGGCCAATCAATGAAGGAATGAAGTATTTAGCTGCTGTCCTGATTTTCTTTTCCTATAACGATTCAGTTGCAAGAGAGCTCAAAAACTTTTTAACATTGTCCACAGATCTTAGATAATATTTGATTTGATGAAACGAGTTGTCCGAATTCATCACCATTCTGGAAAATTTTTGATTTTTGATTTTAGATGATTAAGTCTTAAAGTTTTTGATTAACTTCCGAGGAATTTAAAAATTCTTGCTCACCTGAAACAATGACCAGACTGGATTGACCTTCAGCAAAATTCTTGTTCGCTCGAGACAACGATCAAACTGGATTGACCTTTAGCAAAATTCTTGTTCAAGTTGACAGTTGACCTTCAGTTGACAAGATGTTCTGTTAGCAAATTTAAGATTCTTGATAGCAGAATTCCGAAAATATTTACAGACAACCACCCCTAGCCGGGCTTTTGGTTGCTGTAAGTTTCACAGACGACGCAGTGGCCATTGTTTTATATTTTGAGAGCAGAAAAATTTCCTCAGTCCTCCAGCAAGCAAGTGACCTTCAGACAAGCTAGGTTAAAACAACGGCTGCAATGACGGCAGGTCAAAACTCACAGAGCACGATAATAAACAGCCCCCGATTCTAACAAAAATCCTACGATGGTAGATGGTAGCTCCATCCAAAAACTGATTTCAATAGGTATTCCAATCGCCTGGTCGGGAAAAAACGCTTGTTCTAAGTTGCAGGCCTCAAAAGGTAGTCTGGTCTGGGTCTTTTGATTATTACCTCCAACAAGATTCTAGATTCCCTCCTTTTCTGGTTGCCGCAAGCTGAGAAAGGTGTTCATTAAAAGTTCTCTGCTGTGCTCTGCTGTTTCTTAGTACTTCACATTGCGTCCGCGACGACAAAGTCCAGAATCCTGGTCACGGCACCATTTAAGCCATATATATATAACAGTGTGTGATGAAACGATGGCTTAACAAGTCTTGTAGAATTTATAAATCAGGTTTATTAAACGTTATGGCCGATACAATGTCATGGTAGAATACAAACGTGTTGACGGCCTGCCTTCTAGAGCTTGGTTCAGATGTAAACTGATTCTTGACAACAAACTACGTCACGACTTGAGCATCTCTCCTCCCATTCCATCCCGATGCTCAGTCGTGCTGTAGCCTTTTCCCACCTAAAACCCAACCTCTGTTACACTACGTCCATGCACAACCAAGACATCTAGCTGCCGTGAATGCGGAAAATTTGCTTGAAAACCATCCTAAATTTACTGGTCATGTGGTAATACACAAAGATGTTTCCTGAAGAATTGATGGACTCCATAACTAACCCAACAGATCCGATAACAGTAAGTACATAAATGTACTTGCCATCTATAGATAGTTTCGGTTCTACAACCATGGCAATAAACAGGATGTTTGCAGGAATAAAATAGACAATAAACAGTACAGAAATAATCACAACCATTTTTGCGACATTACTGTTTCGATTGGAAATATTGTCGGACTGGGTCATGCCAGATGTTTTCCTCCATTTCGCTTTTCTCTCTAGATCAATAGTTAATTTTATGGTGCAGAAAATAATGACCAGAAAAGCAGAAAAGGGAATGAAAACATTGTTGATAACGAAAGATGCACTCTCAACGCTTTCTCGATCCTTTGTGAAAATAAGGCCAACAATGCTCTTGTTTCTCTGAGGGATGAATTTCAGGCCCAGTCTGTTTACTACGTATATAGGGGCCACACTTAATATAAAACTCATGAATACGAAGGCGATAACTACTGTAACTCTTCTAGAAGTGATGATGTTTTTAACCTGCATGAGAAGAGTGTAACGTAAACGTGTTGTTTATGAACATATATTTATATGGTGACAACATTAACGAGGGTAAGTTAATAAGTAAGTCACAAATGGCTGTACAAAATAACTAAATATGATCACAACTTGTAACCAGTTTATTTGTATACATACATTGTCCTTTTATTTCTCAACATAATTTCCACCAACATTGATGCACTTATCCCATCGTTTCATCAGTCCTCTGAAACCGGCTGCATAGAACTGCGTGCTTTGGTTTCATGTACTGGTCATCCCGCAGAACTTAATCCTGTGTACCTTAATTAATGACTCACCCTCGTAACTTTTCTACCCAGCTATGCACCGCTTTATGGGACAAACGGCACACACAGAGCAGTATTATTAATTCAGATGTTAACAAACGAAGAAGAAGAAGAAGAAGAAGAAGAAGAAGAAGAAGAAGAAGAAGAAGAAGAAGAAGAAGAAGAAGAAGAAGAAGAAGAAGAAGAAGAAGAAGAAGAAGAAAGAAGAAGAAGAAGAAGAAGAAGAAGAAGAAGAAGAAGAAGAAGAAGAAGAAGAAGAAGAAGAAGAAGAAGAAGAAGAAGAAGAAGAAGAAGAAGAAGAAGAAGAAGAAGAAGAAGAAGAAGAAGAAGAAGAAGAAGAAGAAGAAGAAGAAGAAGAAGAAGAAGAAGAAGAAGAAGAAGAAGAAGAAGAAGAAGAAGAAGAAGACGAAGAAGAAGAAGAAGAAGAAGAAGAAGAAGAAGAAGAAGAAGAAGAAGAAGAAGAAGAAGAAGAAGAAGAAGAAGAAGAAGAAGAAGAAGAAGAAGAAGAAGAAGAAGAAGAAGAAGAGAAAAAGAAGAAGAAGAAGAAGAAGAAGAAGAAGAAGAAGAAGAAGAAGAAGAAGAAGAAGAAGAAGAAGAAGAAGAAGAAGAAGAAGAAGAAGAAGAAGAAGAAGAAGAAGAAGAAGAAGAAGAAGAAGAAGAAGGACGAAGACGAAGAACGAAGAAGAAGAAGAAGACGAAGACGAAGACGAAGACGAAGAAGAAGGAGAAGAAGAAGAAGAAGAAGAAGAAGAAGAAGAAGAAGAAGAAGAAGAAGAAAGAAGAAGAAGAAGAAGAAGAAGAAGAAGAAGAAGAAGACGAAGACGAAGACGAAGAAGAAGAAGAAGAAGAAGAAGAAGAAGAAGAAGAAAGAAGAAGAAGAAGAAGAAGAAGAAGAAGAAGAAGAAGAAGAAGAAGAAGAATACAACTTTTACAGAAATACAATTAAATATATTTGCTGAA